>CM019178.2:8586450-9232023 GCA_009739505.2 Apolygus lucorum | reverse complement strand
CCTATCGTGAATACTATAAATTACTCTAGCGAGAAATAACTCGGTCAATTCACGAAACACGAATGAATATTTTATTGGAAATAGGTAAACATTTTGGTATCCAAGTTAACCGTTTTGACTGTCTGTAGTGGCAACCACTACAGGAGTCCCCTTCATACTTCTGCGAGATAGGCAGGTTTCAGTCTATCAATTGATACCGTCTGGACCCCGGCTGCAGTCTCGATGTCGAAGTCTTCTCTCGAGCCTCGAAACCTTGAATGGACCCTCATACGGACGTTGAAGGGAGGTCCTTGGCCTATCCACTCTTAAGAACACGTACTTAGCCGTTGCCAGGTCCTTAGGTACGTAGAACTCTCAATGACTGGTTTCTAGTTGGGGGCATCACCTGTCTACCGACATGTGCTTTGAGCAATTTTGCATAGGTCGCTGGGTCCGTATTGCAAGCTTCCTGAAAAAAATCTCCTGGAAGTCTAATTGAGGATCCGTAGACCAAATTGGCCGAAGAAGCTCCAAAATCCTCGTGCACCGTGGTTCTTAGTCCCAGAAGGATTTTGGGGAGACTGTCGACCCAGTTCTTGGCATTGAGGCATTTCACTCTTCTTTCAGGGTTCGATGCCATCTCTCCAAAAGTCCGTCTGATTGCGGGTGGTAGGCTGTCGTGTGGATTCGTTGAGTCCCCATCTTTGTCCACAGAGCTGTCATCAGTTGGCTTTCAAATTGTGGTCCCTGGTCCGTCGTTACAGTGAGCGGGACACCGTATCGAGGGATCCAATTCTCTAGTACTAAAGCTGAGATGGCCTCTGCCCGAATATCGGCGACAGCAAACGCTTCTGGCCAGCGAGTGAACCTGTCTAAAAATGTGACACAAAAACGCTTCCCTCTTGCAGGTGGCAAAGGGCCTACTATGTCGATGTGAATGTGACTAAACTTCTCACTTGGCTCGGAAAAATGCTCCCATTGGACTCTTCGTATGTCTAACAATCTTACTTTTCTGGCAATCCACACACTCTCTGGTCCACAGCCTTATGTCTTTTTTCATTCCACTCCAGACTGCCCGTTCTTGAATCAACCGTAAGGTTCCTTTATACGCCGGGTGCGAAAGATTATGCAGCCTGTCGAATGTTCTTCTGCGAAAACAGCTGGGTAAGAATGGGCGAAATAGACCATTGCGCTCCTCTCCATAAATCTCCTTTCCATTTCGTTCCAATTTAACTAATTTCAGCGAAGCATGTTCATCTGCCAGAATCTGCACCAGCTCTGAATCTCCTTTCTGTACTTCAGCCAATTCCTCCTCGGGGATATCTGCGACCAACGTAAACGCAGCTACCCTTGAAAGAGCGTCAGCCACTACATTTTGTTGTCCCGCCATATGTGCTATGTCTGTGCTGAACTGGGAAATATAATTAAGATATCTTCTTTGTAATGGTGTTGCTCTGTCCACGTGTTGTTCGAAGGAAAATATCAATGGCTTGTGATCAGTAAGGATAGCCAATGGCAACCCTTCAATCTCCTGCCTGAAGTACTTCACTGCTTCGTATATCGCCAAAAGTTCCCTATCGTATGCGCTATATTTTGTCTGGGCAGGACTCAACTTTTTTGAGAAAAAACCGAGTGGCTTGGGACCCTCTGGTGTTTCCTGCTGAAGTACTCCACCTATAGCTGTGTTTGATGCGTCAACTGCTAGAACCAACTTTGCGTTGTTGCTCCTGGGGTAGCAGAGAGTCACTGAATTCATGAGGGAATGCTTGCACCTATCAAAGCTCTTATTGTTGCAGCATCCCACTTGATCGAGGAATTATCTTTTTTCCTATTTCCAGGAATTAGTTGTTGAAAGTAGCATCTGGTCTTCTACTGCATGAGGGATGAAACGCCTATAAAAGTTAATCATACCCAAGAATCGCTTCAGCTGCTCCACAGTTTCTGGCAAGGTAAAACTTTGAATTGCCTCCACTTTTGTAGGTGGTGGCCGGTATCCGTTCTTATCGATCTCATGTCCAAGAAATTAATTTTTGTCTGCCAAAATTTGACTTTTCCTCGTTTATCACTAAACATATGCCTTAAAACGCTTGAATATCTCCCGCAAATGCCTCTTGTGCTCCTCTAAATCCTTGGAGGCTACCAAAATGTCGTCTAAATATGCAAAACAGAAGTCAAAACCTTCTAAAACATTATGTATGAATCTTTGAAAGGTTTGAGCTGCATTTCGAAGACCAAATGGCATTGCTGGAAACTCAAATAAACCAAATGGAGTAGTGATGGCAGTTTTTTCAACATCTTCGTCAGCTACAGGAATTTGATGGTAAGCCTTCTTCAGGTCAATTGTTGAAAACATGGTGCAACCATCCAATTTCTGCGCAAAATCCCTGACATGGGGTAAAGGGTAACGGTCTGGTATGGTTACCTTATTAAGTTCCCTGTAGTCTCCACAGGGACGCCATTCACCATTCTTTTTGGGAACCATGTGCAGTGGACTTGCCCATGAACTATCCGATCTCTGACAAATATTGGCCGCCATCATATCAGAAAACTCTTTCTTGGCCACTTCAAACTTCTCTGCCATCAATCGCCTTGGCCTGGCAAATATGGGTGGTCCTGTTGTCCTAATAACGTGCCTCACATTGTGCTTCGCTGTTCCAGACCTCCTATCTTCCCCAACATCTCAGGAAATTCGTCCAAAATTGTTTTGAAAGGGCATTCTTTAGTTTGACTAGTCAATGCTGCTATGCTTTTCAGTGGGATTAGCATTTGTCTAACTAAGTCTGGCAATAACTCGTGGAATTTTAAGAAATTGCCCAATAACTGGTTCCGTAACGTCCGCCACTATAAACTCCCATTCAAACGTCGTTTGGCTCCCCAAGTTAACATTTCAGCAGCATAGTTCCAAGGTTGGAATTGTGTTACCCCCTATGGTTCCTATCGTCCCCAATTGTTTTGTATTTTTTCCGGTATCTTTTAGGTAATACCGAAACTTCTGCTCCTGTATCAATTAGGAACGTTATATCTAACGCTTGATCCTTGACGTATAGCCTGGGTGGCCGACCTCCTTTTGGGCTGCATCCTATTGGAAGCAGCCCTCCTAGAAGTTTTTTTGGAAAGTGCAGGGAGCCACGCACCTGTATGCTTTATTCTGATACTTCCTGTGGAATGAGCACCACCCAGCTCTATCAGAATTATTATGTTCTTGCGTCGGCCTAACTTGCGTCTTTAGTGCAGCTATCTGGTCTCTCAATATAGCAATTTTGGTTTTTCAAGATGCTCAGTATCTGTCATTTTATCTCTTCTCACGCTGCATACTTCACCTGAATTTTCTTGAAAGGGACACTAGCTCATCTGCTTTACGAGCCAATATCTGTAACGGATCGGATGCTGCCGCTAGAACTGTCCTAACTGGGTCCGGTAACCGTTTGAGCCACAAGTTGCGTAGGTAGTCTTCGATACCAAATCATGGCCCACGGCTTGCATTTGCGTCAACAAGAATGATGGTTTAGACGTACCTAGGACTAATCTGGATAACTTTTCTGACGTTCACTTAAAGTGTCTGAAAACTTGAAAATCAATTCAGATTTGAACGTATCATATTTGTTGTTATCTGGCGGATTAACTATTAGATGGTGAACTTGCTCTGCAACATCCATTTCTAGCGTACCTATTACACAACTAAAACTATCCTCATCATCGAACATCCTGGCAGTTCTAAATAATGCTTCACACTGTGAAAACCACAACTTCACGTTCTGCCTCGCGAATGGAGGCAATTTTGGAGGACGAGGACGCTCCTCATATTTATTTACTTCTGTTTGTCGTAAAGGACTACCTATTCTCACCATTGCAGCTTCTGATACTAGTGAGGTTCATGGCTTCCCTCGGATCCTGGCGGTTCGGTCTGTCTCGTTTCGCTGCTGTCACTTTCTTCCTTTGTCTCTTCACCTACGAATTTGCTCCTGTCTATAGGTTACATTGTTCAATCGAAAAGAGGGTCACCAATATCGTGAATACTATAAATTACCTCTAGCGAGAAATAACTCGGTCAATTCACGAAACACGAATGAATATTTTATTGGAAATAGGTAAACATTTTTGGTATCCAAGTTAACCGTTTTGACTGTCTGTAGTGGCAACCACTACACTCCCCACCTCTGAACTTTCCGTCAGCTTAAAGCCCTCAAGACTAATTACATATTTATAGGAGTTGGCTGACCCCTAAACTCCTGTAGCGGATTAATGTTCTATACGAAGCCTTTAGAGTCTGCTAAGGCCTTCCATGCTCGGCTAAGCATCCCCTTACTCCTATTTAATTATGAATCAAACTGGTTGTTATTAACATAAGAGAAAGAGAAAGGTGGAAAACTTCCAACGCAGGTTTCTACCACAAATACATTTGGTATCTTGATGTAAATTTTAGAATAAACTTCGCAAGAAAATAGATTATTTACCATTTCGATATATGCGATAACTGAAGAGAATCACAATAGTAAAGCTAGGAGATTATGAAATTATCACATTTCAGGATAGTTTGACTAATTAGAACGTTTGCAAAGTTGGATGGGTTGCGTTCCTCCCTCGAACAGAATGGATTGACAATGTCAATTCTTCATGTCATGAAGAGTAAATTCGTGTAGAAATCATTGATTATATTGTTCAGCAGTAGGTAACACTGATTTACACCAAAAACCAAAATTATTTATTTACCAAAATAAAACACTAAATTTATTTACCAAAATAAAACACCCAAAATAAAACACGATTTACACGAACTGATGGTTTTCTGAGGTGACTTTGATCGAAAAGATTGAGACGTCATTCCCAATTATTTTGGTTATTTTGTTTCTTTTGGTACATTCTTCTGTAAATATTGAACCTTTGGTATAAGGAAGAAACACAAATGTTAACTAACCTTGATGCCAAGGGGGGGGGAGGAAGAAATGTGCGCGAGCAGGAGTGAAGATGCCCAATAGTTTTCTCCATCTACCTCAGCTGTCGGTTGATTAATTGAAAATGTCGTAGTGGATACTAGTTCATCTTAAACCAAATGGACGTAGCAGTAATTTATTGCTAATTTTGCGAGAAAAAAAATTAAATTATTAAATTATTTTATATTTTTTAAGATCAGGTAGTCAAATATTTGACAAAAACGTATCCAGCACGTATGTTTACTCATTTATTCTAAATTTTTGCAATCATGAACGTATGAAAATATTGATTAGCAAAAGTGACTGTTGGTTTTCAATTGAAATGTTACTGAAATAGGCAAGTACTTAGCAAGGTAGCAAGTAGCAAGCCAGGTAGCCTGGAAAGGACATGGGAGGAAGGCTGGTTCTAAGCAGGTAACAGGTAGAATAACTAACTTCCATTACTTACTTCACCTAACCCTGGCGGATTAGTACTGTAAGAACAGAGCACCCAGTGGACCTGTTCTACCTATAATGACCTGCACGCGTCCCGGTGTAATTCTTCCTCAACAGGTATAATCCCATTCACCGTGGAATGGATGTGACAATACATTATTGAACCCAGCAACAACTAACAACTTTCGATTTAAAGGTACACAACTATTGATACCCAATCAGGGAATTTTCGAAGGCAATTTTTCGAGCTTTGGGAAACCCAAGAAGTTGACCTCAAACACATCAATGGATAAAGGTTCTGTGAACTTGTGTGAAATCCTGTACTATGGTTAGGATAAGATGTTTCCACCACTTTCAACTGCATTCTTACCAAGTGCAGCTTATTAGTGACAACGACCTATATCACTCGATAATTGTCAATACTAAGCTACATACCTGAATGAGAAGAGTGAAAATTAAAAAAAAAAAAAAAAACGAAACTAAAAACAATGCAAATTATAACACAAAGGTTTATTATTTTTTCTATATAGATCACTCGTCTGCAAAGAACATGGCTTGTTATTGTTACCACCAAAAACATGAAGAAAAACATCGATCGCGTTTCGGTCAGGTACAATTTGAACGGAGATTAGGCCTCATTTGTGATTCACACTCGTGTTTCTGATTTATCGTAAGTCAAACCCTTAAATTTCTCGTAAGGAACGAACGGTTTATCCAGAAGGCTCCGCGTGGCCCCTAAAAATTCAATACTATCTTAAATTGATGGAAAGACAGTACCTTTATATCAAAATGTTTTGAGTTAGGGCGTTTCCAAAATGTTCAACCCTTTAAAAGTGATCTAAGTACATCAAACAAAAGCTTCAGGGCACAACTAGACCCCAAATGGAGCCCACATACCAAATTTCATCAAAATCGGTCAATTCTAACTGAGGAGAAGTGCCGCGTACGGCGTACGGACGGCCACATTTTTATTCGATTTTTGGATTCTACGTACCTAATTACTTTGAAACCTAATTTTTGGGGAAGTTAATCCCCCAACAAATTTTGAGGGGAGTTAATTTTTTTTTCTTTGGTCGATTCCAAAGGTTCATTATTGAAAATAATAAACCAAAATGTATGGAATTTACCTTTACCATTCCAAATAAGTTAGTTTAGATAGAAGCTGAGCGAATTCGCGTTTTCAGATTGAAAAAAAGTTCATAACTTTCGGAGGAAAATCCGGAAAACATTTGACTGCGGCACCGACGTCAACTATTTTTTTTTTCAATCACAGTCAGTAGTCGACCCCCATCGGCTTAAAAATGATTTTTTCTTGGCCGATTCCAAAGGTTCATTGTTGAAAATAATAGTCCTAACTTGAATTGAACCTTTTCATAACATAAACAAGAACCCAGTGTAGGATTGGATGAACTAAAGTAGATAAATATATTTTATCACCTTCTATCCGGCGTGAATTCCTACTGTTTTATCGTTACCTGAAGAAATGCGTTCTTGCTGTTTTGTTGGGAAAATTATCCCCCCTCTGGCGGCTTGTGAACTCAATTGGAGACACGGGACATCGTGGAAAGCGCATAAGAGGGAAGAAGGGATTTTAGAGATTTACTGGCCTGTTACCTCCCGGATATGGCCTCCTCCAAGGCGTTATGAGAAGCCTCCACGGGACAACGGCAACGTGCTTATGAACTTCCCCGTTGTCTGGGAAAAGCAAAAAGATGTTCCGCTTATGCATATAAATGAGGTTGGCTCGAAAACGAGCACCTGAATGGGTGGAGGGGAACGTCCAGAGTTAAATATACGCGGAGGAATGAACAAGAACTATACGAAACAGTTGAGGGGGAGTGTGAGTAAACCCTTAGAAAGAGCAACGGCTGACACCGCCTTTCCTGTAGAGGGACTTTTATGAAGCGTTTGAAATTCCTATCTACCTACCTCTGGAAACATTCTAGCTCAAGATAACCCGAAGTTCACTTTGATGGATAAGCAAGTGCCTACCTAGTAGGCACATGAAGAGCATAAATGAGCAGTGAAGAGTCATGCCCTTGAAATCGAATGAGAAATACTATTAACAGATTTTTTAAATTTATATTGCAGAGATGTTCCCATAATACCTACATCAAGGAAATAAGATTATTCGCTAAGTTTGAAATTATTGGGGGCACAAAACGGGGAAAATGGGGAATTATTTGGGCCACAGACGAATCTAGAAGGTTTTTTTTAATTCTTTGAGGGTCAATTCCCAAGCTATCTTCAAAACTTTTGAAGAATTGGTCTATTTTCAGGCATTTTTAGAGCAGACGACTCCAGTTGTCGACATGCTCAATTGTTGATCCCATTTCCCATGGCACCTTGAAAATAATAATTGAAACCGCTCTCAAATTGAGTACCAACCACGGTTCTCCAAATTTGCGAGCGAGTAATTAAAAGGAGACGTCATTCGTTCATTCAGCTTTTCCAAGTTTTCTTTCTGGTCTTGTTCTTTTTTCTTTCTAATTGAATTCTTAAGAGCTCGTTTGCTTACTCGAGGGTGCCCCAGGTGGTAGCTAACAACCTCGGATGAGTTTTTTCTTGTACCTACCGTTTTCTTCACTAATTAGGGCGCTGTTTTCTACTAATAAAGACAACCCTTCTCCGCCAGTAATTTATCTAGAATGGTAATATATTTTCTTTTTGGGTTTGTAAATTATTCAGAGCTTACAAATTTTGCAATAACAGTTGAGTCCACAAACATGCAATATCATTAAAATCAACATCGTCATACTTTGATTACACGAATAAGAACGTTTTTGAAATAATACTTCAGTGTTTCATATTTCACAGCGCTGTAGAACGTCTCCGTCTTGAAAAAATTGAAAACTTGTAAATTGAAATACATCAGTAAAATACTCTCATCAATTGAGGAGCTCGATTTCAAAAGGTACTATATCCATTTTGGTCAAACGCAAAAAAAAACCATAGCGACCTGAAAACGATCTATAAGCCGATGATGTTATTTTTAAAATATATATTTCTAAATTACAATAAATATTTTTGGAAATAAGGTAAATTAGTTCAAAGTTTAAAATAATTATGAACGAGATTTGAAATATCAAATTTAAGAATGATTATAGTATTTATTGAAACAAAATGTGGCTTAAGTACTTTTTTGGATCAAACGAAGTGGATATAGTACTTTTTAAAACAAACCAAGAGGATGTAGTACTTTTTAGAATCGAACGAAGTGGATAAAGTACTTTTTGGAATCAAACGAAGTGGATATAGTACTTTTTGAAAATAAACGAATTGGATAAAGTACTTTATGAAACAAAACAGATAAGAGACCGCCATTTTGCTGGATATAGTACCTTTCGGAATTAAACGGAATATTCACCCTTGTTTTTCAAGGGAATAGATTTCCTTCGCTCTAAAACGATTGCATTTTTGTGAAGAACTACCTGGGAAAGTGTTAACTCAATTTCGATGAAAATGGTTCTTAGTTCCTTTTGAAATCAAACTCATCAATTTTGTAATGAATATGTTTCCAAATGAATCACATTAGTTCTAATAACCCGAACTAGTAGAATTTGAGCAACAGTCAGACAATTAATAGCATCTAACATCAGTTAGATGCCAGATTACTGATTGTGCTTACAGCTATAAGTAGTCGTTTGACATCGGATATTTGAGCGTTCAGAATCATGTTGTGTTTTTCCACGACGGTTCTGTGTCGAGCTGTCGGTCAAGTCACTTTATTGTCAATTCAGATGACATTTTCAGGGTTTGTGCAGTTTCCATGCATCCGAAGGATTCCATGAATCTGGCGACCACAATATCAATAGTCGCATCAAAACGTGATTCACTTCAAACAGTAACAATTCTCCAGATTCTGATTTCCCGATTCTACTCAAATTCGGAAAGCGGTTTGTGATTAGGTCCTAAATAATTGCTTATTGCTTTCATCAAGGTCAGATCGGTAAGGGCGAGATTAATGTAGTGTAACTACGGGACTCTACAACGTTTTACAATAGCCAGTTTACCTTGGATTTAAACTTCACTATATAAATAACTTGCGTGACGAATCTTATTGAAGATACACCCATTTAATTTTTTCGATGCGAAGTAAATCTTGGCATCTTGGCTTCGGTATGCAAATGGGAGTGACTTGATCAATATCATAAGAACATCAAGTACGAGGAATGGCCCTAAAATGAATGAAATAAATCATTCGAAGCCCCTCCCCTACATTTAACTTTTTCGATCACATCACTTCCCTCGGAAACCACGTCGCCCTCAGTTATACCTACCACCCTTAAAGTCATTTAGTCACGATTCTTTTGCCTCCTGGCAGCCTCAATCCTCTCTAGAAAGCGGTGAATCATAACTTGAATCCCCGAGTTCCTTGGCCAAACTGACACGTCCAAACGAATCGAAATTCCGATCACGTTCCATCCTTATTCGTCCTGCTTTTAACGCTTCCTTGACTCTTCCGTCACTTCTAGTTGTTCGACAAGTATTTAAATTCTCATCAAAACGCTTCTTCATGTCAACTCTCAAGCCTTAAAGAGTTCAGTTCAGAAATGTCTAGAAGAGCGGACGGAGTCATTTTGCAAGAAGAAGCCCACATAGTATTGTTATTTCATGTTAACAAAAATTTTAGCAGGCAGAGTCGATTACACAACACCAAAGGCTAATATCAGGTAATAGTTAGTTTGTTAAACATAAAAACGCCGCGAATTATTACACAAAGGTTTATTATTTTTCTATACAGATTTTTTTTTTTTTTAAATTTTTATTGGCATCGTATAATGACATACATTCAGCCCTACTGTTTTACAATACAAGAAGTTACTTTTCACTCATAATTAAATAAAATAGGAATACAATAATAGTTTTCAAAACTGTTAGAAATTAAATAAGTTTCCTCTCAATGGTGTACTATTCACTTAGATATTTACATTGTTCCGGGTAATGAACTCAAAAATGGTCTTGTAGACCTCGATGTCTCCAGTTGACAGAAGAGAGTCCAAATTGAACGGACGCAGAATGAGTATCTTGAGTGGTGTTAATTTCAGGATCATATCCTCCCGGCTGTTTGAGTACGCTGGACAGGCAAGTATTATATGTTCAAGCGTTTCTTCTTCTGGACACCTGGAGCAAGTTGGGTTGAAATCGTTTGGCATGATTTTACTTAAATAGGAATTGCACAAACCGTGTCCACATCTAAGTCTAGTTATAGACTTATAAAAATTTTTGGTGAGCGGGTCTTGAATACTCGCAAACCATTTGCGCTTAGACGGGGGAGGGAAAATGGACTTATATCTGTGACCAGCGGGGTATCTGTCGTGTTCTTCTCTCCATTTTTTTATCACTTCCGTTGTGAACTTCCTGTTCATGTCTGAGTGGTTGAATTTTCCTGGTAGATCCAAATGCTGTGGTAATTCGGAGCCCAGCTTTGCGTTGCTGTCCGCCACACTATTACCTCTGATGCCCCTATGACCACGAACCCAAATCAGGTGGACCGACTTATTTTCGGATCGGAGCTCTGAGATCAGACCAACAATGGTAGCTTCTACAAAGGTCAGGCGAGTGGAGGGAGTTACATTATTTAACTTGTTCATGACACTTTGAGAGTCTGAGAGGATTATAAGTTTGGTGCACCGTTCCCCAAGATCAACTGCATATTTTAGAGCTTCCATGACTGCTAGAGCTTCCGCTGAGTAAATGGTGGCATAATTCCAAAGTCTGAAACTCCGTGCCTGGTCATTTGTCGAGTCATAGAATGCGCATCCAACACGGCTTTCTGATAGGGACCCGTCCGTGTAAATGTAAGTTCCATGAGGCCAACGTTGAGTTAAGTAGAGTTCCAGAGAACTTGATGGATCACTGGAGTTGTAGATTCTCTCGGGAAGATGGTGGAGCTGCGGCATTTTCAAGATACTCTTGTACGTCAGTGTATATATAAACGGTTTATCGTTTTTTGCCATCCACTGTGTTTCCTGGCCCCAGGATATGAAACTACTACAGACTTCTGGAGTGTTTCGTTTAATCCAGAATTGGTGTGTTAGGGTGTCAATCGATAGCTTGGCCACTGCAGTGAATTTGCTAGCTTCCCTACTGTAAAGCGAAACCAGGTACCGATTACTCAGCATCTCTCTCCTGAGGTGTAGAGGTGGCTCCCCCGCTTCCGCTAGAAGAGCGTTTATGGGTGTTGATTTCAGTGCTCCTAATGAGGTACGAAGTGCCTGGTGTTGCAGACGATCAAGCATTTTAAGCTTCGTCTTTGATGCTGCAGAGTAGAATATTGAACCAAAGTCCATTACGCTTCGTATGGTGGCGGAGTAGAACAGCAAAGCAATCTGGGGGTCTGCTCCCCATTTGGTAGAAGTAAAGGACCGGAGAACGTTAAGGTACCTATCAACTTTTGTAGCAGTTTCTTCGATGTGCTTGTTCCAGCTCAAGGATCGGGTGAGGTGTACACCTAAGAACCTCACCTCCTTGGAACATGGAATCGTTACGCCTCCCAATTCAACGGAATCTCCCAGAGGGAGAACGCGTCTACGGGTGAATGGGCAAACAACTGACTTGGTTGCTGATATTGACAGTCCGAGAGTATGGAAGAAATTCAGCAATGAGAGTACAGCTTGGTCTAGGGACTCGACACAATGCTCGAAGTCTCCATTCGTAACATAAATACACACGTCATCAGCATATTGCAGGATGTGGACGTCTTCAGGAAGGATGTTATCTATTCCGGCCAAGTACATGGAGTAGAGGGTAGGACTCAATATACATCCCTGAGGTAAGCCTTTGTATACCTTTCTAGGTCCGATCATTGCGTCTTGGGTTCTGACATAAAGGTTCCTCTCCCAGATTAAATTAGTAATGGTGTCTGCAGTGTGACCAGGAAGACCTAGTTCTTTCAATTTTACCCTTAGCAGAGGGAGTTGGACATCATCATAAGCTGAGGTAATATCCAGAAACAGTGCCAGGGTGGTTTCGTTTCGAGTAAGCCCATTCTGGACATCAATCAGAAGTGAGTTCACGGCGTCTGTCGTCGATTTACCCATTCGGAAACCATACTGCGATGGTGGTAGCAGCGAGTGATGCTCTAGCCACCACTGGAGTCTATATTTGATGATGCGTTCAAACGTCTTCATCAGACAAGATGCTAGGGCTATTGGCCTGTATGAGGAAGATTGTAAGGGTGGTTTCCCAGGTTTTGGAATCGGAACGATGACGAAGTCGGACCAAGCCAGTGGAAATACTCCTGTCTGCCAGAAATGGTTGTATAACGCCAAGAGGGCTCTCTTATAGGACGGAGGGAGATGATTAAGAACTTCGTACGTGAAGCCATCTTTTCCGGGTGCTGTGTTTGATGACCTGGAAAGAGCTGCTTCCAGTTCGGTCATTGTGAGTAACATACAGAAAATATTTCCAGATTCTTGAGCGTTTTCATTTCCCTCAGTGGTTTTTTCTGGTTGAACTCATGGTGGAGTTAGTCTGGCAAAAAAATCTTCAACCCAATCTCCCTTCAATGCTGCATTTGACCTCATTAGTTTACTGTTTTTAAACGAGCGAATTTTTTTCTATACAGATCACTCGTCTGCAAAGAATGACCACATAGATACTTCTCAATCAAGTTTATTTGGAAGAAATGAAAATTAAGTAGTATGAACACTAAGAACACAGAGATTATTAGGAATTAGTATTATGCCCTAATTATTAGGAAATTCTATTACTTGTTGATAAGGAAGCAGAACTGAGTACAACGCAAAGAAACGAACAACAATCGCAATTTGGTCAGCTAAAATTTAAACGGAGATTAGGCCTCTTCTGCAGATCACCCATCTGAGAAGAACACAGTTTTTTTCATCATCTCCAAGTACCTGCGGTAGGTCTGGTGAGGGGTCCTCGTGGGCTCACGGGGATCTTAACACGTAGTTGATACTTATCTGATAATTTTCACAATAATTCATCATTAAATGATCGCTAAATTTTAGCGATAGTGATCTTCTGCATGGTTTTATATTCATTTTGTGAAAACTAAACAATATTTCGAATGGATTTCAAAAAGTTATGGACATCAATTAATTATCCTCCTGAAATTGTTTCTCCCCACTTTTTGTTCCTTAGAAGCAGCTGACTTGACTAACTAAAAGTATCGGGGCACAACTAGACACAAATGGAGCCGATACATCAAATTTCATGAAAATTGACTCATTCATCCCAAACATAGCACTAACCAATTTTCACTTTCAATTCTCTCAAACTCAATATCGTGACTAGAATAATAGTCTCAGGTTATCAAAACTTCCACCGTTCATTGGAAAAACAGGAATCTCGTTGTGGAGGATCACCAACAATAATTGTTGGTTATTGGTTATAAGTTTAATTATTAAACTTATAACCAATCGCCCCATTGTGCAAACAATGGCCCAATCATTAAAAGTACCTGTAATGTCTATGTAAAGTGTACATATATTTTTTTATGAACCGATTTTATATCCTTGAAGTAAAACCCTTTTTCGAAAAAATGTCCCATTGGTATTCTTGGCAGAAGTGATAAAAAATATGATTTGTGCGTCGAGTATGACATGATTGAAATTCAAGGGCCGCTCTACCTTCGACGGGTCCTTGGGAGTGGAGCGTGCTCCAGAAAATCCTTGGAGATAACTTTTTGAGATTTTGCTTCCGGAAACGGCCATGTATACTTACTCTCCCGATCCCAACAGAGGTTCCGCATTTTATCAATATTGAAACTTTATCCTGGAATAGGGCGTGGTGGGGGGTTAACGGAGATTTCCTTTAATTTATTCTCGATGTAGTACTCTGGTTCTTTTGATATTGAATGGACGAATAAATTGAGATTTCAGTTGTTTCATTTCCTTCTTTGAGTCGTATTTAAATATTCTTCCATTGAAAACTTAATAGTAACTCAACAACACGAGTAACAATAGTAAGATTTGAATGATTGCATTATTATTTTTTTACAAATCAAGTTGAAGACCTTAGTAGGCACCAGCGTCTCATCGACCTACTCAAAATTTCTTGTCTGTACTAAGCCTCTAATTATGCAAGTTCTCATTCACATGCACTCCCCAGAGAAGCTGATGGAAATTGAGTAAGTCTCAAAGTAATGTTTATCTAGGTTAATGATACGAAAGAATCTCCACTTCTCCTTAGATCTATGGGACACGGATGTGCCACTATGCGAAGAAACATTTGTATAAAAAGTTACTAATTTTTCATAATTCCCATAACTCACAAAGTTTGTCTAGTATTTAGAAATTAATACCTTACCGAGTAGGAAGCAGAATAGAAAAGTTGACCACGTGATGAGCACGTGGCACACGCGTGGTGAAAGGGGAAGAAAGTTGTTTGTCTAACTTGCCTGAAGAAATGGGATTACCGCTAAGCCTATCAAATCCATTAGTTGGGGTAACGACATCATGTATCAACAACCCACGTTCTTCCTAGGCACTTCATGACTTAACACTTATTCTGGTTTGCGGTGAACTGTTGTTTACGTAGTACCTATTTATGAATTATAAGAAAGAGGATGCGATCCACCAGACCTCCCTGGTGGATTAGGAAAGCCTATTTTAAGATATGAATTGGAAACAGATTAAGTATTTAGACCATACGTCCGCCAACACAGAAGATCACTAAACGCCTCATCATTCGTAGTTAGGGAACAGCATAGGATGATTCAATGGGAACGTCTGAGTTAGTTTCACTCATTCATAAATGACCACTCGAATTAAATAAGATGTTATCTACTTTTATTTCATACCATATGTAATGACAGTGAAATAATGAATTATTTCGCACAAGGGTCAGCAATTGTGCTTGGGACACCCAAGCAATTCTTGTTCGGCTTGCCTCCCCACACGTTGGAGTCCCAAATCCAACCAGATGGACTGCCTGGAGCGACGTTCACCAGAACATTGGTACCATTGTGGAGAACGTTACCCCGAACATTCCTGATGTTGAGGTTCTTTATGGGAATGCCACCAGTAGGTTTTTCTCTGGGACCAGAGTTGAGGTAGTTTCCAATTATAACGATTCCAGTTTCAGAAATGTCCTTCAGCTCGACGTTGTCAAAGGTGACGCCATCAACGATGCCCTTGCCATTCAATAGTGTTTTCACTCGGATACCAATGTTGTTCTTGATAACCTTGCAGTTTTTGATCAAGATGTTCTTAGCTTCGTTGACATCATAGCCTCCAACAGCGACAGCGATACCGTGACCTCCCTCGCAAACGTTGTTTTCGAAGACAATGTCCCATCCAGAGTTGATAGCCAAACAGTCATCCTGGTTGTTGACCTTGCTGTTGTAGATCCTGATGTTTCTGCTCTTGTGGACATCAAATCCATCAGTGTTGTGGCCGCCTTTTGTGTGTCCATCGCGATTGTCAATGTCAATGTTGGAGTAGTGAACGTTGCTGCACTGGTTGATTGCGAAACACCATGCTGGCGTGTTTTTGATCTTGAGCCCATCAACGTAGGAGTTCTCAAGTTGAGTGTAGATCATGAAGGGTTTCTTCTTTCCACAGTTTCCTCCGCACTTATCCCACCAACGGTGTCCCTCACCATCGATCAAATGGCCAGGCATCCCCTTAATGTTCATGTTCTTACCCTTGATGATGATCAGATGACCTTCCCATTCTTTGTAGCCAAAGGTAACGCGTCCATGGAATTCTATGGTCTTTCCGTCGAAACCTTGGAAGTCGAGTGCAGTTCCAGCGGGAACGTTGATATCCCTCACTCTGATGACCTTATCGTTGCTTTTTTTTGCGTTTGGGATGTGGTCCACGCTCCAGATGTCAAATGCTGATGCAACAGCGACGAGAAGGAAGACACCTCCGAAAGTGATAATGTTTGACGCCATATTGGCTGACTGTAAGCTGCACAATCTGGAAAATCAAACAATTAAATTTTCTTCAAATTTCAGGGATACAGCTTACTTATTATCACATCTCTAAACACCTTAAAGACAAACCAAGTCATGGAGAATAAGTTTATTTTTAAAATTTTGCTCTCCCGATTTTCTGCGTGCCGATCCGATTATATCCGTAGTCAGCATGCGCCTCTAGTTACAAAGCTACGTACATTTGTTGTTGCCGATGAGTGCTCTCATCGCTGGACCCAAAAAGGACTGATTTTTAGCCGTTCTGTAAACTATGAAGATTCTTTTAATTTCCTATGGTTCTGAATTTTGTTTCCACGTAATTCAATTATATGTTTCTGGAGTTTTAAAGTTTCTAAAGGAAGTTTTACTCCGGAAAACTGTGCATAAATCTTGGTCAACAAACTGACTCTTCCTTCAATTTTTACAATCTGGTAGAGATTTCAATTTTTAATGCTTAATTTTTTAAATATTATCCGAAGAGAAACGTAATGAGAGAGGAAAACACAAGAAAACTTCCTTCATTGGGAATATGAAAGCACTTTTTATACTAAAATTTATAGAGTTTTTAAAATTTTATTCACTCTATTCTTTTTTAATCTTTTTTCAAATATGAAGTTTTCTCAGAAAAGTGATATTCTGATAATTGACAATTACTGCACCCAGAATTTTTGGCCTTATAAATAGTATAATATAGAACGCAGCAAATTTTATGAGATGCTAACGGAAAATAAGTTCCCATTCATGATCTTGGAATACAATTGTAAAACATGAACTCTTAAATTTGGAATTTACCATACGCAATTTCCAAACTGCTTGACTTACAGAGATACAAAGAAAAGTACGATACTAACCAGTTATCTCACCTCGAATGAAGTATCTCTTACTTCATAGGTCTTTTTATATCACCGTGTACCAATTATCTATTCTGAATTAATGCTATTTGTATTCACAAATGTACACTGAGCCGTCGTGTGTTCCATTGTTTACCTTAATTAGAATGTTTTAGCACAATATTATTCATACCATTAGGAAAAGCATCAAAATAAGAAAACAGTTGATTGTTTTCTACGCAACACAGTGAGTCTATTTTATTTATTGGTCGCGTGAGCAAGTTTTCGTGACGATTTTTCAGTTTATGTGCCAAAGCAAAGACATTAAAATGTCAACAACGTGTGACTAATTGAGGCACAAATTCAATTAACGAGCTAACCTCATCGCACTACGGATATTTGTCATCGTTTCAGCTTGACATAAAAATAACGGAGGGAAACTGAAGGGAGTAGTTTTCAGGGAACACAAATCACTTTCTCCCATGTGGCACACTATTTTAGCCGTTTCAATTTATGAACTCCGAAGAGGTTATTGTAGTGTACCACCAACGGCGGTAAGCTGGTTTAATGAACCAATCCCAGTGAGATCACCCAAGTTAAGGCCAGTCGGTCAGGGAGATTGTCTGGATTGGTGACCGCTCAAGGGTAGTATCGCAGGTCCTGATAATTTTTCGGGTTGGACTGTTGGTGAACTCCGCTCTACATAAGCGGGTGAGACATTAAGTAGACATGAGCGAAACCATCGGATTTAATACCGATCTTCCCTTTGGAAGAGAGCTGATGACGTCCGCGACGCCAGGAATGGCAGTTGGACGAAAATTCAATCTTAGATGGACTTTAACTTTGACAGTAGCTGTTTTGAACATGGTCACTTTGAATCAGGTTTAGGACTACTCCCATGATATTGAATCAGCCCTCCTAGATGGTTTTTTTTTTTTGTAAATGAATATGTACGTTAGCATCGAAATATCTTGTTCTTGAACTTTCGAAGGAACCTACAATAATCTAAAGACATTTCCTCCGCCTTCTGCTTCTAACACAGAATGTGTTTTTACGGAATGTTTTTCTGTCTGAAAATGTCCGCATCCGCGTACGAGTCCCATCATGTGAAACATCATCGTCCAGGACCCCGAAAAATATTGGGAAACTTGAATTTGTGATATCGCAGATTTAAATTTTCTATAGATTTAGATTTTCTACATCCTCTTAAATAAACAACAGTTTCATTGTCCTTGATCAAAGCATTGACAATCCGAGGGACTCGGGGTGTCTTCCAGATTTCATCAATTAGGTAATGTATCATCATGATCAAATTAATACCACTGGCGGCTAGGAGACACATCCGCGGCAACTATTTTTAAATTTCGGTACCTATTTGCATTCCCAGGGTGGTTACCTGAGCCGTCAGCTTTGTCATTTGACCTTCTGCGTTAATCAAAGATGTAGGCGTTCCAACATCTTGCTGGCTGACAACACTACGGTAGTTATACAGCGCTGCGAGTTCATCCTGTCTTAGAAAACAACACTACCAAAAGCTCATTTGTTGCTGACAGTAAAGTACAAAGTGGACCAGGAAACCTTCTCAGCCTCAAGTTACTCAAATTACCCACAAAAAAAAGAAAAAAAAAAAAAAAAAAAACAGATCATGGCATAAGGCCTGCATCTGTGCAAGAAAGTCTGAAGGTTTATTTATCCAGCTGCATTTTGTCCAGCTTATCTTGCTGTCCACCTTAACAGTATGAACATTTCAGCTCAGCTCAGCCACGAGAGCTTCATATTTACCAAAAGCTGGAGGATCAACAGCAGGCCTCTGGCTGCTCGGCAACGTCCAACTCTGTAGCACACCTCTGTGAAACTGTACTTTTCTTCATCCTGTTGTTTCTGGGGTTGGCCTCTTCAAGATTGTAAGTTTTTAGTCGGTCAAGAGACTGATCGTATTCCGTCTAATTTCATTAAGAGAGCTATTAAGTGCTCCAAAGTAATTCTAGAATCCAGAGTTAGATTTTGATTACAAATGGGTACAACTATGGTTTCAAAAACAAATTTGAAGCCAGAAAATTGATACCATTACGACATGACATTTAAGGTAACAGTAATATTATTATACCGACTTCTTGTGAAGACTCCTCATTCTAGAGCCTGTAGACAGCTCACTCTTACTATCATTGTCAGTACAACGTCAAATTAATTTCAAATAATAATGATAAGGTTAACATAGAAACGGATAATATGGAAAATAACTAAACGATGTTTTAATTTATAATTGAAGGTACAAGAAATTTCATAAAATATTTATTTGAGGGACATAAATTTTGAAGATTAAACGCCACAAGGTATATTTACGCCAGAGGGGATTCCTTGACACCAATCGGTTTTCTTTCCACCAGTCACGTTCGACTTCCAGATCCACCTGGCAGCATCGACCACCCAAACTTTGATGTTTACTCCTTGGGAGTTCACAGTTCCATGGACATTGTCTATCACCAAGTCCTGGATCGGGATACCAGGAGTGAGTTGACCGCTGGGTCCACCGTTAGCATAGTTACCAAGAATGGAAATACCAATATTTTTTATATTCTGGAGTTCGACATTGTTAATTTGACATTCTTCACCAATCCTGTAGCATCCTATTTTGTCTTAATGCGGATTCCGTTGTCGTTGTTGATTACCTTACAGTCCTTAACAAGAACATCATCAACGACGTTGTTTGACCTACCCCCGACAGATCCTATGGAGATACCGTGACCGCCAATGCAAGTGTTTTTCTCAAATACGATGCGAGTACCAGAGTTAACAGCCAAACAGTCATCTTGATTATCGACGTAACAGTCAGAAATAGTTACTCGATCCGAATTGCCAACATCAAAAGCGTCTGTGTTATGACCACCTCTTGTGTGTCCATCTTTATCGTCAAATGTGATGTGGTGGGTTTTGACATTTCTGCACTTGAAAACAGCCACTCTATGGGTTGGAGAGTTCTTAAAATTCAAATTCGAAACTTCTGAATCAGTCAACCTCAGTGTAATTAGCTTTGGTTTGATCTTACCTCCGTTTCCTCCTCGCCCATCCCACCAACGAGCCCCATCGCCGTCGATCAAGCTTCTGTTCGTTCCTTCTACATTAATGTTCCTTCCTAAGATCTTTATTAGCGGCCCCCTCCACTCTTTACAACCGAAAGTAATTTTGCGATGACGGTCGTATGTGGCTTCAAATTTTCCAGATTCAACGTAGCTCCTGCTGGTACCTGTATGTCTTGAAGGACTATTCTTCTATCGTTTCCTTTTTTGGCAGCATCCAGTTGTTTGATGTCAGTAATATCCACAGCGGAAACAATAGCAATGACAGCCGATAACAGAAGCCATCTCTTGAAGGATTCGTTAGTTTTCATCTCGTTTGATCTGGTTGAATGTAGAAAAAAAAATCAGTCATCTGCCAAACTTTTTTTCTCACCGTAACAAACCTCATCAGTGTAGAAGCTCCATTACATACGAAATCATCCATAATCAATTCCCATTTAGAAACTGAACCTATAAGCGAAATTTGACAGTTTGGTAGGTAGTGAGGAAATTATGTCTGAGTGTACTCATTCACCCATCTTTCTATGTCCTCTCCTGGAAAAGTCACCCTCAGCCTTCCAATTTCAAAAAATATTTCTATGAAAACCAACAGCAGCTTCGACAAATTAGTATTTTCATGTGCCCATGATGTAAAAGTTTAGATTGATAGGTAGGTAGTTATACAAATTGGCTAGAGATTATTTTTAATCAAAATAATTCATTCCATACGCCTCACAACTCACGAGATTATACGGGCTCCAATAACCAGACTATGGTGCACATCAAGGCATATCTATTGCAGTATGACATACTTGATAATATCAAGTACATTATGCTTGCTTCAAGAAGATATTGCAACAGGTGATTGATGTATATTATGAAATATTGGTTAATATTCTTAATATTATACCAATAAAACATTGATTTCGTGTTTTGCTGTCTACCTGGGGCCTATTGCACAATGTTTCATGAACTAATACTATTAGTAAAATTACTAATAACTTGTCATTTCTGTTTCACAATCGAAAAATACAAGAGATAACAATATTAGTGAAATTGCTGGAATTATGAGCTAATATTATTAGACTCTGTTGCACAATCGTCACTAATATATTAGTGACAGCTGAAATATTAGTAAACACTGATATTATTTTGATCAGTCCAAGTTCTCTAGTAAATAAAGTTATTAGTAAAAATAATTTGCCATTTTGGAGGATTTGCTTTTCAATTCGTCTTCTTCTTCAGAAGAAGATATCCAGTTTCCAAACAACCGACGAAGGAAAGTGTTTAAATCAAGGATAAATTTTGGTTTCTTGACCGACTTCGAATTTAGGGAGAGATTCCGCATGTCATCAGTCGGACCCTTCCTCGCTCATCGAACTCGAAAAAAAATGGTGCATCAGCAAGCTATAGTAGCTTTCCACTGGTTAGGCAGAGATACCAAGGTATTTATTTATGAGGTTCTGCCAATAAATTATAGTGGAGTGGTGAGCACGTGGTGAACACGTGGAGAGCACGTGGCACACCAGAGATGGAAGGAAGAGAAAGTTGTTTGTCTTGCCTGCTAGGTGAATTGTGATTAGAGCTAAGCATAGGTAATATACTAATATGTTTCTTGTTAATTCTAAAGCCGTTAATGGATCACGCCATATTCATAATTTTCCTCATATTTATTTACAAACGCTTTTCAAACGTCTCTAATAGTCGATTCGTTTCATCAGTTTTTCTTTCTCTACTTCAATTCAAGAAAGAGCTAATGATTTGGAATCCTCTCTTACGACAAGTTGGCGTACCCTACTTCACACTAGGACGTTTCGGTGTCTTACCTACATGAATATCATCAAAATATATTTTATTGAGATACTTCAACTGCCTACTTATGTCAATATGCAATTCCTTTTCAAGTTAATAATTTGTGAAATATTCATATCTGGTATGGGCGGGTGAGATCCGATTGTCTAACCTATCCTGTGAAAATTATCAGAGCATCGGTAATTCACGAGGTTTTGGTACAGAAATACTATATTATAGACGAAGAATATGTAATATTTAATACATTACTGCAATTATCTACTGAAGCACGGTATTCCTCTCCTATCATTCTGTGATCATTATTTCTATAATACCTAGTTCCACAATTTTCTATTAACAAACTAACGGTAGGTATTTCACCTAAATTATATTACCTAACAGACAAGTGGAGCTCTCAGCAAATTAATTACTACGTTGGTGTCGCTCAACTGGAACTCCACTGGGACCGGGGAGATTCCAATCTACATCACGGACCAGCATAGCTACAATACATCTTTGTCATCATGAAAATCTATGACAAATATTCTGCTACCTTGTTCCCAAACCTTAGCTTATTCAGGTACTCCTTTATCTCCGAGGAAAAAACAGAAAAACATCCCAATATCTTGCGGGACAAATAAGTAAATTACATAAACTGAAATCACTTAGTTTAATGTAATCGTAGAATACTGGAGAATAATGTACTGATACATAATGGCATGTTTAGGAGCAGATAGTCCATATTTATGTTCCCATGTATGTTCCATATTTCATTCTTCATATCAACCATAAATATGTAATTTCAGAGACATCAGCAGCTTTATTTCTTCAGTCTTTATTTGAGAATTTGATTGGATTTTCTACTTTTCATGAACACTATCTATGTTGGCAGACAATTCTGTACCGCACGATGAAATACGGACAGGCAGACTGCTCGTGTTGGAAGACACATTTAAGACACACGGGCGTCGCCCGTCTGGGGAAATATACGAAGGGCACCGTCGGGCCGCGTGCGCCCAACTAGGTAAACAGTGAACGGCACAAGCGGGTACACGGACTTTCTGCAGCCGACAGCCTAATCATGTTCACAACGTTCCAACTATTCAGTTCGTTCGTATAAACGGTGAGAGATGGACCTGCAAGTACAACAAAAGTTCTCAAGTAACGGGGTAACTGCGCGATTGTTGTGGAAAATTACAAATTTACTGAATTTCGCGTTGTGAAGTGTAGGGTAAGCCTAATAAACTTATAAGGATAGAGCTATTGACGTCGCCTTCTCCAAGTTCAAGCAGTTTGCCGCATTCAAATTTCCTTGAAAAATGAATGAAATTGAAATTTGATTGAAAATTGATTGAAATTTGAATTTTCTTCAAATTTTTTTTTTTTACTCGGAGGAAAAAGTCTTGATTTTGGGCTCCTAAGGTCGCGGGTTCGAAACCCAGCCGAGGCTATGTATTTTTTTGATCCAATCACATACACCTACTCACTTAATTTTTCATCCGAATTTGATGAAATTTTCTAGGATTGTCCAGATTAGCGTGTAGATGGTCCCCTATGAGGGTAGTGAAAGGTATTTAGAGATTGGTGTTTTGAGATTAACTACTATGCATCGGACCATCTATACAATCGGGTTATGGATACGAGGAAGCTATGTGCCACACCCACTTGGCTGACGTTTTTTTTTGATTTTTTTTTATTGTTTTTTTTTTTCTTCATATTGGATGGTTGGTGATTTTGTAGACGAGTGATCTATATAGAAAAATAATAAACAATTGTTTATTCCGTTCAATCCGTTCAATTTTTTACACGTTGATTTCGAAAAGGTGGCTCATGTAGCAGTCTTGGAGGTTTTTCCAGGTTGTGTAATCTTTTTGTGTGTACTTTTTTGGAAGCAAGGCAGTGTCAATAAGTTGTAATCAGATTCTCTCTTATTTTTATTTCATTAATTCGTGGAAAATAAGCATTTTTGGGACCAGAGGAAGCTTTTACCCAGATGGGTCGTCGTGAGCTCGGGAAGGAGGCCCCAGTTAGGTCTATATTCTTTCCCCAGTTGGGCGGTAGTATGACTACGATTTACCCAGATGGGAGCCGCCCAGACACACAAGCACGTTTTCATTGTATGGGAATAGTGATAATATCACTATTCCTATAACATAATTATGTTATAGCATTATTATGTAATAGCATAATAACATATTATGTTATCAATAAATAGACTCATTTGGAAACCAGAAAAAGTTCGGATGTTTGTTCTTCAGACTCGAAAATATTCCGAAAATCGGGAGTGCTTAACTTCGACGTTGAATATCCACAGAGTGGGTTCCTCTTTTGTAAAGGTCTGCGACATAGTGCAGCCATCTATTCAATTTTTTTTTTTTTTTTCACTATTCCATCTTCTTCTGAAAAACGTAGTAGTAAAATTTTCTTTATAACCTTTTTTCAGATAATAATAGCCCCTTCCTATAATACTACACGGACCCATACATACTAGAAACGTCTTGAAAATCATGAAAACCGTATGACATTGAACCTCGTATAATTAGTTCCAAATAATCGAACGCGCTACGCCTCACCGGTCACTATTTATGTTCTATTTTTCTCAGTCCTTTCAGCCAGTTTTCAAAATGTTCAGAGGCATTGTCTAGTTGTGAAAGTGACAGGTATGTACTAATCTGTTCTGCTACCTGCGCCACCCAAGACCCAAAGCAGGATTAAAGTACCGTTAGGGTCTGTTAAGCTTCTTGTTTATGCGGTTGGCGTTCACCTTTCCAACAGTAAACAAGATGTCTCATAAATAGGTATAATGATAATGTATAAAATAAGTTACATCTTACCTATACATTGTATGGGATAATTTTTTACTTGAAATCATTTTTTTGTAATACTTTGACACTTGCATGCATTTGGAATTATCTGCAACAAATTAAAAACGCTGCAAATTATTACACAATGTTTTTTTATTTTAATGTATTTATCACCCGTCTGCGTAGAACACGGCTTATCCGGCCTGTGGAGGTCCACCCCACAACAGCTGGTTGCTATACACATGACTGATTTTGTTTACCTAGAAACTTACTTTCTCCTTTTCTCTAATACTGTAATTTGAGTTCTGTAAAATATAGAAAATTATCTCTTGTTCCTCGCGGTTCCCCTTTACAACTTCATAACCACAATACTACCTCCTAGCATCTTCACTATCCGAAGCTGTAGGTGCTTTTATTACAAAATTTGGTTCTTGGTAGCTAATGAAACCCAACTGAATGACACGAAACTCTATTAAAAACGTCGAGTTGGTAGTAACTAAAGATAAGTAGTAATAAAAGAATTTGATCTGATGAAATTTGAAGGGGGGTTGAGTAGTTCTATCAGTGAACAGTCTTTTGCAATCACACTCGTATTGAAACCCTCAAGTCCTTATAGGAAGCGGACGGTTGATCCTACAGAGCTCCGAGTGGTCTCATGTGATTCTAAAAACGCTGCAAATCATTGCTAAAAGGTTTATTATTTTCTGTATAGATCACCCTTCTATATAGATCACTGGTTCTCCATCAATAGCACCTACCACCATCTGTATTCTCTCTTGACCTTCCCTCTCAAATTTCAGCTTCCTGCGTTCAATAGGATTGAAAATGACTTCGGAGCTCACTCAGCTGATCAGTGATCTGAAGGGTGAAGAAGATCTCCTCGAATGCTGAAGACGCCTGGAAGAGCACTTCCACTCAATAGGATTGAAAATTGCTTCGGAGCTCACTCAGCTGATCAGTGATCTGAAGAGTGAAGAAGCCTTTGAGCAATGATTTGCAGCGTTTTTTACCCACCAACATTTTTCTTACCTACCAACTTTTTTTTACCTACCAGCTAGGTACTACCTACCACACCATACTGGCTTCACACCTTCACAATCAAGTTTATTCGAAAGAACTAAACGCTTCACACTCGATTGGAAAAATAGAAATGTTCATATGGAAATTTGATTACTGGTTACACAGAAGGCAACACTGTATACAAATCGAAGAAATGAACAGCGATCGCATTTTAGTCCGATAAAATTTGAGTGGAGATTGGACCTCTTTTGCGATTCACACTCATGATTCTGTTTTATCGAAGGAGTTTGTCCTACAGATCTCCGGGTGGTCTCGAAAATTTTTAAAAATTCAATACTATTTAAAATTGGTGAAAAGCGATACCTTTATTCCGAGAGTTTTCGAGCTAGGGCACTCTTGAAAATTTCAACCCTTAATTTTCACCCCTTAGAAGTGACCTACATCAACCAAAAGCTTTGCGGCACAACTAGACCCCAAATGGAGCCTACATACCAAATTTGAACCAAATCGGTCCAGTGTTGCTAAGAAAAGTGCCGCGTACGGCGGACGGACGGAAATTTTTTATTCGATTTTCGTATTCTACGTACCTTGAAACGTAAAACATCAAATTTTGAGGGGGGGTTGAAATTTTTTTTTCTTGCTCGATTCCAAAGGCTTATTATTGAAAATAATAAATCAAAAATTTTAAATCTACTTTAAATTATTGGAAAAACAATATCTTGATATCGAAAGTTTATGAGCTAGGGCAATTTTAAAACGACAATCTCTATTTATCATCCTCTAGAAGTGACTGCCACTAACTACAAGTTTTGCTGCACAACTTGACCCCAAGTGTAACCCATATATCTTATTTCATTAAAACCGGTCCATGGTAACTAAAGAGAGTCTCGTACGGCGGACAGTTTTGGTTCATTATTTTCAATAATGAAACTTTGGAATCGACCAAGAAAATGTTTGTAGGTCACGTCCAAGGGTTGAAAAATAAGGTTTGACATTTTGAAAACGCCCTGACTCAAAAAATTTCGACATAAAGGTATTGTTTTTCCGTCAATTTAATGGAATTTTTAAAATTTTTTGAGACCATGCGAAGTATGACAAACCGTTCGCTCCTTACGAGTACTTAAGGGTTGGACTTGATAAATCAGAAACACGAGTGTGAATCAAATGTTAGCTGACCGAAATGCGATCGATGTTTTTCTTCGAGTTGGTTGGTGTTAACAACGGCTAAGCCATGTTCTTTGCAGACGAGTGATACATAATATGTATCTTTTCTATATTATAGAAAAAATAATAAACCTTCATGACATAAAGGACATTATTACATTGTAATAATTTGCAGCGTTTTTCTTCGATTTTCAAGTTCTACTTACCTTGAAACGTAAACCCGACAATTCTACGAGGGGGGGGGGGGTGAAATTCTTTGTTTCTTGCTCGATTTCAAAGGTTTATAATTGAAAACAAGCATCCAAAATTAGTTTCGCTATGAACAAAAAAGTTAGATCTTGCTCTTCTACTTTGTTAGCAAGACACTACATCAATCTAAGCTGTTGGTCTCAGGAACACTGAAGGTAATGTGTATATTTTTAGTTCCTTCCCTTACCTATGAATACCTTGCATTCCTCAGCTCTTTCCGAATAATTTCTGACGCATGGTCACTAGGTGATCCGATTCCGAATCAAATTTCTAGATTTTTGATGGTTGGGTTGTGTCCGACTCACGTTGATCACCAGGTGATGTGTTCTGTTTTTAACGGCTTCAGTTTGTACCCAAACCCATTGCGAATCTTAACCAAACCCACAGTCACGTCTCCCCATTTATCCAAACCCGGACCTAACATTTCTATGGTTGTAATCCTAATACAATTATTTCAATTACATTTAAGAGTCTGTGTAGTTTGAGCCTTAAGTGAACCTCCATGAATAGGGTGTGCGCCTCTGTAGGAAAAACTGTTTATTGTTATTTTTAATCTAAGGTAGACCTCATTCTGAGAATTTTGGTACCAACCGTGACCTTATAGCGTGTGTAAATCGTTTCCTATGAATTTTTAAAGTTTCGACCGTTTATGACGCTACATTGGGCTGAGGGGTCCCGCCCAGGCGAGAGGGGCGCGTGACGTCATAAACGGTCGAAACTTTGAAAAATCATAGAAACAGATCTACTCACGCTAGAAGGTCTCGGTTGGTACCAAAATTCTCAGGATGCAGTCTACTTTCGATAAAAAATCTAAAAACAATCAAGGCGCACCCCCCATTGCCTAGCTCTCTTGTAGATGGTAGCCTCTGAGCCTGAGAAAAGTTAAATCTTCAAACACGAAAATTATACATATTCATCAACATTACAGGTAGTTCGATATCTATATAATTTACTAGAAAAAAAAACTGGTTGAGTTGTGAACTAAAAATCAAGATGGAGTATGACCATGTTCTATTGTAATTTAGTCATTGCACCCACGGTGTCATGATCATTACAAACATAATTTTTGGAAAAATTATCATAAATGGAAAACAAAATTATTGTTGCACTACCGAAGTCTACATATAAATTTTTGCAACTCTGCAAACATTATAACTTGGAGTTGAAATTGGAGACTTTGTTAACATTTTGTAGGTATAATGGTTCATGAAATCAGCACTCAGGTAAAGTGAAAGCTCCCTCTTTCTGCAAGACAGGTACTATTAGGTACATACAATGGCGTTATTTGAGGTATAAAAGGGGTTTCAAAAAGTTAAGAACCTCAGTTTCATGCTCTACACTAGTACACTAACATGGCTCCTTCCTTCAACTCGTCCAGTTTTCTTAATTTTCTCAATTTAATTATTCCCTCGAGAAAAACCGACATTGTTGGAAATCTTCCTCCTGAAATTGGATGTTTGGTACTTCGGTATGTAGATTTCATAATTTTTTTGTTTGTGGTATTTTCTGTGTTTTGGAATCGAATACTTGAAACAGTGTATGAAGGGCTTGAGTGCTATCATAGTATCTCTAGATAAGCAAGTAATTCTGCTAAACCTCAAAACGAATAGGATAGTAGAATCTTATCGTACTCTTCTGGCTTAGTTGTAGTCACCACGTTCTTTCTCTCCGTTGATATTTCAAAATCAAAATAAACGTTGTCTATATAATGACTAAAATCCATCTAATCCATAGATGTATGCATTTGCATTATAAATAATTCTGGGGATTTCAAATAATCCTAGTCATGCAGGAATCCACCTCTTACGAGTAAGAAGTGTAGTTTGAAAACAAGTTTGCTTTCGTCTTTTCTACATAATTCTTCTGATTGATTTTTATTCAATATTAAATGTCGGATCACTAGAAAATTTTTTTTTTGAAAATTTCTCAATTTTTTATTTCACCAATAATTAGGTAACTGTGGACAATCATGACCCTTCAAAATTTTCTGACGTTGGTTCATGTTTCTGTGGTGCTCAGCCACTTCCTTCCGCCTGCATATTGCCTCAGCGGTAAGGACTCCCGATGTTCAATTCCTCTTTTCATTAGAGGGGCATGAGAGCTCCGTCTGAATTCATTGACATAATAAACTGTCGACCATTTCTAAATGCTAGATAAATATAGTAGGCACCTATTTCTTCAAAATAGAATTTATTGAGTTTGTATAATGGCCAAGAAGAGATATTTTGGGTTTATAGATTATTTGTGAAATTTCAAAATTAGTATTTACGTTTATGTTGCTTTTTTCAGCCAACTGGATGAAGCTACTTTGATAAATGTAATCTCAGTATCACGCTACTGGAGGGAGCTTTGTCTAATGGATCCAGTCTTGGCCAAAAGGATCAAGAACTATCGGAACGAGAAGAAGCGTTTGAGACAAGCGCAGCGCGTATATGACGGCCGTTCCCGGTCAATTCCGGCGATATCGAGATACTATCACATGTAAGTATCATCGTTGATAATCAATTGTACCAGTATCATTCGAGACCAACGATAGGTTAATCAGATAAATCATTCGTTTTTGATACCTCAATTACGCTTCCAAATTCCTAATTAATAGACCCCTTGATTTGCAATCCCAGTTAGTTGGATCAGTAAAGTTCGTTGGCTATTTATTGTAAACGAATTATTGCTATAAATTGTTATACTTTACAAATTTAATTCTTATCTTTGGAGTTTTCACCTTGAACGCCTACCAATTTCGATGAGCGCTCGTCGCAAAAAGCATGCTCAAATTGTCAGCTTTCCAACGGTCAGCTATCAACTGTTCGTTTCAAAATTCAAATTGAAAGATTGAACAAGTTTGCTTGCAAGAAAACTCGAGTAGCAAATCGAGTATGGTCAATCACGATCTCAAAATGATTGACGAGTTTGGTATCATTTCCCATATAATTTTTTACGCTGAATCCAACGTAGGCATTTTCGAATAATTCCGACTGCTAGAGAGTGAATTTTTCGAGGAAAACCTTCATTTTTTGTCCTATGTTTTTTTTGTGCTTGTAGAATCGAACCCTGAAGTTATGCCCATCCTTTAGACACCCTGTATATGAATTGCGCTTCTCGTATATATTTAAAAAATATACTCGTGAATATAATATTTTGGACGGGAGCTTTTTTTAATCGTAATTATTTATGAATATTTTTTAGTTTTGAGATTGCTATTGCCTCTGGCTGTAGACTTACATTTTAGCGCAGTTAGACGTGATGCTTGACTATAGGAATTTCATTTATGGTTTCTCTTCACAGCCTCCAAATGTTCGACGACCTCTACGATTGAATTGCAGCTACTGGTAGCCGAGGATAACTAGAACGTTGGAATTCACACATTGGATTTGGAAATGCGCACCTATACAAGATTGTTCCTCACTAGCGATTCATTTTAGCTTATAATGAATTATTCAGAACGATACGTTGTAAGTACCTCGTATGTATCTACAAATAAATAAATTAATTATAATAGTGACTAACTTGGAAGTTTCTTGTGTTTCTCCTTGTTTTCCACTGAATATTTAGATGTAAGATAGATGTGGATCATTCTAAGATCCAATAGAAGAACACAACTGTAATCTAAGAATTCATGTCTGCAAAATCATTCGTTACTGTCCCAGGATTATCAAATTAGAACTAGCCTGTATGGCCAAATAGATAGTTTCCCCTAAAGTTTAAACTAACATGTTTTTGGGATATTTTCTATGGGAAATATTTATAATAATATTGATTTTACCGAGGTAACTCAAATTTTCCACTAAATTTTCATGTATTTGTTGCTTGTAGATGGTGGTTTACAGTGTTGATAACTGGCTATTATGCTCTTGGTCAATGAATGTATGTTGGTGAAACGTTGAAAAGCAAATTTTGAGGGGTGTTACACTTGTTTCCCCACGTGAAATCAACCACGTGACAGAAACCACGTAGCTCTGTGCCGTGCGTTCTCATTGGGCGATCAGACTTGCCTTTCACTTTTCCTCGTCCAACCATAATCGTCCAGTGAGCCAGACACGCCCTTTAAAAGGGACGGTATTAGAAAGTTCTAATCATTCTTGCATTGTAAGTCAACCTTGTAGTATATTATGGCTCCTTCAGTGTATGTCTTCAACGTCTTCACGTTCCTCAACACCGTGGTTCCTCCTCGCCGTAGAGATATCGTCGGCGAACTTCCTCCTGAGATGGGATGCCACATCCTTCGGTAAGTCCTGAATGATTTTTAACGTTTATATTACTTATTATACAGGGTGTCCCATGTCAGGGACCGAAAAACTATTAGAGTCGATTCTACAACTAATTCGAGTAAGAAATTGTCCCATAGCAATTTTTCGTTAGACTCTCAATTTCCGAGTTATTTTAATTTACAGATTTTTTTCGTGTTTTCGACATTAAGCCATAAGAATGACCATAACTCTCTCAATTTACGTGCAATTTAAAATCTAATTACACCATTGGATGGGTCGTTAACATCTTTCTAGTGGCTTGACAAAAACCTTGTAAGATTGTGATGTGTGAACAATTAACTCGTCGTTTTCGTCAAATCGTCAAAATTTCTTACTTTTTTGTTTGATTGTTAAGGTTTCACTTCCATATGGTTTTTCTCGTAACTCTACACCAAAAACTGCGCAAAGATCTCAGCTTTAATCGACACTCTGTATGCGCGGGAAATCATGCCCAATAACATAAATACGTTTAAGTTTAATCTCAAACAGGTCAACGCATGTAACAAAATTATAACAATTACATAACATTCATATTATGTTGTCTACGAACTGAATCTAGGTACTACACATAAGAAACGATAGAAAAAGTAACAAGTCGACAAATAGGTAATACTACTTCGATGCGTACAAAGAAGTTACCGTAATTTGTGTAAACTATGGGAAAATCTATGCGAACAGCATTGATTGCTCTTTTAGCTGTATGTTTGAGGTCAAAAACACTATATTCTGTAAGAGCTGAGGACAGTATTACATTATGGATGAACTTAATGAAAACAACAGCATCAGTGGTGGCTCTCAAATGACTGACCACTTTCATGCAACACATAGTCAATTCAAATATCTATCTGTTAATCTTCTCGTCTTCTCTGATGCTTAGCCGAACCTAGTATTAATTGTAGACCTGTGTTTACTTTACAGAATGTTGGACATCGATTCCTTGGTCAACGTTGTCCTGGTGTCCCTTCAATGGCAGAACCTCTGTCTTCACGATCCGGTCCTGTGCAGGAGAATCATGGCTTACATCCATGAACGCCGGCGCGTCAAGAAGGAAAACCGTGCTGTCGATACCAGGCTCCGGACCGTCAGATCGATATGTAAGTAACTAATTGCATATACACTACATTTTTATCTATTTAATAATATAAATTGAATTTATTTCATACCTTGTTGGATGCAGAAGTGGTAAAACTGCCGTTAGCTGGTTAGTTAAATGAAAGCCAGTTGGTCCGGGATTCTATCCGTATTGGTGACCGCTGGAGGGCAGTATTGCAGATATTGATATTTTTTCGGATTGGGCCGATGGCGAACTCCGCCGAAATGGATGAGTTCGAAATGAGGGAAATACTTTTATTGAATTGATACTTGAATAATTGAAATACTTTGAAAGACAGCTGACGAAGTCCGCAACGCCAGGAATGGCAATCGGACAAACATTCAACCTGAAATGGTTGTTTACTGTTCCTTTTTTTTTGTTTTTGATAGAAGTGGTAATTAAATTTTTGTTTTGATTGTTGCAGTTCTCGATTTCTTCAAGAAGAGGACTTCTTCCGCTTGCGGGAAGAGGAAGCGTTCCGGTGAGCCTCAAGTCACCGAACCTCCAACCAAGAGGCGTGCTATGCGGTTCTGACGCTTGTACATACGTACTTACGTACATATCGACGAATCTGTGATATCATGATGATCTCATCTATCATTATTGCTGGTATACTTACCTATGAATTGACAAATCTGTGATTCCACGACGATTGTTCCTAGTAAAATAAATAAGTATTTTTAAATTGACATTTTCTCCTTTTTTTTGTGCTCTCCCTCTTCCTCAAAAAATGACTTGATGAATCATGATGACCGAATCTAAGAATGGTCCCATTCAGTCACATCTTTATAGTATACCTATGTGTTTATTATTAATCCGACGAGTCTATTTCTTAACGATATCACCTTAACGTAGAATTTGGTTCACAGATACTCATCTCTCAAAATGTTTTTTTACACCACCCTTTTCTAAAGATCTTTTTTAAAAAACATTTGTTTATAGAAAATATTGCTTTCCGTTTTCGGATTTAATAAATGGGAATACCAATAACCCACATACATCTCAATCTAGGGCTCTACGAGACAGATTGGATCTGTATTCCTATGTTTTCTTGTTTCTCCGATTACATGTTTTCAAATGGTTTGTACAATGTATTTCCCAATCCATCATAACCATTCACGTTATGTTCGCCAAATTGTATACTCCCGTTTACAGGCTACTAATCCGTCAATATTTTACTTGGTTTTAAGAAACGTCTGTTCTTATATTATGTACTTACTGAAAGGCTCAAGCTGAGTTTTTCCGGGCTCGCTGTTTATCTTCCCTTCTTTGCATCTTTTACTCACCCAAATGTCTCTCTCTTCGAAGGATTTTCTTCGAAGCTCTTTATGTAAATCTTTGGACCTTTTCTGACCCATTAAAGCCTGTGCTCTACTGGCCCCTGTACGGATTTTCTCGCTAAACCCACAAACAGATAGATTCTGGGTAGCGATTTGCACCTATTATGAAAGTTTTGCCTGATTCCAATTTCTGATTGATTTCATTGCAAAAAAGTCCATTCATGCAGCATGAATCAATGAGCGAATTTTCAAAGGAATCTTTCAGTTGAAGCTATGGTTAAGATCTTAACCACTGCATTGACCACTCCACTCCATGTCAACACCACATCCTCTCTTCATCGGATTGAGTCAGTTATAATATAAAATATATAGTTATATAATAAAATTCATTTTCACCTGGATTAGGAGCTGCTGCACACAGAATCAGAGTTTGACAATAATTATTATTGCAGGTGAAAATGAATTTTAGGTTAGTAAGCGAGAAAAAACCGAACTAATCTTTGCTCGGGTCCATAGGCCTCTTAGGTTTTTCTTGCTTAGGTTTTTTTCGATTTTCTGTATACCTACCATACCAACATACTGTATGCACAGGGTATGCTTTGAAGATGTTAGGAGTCCATGTTCATGTTCTACTCGTCCCTACGAACTCATAGAGTACCCACATGGCTATTGTTGTTTTTTCTATTTTCAGTATAACATACCAACATACTGTATGCACTGGGTATGCGTTGAGGATCTTAGGAGTCCATATTCATGTTCTACTCGTCTCTACGAACTCATAGAGTACCCACACGGCTACTCCATTTCTGGGTACAACAAATATACGCGCGTTTTCATTATTTTCTATTTTCAGTATACCATACCAACATACTGTACGCACTGGGTATGCGTTGAAGATCTTAGGAGTCCATATTCATGTTCTACTCGTCTCTACGAACTCATAGAGTACCCACACGGCTACTCCATTTCTGGGTAAGTACAACAAATATACGCGCGTTTTTCATTATATATATAAATATATACATACTTTTCCTAATTTTTGGACAATTTTCAATTTTGAAAAATGCATTATATCAGAAATTTTGTGCTGAATCCGAATATACCATATATTATGATGATTGTGAAGGTATCACCCACAAAAAACGGAAAAAACTCATTTTTAAAAATTTGGACCACTTTGGATTGTCCAAAATTTCTGGCTAACGAACTTGACCTATTGTTTGTTGTTACGAACATTTTGGCGAAAACTAAAAAAAAAATTCAAATATTACTCAAGTTATCGTGCGGAATGACGAAACTTCAGGGATCGTTTCAGAATGTTCCAAAACGGATTTCAGTGAAATTTTTTTTTGAAAAAGTCGATTCTAAAAATTTGAGGCCATTGCAATAGCATCATTTTCTTCGAAAATTCGCTAATTATGGTGTTTATAAATTCGGTTAACAGAAGGAGCAGAATATGTTTTGAAAACTATTCATGAATGTTGATAAGAATTCTCAATGTTGACAATCGTTAACTAAATTAATAAACGAGCTGTTATGGGAATGTTATTTGACATGACGTTGTGAAGAGGCCATTTTTCCACAGCAATACCTGGCTACTGATCGAAGTGACCACCAACGTATTCTTATTTAATAGTTAGTTAACGAAACAACCGACCGACCGATAGGAACGAGTAAGTTTTGCTTTATTCAAACGATTGCAAGTTGTAGTGCACCAAACCGACTGCATGAATTTCCAGTCAGATAACTTGCTAGCACAACATATCCCTGTTTGAATGTACTCGTATGAAGTAAGAGGAAAACAACTATTGGTATTAAATGAATGAGGTTAGTTCCGCTAGTAATAAGAATAGAATTATTATCTACGTATCGTATTGGAGAATCCGTCGTAACCAGCAAGTCGAGTACAGGAGGCCAGCGCTTTCGATGTAAGGACATCATCTTCAGGCCGTGGAGAGAGTACCAAAGTTTGTCAGTCCGTCGTTCTATTTATATAGTCTGGGTGAAAGGGGGGTGAAAGGATCAGAAAGGAAAGGGAGCCACGTGGTAACGAGACCACGTGGTGAAAGGTTGTTTGTCTGTCATGTCAAGTGAAAGGAAGAGATAAAACTAATCCTATTAGCTAATTGTACATTCACAACATGGTCGGTCACCACGTGGTAACTTCTATTGCTAAAATTATTTACACATATTCTTGGGTGGGACTATCCTTTTTTCCAAATAAATTGAGGGTGTGACAAATGTAGTCCTTTGTGTTCTTTGTAACAGCTATTTATTACGAGGAGCTTTCAACAACCCTCTGGTTGCTATCATCGGTTGAATTTATTTGGAAAAAAGGATAGTCCCACCCAAGAATATGTGTAAATAATATTATCATTATAGCAGAATATTATTCTGCTCCTTCTGTTAACCGAATTTCTAAACACCATAATTATGCAATGAAATCAATCAGAAATCGGAATCAGGCAAAAATTGAACATTCATAATAGGTGCAAATCGCTACCCAGAATCTATCTGTTTGTGGGTTTAGCAAGAAAATCCGTACAGGGGCGAGTAGAGCACAGGCCTTAATGCTCAATTTAAAATTATTTACTTATATCTATATCTACTTCTATTACTGCTACTATCTAATTTTTTTTAATTTTTATTTTAGTTTAGTTGATTATTTTTTATTCATCCAAGGTCGTTTGTTTGTTTGGAAGTTAGTGGAGTCATAAGGGTGCTGTTTGCGTTTGTAAGGAGTTATAACTCCTAAATGGTAGTGAAATAACTACCATAAGTGGTAGTGTGTTCTGTTCGTTGTCTTTTGTTGTTCAGGTTGTCAGTAAATCCATCTGTGGGGTTTCACGTTTTTGGGTGAGTTTGTCGAGCGGTTTGAATATAGTGTCCGAGGTAGTGTCAAGTAGATTTTTATTTATTAAACGTCCGCAAAATTCACGTAGTTTGTATATTTCCAGTTTCCAAGTATGGTGAGTCGTCGTCCTTTCTGTTGTGGGTGGATGAGTGTCATGCAGTGTTTTATGTCGGATAATTTAGCACTCTCACGACGGTCTGAAGATGATGTCCTTAAAATCGAAAGCGCTCGCCTCCTGTGCTCAACTTATCACGGTCGGTATCCTTACGACGGATTCTCCCATACGGTAAGTAGATATTGGTTGAATACAATTATTGTTTACGATTCTCTCGTCTCGTGTACACGATCTCTCCGTTTTCCTTATCATTACGGCTCATGTTCTCCATCCAGACAATTCCAATGTGTGGTTTCAAACGGTTCTTTCCATTAAAAATTGAGTTAACGCAAGAATTTCAGAAGCCGTTTCAATAATGTTCGCCTAGTTAGTTCGTTTCCTGTGTGTTGAATTGCTCTTTCATCTGCAATTCTGTCACTCGAGGCTCGGGGTTTGATTCAGGATGGCAGTGTCCACAGGTGGTGCCGTATCAATTTCGTCTCAGTGAGCTCGCCGCCTGCTGTGCAACTAGAGGGCCCCCACCAGGAGGCCTTCCGCATTCATGTCGACACTCCAGAATCATCTCGTCCACGTTACAATCCCAAACGTATATCGACCCATGTATACACGGGTTTTTATCACTGGGAATTCAAAATATTTTTGTTTTAAAACATCAGATTTAATAAAGCAAACCATATAATAAAAAACACTAATGAAACAAGTTTCGTGGTGATTGGGTGTCGTTCTTCGTTAGGAGATCGGTATAGTGAGTGAAAGAAATCAATAAGGCGTATCCACAGTTTTGAGTTTTATTGTCAAGCTACCTTTCACCTTTCGGCATCGTCAGGACATTATTGAACATGTACTTACATAGTTTACGGTTAAGAATTGTGTTTAATTGACCATAAGTTGGTTTATTCTGCGTTACTTGTCAAATAATGTAGCTTTACCATATTTTTATTATTATGCACTGCTGGTGTTCCCCTCTGTTCATTAAGGATAAGTGTCCCCGATTTTCTCTTCCGAGGTCTCCTCGCCCAGGCCTCAGGTGGCCTTCCTTACAGCCTCATTAATTTTACGCCGATTTTACTAATGCCGATGAGGCAGTAACTAAATTTAACTAAACAACTAAAATTAAATACATTTTGAAATTGATTAGCGGATTATGATTGTACAACCGTATTTTTTAAAATTATTCCCTATTTGCGGGATTTTCCGAAATTTTGCATAGAACCCCGTTAATTTTGATTGATTTGTTAATTAGGCACTCAAAATGAACGAAAAAAAATTTCCAATCATAATTCACCAAAAATTATCTATCAAACTCTGCAAAACGGCCTCCGCAGATTTCAAATCCAAGTTTCCAGTTATGAGAAAATGGTAGGTAATTCAAAATGTCATCATTTCAAGGCGCTACTTGGCGGCGGATTTGGGAACTAAAACCGGGACTCGCATACGCTCGTTTTCGCATTATGATAAGTTCGGCTCACATATTATGGACTTCATCTTTCATAGTAGCAGTAGTAGAATATATATAACAATGAACTTAAGGAATATTTTATAACTTATGTGGAATATAAAGGTATGTCATAGTTACTTATTTTTTAAAGTTGTTCTATGTGTTCTTTTTTTTCATGAATTATAATATTTGGGATGGTTGCACTGTACCTAAAGTACTCCCTTTCTCGCTAATAATTGATGGTATCTGCTAAAAGTGTTACACTCTAAGTGCCTAAATCTTTTACTGTTTGAATCAGACAATATGTTGTGTTTATTGTATTGTGTTAAAGTACTTACTATACTGTTGCCACAAATGCAGGTATGAGTCCTAATGGTAGTGATTGAGTTTATCGTACGCATAGCTTGGTGAACAAGTATTGCGAAAAGGTAAAAGCTACCTTGACAATAGAAACTCAAAACTGAGGAAACGCCGTATTAATTTCCTCCCCTTACCATACCGATTTGACAACAATAATTATATAATTGATAATTTATTAATACTGTGAATCGTCCTTAAACCGGTATACATTCTCTTAATTTACATACTCAAGTATATGTTCGTATAATACTTATATAAATACGCTTGTAATACACGAATACACTCGTATATTATCGTTTTCCTCTTCTTCGTCTGTCCCTTCGTGGCTCGATCCACTTGTGGTCACGTTCTAGAGATGGTTTCGGTCCATATTACTCGTAGATCGGGCAACATTTCCTTCAGCTTGAAGAGGCTTTCCATAGCCTCTACATTAGACGTTTTGTAGTATAATTCCACATTAGACGTTCAGAATTATTTATAAATATGAGAATTCTGTGTGATCACTTGTTAAGATTCCAGACCATTCGTGTCAACATCTTTTGTTTCTAGGTTATCAATCAGACCAGTTCATCTTTACGATCATAATGTTCTAATTGTTAATATCAATTTTGGTTTATTATTTTCAATAATAAGCCTTTGGAATCGAGCAAGAAAAAAATATTTTAACCACCCCTCAAAATTTGATGTTTTACGTTTCAAGGTACGTAGAGTACAAAAATCGAATAAAAAAATTTCCGTCCGTCCGCGGCACTTTTCTTAGCAACACTGGACCGATTTGGTTCAAATTTGGTACATGGGCTCCATTTGGGGTCTAGTTGTGCCGCGAAGCTTTTGGTTGATGTAGGTCACTTCTAAGGGGTGAAAATTAAGGGTTGAAATTTTCAAGAGTGCCCTAGCTCGCAAACTCTCGAAATAAAGGTATTGTTTTTTACCAATTTTAAATAGTATTGAATTTTTAAAAATTTTTGAGGCCACCCGGAGCTCTGTAGGACAAACCGTTCGGTCCCTACGAGTACTTGAAGGTTTTCCTTCGATAAAACAGAATCATGAGTGTGAATCGCAAAAGAGGTCTAATCTCCATTCAAATTTTATCAGACTGAAATGCGATCGCTGTTCATTTCTTCGATTTGTATACAGTTTTGCCTTCTGCGTAACCAGTAATCAAATTTCCAAATGAAGCTTCTATTTTTCCAATCGAGTGTGAAGCGTTTAGTTCTTTCTAATAAACTTGATTGTGAAGGTGTGAAGCCAGTATGGTGTGGTAGGTAGTACCTAGCTGGTAGGTAAAAAAAACGCTGCAAATCATTGCTCAAAGGTTTATTATTTTCTGTATAGATCACCCTTCTGTATAGATCACTGGTTCTCCATCAATAGCACCTACCACCATCTGTATTCTCCCTTGACCTTCCCTCTCAAATTTCAGCTTCCTGCGTTCAATAGGATTGAAAATGGCTTCGGAGCTCACTCAGCTAATCAGTGCTCTTCCAGGCGTCTCCAGCATTCGAGAAGATCTTCTTCACTCATCAGATCACTGATCAGCTGAGTGAGCTTTGAGCAATGGCTTCGGAGCTCACTCAGCTAATCAGTGATCTGAGGAGTGAAGAAGATCTCCTCGAATGCTGGAGACGCCTGGAAGAGCACTTCCATTCAATAGGGTTGAAAATGGCTTTGGAGCTCACTCAGCTGATCAGTGATCTGAGGAGTGAAGAAGATCTCCTCGAATGCTGGAGACACCTGGAAGAGCACTTCCATTCAATAGGATTGAAAATGGCTTCGGAGCTCCCTCAGCTGATCAGTGATCTGAGGAGTGAAGAAGATCTCCTCGAATGCTGGAGACGCCTGGAAAAACACTTCCATTCAATAGGGTTGAAAATGGCTTCGGAGCTCACTCAGCTGATCAGTGATCTGAAGAGTGAAGAAGCCTTTGAGCAATGATTTGCAGCGTTTTTTACCCACCAACATTTTTTTTACCTACCACCTTTTTTTACCTACCAGCTAGGTACTACCTACCACATCATACTGGCTTCACACCTTCACAATCAAGTTTATTAGAAAGAACTAAACGCTTCACACTCGATTGGAAAAATAGAAAGCTTCATATGGAAATTTGATTACTGGTTACGCAGAAGGCAAAACTGTATACAAATCGAAGAAATGAACAGGGATCGCATTTTAGTCCGATAAAATTTGAATGGAGATTAGACCTCTTTTGCGATTCACACTCATGATTCTGTTTTATCGAAGGAAAACCTTCAAGTACTCGTAGGGACCGAACGGTTTGTCCTACAGAGCTCCGGGTGGTCTCAAAAATTTTTAAAAATTCAATACTATTTAAAATTGGTGAAAAAACGATACCTTTATTTTGAGAGTTTTCGAGCTAGGGCACTCTTGAAAATTTCAACCCTTATTTTTCACCCCTTAGAAGTGACCTACATCAACCAAAAGCTTCGCGGCACAACTAGACCCCAAATGGAGCCCATATACCAAATTTGAACCAAATCGGTTCAGTGTTGCTAAGAAAAGTGCCGCGTACGGCGTACGGCGTACGGCGGACGGACGGAAATTTTTTTATTCGATTTTCGTATTCTACGTACCTTGAAACGTAAAACATCAAATTTTGAGGGGGGTTAAAATTTTTTTTTTCTTGCTCGATTCCAAAGGCTTATTATTGAAAATAATAAACCAAAAAGTTGGTAGGTAAAAAAAATGTTGGTGGGTAAAAAACGCTGCAAATCATTGCTCAAAGACTCTTCAGATCACTGATCAGCTGAGTGAGCTCCAAAGCCATTTTCAATCCTATTGAATGGAAGTGCTCTTCCAGGCGTCTCCAGCATTCGAGGAGATCTTCTTCACTCTTCAGATCACTGATCAGCTGAGTGAGCTCCAAAGCCATTTTCAATCCTATTGAATGGAAGTGCTTTTCCAGGCGTCTCCAGCATTCGAGGAGATCTTCTTCACTCCTCAGATCACTGATCAGCTGAGTGAGCTCCGAAGCCATTTTCAATCCTATTGAACGCAGGAAGCTGAAATTTGAGAGGGAAGGTCAAGGGAGAATACAGATGGTGGTAGGTGCTATTGATGGAGAACCAGTGATCTATACAGAAAATAATAAACCTTTGAACAATGATTTGCAGCGTTTTTTACTAGGCAGAAATTTTATTTTTTCTTCAGTATCATTGTGGTATGCGTATTTATATAACCCTACAAATTTTAGATGCGCAAGGAAATCAAATAATCCACAAAAAGCCCTTAGTAAGGCTTACTTCCCCTCATGGAATGAAAATCCGTTAAAAAAATTATTATAAAAGTGGAAACCTTTGAAATAAAAGTGGAAAAGCTGGTGAACGGTGAGCCTTGAACAGGTTAATAGGACGTCAATCCGTCGGGTGAATTATAGCAGACTTCGTTTTGCATATTCAGCGGGCCGGTGAATCGAGGTGAGGAATTATCGTCTTTTCGCCGGGTCGCTGCGAAAGGTTGAATTAGTTTCAGTCGTTGACCACCAGAGGTGAAACGATTGAATAAGGATCATCTCTAAAAAGTGGGGGAAGGAGAAATTAGTGGAAGCCGTTAAGGCTCAGTAAACAAATTAAGTCTACCTTAATTTTCACCTGTTGGAAAAGGGGGTTGAATTCGAATTAGATATTTGTATAATGAATGTTACCAACTCTTGCAATGTGATTGGGCCAATTATTTGGTTCTTCTCATTGCATTGCTCTTCCTCTGTTTATTTTGAGATTTTTCAAACACGAATAATAGAAGTGATAAGTAAGAACAAAGACCTACTCACTCTAAAGCGAACTGAAATCACTGACGACACTACACACTTTTTATCTCAAATTAACTTTAAACAGAACATACGAACTTTAATTATAAATATTTATATTATATAATATAAATATTTAATATATTATATTCTTGTTCGAATTTTCTTTGCGGAAAAGTTCGTATGTTCTGTTTAAAGTTAATTAAATATTATTTAAATAATTTCAACAAAACGTACCGAAAATGGATTTGGAAATCATGTTACCGAGACATGAAATTTGATTATAACAATTCGTGAACACGCAAATTTGAAAAATATCAGCGTGGCTTGTCTCAGCTTTTAAGACGTTGGAGCGCTTTCTTAATCATTCACTGAGTGAACCCAATCTTCGGAACAAGAGTTGAAATTGATGTACTGACTTTGCCACTACATCACCTAACGATGAAAATCTCTGTGATCACTCTCGGTCTACAAAACTTGCTACAAAAGTTATTTCCTCTGAGGGAAGTTAATCCGTAATTTCCCGTACAAGGGAGTTGGGGTTAACTGAATTCCTCTCTCTCCTTTCCCCAAGAAGAAACTTCATCTTTTTTGGCGAAGCCTGAGAAGTAGACAAAAGGGCCGAAGAAGAGTCCCATCGGGCGCCCTTGATGCCAGGTCTGACCCCTCATCGTTTTTTCCCTCCAACTTTGTTCCAATAAAGGCGGTAATCCCTTGATGATCCTCGACGTAAGAAAAGAGGAGTTTCTTTCGAAAACGAGTTATGAACTAGTCACCAAATAATATTCTTTGCTTTTATCATTGTTGTAATTCAAATTTTATTAACTACTCTTTCGGTCTCGGGATGTGAATATTTGACTCTTCTTTACAATTTGCATCCCTATGACTACTTACATCATTTTTTTTTCAACGTGTTTTTCTTCTTTTTGAATTTGTTATTATGTAAGTTTATAATTATTACTGTCCCGTTGAATAATAATTTTCTGGACCCAAAACACTTTGGTCCGACAGACTTTAGCTTTATTAGTTCCAATAAGTAGATAATGAACCTTTGGAATCGAGTAAGAAAAATAATTTTCAAACTCTCCCCCCCACCTCTTTTTAAAATTTTATTGATTTACGTTTCAAGGTATCTACATAGAATCCGAAAATCGAATTCAAGAAAATCCGTCCGTCCGCCATCCACATACGAGGCACTTTCTTTACTTAAACTGGTACATCAACTCTGAAAGTGTCATCATAATCCGAAATGACTGAACATCAATATTTACTTAATGCATCAGGTAAACTTAAAATGTAGAAACGGAATCGCGCGTAAACAGGTGTAATGATGAGAGATGCCCTGGTGAGCAGATGTTGCAGCTTCCAAACATTCAGTGAACTGCCAAAGTTACTAGGAACGAGATACAGATTCAAAAGTCATGTTCGAACTACTGAAACCGTGTCATCCTTTGTAAAGAAACGGTCTGCAGACTGGATATTGATGTACGCACCTATTCCCAAGTAGAAATCAGATAAAAGTTTGAGGAACAAAGGGGATTCGGGATGACACTGAGAAGGGACGAAAAAGAGCTCGAAGGGAAATGGAAAGACAGTTCTTTGTCAGTAGTGGAAGAGGGATATTGATCTCCAGAGTCAGTATTTACTGAACTTGGTGTCCCAAAGTTTAAGAAGAAACTGAGCAAGTTGGAAGTCCTTGGTGATAAGTATTATTGCTTGCATAGTCGGTTGTCTCCTTTTATCCTTTTCTTTTCCTCAGTCAGATATCTCAAGGAATTCTCCTTCATTGCCATTATTATTTTGCCTTACTTTTACTAGTTCATGTCTCATTATATTACAGTTTATTTCTGTATCTTCTCTAATTATTTTTTTTTTTATATTTGCCATGAGAGTTATTCAATGCTTTGGGTACTATTTTGTTGATATCACGGCACGTTGGATTTACTGCCATTCCTCTATCCCAACTACCTTTTCTCAACAACCTACGCAAACAAAGTTCACTAATGGAGAGAGGATTCCTCTTTGCAGATCAAAGTTTCCTAATTTCGTTTTCGAGGCTAAGTGATAGCAGAAAAATTGTACTTGCTATTGAGGCAGAGAAGGAAAAAAATTCCATCAAAATCAAAATTTTCCGTGACTTTCCACGTTTGAGACCTCATTGAACGATTTTGGGTTCGTGCCAGTATGTTTCAGTGCTGCACAGCAGCACATGCGGAAATGTAAAATCCCACCAACCATCATAACTTCTTTGATCACCATTCGATAAAATATTCACAACAATCTTCGAAGGTTCAGTTGGTTGTGCTCTACTTAATCATCTCTCGAGGCCACAGCTCAGTTCGAACTGTTTGAAATCACTCTTACTCGAAGGGTAGGGATGGGCGATAGTCCATAGTTCATCACTATCGATAGGTCGATACTATCGATAGTTTTTCGATAGTGACTACCCTTATTCAGTCCAATGGAGAATTTAATGTTATTGAATTGAATATTATGGACTATTACTTGCAGGATTCGGTTTATTTATAGGATTACACAAAAATTTCAAAGAAAAACGAATAATTCAAAATGATAAAAAGAATTTTCAGTTCATTACTGCTCCTTGAGCCATATTGGCAGTATACCTGCAAAACCGTGTATGTCGATTTCCTGAAATTTTACAGGAGTGTATAAAAAACCGCCAAATTCACTCCACGATCGCATATCCTTATTTTTGACAAAATCGGATATACACGGTTTTGCAGGTATATTATCGATATATTGCCTGAAAGCCTGAAGAGAGAAAGGGGGTGAGTTAAAGAGGTAGGTCGATACCGTTGTTTCCTTGCACACGATTTCTCGATGAAGTACTCACAATATACAGCAGGTAATAAATACTGGAATGAGCCTCAACTTCGAGAATACCAATACAAAGAACTCCTCATTGAATGGAGGAATGGAATTCCCGGAGTTGAGGCTGCCCTGCTCGTCTCAGTATTTAATATCACAGCCCTTCGAATGCTAAGATTATAATGATAGCTAATGATAGCACTAATGATAGCTACTATCGATGTATCGATAATAACTATCGACATAGCGATTATCCCGAGGTATGCTACGTAAGTTTGGTTCATTATTTTCAACTAGCTGAAAAGCCAGCTAAAAGCAGGCAAAAAATTTGTAGATACCTATGTAAAAAAAATTTGATATCGTGGCCTGGAATCGAACCCAGGACCCCCACATTCGGGCGACATACATACGTAGGTACGGGTGGCGTTTTATGTAAAAAGTTATGTAGAGAGATAAAGCAACATTTGAAACCGTTCATACTTAAGAAGCTGCTAGGGCGAGCATCGTGTGGAAGCTAACTTTCCGACGTGAGTCTCACGGCAATAGAGAGTTACAGCAACATTTGGAACCGTTCAGACGTGAGAAGCTGCTAGGGCGAGCATCGAGTGGATGCTAACTTTCCGACGTGAGTCACACGACATTGGCGTGAGGCTCACATGATTCACGTTGCTTTAGATTGTTCAACACTCCATGGGTAACGTCAACTCAATCCGCAGTTTTTGTTTTCGCTGAACCGATAAAGAAAAACAGGAAGGTAAATATAAGGAAATCAATGAAGTACGCTCGTTTATTACCCAAAATAATCGTGCAAGTATAAATAAATGAATGTGAGCACCTAATCGTGCATTTCAGTCCATCCCCTTGTCTGAGGAGTAGATGACAGACAACCTAATTCAACGAGATTGGTAGTTTATGATTCACCTTGGACTAATCAATCTTTTCGTATTATATTCCAATGTTACCTTTTCGAAGTAAAATAAATACGAAGTCGGTCAAAAAGGTAGAGGAAACTTGCCTTCAATGGGGAAGAAATTGCTCAAAGGTTTATTGTTTTCTGTATAGATCACCCTTCTGTATAGTTCCCTCCCTACCAACCACAGGTACCTACTACCTACTAGGGCATTTAAAAAAAATTCTAACCCAACCACCAACCAAATGGAAATGAAGGGTTGAAATTTTCGAAAATGCTCTAGAGCGGGTAGTGGGTACTTATGGTTGGTTGGGAGGGATCTATACAGAAGGGTGATCTATACAGAAAACAATAAACCTTTGAGCAATTATTTGCAGCGTTTTTCAACCTGCGGAAAAGCATGTACCATGCGAAAATCACAATTCTCCTAATAAAAAAACTCTGTTCAATTTCTCCCTTGTGAGGGAAAAACATTAAATCATGTTTAATGTTTTTCCCTCGCAAGGGAGAAATTAGATTGCCGATCACTGACCAGTGACTCACAGCTGATCAGTGACCACTCAGGCGCCTTCAGCATTCTCCATTGACCTTGTTTTTCAAATTTCAGCTTGATGCGTTCAACAGGAGAGAAAATGGCCTTGGAGCTCACTCAACTGATCAGTGACCATCTTGGTACAACTAGACCCCAAATGGAGCCGATATAACGTGGTAACTAAGAAATCGGTCCGTGGTAACTAAGAAAAAAAAACGTTGCAGATTTGCGTGTCGGAATTCACAGAACGACCCCCAGCCCTAAAACATTAAACATGTTAAAAATATGGTTTTGCCACGAGATTGAAAATTTTACTGGACGGAAATTTCATAACACAAGCTACACAAACATTCTCACATTCACGCCGTCGAGTTTTGTACTATTGTTTCAACGAGTTATGAGGGGGCTGATTAATGTGTTCCACCGCTCGCGAACATCTGCTCCACTCTGTTTGGGAAAGCAGCCTTCATAATAACAAACAGGCTTCCTGCGGGGTCGGACCTTGCAGTACTCGGCCGAAAAGGTAGGTTCACATCGCGGTTTATTAATCACTCAGTAATTAGCGCGTTGCTCGGTATTCCCCAGACAAAGGTTGATACTCGTGGACGCTGTGGAATGTACGAGAGAGGCGAGAAACGACGGGACTGCGTTCCTCGTGGCTTTCCTCATAGTTTCCATCACCTAACACGTGCAAATTTCATCCTGGACGTCAAACGTTCTCCGTGTGATCAAATCGAGGCCCACACAGCAAAAACATGGCTCAAATGAGAATTTTGTTATCAAAACCAGATCATCGCATTTTTGTGAATTTTACAGTAAAAGAAAAAATATCTGCCATGTTGGTGTGGCACATAGCTTCCTCGTATCCATAACCCGATTGTGTAGATGATCCGATGCATAGTAGTTGATCTCAAAACATCAATCTCTTAGTACCATCCACTACCCTCATAGGGGACCATCTACACGTTAATCTGGACAATACCGAGAAATATCATCGAAATCGGATGAAAAAGTTGAAGTTATGGCTGTTAGAAGGAATTCACGTTTGCGCGTGCGCAGCGGCTACTATTAGTTTGGGGGTGATGATTTTCACATGGGATTGTCTACAACCTAATCCGCATACTCTCTGCAAATTTTATCGAAATCGGATGAAGAATGTGGAAGTCATGGCTGTTACAAGGAGAACTGACGTTTGCGCGTGCGCAGTGGCTACTATCAGTCCGGGGGTGATGATTTTCATAGGGCACTATCTACACGCCAACCCGCACAATCCCTTAAAATTTCTTCGAAATCTAATGAAAATTGTTGAAGGTATGGCTGTGGCAAAGATTTCATGACAGACAGACTGATACGGAACCAAAACAATTATTGTTCAAAAAGGTCTGACACCCAAGAAATGCGGATTAATTTATCTGTACAATGAATGATGGTTGGAATACCTACCTGTGGGAATTTGACTTTTGGCAATCAATTGCAAGATGGGTTTATTTTGTTAAATAGCCGCTTAAGAAGCCACAACAAGACTTGCACTTAGTGCTATCTTCCAATTTGGCGAAAATGAGTTTTTCACTGATTTGTATGCGGAATCTTGCGCCCCTCCCGTAAAACAACTTGAGCTTTACCACCGCTAGAATGTACTCAAAAACGACTAAACCTTCACATGTGCTATTAATTTGAATTTTAGACCACATGTGCTATCCTACATTCCGCCGTGCTGCTTTTTTTGGCTCTCCTGTAAAGTAGCCAAAAGTTGGATAGCATATGTGGCTTCTTAAGTGACGAAATACTGATTAACAAAAGAAAATTTTAATTTTTCCGTGATATCAAACTTACATCGCGTTCCTAATGGGCTCCAAGACAAACAGTCACTCTAAGAAGCGATTCCGTTGGTGGAAAAGGGACGAAGCGACTAGTGTTAGTAATAAGGTTAGCTCAACCTTCTCGGAAGTAACTTGATTATTGAGGGTGAAAACGGAGAGTACGTTCGTCTTACGAGCCTCACCTTGAAGCATGAGGTGCCTCCAGTAGCTCAACAAAGGCATGTCTCATTCCGGAACCCGCCTCATCCATCCTACTTAAGCGATGTATCTTCAACCGAGCGGTACCTCGATAGAATCACGAGGTCGGGCCTGAAATTTACACCCCTTCCCTCTCGGTGGAGTCTAACCTCTCCAACCATGTTCAGGATCCCGCTGTTTGAGTTATATTGATGGCGACAAATCCTTCAGCCGGAACGTTACTGCCTGAGTTACGGAGGATTACAAGGGAGCCCTTCCGAGTTTCAAAGTACAAGCTATTATCGAAAAAAGCGAGTAATTTCGAAGTGAATTGACGGCAATTTCATCTCATTTGGCGCACGATTTGTTTGGCTTGTAGTCTCTCAATGTGTGGGAATGCTAAAGGGATTCAAAAACTATCATCAATGTTGATGATTGAGGAACCAAGTGAATAAATACAAGCTAAATCATACAATTTTTGATCAATTTCGAGCGAAATTTGAAACCTATGTTTACGAATCTTAAAATAAGAAATATATACACAAATAACTACACAGATCTGGTAAGTCGTTACTTACTTAGAGAAATAATGCACTTGAGACTTTGATAAAAACAATACTCAGACAATGCGGGGGACTTAGCATCTATGGATGCTAAAGACCAAGAACAGAAGAGGTCCATGTACGTAGGTACTAAGAAGTTCTTTGAAGGAGAGTTAAATTCCCAATAGATGACCCTTCTGTTTTTCTGTTTACAACTGTATTCCTTCAGGATATGAACATTTCAACTACCATACTCCATTCCATATTTAGTCTTACAAGAGACAAATAAACTTTATAATTTTGGTATTGCACGTGTACATAAGATGAACATTATAATCATTAATTTATTTATCAAATGATCAACACCTAAAATACAATATGCTCGTTGAAAGGGATTATGCTATTTTAGTACATTCTGCAAAGTGCCCAACTTTCAATCTGATTAATAAGTTTGCATAGTTCTCATGATCCTGAACTCATCCCTTCAAAGGAACGACTTTACCGACAGCTAACTACGGCTGAATAGTATCAAAGTGTTGACGAGTTTTTAATCGGTGGACTGGTTGGAAGAGAGGTATAAGATACCTTCAGGCAATTTTTAAGAACTTTGAATAGGTAATAACTGCTAGTTTTGTTGGTTGAGGAAAAAATGAGCTACATAGGTTCATTCAAATGTTTTTCGTTTTTATTAAACGTAAATTGTCTCTCAAAAACATTTTCCTGAGGAGAATCGGAGGGAAGAGAAGGGGAATAAGGAGACAGTGAAGGATGTTGAGGGGCTTCAGAAGAAGGAAAACTGGGAGCAGATTAGATTTAAGAGTAGGGTAATAAATGCAAACAACTAGTTAGGGAGAATAATATGAAGTAGATAGGAAACCTAATAACTACGTAATTCTCTTTCAAAAACAATTGTTGAAAGAAAAATTATGTGCTGATGGATCATATTTCTGGAGCATTGGAAATAGTTTTTCTTTACACAGAAATAAATTGTGGAACCTATCGATGGGGATTAACCCTATCGCATCCGCGATTGGTTCATGTGGAAACTGATGTGAGACAAATTAATTGGGTATAGGAGCTGTGATCAAAATTATTATTCTTTCGGATGAAATAGAGGGCTGATGAGAAAGAGGCGGTAACCCCCAGAATTATCTTTCATATCCGGCCCGTTAGGATGATGAGGCAATATAACTCGGAGAGAGGAGAAAGGGGATATTCACAAAAACGTAGCAATAACAGGGGACCTCTTTTGGGTGATGTAACGAGCCTGGGATGATCACAAGGGCGTGAAATATTAAATTCTTCTCCTCTCCCATCCATGAGCTAGCAGGACACCGGACAGCCTGACAGGGTATATTTGAGGTTGAAAAAATAATGAAACTGCTCTCCAGAAAGGGGAAGGTGTGATGCAAGATGGGATGATGGAGAAAATGACCATTTTTTGCTGGGGGTGAAAAACTTTATGTTCCGCTGTATTGAAGTGAGAATAATGGTTAATTATTTGATTGGACCATATGACTGGTCTTAGAAATCGGAGATTAAGTTGTTTAGTAAAAAATCATTCATGCTAACAATAAGGACTTGTTGCAGACTTCAAAGTCAACGGAGTGTGGGATAGGCAGCGGGCGTCGTTTTTCGATCTCCGCGTTATTAACGCTGACGCTGAGTCCTGTTCCATCCGAGATTGGAACTCTGTAGCAAGAGAAGCAGCAAGGGCCAAGCATCGTAAATATGACTTAGCTACAGAAGATCTCCATGGCTCGTTTTCGCCTCTGATGATGTCTTGCGAAGGGGTCCTTCACCAGGAATTCCACGCATTTTCCAGGAGGCTGGTGGATGTACTAGTGGAGAAGTGGGACAAACCCCGATCAGTTGCCACAGAGTTCGTTCGAACAAAATCACAGGTCGCGACGATCTGAGCTGTTTCCTTGAGGCTACGAGGCTCACGAAGGCCCCTGAGGTCTCTAGGTTGTGGGGAAAACTGACAGGTGGATCGCGAGGAAGAAGCTCTGGGGCTAGAAGACGGTGCGGCACTGCCCCTGCAGACCCATCGATGTATTATACGTAGTATTATACTGCCGTCCAAAGCTAAAACTTCCTAAGTCATTTTAAGTAATTTTTCGCATATTGAGAAAAACGAGTCTTCGTGAAGTTGCCTGGGATATTCTTCTCGTTGCAAATAGAAGAACATTTTTTTCTCAAAACACCTACAAATATGTTTCTTTATTTTGTACTCCATTGACAAGCACAGAAAGAATATCATTTGGGTAATTAATGGATCATTTAGCGCATCGGAAGGACATAGGACGCTTTAGCCTAGCAACCCAGGACTGATTGACCTGGTAACCCAGGACTGGTTTAGCCTTGCCCAACTTGATGCAAGGCTAAAAGTTCGTATGTCTGTGGTATTTCGAGTGATAATTTGTTTTATAATGATAATGGGTTTCTGAAATAAACATTTTAAGAAATCCAGTATTACCTTCAAAAGCAAATTTTTTTTCTCAAAAAGTCTTCATTGAATTAGAAAATTGAAATGCAGTATTGTACATAGTAGATATTAGGAATGAATTCTGTTTTGACTCTAGACAACTAGAAAATCACAGTACTGTCACTAAACTGACGTCATCGATTGAACAATGTAGGTAGGTACTGTTTTTCTTCAAAACTAGGAATGTTTAAGCAAGTTCGAGACACAGAACTAAATGATTCGTACAAAGCTTTAGCGTCCCATGATACACTGCTACTAGACTAGACTGCCCTATGTTCATGAATTTTTTCCCCTAAGGACATTACGACATTCCTAGTGCGAAGGACATTCTTACTATGCCTTAGTTAGGCATTTTAGCCTGAGATGACTAGCAAAACTCGCGAAATGGACTTAGGACAAAGTGATTTTCCTCTACTTTCCCATCGACTTAGGACGTTTTAGCTTTGGATGGCAGTAGTCGTAGTATAATACATCGATGTGCAGACCAGCTCATATGGGAGAGTCAGCTCCATCATCCTAGGGATGGTCCTCTCCACCGAGGTGTCTTCAAGGTATACTGCTGCCGGCTGCCAGCTAGCTTTTTGAACGCCGGCTTTTGTTCTTTGTTGTTGTTATTTGTTAGGTACCTATTAAACTTTTTTTAAATCTGTTGTAAAAAGTTTGTAAATAAAATTGTTTAATAATGCAAGGTGTTTCAGACAATGCGGCGATTCCCAGGTGAGGAATAATGTCTACTTCCACCCAGTATCTATAAACACAATCATTGTAGATAGGTTGAGCAGTAAACAGAAATGTACTATAAAATATGTTGAGTAAATCCTAATGACTGTTGGGTATCGACCGTTGATCAATACAAGTATATGTAATTTTTCTAGGTTCTGTCATAGAAGAGAGTCTTTGAAGATGGAGCTTGTAAAAAATCTATGATCATACTTACATAGGTGTATCAATACGTTAGTGCGAAAACTCTCTTCTACGACACTACCTCGAAACCATGTATCATAATAGCACCACAGCAATTTAAGTATGATACTTTTAAATATTATAATGGAAACTACATTCAACGGTGAATAAGTATCATTATTTATCTAACTACCTAAATATAGCACCTTGATATACATGAAATAGCATATGTACATGAAAGTTTCAAAACTAAATAGCATACCGCAATCGATTATTAAAACCCATCGCCATTTCGTGATTTCGAGTAACAGCCCGTAGTGACGAGCTAGCATACTTCTGAGCTGGCATGCTCACTTTAGTTTCATACTTCCGAAGAATAGTCGAGAAAGACAGAATTCATTTCCCTGGGAGCTTAAAGAAGTACAAAAAAGTTCCGGAGAAGAGGCCCAATCTTCATGGAAAAACTTGCAAAGGACCTTCCTCGGTGTTATGTCGGAATAAAAACAGGGAAGCCAACAAATTGCCTGAACAAGGCCTCCCGTTTTAAGTTTGAGGCCCCGTGTATAACTCTTATTTTATTAAGATTTATGATACCTGCTGAGGGAAGTCGCTCGTTCCATATGAACGAACCCCGGTAGAATCATCTTTCACTGGTCAATTACTCAAAGGAGTTGAAAATAAGTTCAGCTTGACAGGCAATGGCTCAATATATCAGATTACTTTTAAGGCGTGCCACAGTAAGACTTGAACGTCCTTGTGCGAAAGACAAAAATCTTTCATTTTCCAAGACCTTTCATTTCAACGAACTATTCTTTGTGCCACCATGGATCAAATCAGTGGTGGCACCAAAAAGTTAAGTAAGTATGAACTTACGGAACACAGCTTTAGAGCTGTACGGCTCAATCAAATCGTGAAATCATCTGTGAAATCAAGTTGTGAAATTAGCGTCTCCACCATGAGCAGCAAATCAAAACTGTCAACGATGCCTTCAAACGACAAGCTGAGCGTCATCTTCATCGGCTAGCATCTCATGTAAATGAGGAAGCTGTCTGTCTCAAAATGTAGAGTACGTCTGTTTCAAGTTACGTAGAATCCGAAAATCGAATAAAAAATTTTTTGTCCGTCCGCCGTACGCGGCACTTTTCTTAGCAACACTGGACCGACTTGGTTCAAATTTGGCATATGGGCTCCATTTGGGGTCTAGTTGTGCCGAGAAGATTTCGGTTGTTGTCAGTCAAATTTTCAAGGGTGCCCTAGCTCGAAAACTCTTCGAAATAAAGGAATCTTTTTTTAACCAATTTTAAATAGTATAAAATTTTTAAAAATCTTTGAGACCACCCGGAGCTCTGTAGGACAAGCCGCTCGGTCCCTACGAGTACTTAAGGGTTTTCCTTCGATAAAACAGAATCACGAGTGTAAATCACGAAAGAGGTCTAATCTCCGTTCAAATTTTATCTGACTAAAATGCGATCGTTGTTCATTTCTTCGATTTGTATTCAGTTTTGCTTTCTGAGCAACCAGTAATCAAATTTGCATATGAAGCTCTCTATTCTTCGAATCGAGTGTGAAGCGTTTAGTTCTTTCTAATAAACTTGATTGTGAAGGTGTGAAGGCAGTATGGTGTGGTAGGTAGTACTGTGGTTGGTAGGTAAAAAAACGTTGCTGGGTAAAAAAAACGCTGCAAATCATTGCCCAAAGGTTTATTATTTTCTATCAAGATCACCCTTCTGTATAGATCCCTCCCGAACAACCGTCGGTACCTACTAGGGCATTGATGAAAATTTCAACTCTACATTTTCATTTGGTTGGTGGTTGGGGTTGAATATTTTTAAAAATGCCCAAGTAGGTAGTAGGTACCTACGGTTGGTGGGGAGGGATCTATTCAGAAGGGTGATCTATACAGAAAATAATAAACCTTAGGGCATTGATTTGCAGCGTTTTTCGTTTATGTGCCAAAGTGAAGACATAAAATGTCAAAAGCGTTATGGTTAGTTTTCTGATGATTTCCACTTACAAGCGAGTCGTTGCTAGGGAAATGGTACTTCGTCGTTTTTCATCCCAGAAAATTCGTTGACCATTAGTTGGAAAGCTCTCGATTTATCACATATTTCGTTTATACTCGTTCTTGGTATTTATGTCGACATTTTATATTTATTAATGTATGTAGTAAACTATGCCAATTGTTTTGTCGTCACTTGGGAACTAAAGACATGAAATATCCCAATGTGTTGCAGACTCGTATGCAAGCGTTTACGTTTGCGCATGCGCAGTGGCTACAACCGAGGGTCATGATTTTCATGGAGAAACGCACGCCAATCCGTTATAATATAACGGTCTGATATTATCAGACTATACATATTAAACGAGGAAGATTGTTTTGAGTGACTTGAGAATTGACAATTGTAACCAAATCCAAGCATCTGCCTAGGAAGTACCTTAACTGACTAATTCAAAGATGCTAGAATTTTAGAAAATTGATATGGGAGGATTCAGGATTTTGTAAAAAAAAAAAAAAAAACATTTTCAAGAGCAAATCCCAAACGGTTTTGTCTATTTCGATGGAAACTTCTAAGCATCTAAACATTACAACCAATGTTTTAAATGTTATACAACTATGTAACATGGTGTTCAACTTCCTATGTTGTCTAGATAAATTTTTATTAAGGTTTTTGCCAAGTGCTCATAATTTGAAAGTCATTCATATAAACCACTTTAATGAGCGAGGTCTCGGGCTTATTATGAATAGCAATTGATTTTACATGAGGTGTTATACACGTGGATTTAGTTAATTCATTCAATTACAACGCTCTTAAATTTTAAAACGGAAATTTATGTTATTAAAGCCAACATGTTTTCCCATCAAGATAAATCGCCCTCTGCGGCTTACACGCTATGAGCTTGTGAATCTAGTGCACCGTTCATCTTGAGAGGAGCGCGCAGACTTTCAAGAAAACCAAAACCTCACAGTGAATATCAATGAGACGGCACCAGCTCGGAATTCTGAAACTCGGCGATCTTAGTTGCAGATAGTGAGGGCTAGTCGCCGTCCATTTAAATTAAGTTTCACCGCAGTCGTTTTTCAACGGATTTTTCCCTGAGGATTTTCAACCAGTTCCCAGGGATACTCTTGAATCACAGTTGAAGAGAAAAAATTTGCTTCTAGAAAACAATCATGAATTTGTTGAGTTTATCAGTTGTTGAGTGTATGGTGTAGGTTATCAGTGTATGGTATTGAATAAGGAACAACTACCTTTGTACTTCAATTACAAGGGGTTCTAGATGGACGAAGAACACATTGTAGTTGCAGGGGCTAAGGAGGAAGGCAAATAAACTTCAGAGCACTTTCAGCTGTTCGTGGTCTAGGAGGCTCAAACGGGCCTTTAATGCCTATCCGACAAATCTTCATATCTTTGGGAGAACAGGGCCAAAACTAGCCACAAAGCTTACTCAGCTCTTCGTGGACCGACTGATTCTATCTTCATCGTCCCACTTATGGTACAGAACCGAATTAGGTAGCTCTGCTAACTGGCACATCCAATTTTAGTTGAGGCGTTTTCAAAATGTCAACCCTTATTTTTCAACCCTTATTTTTCAACCCTTAGAAGTGACCTACATCAACCAAAAGCTTCAGGGTACAACTAGACCCCAAATGGAGCCTACATACCCAAACCAAATGGGTTAAATTTTTTTTCTTGGTCGATTTCAAAGTTTCATTATTGAAAATAATAAACCAAAAGCCCTAGCTACAAAACTTTAGTTGAACAGGCATTGTTCTATAGCAAGTAAGTGAAGTAGGTAAACAACCATTTCAGGTTGTACTTTCGTCTGACTGCCATTACTGGCGTTGCGGACGTCATCAGCTGTCTTCCTAAGGGAAGATCATAATTTGTTCTGATGATTTTGCTCATGGCTTCCCATTGGCCTCACCGCCCTGGGTTGTGACGAGGTGGAACTGCGACCGACTTGCCCGAAAATATGCTCCCGAGGCGAGTCCCGAACTCACGGCCCCTGCAACCGGTCCGAGTCCCGTCCCCAGAGACACATGCCGTAGCTCGCTCGGCCACAGCACCGCCCCGGTATTGTTCTATATCAATCAAAAACAGTTAGGATTTTAACGAATTTTTCACCACCACCCATATCTCTAAGGGACCAACCATTCGCTTCCTATCAAGATAATTAATTATTCCATTAGTGAATAATTAATCACTGATGTTATTTCATAAATAACTTAGGCTAGTGTTGAAGTTTTAGAAACGATTGAGACCATCTAGAGCTCTGAACAATGAACCATGGTCAAATGAGAGTTGATTGTGAAATTAATTATTGGGATGACACTTGACTGCCTTAACCGCTCAACCCAGGGCTCCTTTCAGGGTCCCTCACACTGTGGCCATCCTCAGGGTTTATAAATTGGTCTAGGGTCTGTCTACGAATAAACATGTAAAATCAGACTCCAAGATCAACAAAACTGAAGTTTATGTGGAGTTTTTAATAAAATATTTCAGTCAATTAAAAAAAAAAGGATGGCTCAGGAATAACGGTAATAGGTAGGGTCTGTTCGTCGAGAAAATAATTAGAAGAAACTAGGGAATCTGATAAAAGTTGAAGATTTGAACGATGGCAGCAGGGTGTGACGTAGCAAGTTGTGTGACGTATTTAGTTGCTCGCCTTCAGGCGTTCAGGGAGGCCCGCCTTTTTTTCAAACTTGTGATCACTTTAACCCTAGGACCTCACACATAAGTTTTTGTGACATGGAGCTCACACAGGGGTACAAATGTACCCCAACTTACAAAAAATTAAAATCTTGTGTCTGTTGCCATTTTTAAATGAAATTATTGTTGCTTAGAATTCTATAAGCATCTAAACAATGATAAAAATTATTGGGAGTTCAAAAAGGTAATAGTTATATTTTTTATTGGACATTCCTGTTGAAAACCAATTTTCAAAACTGTTAAATATTGCTTCTCATTCAAAATTCGAAATAAAATTTGTTCGATATGGAATGATCTTTGTTACTTTTGATTATGCAAGTTTGCAATATTCTGAGTTGGAGGAAAAAATTGGCTTCCAAATCCAATGAGTAGTTTCCTTATTCTACCACCCCAAAGATCACCCTTCTGTGATGCACTTGAACCCCTATTCTGCTACTTCTGAGCGTTCCCTTCTTCCCAATAAAGGTCATGTGCAATATTCTTACGTAGAAATTGTAGTAGGGTAAAATGTGCGGTTCTGGCACAGTTACTAGGCATCCCGGCATCAGTGATCTGTGGTGTCGTGTAACCTCCATGTCAACTTGACCCCCTTCCCCAACCACCCTCCAATTCCGTATCAGTGCTCTGTGGTGTCATGTAACCTCCGTGGCAACTCCACCCCCTTTGTCCACCATCTCCCAAATCATAAGGGATCATCTCCCAATTCATAGGGGACCATCCTCTAATTAGGATGTAACCTCCGTGGCAACTCCACCCCCTTCCCCAACTCCTACCAATTCATAGGGGGTCATCCTACCATTCAAAAGACATCATCCCCAATTCATAGGGGACCATCCTGTAATTCTGCATCACCTGTGGTGTCATGTAACCTCCGTGGCAACTCCACCCCCTTCCCCCACCACCTACCAATTCTTAGGGGGTCAACCTACCATTCAAAAGATACCGTCCCCAATTCATAGGGGGTCATCCTACCATTCAAATGAGACCATCCCCAATTCATAGGGGACCACCCTCCAATTCCTCATCAGCTGTTGTTTCATGTAACCTCCGTGGCAATTCCACCCCCTTCCCCCGACTCCTACCAATTCATAGGGGGTCATCCTATCAATTCAAAAGGGACCGTCCTCAAATCATAGGGGACCACCCTCCAACTCTGGATCACCTGTGATGTCATGTAACCTCTGTGGCACTTTCACCCCCTCACCAACAAATTGTTGTGGCATGGTGGCTCGGAACAGTGAGGATCCAAAAAAGAATTGGCTTACCTATAATGTTTCCAGGGATTCACGCTGGGGTAAATTTGTACCTCAAAGAGTTTGAAAATACACACTGGGGTAAATTTGTACCCCAAAGAGTTTGAAAATACACACTGGGGTACATTTGTACCCCAAAGAGTTTGAAAATACACACTGGGGTAGTTTTGTACCCCACCACGAAAAAAGACGCGAACCACACGAATTCTCAGAGCCAAGTGGACTCGGGACAATGCGTTTCCCGCTCACAGGGGTACCAAGATAATTTACGTGGAACCCATTCAGGCGGAAAAAATTTTTTTGCGAATGTGCACCCAAAAATAGGAACAGTGGGGTACAGCTGTACCCCAGTGTGAGGTCCTAGGGTTAATCGATTTTTCTACCACATGTTATTGTAACATAGGGCAAAATTTTGGATAATTTAGGTTTTCAATGGTGCTGAATCTAAATTTGAGGTCAAAAACCTGAATTTCCCCAATACCTGAATACCCCATCGTAGCTTCATCAGACCTCCCCAACTCCAACTTGAGCGATTGCTGATGCTTGGAAAAAATAATGTATTCATAAACTATAAGTTTAGTAGTCTATGTTATATCAAGAACTACCTGAGTTCTCATGAAGAGTTTGAGCTCCGTAGGTTGAGCCGTGTTGGCATGAATCCATGGCAGACATGAAGACACGAAGAATAATTATAATGGATTATTATGATGGGACATAATTAGGATGGCAACCATTATTTACACAACTACTGTATTGAATGAATGATGGATGATACATCATGATGTTGTCACTAATTCAAAAATACCTCGTGCTGACCCATGTAATAGAGGCAGTAACCGCAGGTAGGCTTGTTGCTTCTTCTTAGTGTCCACCGAATGTCGGAGGCGAACAGAGTATACCTCCACTTCAAGACTGGGCGGACTTGCGGGTTTTGCATAACCACTCGCCTCGCTCAGTGCCAGACAAACACCCAGAGACGTATGACATGTAAAAGTTAGGTACATACTCGTAATACTGGTTGACTAGTTGGCACCTCATTGATTAACATCTAGTAAAATATTTTGGATCAAACTAAACTATCTTCCTATTTTATAAAATCTTAACCATATCGGGGTATGATTAATCTATCAATTCATAGATTAATATAAATATTAAAATATCTAGTAAAATACTTTGAATCAAACTAAACTGTCTTCCTATTTTATAATATCTTAACCATATGGGGGTATGATTAATTTATCAATCTATAGATTAATATAGATATTAAAATATCTAGTAAAACATTTTGAATCAAACTAAACTATCTTCCTATTTTATAATATCTTAACCATCCACCGATGTCTAAGTCACTCTTGAGAATTTATGTAGTGGAGCAAAATTAAGATGACGTTTTATTCTATTTAAATTTCAAATCTTGATTCAAATGCATCGTGCTGATACATTTTGATGTACATTACATAGGATGCGAACATTTCATACGGCTGATCCTATGCATACAGTTATGACCGCTACCTCAGAAGAAGAAATAACCTTCGACTCCTTAATCCAAAAAGTTATACCCAAGAATTTATCGTAAATTCTAGCGATTCTTAGAGAAAAAAAACTGAGTTGTTGCGTTGGCTATTGGCTTTTTGTAGTTTTGACTGTTATTTTCGGAATGTTAAATTTCAACAACTTTCTCCATAGAATCAGATTGGAAACAATCCTGAAAAATTTCCGAATTTTATCACACTTGCATTATGTACTTACCTATAAAATATAACGTGACTCCGAGTCGATGAAGTCGATAATTCATCTTAGGAGCGATAATTATTATGAATATTTGAAAGATCAAACACTGCAAATCATTGCGAAAAGGTTTATTATTTTCTGTATAGATCATCCTTCTGTATAAATCACTGGTTCTCCATCAATAGCACCTACCACCATCTGTATTCTCCCTTGACCTTCCCTCTCAAATTTCAGCTCCTGCGTTCAATAGGATTGAAAATGGCTTCGGAGCTCACTCAGCTGATCAGTGATCTGAAGAGTGAAGAAGATCTCCTCGATTGCTGGAGACGCCTGGAAGAGCACTTCCATTTAATAGGATTGAAAATGGCTTTGGAGCTCATTCAGCTGATCAGTGATGTGAGGCGTGAGGAAGATCTCCTCGAATGCTGGAGACGCCTGGAAGAGCACCTCCATTCAATAGGATTGAAAATGGCTTTGGAGCTCACTCAGCTGATCAGTGATGTGAGGAGTGAAGAAGATCTCCTCGAATGCTGGAGACGCCTGGAAGAGCACTTCCTTTCAATAGCATTGAAAATGGCTTCGGAGCTCACTCAGCTGATCAGTGATCTGATCAGTGAGCAATGATTTGCAGCGTTTTTTACCTACAAACATTGTTTTACCTACCAACTTTTTTTTACCTACCAACTATTGGAAGGTACTACCTACCACACTATAATGGCTTCACACCTTCACAATCAAGTTTATTAGAAAGAACTAAACGCTTCACACTTGATTCGAAAAATAGAAAGCTTGATATGGAAATTTGATAACTGGTTACGCAGAAGGCAAAACTGTATACAAATCGAAGAAATTAACAGCGATCGCATTTTAGTCAGATAAAATTTGAACGGCGATTAGACCTCTTTTGCGATTCACACTCATGGTTCTATTTTATCGAAGGAAAACCTTCAAATACTCGTAGGGACCGAACGGTTTGTCCTACAGAGCTCCGGGTGGTCTCAAAAATTTTTAAAAATTCTGTACTATTTAAAATTGGTGAAAAAACGATACCTTTATTTCGAGAGTTTTCGAGCTAGGGCACTCTTGAAAATTTCAACCCTTAATTTTCACCCCTTAGAAGTGACCTACATCAACCAAAAGCTTCGCGGCACAACTAGACCCCAAATGGAGCCCATACACCAAATTTGATCCAAATCGGTACGGCGGACGGCGCACGGCGGACGGACGGAAATTTTTTTATTCGATTTTCGGATTCTACGTACCTTGAAACGTAAAACATCAAAGTTTGAGGGGGGGTTAAAATTTTTTGTTCTTGCTCGATTCCAAAGGCTTATTATTGAAAATAATAAACCAAAAGCTACTTGCAGAACGTGGTTAACAACTGGGAACGAAATGAACGTGTAAAATACTGGCAGAACCTACCAGGCCTGAGACAGGCTAAACTATTTGTGACATTCTCATAGAAACGGACTGAAGAACTTATAGCTACGCCTAAGAAGAGCGTCAGAATACTCGTGGGTCTACTAACAGGTCACTGCCTATTTGATATCACCTAAAGAAGATAGGAAAACTAACAACGGACTTTTGCCACTTATGCAGGTATGGGAATGACAGATGCCGATCATAATTATCATGTGCTACCGTGAAGCACTGGGTCGAGGTAGATATACAATCCTTGGAAGTGATGTCATAGCTCTTGACACCATCTCTAAGATGGCATACAACAATATTCTTCTCTTTGATAAAAAGTGTTCAATAAACCCTTCTTAGTGGGCAAGCGTAGCCCGGAGGCACTCCACAATTATGGACCTCTTTAGGTCGCAGTGGAAGGAGTTTGTAGGTCATCTCTTTAATGACCTCCCACATCACAAAAATAATGATAATAATAGTAAATAATAATAATGATAATAATAGTAATAACAATTAAAAGATGCTTTAAAATTACGAGTGCAACAAGAAGTAGTATATGATACTTTTTTCTCTTTGATATTCGAATTTTACGAACATTGAAATGTGAAACAGTAGATTTTGAAGATGGTTGAACTTTTTTTCTTGCTCGATTCCAAATAATTTACCAAAATTTCGAGAAAAAAAATCAATCATAACATTTTGGAGGTTTCATCATGAAAATCGACCCCCCAAATTGGTATGCTGAACATCATTGTCCAACTCACTCGTAGAGTTTTATATCACGAGTTCACCACTCGACCTGTAGGCTCTCAATGTGATATTATACCGTAGACCATTTATCCGTTTATCTCAATCTGTTATTTTAGGATAAATCCATGTGACTAACATACATTCATGAAGCGGTTGAGAAGGTTAATTCAGAATTGCTCAAGTCCATCCTTGTCAGAGATGTTGGATGGAGCTTATTGTCTAGGAAAATTGTTACTTTTCTTTCTGAAACGAAAATGTTTATATGAAGACATCAGAACACTTTACTTATGTGGTATTACATAAATAACAAGTTATACATCGATTCCAGTCCTATATTTCGAAGGTTATATTTCATTCAATCCAATTTTTCCACTCCCTAGCTTTATTATTCTCTTTAAGGGTGACTACGTTTTTCGAAGACAGAGCTAATGACCTGCCGTTAATGGAAACTTACCTGCTCATTGAACAGTACCTCTTCTCTGCAGTAACTGCTCCACTTATACTTCTAACACTCCTACCGCTCAAAAGCCTTTCTCCTCTCCATGCCTTCCTTTTTAATAAAGTCATAAGAAGGATCTCGTTACCAGACAAGCCGTTTTACCAACCCCGTAGCGCTAATTGGACGAAACGGTTCGACACCACCTCTCTCGTTTTCTCCCTTCCTCTCACACTCGACTTGTCTTCTTGTTCTAAACATTGATTCACTCTCCTTTGATCATCAGTTTTCAGTTCTCACTCGTTCAATGAAATTGAATTCCTTCAAACATTGTAAAAATATTGGAAAGGGAATGAAATCTTCCCAAGCCAATCGTAATACAATATTTAGGCATCAAACACACCCTGATGCGTCAAGTTAGACGACGAAAACTCCTATCTCGGTGGTACCAAATACGTTATTAAATCGTTTAAAATAGGTTACACTTGACAACATTTACACAAAACTTGACTCAAAAGTCAATTTGCGTTGATATATTTTGAGGGGCAGTTAACACGAGATCAAGATGGAGTCTTCTATTATTTACTTTGTATACAGGGTGTCCGAGAAAGATATGGTCAAACTTCGAGATCGATTCTACAAGGTATTTCCAAAAAATGTCTTAGCAATTTTCTTCTAACCCCTTGTTTTTCAATTTTTTTCAATTTAAAGATTTTTTCGTATGTTGAACCTTGTCTCACTAAAATTATTACAGCTCCCCCAATTAACGTGGAATTTCAAATCTGATTACACCGTTGATAAGAGCATTAAATTTTCCGTCAGATGAGCTACAACGAACATTTTTAACCTTGCACCTAGTTAGCTTTTTCTAGTATAAACTTAAAACTTTGCAATTTTTGAGTTTCTTTTTTAACGTAATTCTCAAGAGATTTTTACCCGTTTCTTGTAGAGAAAATTCAATGCGGTTTTCAGCAAAAACATCCTCAAAATCTGAGATTTCCAATGGTATAATCAAAAAATATTTTACAGTCGAATATAGGGGAGAAATCCTTGCTTGAACACGGAAAAACGTGGATTTTTAAATCGAAATCGACGTTTTGACGGGAGGGTTCGGGGGTTTCCACCGCCGCCGATCATCTTGCCCTCCATTCAACTCGAAATCCTTCCGTCAAAACGTCGATTTCAAACACGGATTTCTCCCCTAAATTCGACTGTAAAATATTTGTTGATTATACTGTTGGGAACCTGAGATTTGGAGGATGTTTTTGCTGAAAACCGTTTTGAATTTCCTCCACAGGAAATGGAAAAAAAAACCCTTGAGAATTTCGTAAAAACTCAAAAATTGCAAGTTTTTAAGATTGGACTAGAAAAAATCTAACTAGATGGAGGTTAAAAATGCGTATTGTAGCTCATCTGAAGGGAAATTTAATGTTCTTTTCAACGATGTAGTCAGATTTGAATTTGCATGTACAATAAGGGAGCTATAATAATTCTAGTGAGACAAGTTTCAACGTACGAAAAAAATCTTTAAATTGAAAAAAAAACTTGAAAAAACAAGGGATTAAAAGAAAATTGTTACATTTTTTTGTTGGAAATATTGTGTAGAATAGACCTCTGAAGTTTGGCCGTATCTTTCTCGGGCACCCTGTATACATAAATAGTTACATAGTACCTACATTATGGATGCTGCATTAGTCATATAACGAAGTGGTCAAAATTTGGTGGCTAATGGAATTTAAAAAACGGTGACGCGAGTGGGGTTGATGCAGTGGTCCTCAGTAATGTTCTGACCAGTCGAACTTTAAGCTTATTTGAACTGACAACTAAGAAACAAGTAGAGAAACTAACCTGGAGGAAAACTGTTACAATAAGTGTAATAAGTTGAATTCAAATCGTGACTAAATTAATTGAAGACGCTACCGAGAGAATGAGGTGGAAATTATAACGCCGTCTGTACAAGCTGGGTTCCTCATTTTCATATATCCACCAATGGCGCTTTCTGTTATTCACTAAAGATTTTCTGAGTGGATTAAATTTTTCGAAGATTGAAGCGCTTAACGGGATGAAGGCACCATTTTTCAAGAGGAACACTGTCTGATTTATTACTCACTGTTCTCTCAGCACTTTTTAAAAATTTATTTTTCGAAGCCTCAGCTAAATCTAACGCATGAAAGACCGATTTCTTAAAAAAGAGGAGGTTATTGCCTTACTACGGTTTCATTGCTTAATTAAATGAGACTAACTACAGATCGACAGATTCGTTGTTCAACAGGAGGTTCAGGCAGAAGGTTTTGAAGGAAAGGCTTGGCCTCAAAATTTAGAATTCGGAATAAGGAAATAAATACTGCACACAATAGGAGCTCAACCAGCGATTTCTACCTACTTAGCAGTCTCAGAAAGGCTCCTTCTGAAATGTCGTATTTGAGGAATTTCACCAAGAGTGAATTTGGAAAAGCTAAGACGTACAACTCTAATTTGTATGAGCGCCACTTAGGGAGATAGAATGTTTGTTCCTGAATCGTTGTTGATTATCTCAATAGAGGTTAAGTTCTGAGGATATAGAAAAATATCCTGGAAAATCGACATGCCGAATTCGCCATCGTGTAGTTTCTAAATTAAGTAATGACACCACCAACTTAAGTTCATGTTTATAGGTACTTGTGATTGATTTGCTTAATACAACAATTTTTGAACCAAAAGATTCCTTAATGATTACATCCATTTTATATGTTTTGAGGAAGCTAAACTGGTACTCACGATTACGAATGTGGGCGGTTGTGATTGTCCAAATCGCAAATTATCTTTGCATTGAAGTATAGGATCAAGTACTTGTGAGTTTTTTCATTCAATCCTTCGTAGACAGGAGGAGTTTCGACTACGGACAACAAGATTCGCAATGGGAACAACTGAGAATTTTAGTATCCCACTGACTATGAGATCAGTATGTTGCCGAGTTACCTCGTTTGAAGAAGGGGTGAGTACTGAAGCTTATTAAAAAAGTTCAACCGAACCCTCCTCCAGCTCATGAATAGCTGAGGGAAGTTTTATTATAACCGTAAATTTCGGGAACGTACGCGTCCGAACTCTTTGAATCCGCTACCCATAAGTAAGTGGAAAGTTTCCCAAGGACACTAGTTGTGTAACTTTGGCGGCGTAATGGGAAGAAAATACGATGTGTTCCTTTCACATTTTTTGACATGGATAAGGGACACATAGCTGGGCGCAGCTAAATTATCTACCTATATATTTGTTACATTTTTGTCTCAGTCTACATTGAAGGTAATTTTTTTTTAAACTAACTAATATTGGAGACAATATTGGCCCAAACTTATTTCAGGCGGGTACCTATTTATTCATTTCTCTCATTTGGAAAACATTTTAGTCTCATGATAACTAACAAAAATACCAAAATATCAATGGTAACGATTGCAACATTGTTTTACTTTTAGAAAGCTCTACAATAGCGTTTAGATGTTCTTTACACACATACACACATTCTCAACTGTAATTATATCCACGTCGGAAAAATAGTCCCAATAAATGAAAATTCGAACAGGCTTGGCCGTAATATAAGCCTATGATGAACTATTGATAACTTTATGTACTGTCAGAAACTTTATTTTCAATAGAGAAATTTATGTGTTGTGTGAGAGTCATATTATTATCTGAAAAGTGTTACATCTCAGTCTTCATAATTGAACCTAAATATCTTTAAAACCTCTAGCTGAGGGATTCAATGAATGGGATTAGTTCCGCTAGTTATAAGAATACAATTATTATCTACGTACCACATTGGAGAATCCGTCGTAACCAGCAAGTCGAGTACAGGAGGCGAGCGCTTTCGATGTAAGGACATCATCTTCAGGCCGTGGAGAGAGTACCAAAGTTTGTCAGTCCGTCTATTTATATAGTCTGGGTGAAAGGGGGGTGAAAGGATCAGAAAGGAAAGGGAGCCACGTGGTAACAAGACCACGTGGTGAAAGGTTGTTTGTCTATCATGTCAACTGACTGAACTCCCAGAGAGGCAACACCTACTCCTGGTAAGCTCTTGCTTGATTTGCTGTTTTGACTGGGTTCTTGTTTGAATTTTTGATTGAAACTTGTCAGAGGGATACTTCTTTTGTTCTTTCACACTGTCAGCTACTTTGTTGCCAAGTTTATTGGCTGTCTGAGGTTCAGGGGGCTTATCTCTCTAAAAGTCTTCCTATTGTTGTTATTGTATTGGTTCTTGGTGTTGACTGAAAGCTCTTGTTGCATACCATCTCATTAGTACACTTTGGCTTATGAGTCTTGACTTGTATAAGACTTATTAAGCCTACAAGTCCTAGAGTGGGAGAACAGGGAAGATTGAATTCTTTTTATTTTTCCTTGTTGAGGCCTGGATCTCGAATTTGTTTACTTGTTATTGTAAACAAAACCTCGAGATTTTCCTCATTACTACCTCTGGGTCCCTCTTAATAATTCAAAAACCGCTTATTCACTTTTTCAGTTAATTATCCTCATAGGTACCTATTCTGCTGGTACCTGTTACATACTTTAGCCTTTTTAGGACTTGGTGTGCTTAATTAAGCATACAAGCCCTTGTTGGATTCACACTATCGACCTTTAACAGTCACTGTGTACAAATTCGAACAGATCTGTTGAGTTGGGTAGTTGTTTGATTGGTCATCTACATAGGGACTTGATTGTGCTTGATAAGTATTTTCACCCTCCTGATTGATTTCTTGTGATTTTCGGCCTGTCTAATCTTCCTTGGTGGGGATCACTTGTCGGGTGCTTGTTGGGTGATCTGGTTCTTGCTCTGTTTGGGGTTTGTGCTTGATTAAGCATCTAGTGAACCACTGTACTTGGGATCTTGATTCCTACAGGGAACGTTTGGTTATACCCTCTACCGACCGAAAGTTGACAGTTCTTATCGATAATCGGACCAGTTGTTGATGAATAGTGGTGTTGGGGACACATTCTTCTCAGTTTTTGACATAAACAGAAGGGGTCTCACCTGGCCTGGCTATAAGTATCTAGGGCCCTTGAACCCACTCCCGAACGGAACTCCCATTAATTACACTGACCAGATAGCGTGTGAACACGACTGGGCGTACAAGACAGCTAACAAACAGACAGACATCAGAAGGGCTGATAGGAAGGCTATTGGTAGTTTTGCAGCAGAAGCTCTTGTAAACGGTACCTACACAGCTGCCATTGGTGCAGTAGGGTTGAGTGCCAAATACTTAGCAGAATCCGTCACTCTCCCCATCTCTGGGAGCCTTCTGTACCCCTCTAGACTGAACAAACGCAGCTCTAACGCCCTTAACATGTCCAATAACGATAGAACCAATAGAACGAACATGGATATGAGGGAGGCTGCACGCTTCACTGCTGAGGCTGAGGCCAGTAGGATCGAGCAAGAGACAAGGAGGGCTGAGTCCCTCCGGAGCATAAGTACATACCATGATGAGTGCGAGAGAAGGAGAACCTCCGGGGCGTCCAGCACTCCCCGGGGCGCATCCACCTCTCGTGTACATGAGGGGCCAGTCCCTTCAGTAGACGCTGGTAGATATGTCTCACCTACCAGCAACAAATTAAAGAGCGGAGGTAAGATTCCAAGCCTTGTTGTTACTGACGGACCATCTGGCCATGTCCCTTTTGCTGCCAAGAGGGACATGGTCCACAGCTCGATTAACTGCCCTCCGGGGTACAAGGCGTCGTGGCCAAGGTCCGACCCAGTGGCCGACGTTTTCACGGGTGACTTCTGGGGTAGGACCTACCCCAAGGAGAAGAGGACGCTTCTGTGCCCTTGCCCTAGAGCAGTGGAGAGGAGCCTCGACGACATGACGGACAAAGATAAGACTGCCCCCCCTTCCCGGAGTGTCCCTGCTGCTACTTCCTCATATTCTGAGGTATGTGGGGCTAAGAGGGCCCCGGGAGGAGGGGATATGGAGGAGCTGGACTTGACTAGGACGCTTGACTGGGAGGACGACAATGGCAATGTTCCCCCTGTCGGGGACTGGTCAGGCATTACTGATGACCATTGTGATACACATGAAGACCAATTGGCCAACAAGACGGATTATGAGACAGAAATTAACGAGTTAATGCATAATTATGGGTTGAATAGCTTCGATGAAGTGAAGGACCGCCTTCGAGAGTTCCATGAGTGGGACTTTATGAGAAGGACGGGCCAGATCGTCGGGAGTAAAACCAACCCCTTGTTTTGCAATGCTGAACAAAGTACGACAGAACGGGTCCCTGAGTATATAATGCAACTTGGGGACCACTCCGACAAAGTAGAACGTTGGGCGAAGGCTAGAGGGGCACAAAGCGTGTTCCCTCTGACCACGCTCAGTTCCAAGGAGGCTCACGAACAGGCATTAATGGACTTTGTGGAGGGTGACAAAGGGTCTCCGGGATCTAAATCAGCCAGTGGTGGGGCGTCAGGAGCAATTCCGAGAGCCAGCACACCCAACCCGAGACCCAAGGCCAAGAAGGTCAAATCCCTCTCCAAAGCTGCTATACTTGATGTGGACGACTTGGCTAGTGAACTGGAGACTGAGCTGGGGGCTTGGGAACTCTGGGCTAGCACCCCAAAGAACATTGATATAGGCCCTGCAGCAAAAGTAGGTAGCCTGATTGACAATCTGAAGAGGAAGGTCATTGACCCCCTTCTCAGAGGCTACTCAGATCTAGTCAATGAACTGGCATTCCATAGGAAGATCTCCTCTGGTATAACGAGGATTTCCAGCTCAATGGATCAAATAGACAGAATTGTGGGTAGGTTTGACGGTGGACCATTGCATACTGAAGTGGAGGACGAAAGCTCCAAGGTGATTGCCTTGGGCTTGGTTCGTCTAGAGCAAGCCCTGCTCGCAAAGTTCGACGCACTGTCGACTAAAGTTGACAATGTAGTCGACAAAACAGATAAAGTTCAGGGCAAGCTCGAAAAGGTTGTGCGTGAAGACATTACGAACTTAGGGAGGAAGATAGATGTCCTCAACTACAAACAAAAGGAAGTTGCTGAGAATACCGCTGCTTTGGGGGCACGAAGCTTACTTAAGCAGAATACTCCCAAAACTAGTAAGGACAAGACAGGAAAGACAAAGTTTGCCAGTGACAAGACTGACACTGATACTGATTCTAAACGTAAACGTCCCGAAACTGATGTCGATACAGATGGAGATTCCGACGCTCTCTGGACTCCAGTTACGCGAAAAAGACGTACTAACGGCGGGGGGCTTGGTGGTGGCGGTGCCAGTCCTAGACTGGTCACAACGGCCGCCGAGGCCCCTAACCCAAGGACCAAGAAACTTACGAAGAAAGCCAAAAAACGACAGAAAAATTTAAAGATCGAATACGAAAACATTTTGACAAACAATAAACGCAGGGCAAGCATCCCAAAGTTACCGACATTGGTGATTTCTAAGCCCAGGCCAAATGAAATCCCTCTTGGATCAGAGCTGGAGAGCGACCACTCCTACCGTGACGCCCTAATGTCCCCAAAATCTCTGCGCAGAGAGATGCGTGCAGTAGTGGATCCTGGGAGGCTTGGGCTTAGCGTGAAGGGAGTGGTCCCGCTAGGTGTGGACAAGCTCAAAGTCACTGTGACATCAGAGGATCAGAAAGAGAAGCTAACCCGGGAGTTACGCAGTCATAACTTCGAACTACGTGAGGATAGACCCCGCACTCGCTCTTTAATGGTGCGTATCCACCGGGTAGACAGAACCATTCCTCAGGAAGACGTAGCTAGAATGGCTTTTGAACAAAACCCATGGGTTAGGGAATTGTTCAAAGACCTGAGTGAGTGGAAGGAAGAGTTTATCCCATCTTTCCGGAAGGGGAAGCGTGAACTCGATGATGTTATCTGGGTTACCCGGGTGACATCTAGGGTCAGGGATGAACTACTTAAGCGCACTTTCATCTTTATTGGTTTTGACGTTTGCACGATCTCCGACTTTATTGACATTACCCAATGTCGCAAGTGCCTCGGCTTTGGACATCCTGAGTCCAAATGCAGGGGACAGACGGTGTGTTCAACCTGCGCTGGTAGCCACGAAGCTAAAGCCTGCACAGCTGGGAATGGAATCAAAATATGCCACAACTGTAAATCGCAGGGGTTGAAGCAAATCAACCATTCTCCCTGCGGACTGGACTGCCCAGTCTACATGAAAGTGTGGAGACGTGAGATGCGTGCGGTTGGACCACTATGAGAATAGTCCAACACAACTGTGATGGCGCACGCATCGTCAGGGAGGAGCTCAGACTTGGCTGTAGACTGACTAAACGTACCAACTTCTGTATCCCCAGAATTTACGAGGATCTAGGGCCCACAGGTGACCTTGATCCCACGATCATAGGACTAACTAGATGGGACTTGAACAACGCACTGATAGACATATGGCAGTTTGAGTGGGACAATGCCCCCAAAGGCAGGCTCCCACACAGATTTTTCCCTGATGTCAGGTCGAGAACTGAGAGGAAATGGATATGCCTGACCCATGAAGTCACCCAGTTCCTGGTTGGGTATGGTGAATTTGCTGGAAAGCTTTCTGAGTTGGCATTGGTTGAGCACCTGCCGTGTGTCTGTGGGGCCTTGAAGCTGGCAGACCATGTTCTGCTTGAGTGCCCTGGCCTCGCTGACATTCGGTTGCATCGGGATCTTTGTGGATTGTCGCATTGAAACCATCTTGGATAATCCTGCCAGTTTCTCCCTCCTACAGGGCCCCACCATTGAGGCACGACTAGGGTGGGGAACCAGGGTTAGGATTTGACGTGACTGAGCCACCTCGTTGTTGTTTTTTCTGCTCAGTTCGATTACGTAATTAATGGGGGTATGCATCGAAGTCCTGCACACCAACATCCAATGCGATGCACGTAGTGCACTCATCCAAGGCCCAGTCCCTCCCCTGTTGGTTGTTCGGTCCATGTTGCGTCTTCCCCTTTACCCAGGGCTAAGTGGGTACTCATTGAGGACGAGGGTACTTGACCATCCTTAGTGGGGCTCATGACGGGGAGTTCCTCCCGTCCAAGACGTAGGCTCTTTGCCCCGTTGGGTCCTGACCTTTGGTCAGTTGGGTTTGTACAAAGTGTTAGTTGATCGATGTGCGTTGCATCTTCCCCTTCACCCAGGGCTAATTGGGTACTCACTGAGGACGAGGGTACGTGACCACCCTTAGTGGGGCTCATGACGGGGAGTTCCTCCCGTCCAAGACGTAGGCTCTTTGCCCCGTCGGGTCCTGACCTTTGGTCAGTTGGGTTTGTGCAAAGTGTTAGTTGATCGATGTGCGTTGCATCTTCCCCTTCACCCAGGGCTAATTGGGTACTCACTGAGGACGAGGGTACGTGACCACCCTTAGTGGGGCTCATGACGGGGAGTTCCTCCCGTCCAAGACGTAGGCTCTTTGCCCCGTCGGGTTCTGACCTTTGGTCAGTTGGGTTTGTACAACCTGTTAGTTGATCAGTCTGCGTTGCACCTTCCCCTTCACCCAGGGCTAATTGGGTACTCACTGAGGACGAGGGTACGTGACCACCCTTAGTGGGGCTCATGACGGGGAGTTCCTCCCGTCCATGACGTAGGCTCTTTGCCCCGTCGGGTTCTAACCTTTGGTCGGTTGGGTTTGTACAACCGGCCTCCCAGTTTAAGTTGGAACGGTTGAAAAATTGTGTCGAGTCCCAACCACGATGGCTGGAGATGGGGATCCCAGTTATCACGATATGGATGCCTTTTGACTTCTTGGATTGTGAATTGTACTGATAACTCGAGCTGTCGCCCAGGTGGGTAACGGGGCTTCTTCCCCAGGAAGTGCCGCCAACCATCCTGCGGGGCCCCCGCTTGGCAGCGCCCCTTACCGGTGCCCACGGTGTCGGAGCCGTGGGAGTTTCTGAAAATCTTCGACCAGTAAGAGCCTTGAGCCCACCCTATTGAGTATCATCTAGGGATGGGCATAGCCTGCCCAGGAACCCCCTGGGTAGGTGAGCCGGTTTGGGGTGGTGGGATAAAAACCCAATGTGATGTCTAATCAAAATCTTGAAATGAATAGTGGAGTAGTAGATGTGTCCCAATATAGCAGCTGGAAGGAAATACTGCTTCTAGAAGAGGTGAACCGAGAGAGTCTTGCCAACATGAGAAAGGAGATTCAGAGGATGTTGGCTACAACAAAGCAGCAGAAGACTGTCAGTATGACCATTAAAGATGGACTCGTACTACTTGTGGAGTTGCATGATGTCCTTAGTGCAAACTTGAAGAAGAAAGTTCCACTTATGGAAATCCTGAAGACTGAGGTGGAGCAATCTACAAGATGGTCACCTGAGAAGGAGGGGAAGGATTTAATCCGAAAGAGGCTCCATTCAGAGGCACCAGATAGCAGAGCCAGCAGAGAAAGTGAGGGTGAACTCACTGACATTACAGCCTTCCCAGGTGCAACGTTCAGGGACACAATACCTGGCTGCTCCAGGGTGGAAGAATCGAAACTGGGGAAAGAAGATAAATTAATCAACAAATCAGAAGAGGAGGAGATGGAGACTGACAGTGAAGGCTCAAGCCAAACAGTAACTGACTCTGACAGCTTAAACGCGCCACATAAGTTGAGGTTCCGAAAGGACAAGAAGGACCTAAGCAAGGAGGCCCAGAGGAAAGCTGCCCGGGAGGCAGAGAGAGAGGCGGATAGACTGAAGAGAATCCAGAAACAAGCGGAGGCAGAGAAACGAAAAAAGGAAGCAGAGAGGAATAAGAGGGAAGAAGAAGCGAAACAGCGAACAGAACGGGACAAAAGGAGGAAGCAGGCGGACACCATCAACAGGAAAAAACGGAGGAAGAGACCACAGGCCCTAGTTATTAAGGTGTCTGAGACGCTTCCATATGCCGAGGTGCTTCGAAAACTGAAGCTGAGTGTGAAACCAGCGGACACTAATACGGAGATTAGAGCCATTCGAAAAACAATGGGAGGAGACGTGATGCTGGAGATGGAACCATCTTGCGGCATCACAGAAAGCTTCAGAAAGTCCGTAGAGGATGCCGTGGGTGGGGGGCTGGTGAAAGACCTCAAGCCACGGGCGTCCCTCGAAATCCGTGATATTGATTCCCTTACCCCAGCTGACGAGGTAAGGGCTGGGATCGAGAGGAAGCTTGGAGGACCTCGCGAGGACCTTACGGTGAACCTGACTGCCCCAAATGGCAGACAGCAGATCCTGGCCATTGTCTCCCTTGCGGGAAGGGATGCGGAGAAGCTGGTCAAGGTAGGGAAGATCCAAATTGGATGGGTAAACTGCCGAATCCGAAGAAGGGTGGATGTACCCCGATGCTTTAGATGCATGGATTATGGGCATCTGGCCAGAGATTGTAAGGGCCCGAATCGGGCGACAATCTGTCTAAAATGTGGTGAGACAGGGCACAAGAGAGCTGAGTGCACGAATGATGCTGCATGTCCCTTGTGCAAAGAGCTGGGCGTCGCTGATAGCCACGAGGCTGGCAAAAAAGGTTGTACTGGCTTTCGGAGGGCCCTAGAGAGGAGGATGAGAGGAAGGATATGAAGTTCCTTCAGATCAACCTCCACCGGAGTCGAATGGCTAGCTCCCTCAAGGAGCAAATCGTCGTGGAAAGAAAGGCAGATGTTATGTTGATTAGCGAACAGTACAACTACGAGGATAGGGGGGATGACTGGTTTGCCGACTCATCAGGCACTTCTGCCATTTGGGTGGCAAATCGCTCGTCTGTCCCGGTGGAGGCGAGGGGGGCTGGGGTGGGTTACGTCTGGATCAGGAGTAAGGGCGTGACCTACTTCAGTTGCTATCTGACCCCCAATGATCCAATCGCCAACTTCGAGGAAAAACTAGGTGCTATCGAAGATGAGGTGCGCAACACCAGAGGAGAGGTACTAGTTGCGGGTGACTTCAATGCAAAAGCACTGGAGTGGGGGGAGCCGAGCCCAGACAGCAGAGGGAACAGAGTGATGGAAATGGCGTCAAGATTGGGGTTGACCATCATGAACCAAGGAGACGTGCCAACCTTTCGAAGAGCTGGATGTAGAGGGACCATACCCGACATTACTATGGCCTCCGATAGCCTCGCAGCAAAACTTAGCAGGTGGAAGGTACTGGAGGATTACTCCGCCAGCGACCATCAGTACATTGAGTTTGAGATAGGTGAGTACGTGCCCAGTCTGGGAGAGGCCCCCCCTCCGCGCTGGAATGTGGAGCGGCTGGATAAGGATCTGTTCCGTACTATGATCCATATGAGTAGAGGCACCCTCGAGGGCATTAAACACCGCATTGTGGGTGGACCCATTGCTACGATGCTGGTAACAGCTACAATGGGCCTGCTAACCAAGGCATGCGAGTGCTCTATGCCAAAGAGGAAAGCCATGCGGGATCGTCGCCCTGTTTATTGGTGGAACCAGGAGATTGCTGACCTGAGGAAGAACTGTTTTCGACTCCGGAGACTAGCTCAAAGAGCCAGGCCGAGGGACTATTATGATTTCCAGCAAAAGACCGAGCAGTACAGGGCAGCAAGACACGCACTAAAAGTGGTTATTGCCAAAAGTAAAGCCCAGAAATGGAAGGATCTGTGTGATGAGGTCGAGAACGACCCCTGGGGACTTGGGTATAAGATTGTGCTGAAGAAACTCAGGGGGATGGACTTAACCTCGACAATGGCACCGGAAGTGAAGGACAGAATTGTGGGGGAATTGTTCCCTGAACACGAGGTTGAAGACCGTCCACCGGTCGAGGTCACCGGTGAGATCCCTCTCTTCACTAAAAACGAGGTGCTGTGTGCAGCAAAATCTATGCGCAACAAAAAGGCTCCAGGTCCAGATAGGATCCCTGTAGAGATACTGAAGATTGTTGTCGATGAACAGCCAGAAATATTGTTGGACATGTATAACGCATGTTTGAAGGAGGGCATCTTCCCGAGTCAGTGGAAAATTGCAAGACTAGTCCTCATTGGAAAAGGGAAAGGTGATCCCAACACTGCGTCAGCACACAGACCTCTGTGTATGCTGGACACTGCAGGGAAGTTGTATGAGAAGATGGTGAGGCTCAGAACGCTGGCTGCGATCGCAGAGGCTGGGGGCTTGTCCCCGAAGCAGTATGGTTTCACAGCGGGAAGATCAACTGTCGATGCAGTCTGTGAGGTGGTCTCTGCAGCCCAGGCTACGCAGACGGGTAACCACCGGAGCAGAGACATCTGCATGGCAGTTACTCTAGATGTAAAGAACGCCTTCAATTCGGCAAAATGGAGTGACATCCTGGCGGCTCTCAGGGACTTTAGCATCCCAGGGTATCTTTACCGGGTCCTTCAGGACTACCTGACAGATCGGTGGTTGGAATACGACACTGTGGAAGGAACGAGGAGGAAACGAGTCACCTCGGGAGCTGCCCAAGGCTCAGTCCTAGGGCCAGACCTCTGGAATGTCAGCTATGATGGGATCCTTCACATAGAAATGCCAGAAGACGTCTTCCTTGTGGGGTACGCTGATGATATAGTGGCGGTTATGAAGGCTCGAACCACCGAAGCCTTGCAGCTCAAGCTGAATCAGACCATGAGAAGAATACTGGAATGGATGGGATCCCGATCCCTGTCACTGGCTATTCAAAAAACGGAGATTGTCCTTCTAACCCGGAAGAGAATAGACAGAAATATCCAGATGCTTGTCGACGGCCAGAGCATTATCACGTCTGACGTAATAAGGTATCTGGGTGTCATGCTGGATGTGAAACTGAGCTTCTGGGCGCACATATGTAAGGCAGCTGATAGGGCGGCTGCAGTGGTGGGGAGGCTGGGCCGTCTTATGGCTAACATGGGTGGCCCATCCTCCTCCAAACGCAGGCTGCTCATGAGAACAACCGATGCCATCTTGTTGTACGGTGCTGAAGTATGGGCAGACGCTCTGAAGTTTCAAAAATACAGGACGCGTATTGAATCGGTGCAGCGACGTGGTGCACTAAGGATATGCAGCGGCTACAGGACGGTTTCAGCCCCTGCAGTGCAGGTTGTTGCCGGGGTCACACCAATTGACCTACTGGCAGACGAGCGCAGGAGGATCCACCTGAGGAAAGCGGAGAATGCGCCAATGGTGGTTAAGAAGGAAGAACGAGAAGAGACCATGAGGAGGTGGCAAAATAGGTGGAGGTCTGAGAGTCGAGGACGATGGACTGCAAGGCTGATTCATGGTGTCAAGGAATGGACAGAGAGAGTGCACGGGGAAGTGAATTATTATCTTACACAATTCCTTACCGGGCACGGTTATTTTCGGTCCTTCCTGAAAAAGATTGGGCGGACCACGGATTCGCGGTGTCTGTACTGCCAGCAGCAGCGTGACCGCATCACAGACGACGAGCAACAGGATCAAGATGGAGTCGCAGAAGGCCTGGAGATCGAGGAAGACGATGTGTACCACACATTCTTCCAGTGTCCTAGATGGGAGAGAATGCGGAGTAGCCTGATTGACGAAGTCGGTGAACTTCAGCCAGAGACCATCGTTAATAAGATGATGGAGACAAAGGAGAACTGGGATGCCATCAATACCTACGTCATCGCAGTTCTCAAAGAGAAGGAAAGAAATAGGGATTGGGAAGGCCTAACATCATAAACGCCCCATCCCCTATCGAAGCCAAGGAGGAGCCTAAAGACATTAGGCCTCACGAAGAGGAAGCCCAGCAACAGCCGGGCTGAAAAAGGGGCTGTCCCGAAGTAATGCATCAACTGTAGTCCCAGGGCAGTCCAGACGAACAGAGGAGGTTTTAGTGGGTAACCAGTTGCTTATAGCGGCCGGACCCCCACATAAAGGGCGGTGAGACAAACATCCCTCTCCCGCTGTCAACCAATAAACGGTTTCCTCCTCTATAAAAAAAAAAAAAAAAAAAAAAAAAATCATGTCAACTGAAAGGGAGATATAAAACTAATCCTATTATCTAATGAATTGTACATTCGCCCCGTGGTGAGCACGTGGTAACCACGCGGTGACCACGTGCTCTTCTATTCTAAGCTATGAATATAACATATTCATAGCTATTATTATTATTAGTTTATAGTATTATTATAAACTAACTTGCATAACTAAATTATTGCAAATTATTACTTATATCTACTTCTAACTTAGTTACTATCTATTTTTTCTTCAAATTTGTGGTTAGTTGATTACTTATTATTTATTGTTTGAAATTATGAAACCCTAGGTCGTTTGGTTGTCCGGAAGTTAGAGGAGTACGAGTTGGGGAATTAGTGGGGGTTTTTAAAGTGGTTAAGGGTGTTCTGTTCGTTGTCTTTTGTTGTTCAAGTTGTCAGTAAATCCGACTGTGGGGGTTTTTCGTTTCTTGGGTGAGTTTGTCAAGTGGTTTTAATAAACTGACAAACTTTAGTACTCTCTCGATGGCTTGACGGATTCTCCAATACGGTAAGTAGATAGTAACTAGCTGAGGGAGATTGTCTAGAACGTTATACTTAAACTGTTTTTTTTTCTCCTTGTTCTCCTTTTTTTCACTTTATATACTTGACCGGCACAATAAACCACAACTGAAGTAGGTATACTTAAGATTTTTTTGATTCGTACAGAAGAAGAGAAAAAAAAGAAAAAGAAGAGAAGCTTCGTATTACTTGTATTGTACGCTTCATAATAATATTATCATAATATTATCATCATAATAGAATTCATCATAACATATTATGTTAATTCTTTCAATTCAACTAACTGAAGTTGCGAAAAAAGTGACTGCAGAATGCCAGAGAAATAAACAAAAAACAAATAAAGAGAGTACAGTAAGTTTCATGTCGAATTCGAAATAGGTATTGTGGTACTGTTCGATACCACAATATCAATACTTTTCCTTACTGGCGATACCGTTTTAAAAAGTGACAAAAGGATACCAACCGACACCCCTGATTTTTTTGTACCTACACTATAACTGGTCATTCTATCTAGGTGTTTGTGGAAACAAGGAAGAGTTAACATCAATTGAAAGTTTAGCAGATCATGAACGTATGGGGACCTTGTGTCTTCCAACAGCAACTTGACGAACTTTTTTCAACAGCCCAAAAGCTATGGAAGCCCTTGTATCCCATAATTATTAAGGTAATTCTCCTGCGGAACACTGAGTTCATATTGTGACACTAAAGCCTAGAAATGGTGTTGAACTAAGCTGACGTCTCTGTGCTAATAAGGGAAACATCTCGGTTAGTTGAGTATCTCACTCCGTCTTTATATGTTTACCCCGCTCATTTTTCTGTCGGATAATTAGCTCAGAACCTGTGTTTGCTTTTTCAAATTAGACGAGAGAAAAAAACAACGTGGAGCTACTCTACAACTTCACATCAAAGCGATGATGATGATGTTATACCATGTAGGATTGTAGGATGTAGGTACCTAATACCGACGGTGGATGTAATGTACAAATTTTTCCTCCTTAAGAAGAATTTTTTTTTGTCATCTTCGAAAATTTTGAATGCTAAAGGGTGTTGTGGAAATCTTGCGAGATTCAGCCGTTCAACTCCAATCGGCAGTGCAAAATCTTGTCGTCATAGGCCGTATTTCAACGATTTGCTCCAGCCCAACCAGAGAAAACTCCATGCTGGAAACAGGAGGAGATCTTCATCTTACAAGTTTCAGTTTGAGGCTAAGTGCTACGCCAATCAGCTGTGAAATCTATTACCGTAACAGGCCCTATTTTAACGAGTTGTTCTAGTTTAACCAAAACAAACTCCATGCTGAATCAGGAGGGTTTCGGGGGTGGTGAATGAGATTTTGTGGCGAAGAATGCATTCCAACTCATGATGTTTCTCTTCATATAATCTTCCAATTCATGCCAGGAATAACTCCCGAATCGTTACTTGTGAGATCCAAACGATTAAGCAGGAATGCGATAATATCTTCTGGCGTCGGGGAAATAGGCCTTATTATTGAATTAGACTCTCTCCTCCACTTCAACACGACCCTATCGTTAATTAGTTTAGTTGGTTTCCTCTCGCTGGAAAGAGATTCCTTTAGTAAGAGTTATGGCTTCCCGACCAACTTGGGGCCAGACAAGGAATCCTTGGAGTGAGCGGATAGGACGCTTTTGGGATAACTCCGGTCTTTACTTAATACGACAAGAGTATTATCATCTCAAGACCTCTTCCCTTCCAGAGGAACTAGTTTGTCCTCAGCTAGTTGGGCCGGGAATCGACCCTACGAACCTCTTAAGGGTTAAGGGGTGAAGGCAGGGGTGGAGGGAACCCCAAACAATAATGTGATAAGAGGGGACCGATGTGATGAACCTTCTGGGAGTTTAGTCCTGGAAGAGACTGCTAAGCTCATTAGCGGAAGAGCCGTGAGTTGTTGACGCTCTCTTGGAAGGAAACTTTCAACTCTTCAAAGTTTTGATTGCTCCAACCCACGACGGCTTTGCTTAAAACAGTCATTCCTCGGGATGCTAAATTAATATTTAGAAAGAAAATTTGTCAAAGCGTTTCCCACACAGTTTCCCCAACAACGCGCCAGAGATCTTAGTCTTTATAATACTTAGTCCTTTTATAACGACTTTGTCACGGTATGATACATATTCATTCTTGCCTATCCGGATTTTAAAAGTGATTTTAATTATAATATGGGATTCGCGATTTAAGAAATAAAGTACCAACCTGGTAGGTTGTTTTGGTGGGCAGCATAAAACCTTAACAAAGGACATGTAGTGTTGGGACAAAAATGATTGAATTGATCTGAACAATAATACAATTCTCTGATATGTAACATGATATTAGCAGGTTTATAAATTAGTAAAATAAACCATTTAAAATAGGGGTTTAAAGCTGGAATAGTGCTTTCCTGGAATTATATTAGTTCTTAGTAATAATGTAGGTGGTCACCTGTGGCCGCGCGAGCTACGGCATGTGTCTCTGGAGGCGAGAATCGGATCAGTTGCAGGGGCCGTGAGCTCGAGGCTCGCCTCAGGAGCATATTTTCGGGCAAGTCGGTCGCAGTTCCTCCTCGTCCCAACCCAGGGCGGTGAGTCCAATGGGAAGCCATGAGCGAAATCAACAGAACAAATTCTGATCTTCCTTCGGGAAGACAGCTGATGACGTCCGCGACGCCAGGAATGGCAGTCGGACGAAAATCCAACCTGAAATGGTTGTTTACTTTACTTACTTACTTACTTATTAATAATGTACCTATAAAATTAAAACCCTTTCAGTCCAAAGTTCGATCGAGATAAAAAAATCTTGAAAATGTTTGTGTTTTCTATCAGGGACTTCTGGAATTACTATCGCCTTTTTCCATTCATGTCCTTCTGTTTGTTCCTTCTTCCAAACGATAGTATAGTATACACATTTTCCATTATTTCTCCGGGGACGGGGGAAGTCAAACTTTTTTGATGGTCTACTTACGTCCTGGAAGTCATAATTATATTGACAAACGATACGGTTTCGAGTGACATCTAAGTTTTTCATTGCTTTTGGTTTATTATTTTCAATAATGAACCTTTGGAATCGACCAAGAAAAAAAAAATTTTAACACCCCCTCAAAATTTGATGGTTTACGTTTCAAGGTACGTAGAATCCAAAAATCGAATACAAATTTGGCCGTCCGTCCGCCGTACGCCGTACGCGGCACTTTTGCCACTTAGCATTGACCGATTTTGATGGAATTTGGTATGTAGGCTCCATTTGGGGTCTAGTTGTGCCCCAAAGCTTTTGGTTGATGTAGGTCACTTCTAAGGGTTCCAAAATCAATTTTGAAATTTTTAAAACGCCCTAACTCAAAAAAATGTCGATATAAAGGTATTGTTTTTCCTTCAATTTAGGATTCTATAGAATTTTTAGAATTTTTTGAGACCACGCGGAGCTCTGTAAGACAAACCGTTTGCTCCCTACGAAAATTTAAGGGTTTATATTGAAATATATATAATATATATATTTACATATATTATATGTAAATCAAAACACTAGTGTGAATCGCAAAAGAGGCCTAATCTCCGTTCAAATTAGAGCTGACCGAAATGCGATCAATGATTGGTGATTTTGATTTTTTTTTTTTCAAATTTTTTTGAAATTTTTTATTTTTTATTTTTTTTTTATTTTTTATTTGTATTTATTTTTTCTTCATATTGGATGGTTGGTGATTTTTTAGATGAGTGATCTATATAGAAAAATAATAAACCATTGTGTAATAATTTGCAGCGTTTTTTTTATAACAATCACTTTGCTCTCCTCCGCCTATCATAGGTTAACATTATGGTAAAGCTTTAAGGTTAACATTACCTCTTAGCTTACGTCAAAGCAAGTGTCAGCTCTTAGGGATATTTCCTCACAAGGTCCATTTTGAAGATGATGTAGACCTAGAGGCACTGCTGCACCGTATAATACACGAGTATCTCGGTTGAAATGGAGTTAGGATGTAAAGAACGAGTTGGTTTTTCGTGCTGTACATGGGGGGTTGGTGGGATATGTGAGACGTGAGAATGCAAGGTAGGAATTCGCCGGTGAAAGAAGGATGAGAAAATGGAACGAAGAAGTTCGAGAAGAGGATGCGAAAGTCTGGAGGGAGGGCTTAGCTGCAGAATCGATGGCCCAAGTTTTACGGTCCCATCCGTCTTTTGCTCGCCCTAGACGGGTAGGTGCGGGAATAGACGAAAATCCCTAGGCTATTATCTAACTACCACCCTCATCTTCTTTAGTAGTTTCAAAGCTTTCCATTTTGAATTTAACCCATTAGTGATGTTATACTGATGTTGTTCCGTAAACTAGACAAACTACTGCTAGTTTATTCTTGTTGCAGTTTTGAATTATAAGGCTGAATATGTAAAGAGTAATAAAGTGAACTAACAATTTTTCATGGGGAAGATGTGAGATGTTCACTTCCAGGATGTAAGTTTTTTTTTCAGAAAGAAATACTAAATTGAAAGGTCTCTTTCAAAACATTCCAAGGAGCAAAAGTCCATGCGCCCGAGCCAAATTACCCCAAAAACCTAACGCGCGTGAAAACCACCCCGACTATTATTATTATTGATTGTTAGTCATTTCAAAGGAGTTTCTTAGACAATACTTTATTTCCTTTAAATTTTGAAGCAAAGCAATCCAGATCGAACCCATTAAATAGGACTGTTCATAAGTCGAATAATAATAATATTTGATTCCTCTTGAAATTTCACAACATACGTACCTCCTCCCACCATCTATTAAGTATTTTTCAATCGGAGAGAACGTGCGTACAATGAGTGCTAAATTGTCGTTTTCAGCAATGGAAATCGGTGTTTATTTTGACATTTTCATGTCTTTGCTTTGGCACATGAACTGAAAAATCGTCACGAAAACTAAGCAAGTCTTGCTCACGCGACCAATAAATAAATAAAATAGACTCACTGTGTTGCGTAGAGAACAATCAACTGTTTTCTTATTTTGATGCTTGGGTACATGAACTAACCACCTTACTTCACTACCTTGTTGTGTAGTGGTTGACATGAAAATGTCCCAATGTGTTGCAGACTCGTATGCAATAATTTAAAATTGAGTTCTTTAAAATTTTCTTCTTCTTATAACTGAATAACGAGGTAGAGTATGTTTTCCAGTGAGCATCCTAGTAAGAAAAACATGCACTCTAAAAACTGTTTTAAAAAACACTTTAAGAACTGTAACAAAAAACACTGTAAAAACACGCGACTGTAAAAAACCGTATTTTTGAACTCTTATAGTTTAATAAAATTTGCTTCTTTGTACTGCAACTCATAGACAACCTTTTAACTGCATAGGTATATAATATAATATATAACCTGAAATTAATAGTAATCACTTAGAACGTCACTACTTCATCGTGTCTCACACCGACCTTGCAAATTTCAACTTTCAGTGGAGTCAGCACATTGCACTATTCTTCAATTCTAGTGTCATGGATTATGTAATTTCAATAATATTTAGAGCAATATTTTTTGCAAACCATTTCCAATTAAGTGCGACATAATTTATGTTTGTCTCGAGGTTTTCCGCTATTCCTTAAAAAATTCTGTTTATTTGAGAAATATTCAGATATCTAGCCACCCGGAAGGGGCTGGGAGCGTTTTTGAAATCATCAACATCAGCGGAAGCATCCATACCAGTTTAAATAATCTCCTGCTGACAGAGTAATTTATCTTGAAGAAACCAGTGCGAATTTTAATTCGAGTCACTACTTCACCACTGTTTCTCTGGTTAGATTTATTTTTTATTACTTTTGATATAAATAGACAGGGATAATGAGAGGTTATGATTATTTTTTTTCAAAATTTTGATACGGTAAGGAAATAATTGGCGAAATCTTAAAGTTAGCCACTACTTTATTCATAACTAATTCATAAAAACATCTCATGGCCATGAAATAGTGACGAGGCAAAATGAAGTTGTGATAGAAATGACACACTGACTGACTTCTTCCCACAACAAATCAATTTATCACGTTTAAAAAAATGACTCCAAGCAGTCATTTACATGATTTGAGTACATTAAATAAAAAATTGACAGCAGTAGCCGTGTGATAAGTCAATTTTTTGTGAGGTGGTAATTACTACAAAATCTCCAAAATCACTACCTCATTTTACCAATTGGGCAAAACAAAGGTATTAATTAATTTGCACGAAAAGGCGTTACCATGTTTGACATGGGTTTTCTTTTTTTGTGGTCGAGTAGTCAGCATAAATCGAGAGCTTTGCAACGAGTGGATAACGAGTTTTGTAGGTGGAAAACCTGCCTGAGCAACATTTCCCTAGTTACTTGGTTTTGACACAATTTTCCTTCGAACATTCTCTATCATTTTTGACCGACTTCAACAGCGCCAAAGGCGAACGACGGAGGAGGTTCTCATTTCGGTGTGTCGTGGGACGACGATTTTTTTTTTTTTTTTTTTAACACGTTGGCTGCCCAATCCCAATCGTGGGATTGCTCAGAGGGCCCACGGGTCCCTAACCTCAACACGACATTGAGACAAAAAGAACTGCAAAGCTGGGGCTAGAATCAGGTGAAGTTTGAACCAACGCTTCTTCTCCATACCAGAGATTGTCCCAACCACGATGCATTCATTGGAAAAACCTACCTGCCATGCCCTTCATTGTAAACTCTCATTGAAACACGAAGAGTATTTGACTCACACTGTGCGTCATGGGCACTGTTGGCCAAACCACTCATGACGCACACGTGTGCGTCATGGGCAGCCAACGTGTTAATAGAAATATTTATTTTGTAGTTTTTGGTTTATTATTTTCAATATTGAACCTTTGGAATCGAAAAAGGAAAAAAAAATAACCCCCTCAAAATTTCGTGGTTTAGTTTCAAAATTTAATAAATCCGAAAATCGATTTTTTTAAAATCTCGGCCCTTTGGGCCTCGCCAGGGGGCAAGCCTTGGACCCCCGGGCGGTTACTGCTGGGAGCCTTTGACTAAAATTCAAGAAACACGAAACATGCTTTAGCCGTTCCTTTAGCCATGCTTTTAGCGGTCGAAGCTTCTCAAATGTTCTTGGTGTAGTACAAGTTTGAAAATGAGCTTCCTCACTCGCTCTTCCGTCCAAGTAGTCGATGACTCACTACTTTGTAAAGCAATATCTATGACAACATTATTCTTATTATTAAGAAATCGAAAACATCAATATAATCCACTTAATTAATTAAATTAATCCACTGGGACCACCCAGAGCTCTGTAGGTCAAACCGTTAGCATAAAACGCTTGCTCGATTCCAAAGGTTCATTGTTGAAAATATTAAACTAAAATGTAGTTCTTAGAAAAAATAGTTCTTAGTTCTTTAAAAATTCACTCTTCATGCAACTATGTTTATATTCAAAAGTCAATATCCATTATACTGTGGTCTAACCTCTGAATCTAATTTCCTTCCTTGGGATATATTGTGAATACCGTTTACTTAGCCAGTACGATTAAGAGGCTGACTAACTTAAGATGGCCTTCGAGAGCCACGAGTGACTGTTCTGTGAAGCCCAACTCGTTGAAAGGGTTTCAAACTTGCCCTTGCTTAGTGGCTGCTGATGATGCAAGCATGATTTTAATAGGGAGCCTTTAAAACATTCTTCCTTAACTAGAAAGGGAGGTTCCCTCCATGAATGAGCATTATCAGACAATTTAGCGGTGATGAACGAGTTTTTTTAATAACCTATTTTCAAAAGTGGTTTGATGCTCAATGTTCTCTATTCACCTTAAGTATTGAAGAACTTGATGAACATCTGATGTTAGTAAAGTTCAATTTCAACCAGATTATACATAAACATGAACCATCGATTCTTCCCATCAGAAAGTCAGAGAAAAGGCTTGTTTTGGTTCAAATTCGTTCAAGAAATGTTGGAACCTGTCTCAAGTTCTGCGTAGGAGACCTCATTGATATTTCAATTTGGCCCGACAAACCGGAAAGTGGTTCTCCCCTAACTCAATTTTTCCACTGTTACATTTATTTAATTAAAAAACAGGCACCAGGAAAAAAGTGAGTTAAGCCGTTGTACTTTGCAAGATTTTTTTCCCACAGTATTTTATTTTTCCTTCTCCATCCCATCAACGTTTTTGCCACTATGACATTCTCCGTCTATAAGATTAAGCGATTAAATAAAAAAGGATGGATCTAGAGGGGGATGGTTGGAGGGGGAAGGGGCACGGTTGAGCGAGGATTACACGGCTTTCATTTTATGACCCATTTAGTCCTCCGACGCTAGAAAATTCCTTCGAGAACCGCAAGCTGAGGTTTAATCCTATTCTTGAATCTTTTCACATTTTATTTCTCATTGTGATTTTGTTGCTGTTAAATAAATGTTTATTATCGAAGTACGGATTTTTTTCGAGTTTTTTACGAAGAACGAGTGTTTATTAGAACGGTGCAAATTACGTATTTTCGGAATCGACTTAAAAAAAAATTCAAACCACCCCCACCACCCTTCAAAAATAGTAGGTTTACATTTGTAGCTACCTACGTAAAATCCAAAAATCGAATAAGCATTTTGCCGTCCGTCCGCCGTCCGAAATTTGCCCATATATACCCAATTTTTGCCCATATATATGCCATTTGTCATATATGCCATATATTTGCCCATATATATGCCATTTGCCCATATATACCCGCAATTTTCCCATATACAGGGTGTCCACAAAACACCTGTAAGGAATTCAAGGGGTCGATTCTACAACTAATTTCCAACAAAAAGTGTCTCCTAGAATTTTTTTCTTTAAACGCCTCTTTAACCGACTTTTTTCACTTTTAAGTTTTTTTTCGTGTTTTCGACCCTACACCATTAAAACGGTCATAACTCTCTTGAATTGCACTCAAAAATTAAAAATAAGGATACCGTTAGAAAGAACGTCAAATTTCCTATCTCTCTGATACCAAATAACAAATTTTCAGTTGGATTACACGAGGAATAAAGCAACCTAAAAAGTGAACTCAGTAAATTTTCGAAAAATTCCCGTTTTTCAACGCCTATAAATCTCCAAATATTACCAGGTAAAGTTCTGTTGCCGGAAAGCCTAAAAACTGTGCCAGAATCTCAGCTTTCCAATGGTATAATCAAAACATATTCTACAACCGTATTTAGGGGAGAAATTCGTGTTGGAACGCGGAAAAACGTGCATTTTTTCAACGAAATATGCGCTCTGGCCTCCTATTTCCGGAGGCCTCGCGGTCTACTGCGGCGCCGACCCACCCACTGCTGTCGTCCGACCCCTCAAATCGTCTAGGCGGAGTGCTCGGTTGAAGAGGCGTTAAAAAAAAAATTCGAGGAGACACTTTTTGTTGGAAATTAGTAGAAGAATCGACCGCTTGAATTCCTTACAGCTGTTTTGTAGACACCCTGTATATGGTAGGGTGTCCCTTTATGACCTTTTTAAAAAAAATCATCGAAAACTGGAAGTCTTACCCGCTCATTTTGTTCCATTGGATACCAAACTATCCCACAGAAAAATTGGTCAACCTCGGACAACGCTAAAACGTGCCGCATCTCCACCTAAGCTGATGATATGAGAACCACCGAAAAGCCAGCTTGTTGCGAAAACGCCAACATTTTTCCTACGTCTCGATCTTCTCCAATTGAGTCCAACTTTTCACAATTTGTTTGAAAAGGTCTGCTGAAACTCTGATAAAAATTTTAACTCAATTGGATGAGGAGAGCTGGCCGAAGAAATATTTAAATCAACTGAAACTGAGGTTTCCAGGTGAAAAACGGCCCTCGGGGCTGGAGCCCTGTGCATGAAATCACCCATCAATCGACTGAAAATTCTTCGTATGTTGAACAGTAAGGAAAAACTCCCAAACTCTTCAAATTATAAGCAATTATGTATTAATTTATTATTGAGCCCAATAGTATTCTCTTAGGGAACTCCCTCTCATAGTCTCTGCCTTACTGTCAGGCAACAATTGCTGATATTTCCTAAAACACTGAAGCAAGATAAGTTCTGGTCTTCGGTAGCATTCAGGAGACCATGGAAGTCTTGAATTATTTTCAACGTTCTTTCTGCTGCATCGATGGCATGTCTAAGTCAGGAGAGCGTTTCCTTTGCTTGAAGGAATGTGCTATTTGTATTTCATAAATGCGCTGGATCTCCAAGGAAGGTGTGATCGATTTTGAGACATAGAACGAAGTTTTTTTTCTTAACCCACTTAAAATGCTTTTTTTTCACTTCGAAGTTTTTTTTCGCGATTTCGACGTTACGACATTAAAACTGTCATAACTCCTGTTATTTACCAAGTAATTTCAAATTTGAGGATATCGTTGGAAAAAACGTTAAATTTCCAAGCTACCAAGAGCAAAAAAAAAAATCTTTCAGCGGTAAACAATTTCTTAAAAAGCAAGTCAAAAAGCAAACTTTAAATGTTTTTCGAAATTTTATTTTTCCTTTTCAACGTTTTTACTATGAACGCCAGCCCATTTCGATGGGCGCTCTTCGGGAAAAACATGCTCAAATTGTCGGCTCTCCAACGGTCTAGCATTTTTTTTTAATTCAAATAGGACAAGTAAATCAAGTCAGAATGCCAAAAACGTGCGTTTTAGAAGAAAATCGAGTGTTTTACGTGGTGTATGGTCTCCCTCGGTCTCAAGATGACTTGACGAGTTTGGTTTCATTTCCTTTGTAATTTTTCACGGTGAATCCAATGGTGACACTTTTAAATAATTCTGACTCCTAAAAAGTTGATTTTTCGAAGAAAATCTTAATTTTTTTGTACATAAAATACGCATCATTCGTAGATATGGCGGTGAGCATAAAGTAACACCTTTCCACTGAATATAACATCAATTAGCTTAAAAGTTGATGTTTTTATTGAGTAAACATATTGTTTAGTAATGCATGCATTCCAGGGGACGTCCCATTGGATAAGCATTAGATCAGTTAAACCAGTTGGTAAGCGATAAAACTGTTTCACTCGATGTAATTTATTCATTACTTTAGGCAAGAAATACTGACCCCCCCCCCCCACCCCCCCAATTATCCACCTTAACATTTCTAGCGGCATGGGAGCCTCGAATCTGAAGAGCATTTTAAAATCCATGATCTACGATACCCAACATGCGAATTCGAGTTCAACCCCCCCCCCCCCCACACACACACAACCGCCCAACGCCAACAATGGTGCCAGTCTGGCACCAAAGCGGAAATACGTCGTAACATTGAACTTTCATCTGTTAGTTTTGGTAGGCAGTCCGTCGAAGTTCACATCCGTATTCAAGGTGAAATAAAAAAAAAAAAAAAAAAAAAAAAAAAACACGAAATAAGCGGTTTATGGCATCATGGCACCATGGTGGCACCACTATTAGTTCCATGGTGGTACAGAGAATAATTCATGAAAATTCGGAGGTATAATCAGAATTTTTCCTCAATTTCAAAGGTTGGGTACAATTAGTAAGTAGTAAAGGAACCAAAATATTGAAAAATCGGATATTTTGTGAATATTATCCCCCCACTCACCCCCTCCCCTTGCGAATTTTGGTACTCTGGTAAAATCATGTACAACTCGGAAGTTATTTGAGTCAAACAAAAAAAGAAACACGCAAATCGGTTGGAAATTGAGGCCTGGGCAGAGTTTACAAGATTACGCCCGCAAACGCACGTTTTTTAAGCATTAACCCCCCCTTTCCCCCTCTTAAAAAGCAAAATCCAAAATTCCGGCGCCGTAGTGCACAACTAGATAGTATTACGCGTCAAACGAAAAAAGAACCACGAAAATCGTTTGAGAACTAAGGCCTGGGCAGAGTACACAAGATTATGCCCAAAAACGCACGTTTTTCGAGCATTAACCCCCCCTTTCCCTCCCTTAAAAGGCAAAATTCGAAATTCCGGCGACGTAGTGCACAACTAGATAGTTTTCCGCGACGAACAAAAAAAGAACCACGAAAATCGGTGGAGAACTAAGGCCTGTGCAGAGTACACAAGATTTTGTTACACACACACATACACACACACACACACACACAGACATACACCTATGGTTTTTTTCGCGGATTTGGATTCAGAATGGTCTAAAACGGATTACTGTGTGGTTATTTTTTTTTTTCTGTTGAGTGTTGTCTTCCTTCACCCCAGATCGATCGCATAAGGACGCCCAAGTCTTACTGTGGGACGTCCTAAAATTTATTGGTACATTGATTTTTATTTTTTTTATTTTTTATTTTTCATAAAATGTTTTGTGTAATGATATTTCTTTTGAAATTTTATTTTGATATTTTTTTTTTCTTTTGTTTTTAAGTAATGATGTGAAACACGACCAACGTAATTGTATATTGGGTATTTATTGTTTTGATGAACAGGACTGAACTTATCGTTCAATGACCCATAAAGTTCTTCATGTGATTTAACCTATCGCTTCTCTTAGGTCATTTGATTGTCTCTGTTCAAGTTTTCCACGATTTCCACCTTGGAATTGTGCCGCACAGAAAAGATGAATATATCCAGGACTCCTACTTCATTGGTGAGACAACACCAGAAATGCTGACAATACTTCCCCATAGCTGCTTCGGAAACAATTGGCTCATAGACATTTTAGTGAGCCTCCACAGGTCCACTCCATTTTAAGCATAGTTCATAAAAACTAGTAAGGCAACAGTAATAATAATTTCTAATTATTAGAAATTTATCAATTCGACTGAATTGTAATTTTTCAACTCAACGCATTTTATTTTGAATTTAAACGGAAGACTCTGGATGACTTCATATATTGCGAAGGAAAGACCTCTTTCTTTTAGGGATACAAATATCACATTCCTTTAAGCCAAGGAAACGTTCTCCTCACTTAGACATGTCAACTATGCGGCAGAAAGAGCTGTAAAATAAATTTCACAGTTTCCTTGCTGCTCACAAAGACCAAAACCAGTTCTTTCTTCAGTATATCTGGGAATATCAGCAATTGTACCGAAACTGTAAGAGAGATACCTTGAAGAAGAAAATCCCAAGTTAATAATTTTTCAAGACCAAATAATATTAGTCTTCAGGTACAATTTATTACATTGTGGTTTACTATTCGAAGAGTTTTGGAGTTTTCCTTAACTTTTCAACATACTTTCTTAATAACGTTGAAAGAATTTTCAATCGATTGATGGGCGATTACATGCACAGACCTCCAGCCCCGAGGGCCGTTTTTCACCAGCAAACCTCAGTTTCAGTTGATTCCTTACTTTTTTATACATAATATGTATATGTATTATATTATAATACTTATAACCCAGCTGATCAGGGCGGAGCTCAGTTTGCAATTAAGAATCAGCACCATAAATAGGCGCCCTCAAAATTTTCAGCTCCTCGGGACCACCAGTGATGAACATTTGGCTCACCCAGCTGATCAGGGTGGAGCTCGGTTTTTTATGTAGAAACAGCAAACTTGAATGGACGCGTTGTGGAATTTCAGCTCTTGCACCACCAGATAATAATTTAGAAAAATTATATTGGCCAAAAATTACAATTTTAGGCTTGTAAAAGTCCACATGTAGGATTAGTTAATGAGCGAGATTGTTTCAAAGAAATCTTTACAGCTACAGTTACCAAAATCTAAATATTAGTTATATGCGAGACTACTCAGTCTTGTGAGTGTGACACATAGCGTGAATCGTTGAAAATATACTCGTATAATCAACCCCTTGGTTACAAATTTCGAAAATCCTCAAACAATGCTCTCTTAGTCTTTCGGAACTCATGGTGTAAGAGATATTGGTCAGAAATATTGGCAACGAAACATTTAATTATTAGGAGAAGCTAAGCCATCAATGCCTAAATGGATTTTTGTTCTTTATAACCATCGCGAGTTTTTTGATACCATCTCAATAAGTACCATTAAAATATTATTATCGTAAGACCACAGAGTGTGTTAGACGAGCTACTAAGTAACGGGTAAAATAGAAAGACACAAATGCTGTGATAAAATTGACATTTTCATGTCTTTGCTTTGGCACATGAACTGAAAAATCGTCATGAAAACTAAGGAAATCTTGCTCACGCGACCAATAAATAAAATAGACTCACTGTGTTGCGTAGAGAACAATCAACAACCTTACATTTTGCTTTGGCACATGAACTGAAAAATCGTCACGAAAACTTTGATGCTTGGGTAACTAACAACCTTACTTCACTACCTTGTTGTGTAGTGGTTGACATGACACATGACACATGACACATGACACATGTCCCAATGTATTGCAGACTCGTATGCAAGTATTTAGAATTGAGTTTATGATTTCGAATTTTCTCTCGAATCGAGTGTGAAGCGTTTAGTTCTTTCTGAAAACTTGATTGTGAAGGTGTGAAGCAGTATAGTGTGGTAGGTAGTACCAATTGTTGGTAGGTAAAAAACGCTCCAAATCATTGCTCAAAGGTTTATTTTTTATTGGAAAATTACCAGTTGCAAGGGTCTTTAAGGTTTCCAGGTGTTCCTTTGCATTTAGGGTTCTTCTTTCCTCCCTTAACTTGGGAGTTCCAGGTCCAACCCGATGGGCTTCCTGGGGCGACGTTGATCTGAATGTTGGTTCCGTTGCCAAGAACGTTGCCGCGAACGTTTTTGATGTTCAGGTTTCTGATGGGAATTCCTCCAGTAGGCTCGCCGCGTGGACCGGAGTTCAAGTAGTTTCCAATGATGACGATACCGGTTTCGGAAATGTCCTTCAGTTCCACGTTTTCGAAAGTGACTCCATCGACAATACCCCTGCCGTTCAACAGAGTTTTGACGCGAATTCCGATGTTGTTCTTGATGACTTTGCAGTTCTTGATCAAGATGTTCTTTGCCTCGTTGACATCATAGCCACCAACAGCAACAGCGATACCGTGTCCTCCCTCGCACACGTTGTTTTCGAAGACAATATTCCATCCAGAGTTGATAGCCAAACAATCATCCTGGTTGTTGACTCTGCTGTTGTAGATCCTAATGTTTCTGCTCTTGTGAACGTCGAATCCATCAGTGTTGTGGCCGCCTTTGGTGTGTCCATCACGGTTGTCAATGTGAATGTTGTAGTAGTGAACGTGGTTGCACTCGTTGATTGCAAAGCACCAAGCAGGGGTATTCTTGATCCTGAGACCGTAAACAACGGAGTCCTGAAGCTGAGTGTAGATCATGAAAGGCTTCTTCTTTCCACAGTTTCCTCCGCAATTGTCCCACCAACGGTGTCCCTCACCATCGATCGAATGGCCTTTCATACCCAAGACTTTGATGTTCTTACCCTTGATGACGATCAAATGACCAGACCATTCTTTGTAACCGAAGGTAACGCGTCCGTGGAATTCAATGATCCTTCCGTCCAAACCTTGGAAATCAAGAGTGCGTCCAGCTGGAACTTGGATGTCCCTAACCCTAATAACTGGATCTTTTCCCTTCTTCGCCTGTTCGAGCTGCTCCATATTCCAAACATCAGCAGCTGATGCGACTGTGATGCACAGCGCCAAAGCTACAGAGGTCGCTACCCAGGATGTCATTTTCGCCTTGAAACGATCTGAAAACCACAACAAATTTTATAGGACATGTATACATCCATTGTTAGCAAACTTATTGTAAAGATGTATCGTCACCGGAGTTTTCCAGTACACCTCTGTGATGCATGGTAAACACGTGACTAACTTATATAAACTTCCCATTTCCAAGCGTAAAGTTTGTAGAACTTTCTGGAAATTTCCGGCTACAGGACTTTATTATCGCGATATAGGTATATTCTTTTACGATTTTAGTGAGCACGCGCCAACTTTGATGTGATTTCAATGAGGGGAAAACGTATAATAATTCAGAAAATGTAATTCAAATCAGGTCTTCACCTAAAGTTACGACCTCGGTGTCTCAGTGCTGATCCCACAGAGCTCCGAGTGATGTCATTAAATTTATACAAATCTTTACTATTTTAAATTACTGAAAACACCCGCCTGCAAAGAATGATGCTTTTCCATTATGAGTAACTACCGACATTACAATCGCGCGAGGGTTATTAACTTTATTTACACAGAATGTACCTACTAGCAATAACGCTAGCCGAGAGGTGTGGGTGCCTTCTCTGAATTTGCTTCTTGGTTGCTAAGAAAGCACAACTGAGAACAGCACAAAACTCTTCTAAATAAACGGAAAATGATAGCATTTTTTTTTAGTAAACTGAAATGTTCTTGGTTTATTTCAAGCCCAAAAGTTACGTCGTAATAGGGAGCGAAGGGTATATCGTACAGAGCTCTGTGTGGTCTCAATAGATTCTAGAAAATTCAGGATAAAAAAAATAATGTAAACCATCAAATTTCGGGTAGTTTAAAAATATTTTTCATTCCCGCTCGATTCCGATTAATCATCATTGAAAAATGATGAACGGAAATTCAAGAGCGTCTGATGGGGTAAAGTTAATTATAAGAATAAACCCTGATTAAAAGGATTAAAAAAAGGTTAAAAATTGTTTCGCCCCCGCTCGATTTCGATTAATCATTATTGAAGAATCATAAACAAAAATTCGAAAGCGTCTAATAGGGTAGAGATAGTTATAAGAATAAACCCGGATTCGGTTATGATTTATCTACAAAATCAGTTCATTTGAAAAATGCTTATGTCAAGTCAGACGTTGCTTAACAATTTATCAAACCTCGCGAGAAGAAAAAAAGCCCCAAATTATTATTCAACGGTTTATTATTTTTCTGTCACTCAGGGTAAGCCCTCCTCACCCATATCTTTGGAGGGCGCAAATATTACGGATTTTCCATTATTTGTACCAAAATAATATTTTCGCGCAAGGTTCACTGCCAATTTTATCTTGGCGTAAAGTACCTACCAGCAAAGGTTGGTCCTACAGGCTGTGGGTAGTCTTACTCGATTCCAATAATTTGATACTATTTTAAATTGATGGACAACAAAATCTGTATTTCAAAAGATCTGAGCTAGGGAGTGGAAATTTTGACCCAAGTTGCTCACCCTTTAGAAGTGACTGAGAATAACCAAATGCTTTGGGGCACAACTGGACCCCAAATGTAGCCCTTATACCAAATTCCATCAAAATCGGTTCATGTTAACTAAGGAAATTCCACGTACGGCATACTGCGGACGGAGGACGGACGGAAACAGTAAACAATTTTGATCCTAGGTAGGTACGTAATTATACCTCTGAAACTTGAACCATCAAAATTTGTGGAAGAGGTGGGGGAGGAAACAGCAAAAAAGTAAATGGTCTTATACGACATTTAAAAATCAAAAACCCTTGAATTTGGCGAAATAAGTCATTACAACCCGAGCAGACTATTATTGTGAATTAGTGTTATTACTATGAAGGGATGATTCGAGATGTAGGCACAGATATATGATATGAGTAGGTAGTTTCTTTGTACTTACTTGTTCCAGTGCGAATGATATTTCGTCATTGGTGGCGTCCGTTCTTATACTCGATGGAATTTTTTTGCTTCTATTGATTCGGGATAACGAGTACGTTTTTTTCTTAAATTAGCATTCTGTTGTCATTGTTTTGGCAAAGTTTTTTAATCAGTACGATGATTTCAGCTAGAATATCAATTGAACTAATAATAGGGTAATCAAATACCCGTTGTATTTAGACGTTCACAATAATTCAACTATTATTAAGAGTCTAGAATATAAAATTAGATTTTTTGTTTATTTTATATAATCAACTATTCGAATCAAGGAAAGATAAAAAAGGTATCCATGTGCGTAGAATCCAAAACGATGCAAATCATTAATCAAAGGTCCATTATTTTCTGTATAGATCACCCATCCGTATAGATCCCTCCCTACCAACCGTAGGTACCTACTACCTACTAGGGCATTTATGAAAATTTCAACCCCAACCACCAACCGAATAGAAATGGAGAGTTGAAATTTTCAAAATGCCCTAGTAGATAGTAGGTACCTACGGTTGGTAGGGAGGGATCTATACAGAAGGGTGATCTTTACAAAATATAATAAACCTTCGAACAATGATTTGCATCGGTTTTATTTTACCTACCAGCTTTTTCTTACCTATTTTTTTACCTACCAACTTTTTTCTACCTACTAACTATTGGTAGGTACTACCTACCACACCATAATGCCTTCACACCTTCACAATCAAGTTTATTAGGAAGAACTAAACGCTTTACACTCGATTTGAAAAATAAAAAGTTTCACATGAAAATTCGATTACTGGTTGTTCAGAAAGCAAAACTAAATACAAATCGAAGAAATGAACAGCGATCGCATTTTATTCAGATAAAATTTGAACGGACATTAGACCTCTTTTGGGATTCACACTCGTGATTCTGTTTTATCGAAGGAAAACATTCAAATACTCGTAGGGACCGAACGGTCTGTCCTACAGAGCTCCGGGTGGTCTCAAAAATTTTTAAAAATCCAATACTATTTGAAATTGGTGAAAAAACGATACTTTTATTTCGATGGTTTTTGAGCTAGGGCACTCTTGGAAATTTCAACCCTCAATTTTCTCACCTTAGTAGTGATTGACATCAACCAAAAGCTTCGCGGCACAACTAGACCCCAAATGGAGCCCAAATATACCTATCTTGAAACGTAAACCAACAAATTTTGAGGGGGGTTAAAATACTGTTTTCTTGGTCGATTCCGTAGGCTCATTATTAAAGGTTCATAATTAAAAATAATAAACCAACAAGGTTGATCGATAAAACAAACTGATCGTGTTATGAAAATTACAATCCTTATTTTTCACCCGTTAAAAGTTACTGACGATAACCAAAAGCTTCGGGGTACAACAAGACCCAAAATGAAGTCCATGATACCAAATTTCATCGAAAACGGTTTATGGTAACCAAAGAAAATCTTGTATCCGATTTTAGGATTTTACATAGAGAACGTGAACAATTTAGAGGGGGTTAGAGAAAAAATGTCTCACTCGATTCTAAAGCTTCATTATTGAAAATAATGATGTGGGCCTAATTACTGAATGGAGATTGTTGTGATGTTCCATTTACTCATACATCGTAGTTATTCCTACAAAATATCAATACAAGCCCACGGGTTTTTCCAGAAGTCTTCCAAAACGCAAAAAAAATGTTCCTGCTAGCGGAGGAACTCCAAAGAGGATTAGCAGCCCTTTATTCCGGTCCATGCGAGGTCATTTCGCAAGGTGAGAAATCAGCTACCTTTCTGGTAGACGGATCCAAGTTGACCCTTTCGTTCTGCAGGTTAATTTAGTCGACACTACACTATCTTTGCTATTTATTCTTCAATCTGTTACTCAACCCTTTGCACCACTGCAGGGGCGGCTACTGAGACGATCATAGGAGCATGTGCACCCCCAACCAAAAAAAAAAAAAAAAAAAAAAACGCTGCAAATTATTATGCAACGGTTTATTATTGTTCTATATAGATCACTCGTCTGCAAAGCCATCAACCATACAACATGAAGAAAAACATCGATCGTATTTCGGTCAGCTATAATTTGAACTGGGATTAGGCCTCTTCTGCAATTCACCCTCGTGTTTCTGATTTATCGTACGTCAAACCCTTAAATTCTCATAGGGAGCGGACGGTTTGTCCTACAGGGCTCCGCGTGGTCTCAAAAAATTTTAAACATTCTATAATATGTTAAATTGAAGGAAAAACAATACCCTTATATCAAAATGTTTTGAGTTAGTGCGTTTTCAAAATTTCAAAATTCATTTTTCAACCCTTAGAAGTGACCTACATCAACCAAAATCTTCGAGGCACAACTAGACCCCAAATGGAGCCTACATACCAAATTTCATCAAAATCAGTCAATGCTAAGTGGGGAAAATGCTGCGTACGGCGGACAGACGGCCAAATTTTTATTCAATTTTCGGATTCTACTTACCTTGAGACGTAAACCTACAAATTTTGAGGGGGTGTTAAAAATTCTTTTTTCTTGGTCGATTCCGAAGGTTCATTATTGAAAATTTATAAACCCAAAGTCAAGTTCGTTCCTCCTTTAAGAGTAAGTTGGCTAGTGACAGAAGACTCGATCTTAGGTACTGTGCGAGTTGAATCAAGGTGAGAAAACTGAGGCGGGAGCTCTCTCTTTTCTGACCGATCACAGCCGTTTGGAGCATCACCTTTTTTCTGCTCCGTTTTTACTGAGGGTGACGTCATGGTGACGTGTTTCGAGGGAGGCAGGCACGAGATATTGACCAATGAGAGAGAAGGACTTTTCTTGTGTTGAGCAGAATTGGTTCATTGCTCCCTCATCAGAGAGCTCTACAATCCAGATTTCCTTCTCGAGGAATAACTGAACAAACAAAAGTGATATGGGTTTTTCGTTTTCGGAACTACGTCCTGGAGCTCCACCAATCAGAACGCTTCTAGGGCTCCCAGCTTCAGCTTTCAGCCCATGTGTAAAGTGACTAACAAATTATTTTGCTTTGATTGCGTACTTTGTTTTACCAACCATGATGAGGCTTGGGTTAAAGACGGCATAAGTGATATGCCCATTTAGCCAAAAAAAATTGAAAAACTCATTGGCTGTCTCCCATAAGAACGCTCTGGTAGATTTGTGTATATTGGGCCGTCAAAATATAATGCAGCAACTCGACAGTGCATATCGTCCTAATCTGATGCAAAAAACTTTTCTAGCGTTGAGCAGAGTTGGTTAATTGCTCCCCCATTCGAGAGCTCTGCAATCCGGATTTCCTTATCTAAGAATAACTAAACAAACAAAACTGACAAGGGTTTTTCGTTTTCGGTTCACCGTTTCGTTCAAAGTATTGTGATTATTTAGGAGTGTTGTAGGTACGATGAATAATTTGGTGCATTACACTAAAGTAAACTATTCGCGTTTGTCGATTGTGCGACATTCGAGAAACTGGACGCCCCTTGCCGTCTCTACCTGGACTCCAGCAGACGTTGAAATTTAAAAATCGTGCAGATTCGTTCCATAAGTTTAACGTCGACTATTATAAGAAGGTAGATTGACTTTGTAGGTGTGAAGCACACTTGTCTGGAGACAAGTTAAGTTCTTGGCTGTCTCCCATAAGAACGCTCTGGTAGATTTGCGTGTATTGGGTTGTCAAAATATAATGCAACAACTCGACAGTGCATAATATGCACTTAAGTTATATTATCGTCCTAATCTGATGCAAAAATAAAAAACAAATAAATAGAAAAAATAACGTTTAGGAAAAATAGGTACATTTTTTATCTCGAATCATTGATTGCATCAAGTACTGTGGTGTTTTCGAGCACGCTATGGGCATTATGAGAGGGAAGATTCTTCGAATCCCGGAGTCTTCAAGGGGCTCGTTAATTTATCTTCCTAGTTGGAAAATGTTTTGAATCGTCACGGACAAATATATTTTTCAGCTATTGCAATAAGATGGATGCATTTCTAGGGCTTAGAGTTTTGATGATTAAGTATTTCAGAATTTCTGTCAACCACTGGAGAAAATTATTTTTACATGCATAGAGCTCCAGCCCCGCCGGCCGTTTTTCACCGGCAAACCTCAGTTTCAGTCGACTCCTTACTTTTTCATACATATCGTTACCACCACGCCAAAAACGCCAATCTGCTTTTTCACAGTTTTGAGAAAAGCGGATTCAAAGTTTTGATGTCACAGCATAAATCTAAAAATGTCATAGGAGCTACCTCATGTTTATTATTTCAGTCTTGGCTCTCACCTGATACATACCATACGTAAAAAAACAATTTCAATCCATTAGGGGAGGGGGTGAAGCAGATTGGCGTTTTTGGCAAAGTAAGTTTTGACGATTATACACTCACCTGTTATGTGTTTTTGTTACAATAATTGAACATTTTGACATTTTCATGTCTTTGCTTTGGTAAATTAACTGAAAGATCGTCACGAAAACTACGCAAGTCTTGCTCACGCGACCAATAAATAAAATAGACTCACTGTGTTGCGTAGAGAACAATCAACTGTTTTCTTATTTTGATGCTTGAGTACATGAACTAACAACCTTACTTCACTACCTTGTTGTGTAGTGGTTGACATGAAAATGTCCCAATGCGTTGCAGACTCGTGTGCAAGCATTTTCCTTAGATGACAAGAAAAGTAAGTAAGTAAAGTAAACAACCAATTCTGGATGGATTTTCGTCCGACTGAAGCACCGCTTCTAAATCAAAGTTGAAACACAAAATTTGTGTCGTATTTAATACGACTCATCGTTTTAGGACAAATTCTTGTCAGAATCTCTCTCTCCTCGAGCAGCTTTCACCTTTTCCAGGTGCTTATTGTAATCCTCTTCATGAATAGATTTTTCTTCTGGCACCATACCTTGAAATACCAAGCATCTTTTGCATTGGTCTTTCTTTGGGACAAAAAAACCAACGTTATAGGTGCGGAAAATTTTTCTAAAAGTATCAATTTTGACTTTTCGAGAACCGTCTTTCTCACATTGTTCCTGGTAAATGCTGTGCATTATTCTTATGTTCAATGCAGAGTCAAAGTACTTTTTTGGGTTTTCGCTCTGCAATAATGTGATTCCATTGTGGGAAAACTAGCTATAAAATCTCTAATGGCTTTCTCCTCAGTGTCTGATAATTTATTTTTGGGTACGTGACGCCCCCTCATGTCCTGTTTCATGATGCCAGTATTAGGGATGGGTATCAATACTCGATATTTCAAAATATCGATACTTTCGTACCGATACTCGATATTTTAGTATCGATACTGAACTATCCGATATTTTTGGATATCGATACTTTGGATCCGATGTTTCTAAATATCGAATATCGATACTGTTCTCGCGGAAAATTCAACATGATGGCTAAAAAATGAAGAAGATAAAGAGGCTTTTGGGTCATTACTCTTTGGTTGCACAAATAATGTTTATATCATGGAAAAAATCACTCTGCTTGGACTCTTAATAGTGAAAAATGAATAAAAGTTGTTGAAAAAATGATTTTTCTTGAGAAAATTGGATGATATTGATAGTTTGTGACACTTAAGTATCGATACTCGATATTTTAAAATGTCGATACTCATGCCCAACGATACTTGGGATATCGAAACTCGGATACGATACAGTATCGATACAAAATATCGATAATTTTATAACGATACCCATCCCTAGATAGTATCGGAAATTTTAGTTATGCTTGAGCGCAACATAGCATTTAGCAGAACATTTCATAGCTGAATAAACTAGAAAACTTATTAATATCCACTGGAGAAGCTGCAAAGAAGTTCCAGAAACCGTTGCCTGAGTGACAGATTGGCGAAATCAAAAGCCAATACTTCTCGCTATGGGCTATGCCAAAATCGCCAATCTGCCACATTGGTGTTTTCGCATAGTGAGAGTTGTCGTTTCTTCAGATACGCGAAACAGATTTCTTAGTTTTCAAGAAATCTATGCAGAATTACGATTGTCGGCTCTGGCACAGTGTGTATCATTACTCAGTGACCCCAAAAATGCACTTAGGCGAAATTGACCAAAAAACAGATTGGCGTTTTTGGCATGGTGGTAACGATATTATACTTATAACCCAGCTGATCATGGCGGAGCTCAGTTTGTAATTTAGAATCAGCACCATAAATAGGCGCCCTCAAAATTTTCAGCTCCCCGGGACCACCAAGTAAAGTAAGTAAGTAGTAAAGTAAGCAACCATTTCAGGTTGAATTTTCGTCCGACTGCCATTCTTGGCGTCGCGGACGTCATCAGCTGTCTCCCTAAGGGGAGATCAGAATTTGTTCTGATGATTTCGCTCATGGCTTCCCAAACATCACCGCCCTGGGTTGGAACGAGAGATTGCCGATCGTCTAAAAGACAGAAAACTTTCTGCTAGCGACCAGATTCGAACTCGCATCCCCGCAAGACGGTTCTTATCTTATCACTGCAGTCGGGTCCACTGTCCACTAGACCACCGACGCCCACTCCCCGGGACCACCAGTGATGAACATTTGGCTCACCCAGCTGATCAAGGTAGAGCTCGGTTTTTTATGTAGAAACAGCAGTCTTGAATGAACGCGTTGTGGAATTTGAGCTCTTGTACCACTACATAATAATTTAGAAAAATTATCTTGGCCAAAAATGAAAATTTTAGGCTTGTAAAAGTCCACATGTAGGATTAGTTAATGAGCGAGATTTTTTCAAAGAAATCTTTAAAGCTACAGTTAACAAAATCTAAATATTAGCTATATGCGAGACTACTCAGTCTTGTGAGTGTGACACATAGCGTGAATCGTTGAAAATATATACAGAGTGTGTTAGACGACCTACTAAGTAACGGGTAAAATAGAAAAAATAAATACTGTGATAAAATTTTATTGGAAAATTACCAGTTGCAAGGGTTGTTAAGGTTTCCAGGTGTTCCTTTGCAGTTAGGGTTCTTCTTTCCTCCCTTAACTTGGGACTTCCAGATCCAACCCGATGGGCTTCCTGGGGCGACGTTGATCTGAATGTTGGTTCCGTTGCCAAGAACGTTGCCGCGAACGTTGTTGATGTTCAGGTTTTTGATGGGAATTCCTCCAGTAGGCTCGCCGCGTGGACCGGAGTTCAAGTAGTTTCCAATGATGACAATACCGACTTCGGAAATGTCCTTCAGTTCCACGTTGTCGAAAGTGACTCCATCAACAATACCCTTGCCGTTCAACAGAGTTTTGACGCGAACTCCGATGTTGTTCTTGATGACTTTGCAGTTCTTGATCAAGATGTTCTTTGCCTCGTTGACATCATAGCCACCAACAGCAACAGCGATACCGTGTCCTCCCTCGCACACGTTGTTTTCGAAGACAATATCCCATCCAGAGTTGATAGCCAAACAATCATCCTGGTTGTTGACTTTGCTGTTGTAGATCCTAATGTTTCTGCTCTTGTGGACATCGAATCCATCAGTGTTGTGGCCTCCTTTGGTGTGTCCATCACGGTTGTCAATGTCAATGTCGGAGTAGTGAACGTTGGTGCACTCGTTGATAGCAAAGCACCAAGCAGGGGTATTCTTGATCCTGAGACCAGTAACAGTGGAGTGCTCAAGCTGAGTGTAGATCAAGAAAGGCTTCTTCTTTCCACAGTTTCCTCCGCACTTGTCCCACCAACGGTGTCCCTCACCATCAATCAAATGGCCAGGCATACCCTTGACGTTGATGTTCTTACCCTTGATGATGATCAAATGACCAGACCATTCTTTGTAACCGAAGGTAACGCGTCCGTGGAATTCAATGGTCCTTCCGTCCAAACCTTGGAAGTCAAGAGTGCGTCCAGCTGGAACGTTGATGTTCCTAACCCTAATAACTGGATCTTTTCCCTTCTTCGCCTGTTCGAGCTGCTCCATATTCCAAACATCAGCAGCCGATGCGACTGTGATGCACAGCGCCAAAGCTACAGAGGTTGCTACCCAGGATGTCATTTTCGCCTTGAAACGATCTGAAAACCACAAAAAATTGTATAGGACATGTATACATTTTTTGTTAGCAAACTTCTTGTAAAGATGTATCGTCACCGGAGTTTTCCAGTACTCCTTCGTGATGCGTGGTAAAAATGTGTCTCTGACTAATTTAAACTTCCCATTTTCAAGTGTAAAGTTTTTCAAAAGTACTGCAAATTTCCGGCAACGGGACATCATTACTTACCTAGATTTTTACGATTTTACGTAAACCTATTTGCTGGGAAAGACTGAATCAGTAAATTATAGTCTGGCTACCCTTTAAATCTGAGTAAAATAATATAATTCATCGTAAGAAGTACATGTTTCAGGAAAATTACGTTGGCGGGGGCAGCACGCACCAAATTTGATGTGATAATGTATTATCACATTTCTTTGATATGTGATAATACTCGTATGTGATAAATATAATATTACATTATATTATGTATTATTATCCTCTGGGCACCGTGAGAGGCAAATGTAAAATAATTCATGAAAATTTATTCAAATCGGGCCATCATTACTTAAAGTTACAACCTCGGTGACTAGTGTTTGGACCCACAGGGTTCTGGGTGATGTCATTAAATTCATACAAATCTTTACTATTTTGAATGAATGAGAACACCCGCCTGCAAAGAATGGAGCTTTCCCGTTATAAGTAACTACCGACATTACAATCGCGCGAGGTTATTAACTTTATTTACACAGAACGAACCTACTAGCAATAACGCTAGCCGAGAGGTGTGGGTGCCTTCTCTGAATTTGGTTCTTGGTTGCTAAGAAAGCACAACTGAGAACAGCACAAAACTCTTCTAAATAAACGAGAAATGAGAGCATTTTTTTTAGTAAACTGAAATGTTCTTGGTTTATTTCAAGCCCAACCGTTACGTCGTAATAGGGAGCGAAGGGTATATCGTACAGAGCTCTGAGTGGTCTCAATAGATTCTAGAAAATTCAGAATCAAAAAAATGAAAATCAATTTTTGAAAAAATAAAAAGTAATACAAAACAAAAAGAGAAGTGTTAATTTTAAATTGGTGAAAAACAATGTCGAGAGTTTTCGAGCAAGTGCGACATGAAAATTACAAGCCCAAGGTTTCACCCCTTAGATGTGACTGACGATAACCAAAAGCTTCGTGGCGTAAAAAGATCCCAAATGAAGATTATTGGTTAACCAAATTTAATCAAAATTGATTCATACTAAGGAAAATGCCTCGTAGGACGTATGGCGGCAAGACGGAAAGTTTTTCATTCAATTTTCAGATTCTACGTAACTTGAAACGTACCTAAACCATAAAATTTTGGGAAGGTTAAAAATGGTTTCCTTCCCCGCTCGATTCCGATTAATCATCATTGAAAAATGATGAACGAAAATTCAAGAGCTTCTAATGGGGTAAAGTTAATTATAAGAAAAAACCTGATTAAACGGATTAAAAAAAGTTAAAATTTGTTTCGTCCCCGCTCGATTCCGATTAGTCATTATTGAAAATGCTGCAAATTATTACACAATTTATTATTATTTTTCTATATTTATCACTCGTCTGCAAAGCCTCCAACCATCCAACATAAAGAAAAACATCGATCGCATTTCGGTCAACTGGAATTTGAACGAAGTTTAGGCCTCTTTTGCAATTCACACTCGTGTTTCTGATTTATCGTACGTCCAACCCTTATATTCACGTAGGGAGCGAACGGTTTGTACTAAAGAGCTCAGCGTAGCCTCAAAAATTTCTATAGAATCTCAAATTGAAGGAAAAACACCTACATATATATGCATTTATATCAAAATTTTTTGAGTTAGGGCGTTTCAAAAATTTCAAAATTCATTTTTGAACCCTTTGAAGTGACTTACATCTACCAAAATCTTCGGAGCAAAACTAGACCCCAAATGGAGCCTACCTACATACCGAATTGCATCAAAATCGGTCAACGGTAAGTGGCAAAAGTGCCGCATACGGCGTACGGCGGACGGACGGCCAAATTTTTATTCGATTTTTGGATTCTACGTAGCTTGAAACGTAAACCATCAAATTTTGAGGGGGTGTTAAACAATTTTTTTTCTTGGTCGATTCCAAAGGTTCATTATTGAAAATAATAAACCAAAATGATGAACATAAATTCAAGAGCGTCTAATAGGGTAGAGATAGTTAAAAGAATAAACCCGGATTCGGTTATGTTTTATCTACAAAATCAGTTCATTTGAAAAATGCTTAAGTTAAGTCAGACGTTGCTTAACAATTTATCAAACCACGCGAGAAGAAAAAAAGCCCCAAATTATTATTCAACGGTTTATTATTTTTTTGTCACTCAAGGCAAGCCCTCCTCACCCACATATCTTTGGAGGGCGCAAATATTACGGATATTCCATTATTTGTACCAAGATAATATTTTCGCGCAAGGTTCACTGCCAATTTTATCTTGGCGTAAAGTACCTACCAGCAACACATCGTTATCTGAAAGTTGTGGGTGCCCTCATTATAAAGAAATTTGATTCTTTGTTGTTAAGGAAGAAAGAACAAGAGTCACATAAAACTCTACACGAATAAAGGAAATTTAATATTGTATTTGATCAGCTGAATTTTGAACGGAGAGTTCTACTCGTACATCCGTCAGTGAACATTTTTTGCGATTCACACTCATGTTTCTGCTTTATCATTCTTCCCTACTTTAAGACCTCATAGGGAGTAAACGGTTGGTCCTACAGGCTGTGGGTAGTCTTATTCGATTCCAATAATTTGATACTATTTTAAATTGATGGACAACAAAACCTGTATTTCAAAAGATCTGAGCTAGGGAGTGACAATTTTGACCCAAGTTGCTCACCCTTTAGAAGTGACTAAGAATAACCAAATGCTTTGGGGCACAACTAGACCCCAAATGTAGCCCTTATACCAAATTCCATCAAAATTGGTTCATGTTAACTAAGGAAATTCCACGTACGGCGTACTGCGGACGGAGGACGGACGGAAACAGTAAACAATTTTGATCCTAGGTAGGTACGTAATTATACCTCTTGAAACTTGAACCATCAAAATTTGTGGAAGAGGTGGGGGAGGAAACAGCAAAAAAGTAAATGGTCTTATACGACATTTAAAAATCAAAAACCCTTGAATTTGGCGAAATAAGTCATTACAACCCGAGCAGACTATTATTGTGAATTAGTGTTATTACTATGAAGGGATGATTCGAGATGTAGGTACACATACATGATATGAGTAGGTATTTTTTTTGTACTTACTTGTTCCCGTGCGAATGATATTTCGTCATTGGTTGCATCCGTTTTTATACCCGATCGTAGTTTTTTGCTTCTATTGATTCAGGATAACGAGTACGTGCGTTCTTTTCTTTAATTAGCATTCTGTTGTCATTGTTTTGGCAAACTTTCTTTGATCAGTACGTTGTTTTCAGCTCGAATTTCAATTGAACTAATTATAGGAAATCATAGACTCGTAGTATTTAGACGTTCACAACAATTCAACTATTGTTATATGTCTAAAATGTAAAATTAGATGTTATGTTTATTTTATATAATGAACTATTGGAATCGAAGGAGGATTAAAAAAAGATATCAATGTACGTAGAATCCAAAAATCAAATGAAGAGTTTTTTTGTCCCTCCCTGCACCGTTGAGCCGTTCTAGTTGTGTCACTAACGGAGTTTCTTTTGGTTTATTAATTACAGTAATGAAGCAAGGAAAATATTCTGACACGTTACGGGTCTTTAGGTTGGCCAGCGATAATATTTCTGCGTGACAGGGACTGCCTCTGGGTCTGTATTCACGAGCTTACGTGGTTTTTCGCTCTCGTTAGGAACTTTCGTTGAAAATTTTGTTGTCGAAGTACTCTCGTACCTTGCTAGGCAGACGGTACGATTGGTATTGGTGTGCACGATGAAGAAAAGGAGGTGAACAAGGTGGTCAGGAAAAAAGGTTTTAATGACCTAGAAAGGTTATATGTGTAGGATAATTAACACATTTTATTAGTAATGAAACCTACGTACTAATTGTGACACTTTTGAGCCATCTCGGCCTCCTCAAAACGGACGCAATACCAAAATATAAACAAGGTTGATCGATAAATCAAACTGGTCGCGTTTTGAAAATTACAATCCCTATTTTTCACCTATTAAAAGTTACTGACGATAACCATAATCTTCGGGGTACAACAAGACCCAAAATGAAGTCCATGATACCAAATTTCATCAAAATCGGTTTATGGTAACCAAGGAAAATTTTATATTCGATTTTAGGATTTTACATAGAGAATGTGAACAATTTAGAGGGGGTTAGAGAAAAAATGTCTTACTCGATTCTAAAGCTTCATTATTGAAAATAATGAAGTTATCGTGGGCCTAATTAATGAATGGAGATTGTTGTGATGTTCCATTTACTCATACATCGTAGTTATCCCTACAGAATATCAACACAAGCCCCCGGGTTTTTCCAGAAGTCTTCCGAAACGCAAAAAAAAAAATGTTCCTGCTAGAGGAGGAACTCCAAAAAGGATTAGCAGCCCTTTATTCCGGTCCATGCGAGGTCAAGGTGAGAAATCAGCTACCTCTCTGGTAGACTGATCCACGACGACACTACACTATCTTTGCTATTTATGCTTCAATCTGTTACTCTACCCTTTGCACCACTGCAGGGGCAGCTACTGAGAGGATCATAGTCGCATGTGCTCCCCACAAATTAAAAAAAAAAAAAAAAAAAACGCTGCAAATTATTAAACAACGGTTCATTATTTTTCTATATACCTAGATCACTCGTCTGCAAAGCCACCAACCTTCCAACACGAAGAAAAACATCGATCGTATTTCGGTCAGCTATAATTTGAAAGGGGGTTTAGGCCTCTTTTGTGATTCACACTCCTGTTTCTGATTCATCGTACGTCCAACCCTTAAATTCTCATAGGGAGCGAACGGTTTGTCCTAACGAGCTCCGCATGGTCTCAAAAAATTCTATAGAATCCCAAATTGAAAAAAATAGGTATCTTTATATCGAAATTTTTGAGTTAGGGTGTCAAAATTTCAAAATTCATTTTTGAACCCTTAGAAGTGACCTGCATCAACCAAAATCTTTGGGGCACAACTAGACCCCAAATGGAGCCTACATACCAAATTTCATCAAAATCGGTCAATGCTATTGCTTCCGAGTCTACCAAGGTAGCGGAAGCTTTGTTTTCACATTTCAAGTACGAGAGAAAAGTTCTCCAAAATCAAAATTTTGACTCGCATTTTGCGTTTTAGACCTTTCTGGACAATTTTGGTTCCGTGTCTGTCTGTCATGAATTCCTTGTAACGCGCATAACTGTACGAAGTTATTGTCCAATTTCTATGAAATTTTCAGGGATTTTGCAGTTGGTGTGTAGACGGTCTCCTATGAAAATCATCATCCTCGGACTGATAGAAGCGACTGCGCATGCGCAAACATGAATTCCTTGTAACGGCCATAACTTCTGTATTCTCCATTCGATTTCAATGAAATTTTCAGGGATGTTACAGATTAGTGTTTGGATGGTTCCCTATGAAAATCATCACCTTCTGACTGATAGTAGCCGTTGCGCATGCGCAAACGTGCATGCCTTGTAACGGCCATAACTTCTACATTTTCTATCCGATTTCAATGAAATTTTCAGGGATGTTACAGATTAGTGTTTAGATGGTCCCGTATGAAAATTATCACCCCCGCACTGATAGTAGCCGATGCACATGCGCGAACGTGAATTGCTTGTAGCAGCCATAACTCCCACATTTTCTACCTGATTTCGATGACATTTTCAATGATTACGCGGATTAGGTTGTAGATGGTCCCCAATGAAAATCAAGGCCTTAAAATTTACAGTAGCCTCGCCGCATGCGCAAACGTAAAATCCTTGCAACAGCCGTACATTTGTCGCTCTCGCCTGACGTGAGAATCTCAAATCCTATTCAACCAATATGGCCTCTATAGATCAGTGAGCTGTGCTCTAGACTCCCACCCAGGAGTTCCAGGTTCGACTCCCAGTCAAGCTAAGAAATTTTTTGATCCAATCACTACTCATTTACATTTTTCGTCCGAATTTGATGAAATTTTCTAGGATTGTTTAGATTAGCGTGTAGATGGTCCCCTATGAGGGTAGTGAAAGGTACTTAGAGATTGGTGTTTTCAGATTAACTACTATCCATCGGATCATCTATATAATCGGGTTATGGATACGAGGAAGCTATGTGCCACACCCACTTGGCAGACTTTTTTATTCGATTTTTGGATTCTACGTACCTTGAAACGTAGGTAAACCTAGTGCTAATTGAACTACTACAGAAACTGAAGTGGTGGGGGGAGGCCACACTCTTCATGCCGCTTCTATCCAAATCCATTCGAATGTCCTGAAATTGATAACTTTTCATTTCATCGTCATTTAGATTTGCAAGAATTACTTGGAAAGGCCATTAGAGGCGGGTGGTGATTTCCAAGTCCCCTAACAATTGTTGTTGTCCCTATTGCCAGTAGTTCAAATGTTCAATCGAAACTGCCACCCATAGAAACGTTTGAAACCCCGTGTATTATTGAAAATCGCTCGATTTTGGTTTATTATTTTCAATAATGAACCTTTGGAATCGACCAACAAAAAAAAAATTTTTAACACCCCCTCAAAATTTGATGGTTTACGTTTCAAGGTACGTAGAATCCAAAAAACGAATAAAAATTTGGCCGTCCGTCCGCCGTACGCCGTACGCGGCACTTTTGCCACTTAGCATTGACCGATATTGATGAAATTTGGTATGTAGGCTCCTTCTGGGGTCTAGTTGTGCCCCGAAGATTTTGGTTGAGGTAGATCACTTCTAAGGGTTCCAAAATCAATTTTGAAATTTTCAAAACGCCTTAACTCAAAAAAATTTGATATAAAGGTATTGTTTTTCCTTTTATTTAAGATTCTATAGAATTTTTAGATTTTTTTGAGACCACCTGGAGCTCTGTCGGACAAACCGTTCGCTCACTACGAGAATTTAAAGTTTGGACGTGCGATAAATCAGAAACACGAGTGTGAATCGCAAAAGAGGCCTAATCTCAGTTCAAATTAGACCTGACAGAAATGCGATCGATGTTTCTCTTCATGTTGGATGGTTGGTGGCTTTGCAGACGAGTGATCTACATAGAAAAATAAAAATAATAAACCATTGTGTAATAATTTGCAGCGTTTTTTCATACCCATCGAGAATATCAGTAAATTTTATCACATTAATTACTTAGATGCGGCTGGTAAAGCCCCAAGGAGAAAAATACGTGTTAAACAAGGTGACTGGCGATGAGGTTGGGAACATGGGATCATGAACGCGATCTGTTAGGGCGATTTCAAAATTCATTTCTGAACCCTTAGAAGTGACTGACATCAACCAAAATCTTCGGGGCACAACTAGACCCTAAATGGAGCTTACATACCAAATTTCATCAAATTGGTCAATGCTAAGTGGGGAAAGTGCCGCGTACCGCGGACGGACGGCCAAATTTTTATTCGATTTTTGGATTCTACGTAGCTTAAAACGTAAACCATCAAATTTTGAGGGGGTGTTGACAAATTTTTTTCTTGGTCGATTCCGAAGGTTCATTATTGAAAATAATAAACCAAAAACGCTGCAAATCATTGCCCAAAGGTTTATTATTTTCTGTATAGATGACCTTTCTGTATAGATCCCTCCCTACCAACCGTAGGTACCTACTACCTACTAGGGCATTTTTGAAAATTTCAACCCTTCATTTCCATTTGGTTAGTGGTTGGGGTTGAAATTTTCAAAAATGCCCTAGTAGGTACCTATGGTTGGTAGGGAGGGATCTATACAGAAGGGTGATCTATACAGAAAATAATGAACCTTTGGGTAATGATTTGCAGCGTTTTCTATGACGAAGAGAAATAAAGTTGGAAACGCCAAAAACGATTTTTCAACTTGATTCGAGGGCGCGCTGAAACGTTGAAAGTGATGGTGGAGGGCGAGCGGGTCTGATACGAAGAGGCTGGAGGGTGCGAAGGGAAGGAAGGTGCAAAAAAAGGGATGCTGGATGAGGGGGAAATGAGCCCGGCGCATGCGTCGACGACAGAGGGGCAGTGCCCCCTCGTCCCCCCAGCTTCCCCTACACGTCTGTCTTGCGGGCCCCAGAGTCTGCATCGCACCGTCCTCCCAGGATGTCCGACATTTAGGTGAGTGCTTCTCTCATGAGATGAGCCCCTCCTTTTATGTTGTTCGGGGAAGTTGAGACCCGCTTTTTCAGGCTCTTTATCTTATCAGGCCGATCTGCGGCGAGGCCGCCGTGTTTCCGAAGCATCTGATAGATCGTCCTTTCTCTCAGCCTGTTGGCATCGATTCTTCCTGTCTGAACGCTCTCGTCCCTGAATCTGCTTTATTCCCATTCCCTCACATTCTCCGTCATCTGTTTCCCTTATCACTGTATAGATACCACAAAGATAATTGACTTTTCACATAGTGACTTGAATCTATCTGTACATCTGTACAGGGAGATGGCATGTATCCCTGTAGTTTCAACCTACTACAAATTAAATTCTGTATAAACTTCATAAAAATTCGTTGATGAACCACTGAAGTCAGAACCCTACAAATAAAAAAAAAATTGTTTAAATAATCTATTTCCTGCATTTATGGGTACCTAACTTATGAAATTCGGCACCTATATTCTGATATTAAAGGCACCTACAAGTACAGCGAAGAGTGGCAAACACAGTGATATTGCAATTGCATCATCTGTCCATAATCACAATAATATTGTGATATAATAATATATATTAGGTATATATACTTAATAACAACGGGGCAATTCTGTGTATCTGTGACTCTGTGTGATGGCTTGAGCGATTCTGTGTGATCGCTCATCCCGGTTACTGGGATTTCTAAACGACGGTGAAGTTCCTGTTATTAATAAATTAATATAGAAAATCGCCGACATTCTTCTGCATATGGAATATAGATTTGCTATGAATTAGAATACAAGAGAAAGTTCCAAAAACTTTACTCTAGGTACTTCAAATGGATGGCTCCCGGTCTTATCATTATTAACAGTTCTGGTTTATTATTTACAAGTTCATTATTGCTTTAGAATCGACCAGGAAAAAAAATCGTTTGACCTTTTTTTTTTTTTTGCTTACCAAAACGCTGCAAATTATTACACCGAGGTTTATTATTTTTCTATATAGATCACTCGTCTGCAAAGAACACGGCTTTGCCATCGCTACCACCAACGAACTTGAAGAAAAACTTCGATCGCATTTCGGTCAGCTAAAATTTGAACGGAGATTAGGCCTCTCTTGCGATTCACACTCGTGTTTCTGATTTATCGTAAGTCCAACCTTTAAGTTTTCGTACACGGTTTGTCCTACAGGGCTCCGCGTGGTCTCTAAAATCCTTAAAATTCAATACTGTCTTGAATTGATGGGAAAACAATAACTTTATACAAAAATGTTTCGAATTAGGCTGTTTTCAAAATTTAAACCCTTATTTTTCAACCCTTAGAAGTGACTGACATCAACCAAAAGCTTCGCGGCACAACTAGACCCCAAATAGAGCCCATATACCATATTTGAAAAAAATCGGTCCAGTGTTGTTAAAAAGTGCCGCGTACGGCGGACGGACGGAAATTTTTTTATTGGATTTTCGGATTCTACGTACCTTGAAACGTAAAACATCAAATTTTGAGGGAGGGTTAAATTTTTTTATCTTGCTCGATTTCAAAGGCTTATTATTGAAAATATTAATCCAAAAACTTGTACGAAGACTCTCGATATGAATGTATAATTCCATACGATCAATTCCAATCATTATTCGTTAATTTGCGACCAGTGTTTCGTGTTGTACTCAGTTGTGCATCTCTAGCAACCATAAACCAAATTTTGTGATGTAGGATTTTTTTCTTGGATAGAGATTTTACTTTCTGTCAATATAAATTCAATTGGAATTTAATTTATTCACAATTTATTTACATTGCGAGTTACTACACAAAGCGTTTTTCTGTAACTAACAGGTCAGCAAAGAACAAATATTTCTATTATAAGTATCTTCCAACCATATTATTGCAATGTTAAACATTTTCTTTATGTTGACGGTATTTACCTACCAGGAAAATGAGGTTATCTGAGGGTTGTCCTCTTTTTTATAACTAGTAACAAACAATTTCTTGAAGTGATCGGTGGTTCCGCCCTAGTTTATGGTTTGGCCTAATAGACAATGTACGTACGTCGGGTATTTCGATGGTTTGAGTTAATCATTTTGGAGTCGAGCAAGAAGAAAGAAAAAACCGCGTACTCTTAACTCGATTGTATAAATGACCTGATGCTCATTAGCTAATCTCAGGACATTTTTCAATCTCAAGTTCCTTATGCTACCCTCATCTTCTAAAAGCCAACCTCAACAATCTCTGAAAATTTCACCGAATTCGGGGAAGTGTTGTTTCTCTGAAGACATCTTTCTTCCAAAGAAATTACACCCACCCTGCCACGGTTGCCAAAAAATTCGAAAACCATAGTAAAATACACACACAAAAACGAAGCACACCCTGAAGTGAAGCGCGCACACACATTTTTAACGCCCTGGCGTTCTCAACAATTACCACTAGCCGAATAGCAGGAGAGAGCTTTACTGATTGATTATTACCTAGTCCAAATAACTATGGGTGTATTTATTTCACACATACTCAACCAACACAATTTCACAATTATCGTACATGTAATCAGTCACTAGACGGTCGTCAGTAATTCATAGGTATGAAAACGAACACTAAAGTGATAAAACAACTTTCTAGAGTTTGTAAATCAATGAAATCTGTTTTATTCATATTCAGATAAGAATCGAAATGCTGTAGTTCAATAAATAAACAAACTACAGGGGGGTTACGTTCGTCAGTATCCACCCGGAAGAGGGGAGATATCTCTCCAAACTGCGATAAGAGAACATCTCGTTGGATTTATGTAGGAAGAGTCGGAAAGGAAAACGGGACATTAGGGGTAGATGACCTCCCGAGGGCGATGAGAGGCTAATGCAATTAAAATGGCTTGAGTGCCAGGGGAACACACGACCTGGGGGTTGCTGGAGGCGGTCATATCGAGCCGATTCATCACTGTATGGTCATTTTTATTCAGAAAGGTGAGCGTAGGAAGAGAGCTCATATATGGAGATCGAACACATTCGACAGGTCAACGAGGGATGTTGTAAAAGGGAGGGCAAATGCGAGAACAGTTGCGTTAAAAGTGTGTAACTAATTTCGTAAAAAATCGTTAGGAGTGTCCTTGCAATGGTTTTGAGCCGACCGTTTTACTCTCCCCTCCAAGGATTTTGTAAAATTCATCGACCTCCATATTTTTTGACGAACCTTTGGAATTATTACTATACGACTCTCGTCAATCAAGAAAATGCTGGCCTAAATGGGAATTGAAACTAACGCCTATAATCCACACGTATACAGGGTGTCCCATGTTAAGGACCGAAAAACTCTGGAAGTCGATTCTACAACTAATTTAAGTGAGAAAATGCCAATTAGCAACTTTGTTTTAACCCTAATTGGACCATGGTGTCACTAGTGTCACCAAAAAAAAAAAATACTAGGAATTCCACGGCTGTCATCAGGTTAACTAGATTCAAATTGCAACTTAAAAATTAATGGCCAAATCTGAAATTAAAAACCATTTCTGTGAGTTATCAAAAATCAAGAAATTATATGAAAAAAATTTTGAAATTTTTTAAATCGGTTTCTTAGGAAATTTTTGTCATACTTACCTTACTTCATTTTGAGACTTTCAATAATTCAAGAAAAAATTCTGCTGTCCATTAAATTTAAAATTGCAATTTAATTTTGGTTACTCCGGTGACAACTTGGGACAGCTGTGGAATCCCTGGGTTGTTTTCGGTGACACTAGTGATACCATGGTCCAATTAGGGTTAATCCCTTAGTGTTCCAAGATTTTTTTTTGTGCTCGACTTATATCTACCTACTAAAATTACCTTAACTGCCTACCTTAATTTACCGTAAAATGTAAAAGTAAGGGCACCGTTAGAAAGGGCGTCAAATTTTCCTTATTTATAGTGCCAACAAAAAACTTTTCGGGTTCTGATGGGTGACAAAAATTGACTCGTAGTGTCATTTTTGTCAAATTTACAGAATTTCCTATTTTTTCTTTTTGTTTGTTATTTTTTTTCCTGTGGTTTTTCACGTACCTCATGACCGAAAACTGCGCAAAGATTTCAGCTTTCCAATGGTTTAATCAACAAATATTTCACAGTCAAATTTGAGGGAGAAATTTGTGTTTGATCGCAAAAAAACGTGCATTTTTTCAGCAACGGTTTGACGAGTTTTACCTACACAGCCGCCGCTCCTCCCAGGCACCGAGTCCATGCACGTTTTTCTGCGATCAAACACAAATGTCTCCCTTAAATTCGATTGTAATATATTTTTTGATTATACCATTGGAAAGCTGAGATCTTTGCGCAGATTTCGATTCTGAATTAAGTACGGGAAAACCCGTGGGGAAGAAGAACTCTAACAAACAAAAAGAAAAAAGAGGAAATGTTGCCAATTTGACAAAAATTACCTTACGACTTGATTTTCACCCATCAGGACCCCAAAAATAGTTTTTGGTGGCACTATAAAGATGGAAAATGTGACGCCCTTTCCAACAGTTCCCTTATTTTTACATACTCACGGTAAATTAAGGTACCTAGTTGTGGTAATTTCAGTAGATATAAGTTGAACACAGAAAAAAATCATTAAATTGGAGAAAAAAAAACTTGGAAAAAAGGGGTTAGAGTAAAATTGCTATGAGACATTTTCTCAGTTGAACTAGTTGTAGAATCGATTCCTGAAGTTTTTCGGCCCTTTACGTGAGAAACCTTGTATAAAATTCTATGCCAAACTGTGCGACCGGAACCGGACATTTTCTCCAAATCCCGTACTTTCGTGCAGCATGTCTTTAGAAAGAGAACAAGTAAAATTCAAATGTTGTGGGTTACGCTATTGAGCAATTGAACTTCTGTACGAAAGATCGATTTTGATGGGGGTTTCCACGGCGCTCTCAATGCGGTCATTATAGCAGAAACATACGTCATCCAATTTTATTTTTGGTTTAATAATTTCAATAATGAACCTTTTCAATCGACCAAAAAAAAATTTTTTTAACTCCCCTCCGAATTTTTCAAAGAATCAAAAAATCGAATAAAAATGTGGCCGTCCGTCCGACGTACGCGGCACTTTCCCCAATTAGCATTGAGTGGTAGGTTCCATTTGGGGTCTAGTTGTGCTCCGAAGATTTTGGTTGATGTAGTTTCGAAGGGTTGAAAAATAAGGGTTGAAATTTTGAAAACGCCTAACTAAATAAAAATTGATATAAATGTAATGTTTTTTCATCAATTTGAGATAGTATCGAATTTTTAGAATTTTTTGAGACCATGCGGAGCATTGTAGGACAAACCGTTCGTTCCCTACTAGAATTTAAGGGTTGGACTTACGATAAATCAGAAACACGAATGTGAATCGCAGAAGAGGCCTAATCTCCGTTCAAATTTTAGCTGACCGAAATGCGATCGATGTTTTTCCTTAAGTTAGTTGATGGTAACAATGGTAAAGCCGTGTTCTTTGCAGACAAGTGATCTATAGAGAAAAATAAAAACCTTTGTGTAATAATTTGCTGCGTTTTGTACTTTGTTTCCGGCTGTGCAGATGTTTGTCTCGGGTTACATTTGTGGGGTTCATCCCTAATCTTCGTTACAATCCAAGGAACTGGAAGGCCTTGATTTTCTTTACTGGAATATACTTTTCTAGTAGTAATATATTTTTATGTGTGAATATCTCAACCATTCCATTTACATCTCCGGCATTAGGCATGTCATCCGATTTAATCAAATTATCTACACTCATCAGTTTTCGTTGTCTATTAGTTCATAAATTAAAATTTATATTCCAATCACCATTTATTGAGATTAACTGTTAATAATGAATAATTTTGGCGATTTCTGGGAACACTCCATCTATTGGTTTATTATTTTCAATAATGAACCTTTGGAATCGACCAAGAAAAAAAAAAATTTTTAACACCCCCTCAAAATTTGATGGTTTACGTTTCAAGGTACGTAGAATCAAAAAATTGAATAAAAATTTGGCCGTCCGTCCGCCGTACGCGGCACTTTTGCCACTTAGCATTGACCGATTTTGATGAAATTTGGTATGTGGGCTCCATTTGGGGTCTAGTTGTGCCCCGAAGCTTTTGGTTGATGTAGATCACTTCTAAGGGCTCCAAAATTAATTTTGAAATTTTGAAAACGCCCTAACTCAAAAAATTTCGATATAAAGGTATTGTTTTTCCTTCAATTTAAGATTGTATAGAATTTTTAGAATTTTTTGAGACCACGCGGAGCTCTGTAGGACAAACCGTTCGCTCCCTACGAAAATTTAAAGGTTTATATTGAAATATATATATAAATCAAAACACGAGTGTGAACCGCAAAAGAGGCCTAATCTCCGTTTAAATTAGAGCTGACCGAAATGCGATCGATGGTTGGTGATTTTGATTTTAAAAAAATTTATTTTTTTATTCTTGATTTTTTTTATTTTTTATTATTTTTTTTCCTTTATATTGGATGGTTGGTGATTTTGTAGACGAGTGATCTATATAGAAAAATAATAAACCATTGTGTAATAATTTGCAGCGTTTTTTTGTAGTTTTCGGTGGCTAATATATAGGTACTACTGCAATTAGCACCTATGAATTCTATGTCAAAAATAGATATACTCGGGATTGTTGGAATATTATGAAGTTAGAATTACTCTGTACGGCAATGTATTCTTGATACACATAGCTACCTACTCCAACTCTACCTTTTTTCATATCGGTCTACTCTAATAACAGCAGAAGAGCAAACAGGTTTTTTCAAGAATGTTTCAGTAACCCTTATAATGTGAGTTCCACTATTATATAAATTTACTTTAATAAATTAAAAATTACTTGATTAATTAGTTTACATGTGATGTAATATTAAATTTGCCTCTTTCAGAAGTAAAACCTTACCTCAGTGCAAATAATACCTACCATAATTAATAAATAAAGAGAGATATGGATTGAAGGCGATTAATCAATAAATGTTTAAAACCGTGAACCAGAACCGAGAACAATGTGAACAGATATTCAGAATTTTGTAATTTAATAACTTTTATCAAGTTGCGAGAATTTAATAATCCTGTGGTTTATCAAAAGAGAGGACTTTTATTTTTATTTATGACTTAGCCGTCAAAATATAAATTCAGTTTGTACAGAATAAATGAGTTGAGGCTTCAGTGCAATTACAAGGAATGTTCGTCGTTTAAATCACTCATTGTGAACGTATTAAATAATTTCAGTTTTACTGATGTTGTCTTGTAATAGAGAAACTTCTGAAAACTCTACATATGTGCGAGTGGATTTTTCAGACAATTACATTCGTTTGCATATTCCATGAAAGATTATCCTCAAGTATAACAACAATATATTTTACATTACTTACACAAGGTGAATGAATTTGATCAATTTCTGTTCTAGCTATTGCTGGTTTGCTGAACGTTAAGGCTATGGTGGACGGCCACTTAGTGTGATTCTCAAAAAATGTATGGCGTTGGTGGTGGGGACAGAAGTTTTTAGGGTTCTCCTCCGAAAATTACGAACTTTTTTTTCAAATTGAAAACGCGAATGTGCTCAGAATTCATAAATGAAGGTAGCTAAATTGTAGTTTTTTGAGATTCCGCTTCAATTTCGATAACATGTTTGTATCATTTTAATGTTGAGTAAAGCAAAAAACATATTGTTTAGTAATGCATGCATTCTAGGGGACATCCCATTGGATAAGTATTGGATCAGTTCAACCAGTTGTTAAGCGATAAAACTGTTTCACTCGATATAATTTATTTATTAATGTAGGGATGAAATAGTGACCCTCCCCCCCACCATTATAAACCATAACACTTCTAGCGGCATGGGAGCCTCGAATCTGAAGAGCATTTCAAAATCCATGATCTGCGATACCCAACATGCGAATTCGAGTTCACCCCCACCCCTCTCCACCAATTGTGCCAGTCTGGCACCAAAGCGGGAAAACGTGGTAACATTGAACTTTCATCTATTGGATTTAGTAGGCAGTCCGTTCACATTCGTATTCAAGGTGAAACAACAAAAAACCCAAGAAATATGCGGTTTATGGTGCCCTGGCACCATGGTGGCACCACTATAAGTTCCATGGTGGAACAGAAAGTAATTCATGCAAATCCTCAGGTATAATGAGAATTTTTCCTCAATTTCAAAGCTTGGGTACAATTAGCAAACAGTAAAGGAACCGAAATATTGAAAAATCTGATATTTTGTAAATATTATCCTCCCACTCGCCCCCTACCCTTGCAAATTTTGATACTCTGGTGAAATCATGTACAATTCAGAAGTTATTTGAGTGAAACAAAAAAGAAACACGCAAATCGGTTGGAAATTAAAGCTTAGGCAGAGTTTACAAGATTATGCCCGCTAACGCACGTTTTTAAAGCATTAACCCCCCCCCTTCCCCCCCTTAAAAGGCTAAATTCGAAATTCTGGCGACGTAGTGCACAACTAGGTAGATAGTTTTCTGCGCCGAACAAAAAAGAACCACGAAAAGCGGATTTGGATTCAGAATGGTCTAAAACGGATTACTGTATGGTTATTTTTTGCTTCCTCACTACCGAAGGTGGGAAAGCTTTGTATTCGTGAAAGAAGTGAAAAAAAAGATGTCCTCCAAAATCAAAATGTCCACTTGCTTTTTGCGTTTTAGAGCTTCCCGAACAATTTTGGTTCCGTGTCTGTCAGTCTGTCTGTCGGTCTGTCTGTGGTCAATCCTTGTCCCGGGCAAAACTATACTAACCTGTGGTCCGATTTTGATGAAATTTTCAGGGATTGTGCGGGTTAGGTCCTAGACGGTTCCCTATCAATTTCAGCACCTTCGGACCAATAGGAGCGAGTGCGCATGCGCAAACTTGAATTTCCTGGAACCTCGGTTTCTAATGAACCGATTTTGCTCAGATTTGGAGGTTAGTTAGGGACTAACTTCTAAGAGACACCCTATAAGTTTCAATCAAATTGGTCAAGCAATAGCCGCTGCGCATGCGCGAACTTTAAATTTATTGTTACAACCAAAACTCCGCAACTATTCAACCAATTTCGATGAAATTTTCAGGGATTGTGTGGGTTAGGTCCTAGACGGTGGACCGCTAAATAAAATTCTCTTTCGTTTAAAAAACACTCTTTCGTTCTTTTATTTCAGTGGTTTATATACTACAACTATTTACAACCCTATTATAAACATTAATACCTGCAACCCTATCCCGCATATTATCGCCAATATTTCGGTATTCAATAACTCTTTGAATCATAATTTTTTCGCCAACTGATTCTATACGTCCATGTTACAATGAGTGAGGAAGCTATACTGCCCACCCAACTTGGCAGACGTTTCTATTGAGTGTTGTCCTCCTCCACCCCAGATCGATCGCATAAGGACGCCCAAGTCCTACTGTGGGACGTCCTAAAAATTAAAGTTAACAACCATTTCAGGTTGGATTTTCGTCCAACTGCCATTCCTGGCGACGCGGACGTCATCAGCTGTCTTCCAAAGAGAAGATCAAAATTTTGTTCTGATGATTTCGCTTATGAATTCTCATTGCCTCACCGTTATGGGTTGTGACGAGTGTGGGCTGAGCTTGGGACGTACAATAACACGCCACTGCGGAGAGACTCGAACTGACAACTTCCCCGCAGTAGCAGGTTCAAGACTCTCGCTAAAATACGCGTGCCGTAGCGAGCGCGGCCACAGCTGACTGGCCTTTAATGTCAAGTGTTATTGTGAGGTCTGGAACATAATTCTATATCATTACCATGAGCATCTCAAACCTTTAAAGACCACTGCTGACAAAATGTAAAACTATCTTGATTGGGTGCATGGGAAATCAATTCATTAAGGGCATAAGAATGAGTCGCTTCTCACATATAAGGGGGCAGGTCCCTACCTAGAAATCTAGCATGGCCAGCCAGCATAGCAATATTAATTTATTACGATTTAAACATGACACCAGGTGTTCAGCACGGCTAAATCACTAATAACTTAATTACCTAGTTGTTTCATCTAAATCTTTTACCGTTTTTGAAATATAAAGATTGAAATCATGAAACTGTCGTTTACAGTTTGAAATTGCATCAGAGATTCGGTTCATCGAAAAAGCGAAAGTCAAACTCGAAAGAGTTGATCCCTGCGGTGGATTTCAGGATCGCCAGTAAAAATCACGATCAAAGTTGTTAGAGACGTGTCCCATATCTAAACGCACTAACATAGCAACTGTTTTCATCAATATTCTTCCATATTTCATCACACATTTTCATGAGGGCAGTCTGACAGCTATGACCCTTTCTACAGCCTCTAAATGAACCTCTAAAAGTTGATTTTCTTCTACGTATGACAAAAAAAGAAAGAGTGAGAGAGGGAAGGAGAGGAGAGAGATGGAAGAAAACGAAGAAGAGACAAAGAGAACAACCTTTACATTATTGATTTGTGTAGATGGCGTCTATTGTTTTTCATTTTTGACAACCACACGTCATGCAAAAAATGTTTTCTGTCATACCGTGTTGACTCGTTATCAGCTAACATGTCGATAGAGCACACAAACGCAAAAAAAAGTCATCGAATCAAATTATTATTAGCATTTACCGCTCATGCAGACACGGATATAAATAGACCAGCCTACCTAATGAGCAAGATTGGTTCTATATTTGCGGAGGAGTTTTTATAGGAAATTTTTCAAGACGCTAAATAAATTATCCGAAGGTTTGAAGCATAATTGTCATTGTGAGGGTGCAAAGTAACAAAGTTGTGTACTTAATAAAGTTCATAAATATTTTTCCCAGTCTGTTGTTTTCTTATTTTGAATAGAAATCGCGGTATTTTTTATTCTTCCGATCCTTAAAAATAGCATAAATTATTATAAGTTTAAATTTAAAATGATTTAAATACTATTATATTTATTATAAATTAGAAATGCCGATGATAATTATAATTTCAACATAATGATTAAAGAATGCCAGTAGTCAATAAATCGTTCACCTCGTGTTACCAAATTTCATCAAAATCGGTCAATGCTAAGTGGGGAAAGTGCCGCGTACGGCGGACGGACGGCCAAATTTTTATTCGATTTTTGGATTCTACGTACCTTGAAACGTAAACCATCAAATTTTGAAGGGATGTTAACATTTTTTTTTTCTTGGTTGAATGCCCGTTTATTGTGGCCACACAAACTTAGCCCCAAAGGACTCAAACCCTTCCCCCACCTACCCTTGGTCATTATAAGGTAGTTGACAGTTCTTCTACATGGTTGGTCAAGTTTTTCCTGTTGCTGATGGGGTGGACGAGTGATGAGTCAGAAACACGAGTGTGAATCGTATATGAACAGTCGCTGACGGGAGTGAGAAAAACTTCAGCCGATCAAAGAGACCACCCGTAACTTTTGTATTGAAGGCACCTTCAACTTTGAGATAACTATGTTTTGTTAATAGGTACTTTCTGTCAAAATAACTTCATTTTAACCTTGCGCGATTGTTTGTCGGAGTTGCTACTATTGATGAGAAAACCGTGTTCTTCAGGTGATCTTTATAGAAGAATAATAAATCGTAGTTTGCTAATTTGCAGCGTTTTTAATTCTCCCTCTACTACTACTCCCTCTACTCTTTCGAATTCTACCTTTTCTATTCAACACAGACGTTCCATTGGTTTTCGTTTGAATTTATTTTTCATTCTTCCTCATTTGAGGTTCCCCCATCCTTTCACCTTCAGCGTCAGCTGCCGTTGCGCTGTAATGAATTTGTATTCATAAGATCGCTCTCGCCCTCGTGGCATGACAGTGAACTAATTCCACAACATTCCTGAGGGTGAATTTTTGCCATCAGGCCTCTCGGTTGAAAAGAATGTGGAACATCCACGAAACTGAAAGTTGGAGTGAAACTCATGAAATGAATTTGAAGAATACAGCAAAAAAATCATCCTCCTCCTCCAACCACTTCCCCTGTCAGCAAAAAAGAAATACGATTACAAAGCTTCGGTTCTTCTCTATTATTCTCCCATCATTGAGCAGAAAAACATGCCTACCCGGCTGTTCAGATTCGATATAAATTTTACGAGTTAGCCAAATTGCGACTCGACCCGGCGTTGGATTACCTATTGATTCCTTCCGCGCACTCTAGTCGCGATCTCATCAACTCCTTGTTCAGATTGGGCCGTAAATCCTCCTCTACTCGTTGATTCCCTTCTTTTTTTTTTTATCATGGAGCCTTGATCCACTTGATCTAGGGTGAACAAATATTCATCGAACTTCCAGGGTCTGGTTAGAAACAGACTACCTATCTAGTTATCGATAGTGAAGTTGTGACTCATACGAAAGTCCTCATTGCATAAAATCTAGCATAGAGTGATGGATCCAGTTCTCCTGTTTTTATTAGTAGGTATAGGTAGTTTAGAGCCTGGGGCAGAAAGTTTTGGGACTTAACAGGCCTTACAAGTTTAAGTTCGTTGTACTAATTTTGTTTTCTACTGCCATCGTTGGTTGACGAAAGTAGTACTTATCGGCAGAGTTTACTATGGAGTGCTGATGATACGTAATACAGTTTTTTGTAGATCACTGGGTTTTATTGTGAAGAACAAAGAAGAAAAGGATATGTCAGAGATTAGGTACAATACATAACGTAAATTACATAAATCATACTCGTAACAATGAGGGTCCTTTATACATGAAGGGCAATGCAGTCCTATAAGCATAACTTGTGCTGGCCTACATTCTCACATGCTACCTTACAAGTTCCGATACAGAGAACCACCTTATATAATAGGTAAGTCATTTACTATTCAAGAAATACAAATGTACAATAAATATTTTGGTTACTTGATGCTACGAAATCAGTAAGAAGTTTCAAGCCTAGTTTTAAATTGAGTATTCTATAGAAATATGATTTTAATTAAATAAAGGACAATTCGAAATCCCAAAGATAATGCTGATCATTTTTGTTATAAATCATAACTATATTATAAACATATTTTATATTATAAGATTTATGATTTACAACAAAAATGATCAGCATTACAAAATATTATTTTTTCATATTTAATCTACTAGTTTATTGATTTATTTTAATTCAAGTATTAGGCAAAAAAAATATAGCAGATTAAAATGAAGTAGTAAGCAAGGATTACCTATGTAACCAAAGTTTTGCCAGGGAAGGAGTAAGAGAGGGCCCCATGGGCCTACCTTTTCCCAGCTTATGTAAATAAAAAGCCTAATCAATCAATCAATCCCCCACAGAGATAGCCAGTAACCCCAACCATTGTAACCCATTTCCATCAATTCCAACTTTCTATTGGGAGGATTTAGGATGTCTGCTATTGTTGTTCACTTTTAAATTGCTGATTGTTGGTTGTCCAACAGAGTGAGTCATACTAATGAATTAGTAGCGTTATGTGACATTTAAAATCGTCTGTTTCGTAATGAGACCTTGTTATGCAGAGCAAATACCTACCTGATAAGCGATAAATATAATATATTTTTGTACATATTACGTACAGTATACATGTTGATTTGGTAGTTGGCATGAGAACTATGAGGTTTGATTTTGTCTCTGGGGATTTTTTGATATGCTCTTTCCAGCTATTCTGTCAAATGCAAGCAAATTACTGCAAGAATAATTTTTATGCTTACCTGGTATCTTAAACAATCACCCACAGCAGAAACATAAATTGCAAAAACCTGGTAAGCTCCAATTTGTCACTTGATTTTCGAAAACACTGAAAATAACTACAAAAAAGTTTATTATTTTTCTATATAGATCACTCGTCTGCAAAGAACACGGCTTTGCCATTGTTACCACCAACCAACTTGAAGAAAAACATCGATCGCATTTCGGTCAGCTAAAATCTGAACGGAGACTAGGCCTCTTTTGCGATTCACACTCGTGTTTCTGATTTATCGTAAGTCCAACCCTTAAATTCTTGTAGGGAGCTCACGGTAAATCCCACAGGGCTCCGCGTGGTCTCAAGAAGTTCTATAATATCTTAAATTGAAGGAAAAACAATACCTTTATATCAAAATTGTTTGAATTAGGGCGTTTTAAAAATTTCAAAATTCATTTTTTCACTCTTGGAAGTGACCTACATCAACCAAAATCATAGCATACCAAATTTGATCAAAATCGGTCAATGCTAAGTGAGGAAAGGGAAAGTCGGCCAAATTTTTATTCCATTTTTGGATTCTACATATACCTTGGAATGTAAACCAACAAATTTTGAGGGGAGGGGGGTTAAAAAAAAATTTTCTTGGTCGATTCCAAAAGTTTATTAGGTGTTGAAAACAATAAGCCCAAAAAATCACCCAGAGCGCAAACATAAATTTTTAAACCCCTTTGTTTTAAGCGCCAATATGTTGCGAAATTAATTAATTCACCCCTAACCTTCTACTAAGGGTGCAAAAAAAAAAGAAACTACGTTGGTAGTAGAAGATAAAAAAATTAGTTTGGTTTTTAAAAACCACACAGTTTATCAATGGAGTCTCTGATGGTGATGAAAGAACGTGACAATTTTCAAATTAATCTGTCGCTTGCCAGCTTGTTGACTCAGCTGTTTGCTCCCGCTGGATTTTTGCAAATCCCCGGCAAACGTCGATATCTAGCTGTAAACTGTTTATTGTTATTTTCAATCTAAACTAGACCACATTCTGAGAATTTTGACACCAACCTGCGATCTTCTTCTTTTTCTAAGATTTTTCAAAGTTTCTAATGTTTATGACGTCACAGTGGGCTGGGGCGTCCCGCCCAGGCGGGAGGGGCGCGTGACGTCATAAACATTCGAAGCTTTAAAAAATCATAGAAAAAGATCTACTCATCCAAGAAAAGAACGGCTGGCGTCAAAATTCTCAGGATGAGGTCTACTAGAAATTAAAAAAAAATCATCCGCAACCCCCGTTGGTGCTTACCTGGTTTTTGCAATGAAACCTAGTGGCGCTTACTAGATATTTGCGAAATAAAATTTAAAATTTGGCGCTTACCAGGTTTTACAAAATAAAAACTGCAGAAACAAGGCTTGTCACTTACCTGACGTAATTATTCAATTACTTTTAATCAGCATAATCGAATGAAACCATTCCATAATTGAAGGTCCTGTCAAGCTGAATCATAGAATTGAACGTAAGTCCAATCACCTGTTTGATTGATAAAACTCACCAACTAATTTACAAATAAGTACTATTAATTAAAATATCAAAGATAACTGAAATTTTTAACACCCCTGGAAGCCACTGTTGATGACTGAAAGGAAGTCAGTAGTAATTTTCCTGATTCGACCGCTACTCATTGAAATATTAGTGTGATTTTCCGAAATTTTTAGGTTGTACGAGTTAACTCTTTGTCAGTCCTCCACAAATTTTTTCGCCATCGGACCAACATAATTACCTTCTCCTCACAAAGATGCAATCATCCGAATCCTGTAATAACGTAATGTAATACTGCAATATTGATTGAATCCAGATAATAGTAGGTACTCGTGCTATTAGCCCCAAGATGATTGCCAAAAGTATATATTACTATAATTTGATAAGAAGTAGTCATTGTACGTCTCGATAAGTGAAACATCGCCAACGAAACTAGGAAAAACTTTTTTATCGTATTGTTTGTATATATTTGGCGATTACATTAAGATTTATAATTGGAATTTAAGTTTTGGCGAGATAGTGTTAATTCCACATACAACGCTTCATTGGAATCTTTTGTTCATGTGCCAGTTCTCATAACGTCTGGTCAGAAAGGGATGAGAGGTAACCAAGTTTCTCAGGGCTTTTAGGAAAGTTGTATTAAGCTTCTAAAAGTTTGAGAGTTGAGGAGCTGAGTATATTTAGTATGTGTTACCCGAAGACAATACCCTGAAACTTCGAAACAACTCAACCTCCGTATGCCCGACGTATGCTAGTGGAGTTTAGGTGGTCTTGGCAGATTGATTGTTAACTCAACTCTGTTGAGGTTTAAAGTGAAATTTTTATACAATAATTTGCAACGAGTTTACTTAATATTTCCATTGTAGTCACTCTATTACGTTTGGGACTAATCGAAGTCATATGGAGAATTTCAGATGAACTGTTTAAGCGATGATAATATCATAATATGATATTATCATCGCTTAATCCAAGTCATATTATGACTTCATGAATATCATGATATGATATTATCATATCATGATATTCATGAAGTCATAATATGACTTCAATAATAAATCAGAAACATGAGTGTGAATTTCAAATGAATGGTCATGGATGGAAGCAAGTCATGATATTATCATGACTTGCTTCCATCCATGACCATTCATTTGAAATTCACACTCATGTTTCTGATTTATTATTCGTTCTACACTTAGTCCTTATGGGGATTGAACAGTTGGTCGTACAGAACTCTGTTTGGTTTCATCCGATTCTAACAGTTCAACACTATTTTTAATTGATAAAAAACAATAACTTCATACAATAAAATAAAAAAAGTGGGTGTGGCACATAGCTTCCTCGTATCCATAATCCGATTGTATAGATGATCCGATGCATCATCATGCACGTTTGCGCATGCGCAGTGAGTACTATCAGTCCGAAAGTAGTGATCTTCATTGGGGACCATCTACAACCTAATCCGCATAATCCCTGAAAATTTCATTGAAATCGGATGGAAAATGTAGAAGTTATGGCCGTTACAAGGAATTCACGTTTGCGCATGCGCAGTCGCTTCTATCAGTCCGGGCATGATGATTTTCATAGGAGACCGTCTATACACCAACCCGCACGATCCCTGAAAATTTCATTGGAATCGAATGGAAAATGTAGAAGTTATGGCCGTTACAAGGAATTCACGTTTGCGCATGCGCAGTCGCTTCTATCAGTCCGGGGATGATGATTTTCATAGGGGACCGTTTACACACCAACCCGCACAATCCCTGAGAATTTAATTGAAATCAGATGGAAAATGTAGAAGTTATGGCCGTTACAAGGAATTCACGTTTGCGCATGCGCAGTCGCTTCTATCAGTCCGGGGATGATGATTTTCATAGGGGACCGTCTACACACCAACCCGCACGATCCCTGAAAATTTCATTGAAATCGGACAATAACTTCGTATAGTTATGCGCGTTACAAGGAATTCATGACAGACAGACAGACAGACAGACAGACACACAGACACACAGACACTGAACCAAAATTGTTCAGAAAGGTCTAAAACGCAAAACGCGAGTGAAAATTTTGATTTTGGAGAACTTTTTTTTTCGACCTTGAAAAGTGAAAACAAAGCTTCCGCTACCTTGGTAGACTCGGAAGCAATATAAAAAAAAATATTTGAGCCATATTTATCACCCCTTAGCACAGCTCGGTGGAAGTGGATGGTCGGAAACATTTTTATTCGATTTTTGGATTACACGTCCTTCAAAAGCCTTTGAAGTGGTCATTTGTCTCGAGTAAACCAACACGTTTGGATGGTTTTGACGTTCATTCTCGCCTTTTCGAACAATCGAAGGTGGAAACAAGCCTTTGATGTGGTCATTCCTACCCAGTTAACCAACAAGTTTCGATGATTTTGACGTCCGTTCTCGACTTTTTCAAACTATAGAAAGTTAAAACAAGCCTCTGAAGTGGTCGTTTCTCTCGGGTAAACCAACAAGTTTCGATGATTTCAACGTTCATTTGCGACTTTTTAAACAATCGAAGGTGAATACAAGCCTTTGAAGTGATCGTTTTTCTCGAGCAAACCAACAAGTTTCGATAATTTCTCCGTTAATTTTCGACTTTTTCAAACAATCGAAGGTGAAAACAAGACTTTGAAGTAGTCATTTCTCTCAAGTAAACCAACAAACCTGAAGTTTTGATTTATGTCACTTACTTCTGAGGGGTGAAAATTAGCGGATGAAATTTTGAAAACGCCCTAGCTCAAAAGATTTTGATAATTAAAGGATTGTTTTTCCATCAATTTAAAATAGTATCGAATTTTTAGAATCGAATGAGACCATCCAGAGTTCTGTAGGACCAAACGTTCGGTCCCTATATGTTGATTTTTGGTTTACTATTTTCAATAATAAGCCTTTGGAATCGAGCAAGAAAAAAAAATTTTAACCCCCCTCAAAATTTGATGTTTTACGTTTCAAGGTACGTAGAATAGGTACGATAATCGAATAAAAAAATTTCCGTCCGTCCGCCGTACGCCGTACGCCGTACGCGGCACTTTTCTTAGCAACACTAGACCGATTTGGTTCAAATTTGGTATATGGGCTCCATTTGGGGTCTAGTTGTGCCGCGAAGCTTTTGGTTGATGTAGGTCACTTCTAAGGGGTGAAAATTAAGGGTTGAAATTTTCAAGAGTGCCCTAGCTCGAAAACTCTCGAAATAAAGGTATCGTTTTTCCACCAATTTTAAATAGTATTGAATTTTTAAAAATTTTTGAGACCACCCGGAGCTCTGTAGGACAAACTGTTCGGTCCCTACGAGTACTTGAAGGTTTTCCTTCGATAAAACAGAATCATGAGTGTGAATCGCAAAAGAGGTCTAATCTCCATCCAAATTTTATCGGACTAAAATGCGATCGCTGTTCATTTCTTCGATTTGTTTATAGTTTTGCCTTCTGCGTAACTAGTAATCAAATTTCCATATGAAGCTTTCTATTTTCCAATCGAGTGTGAAGCGTTTAGTTCTTTTTAATAAACTTGATCGTGAAGGTGTGAAGCCAGTATGGTGTGGTAGGTAGTACCTAGCTGGTCGGTAAAAAAAAGTTGGTAGGTAAAAAAAATGTTGGTGGGTAAAAAACGCTGCAAATCATTGCCCAAAGGCTTCTTCACTCTTCAGATCACTGATCAGCTGAGAGAGCTCCGAAGCCATTTTCAATCCTATTGAATGGAAGTGCTCTTCCAGGCGTCTCCAGCATTCGAGGAGATCTTCTTCACTCTTCAGATCACTGATCAGCTGAGTGAGCTCCAAAGCCATTTTTACTCCTATTGAATGGAAGTGCTCTTCCAGGCGTCTCCAGCATTCGAGGAGATCTTCTTCACTCTTCAGATCACTGATCAGCTGAGTGAGCTCCAAAGCCATTTTTACTCCTATTGAATGGAAATGCTCTTCCAGGCGTCTCCAGCATTCGAGGAGATCTTCTTCACTCTTCAGATCACTGATCAGCTGAGTGAGCTCCGAAGCCATTTTCAATCCTATTGAACGCAGGAAGCTGAAATTTGAGAGGGAAGGTCAAGGGAGAATACAGATGGTGGTAGGTGCTATTGATGGAGAACCAGTGATCTATACAGAAGGGTGATCTATACAGAAAATAATAAACCTTTGAGCAATGATTTGCAGCGTTTTTAGATATGTGTCATGGCTCCTAGTAATATGATTGTCATGAAATTCATAATCAACCATCGATCAACAAATCATTCTGTAAGTCACTTCAAATTACCTTCAAAATTCAATCATACTGTACACAGCCTAGGTTTAAGCTTGAACACTAGGTTGCCCTGACGCACGGATTTATGTGAACAATTTTGTAAGTGATCGGATAGAAAGTAGACGCTGCTCAATTTGGGTAGCGTAGCAGTTGTCTAAGTCAGTATGTCCTCCTTATATTCTTGAATTTTGGCATCATTGATGTCTGCAAGTGAGCCACGTCAAGAGCCAGATACCGCAAAGACGTCAATCATAATGAACGTTCCGCTTGTTATAAACTACCAGCAGGAGAACAAACCTCATCTTCCTGTTGAGGAACCAAAACAAAGTTAGCGTCAAATATGTAGACCGTTTCAAAATAATTCTGAGACTTGATTTTGATTCCAATTTTTTTTTTTTTTTTTTTTTTTTTGAAAAATGATTGGGGAGTTTTATTATTTAAAAAAAAAGAAACAGAACAAATGGCTTCCTTGTAAAAATATAGATGCGGGAAACTTCCCATGGAACATCATGGTATATACAAGATTTATGCATTAGCATAGTTCAGTTGAGCGTACGCATATTTTGTTGTTTTCGTTAGCGAGTTCCGCTTTTATCCCCCACGAAACGCGGAACCCCACATATAAAGCGTCCGGTGTTGTAAGGGGGGTCAAACTTCTAATGTACGGCCGAAAATACTTGGCATCCTCCCAAAGACAGATATCACGTCTACTAAAAGGCTCCGAACAAGCTTCGTATTTGCCTCTGATAACAACTAAAGGTCGGGTACCGACAGCCACAATCGTATTTGAAGGGCTGATAGCAGTGGGAGATATACAGATATAATGGCAGGTACATGTAGTAGGAGTCACCGCACTTCAAAGTTATGAGTTATTTTCCTGTTGCGAAGCGTATTAGAAACGAAAAGAAATGGTAATCCAAAAACCATGTTAGCGTCTGATTTTTGCTGCAGCTCAGAAAAATCTGCAATACCGCTCAGTATTGTTGGGAGTCGTGGTCATCGCATCGGAACCACTGGGATTAAAAATAACTTACTTAGTTAATCCGTTCCGAAATTAGTTCATTCTATTCTCAAATTGACATCTCTCATATTATGTGTGACTTTCTGAAAAACATGAAAACCCTTATTGGTTCATTATTTTCAATGTACCTTTGGAATTGAGCAAGAAAAAAACATATAACCCAACCTCGAAATGTGATAGTTTATGTTTCAAGGTATGTGAAATCGCCGTACTCGGACTCTGCCCAGTTCCCGTGTACGAATTCTGATGAAATTTGGGATACCAGCTCCATTTGTCGTCTAGTTGTGCCCCGATGGTTTTGGTTATTGTCGGTCACTTCTAAGGGGTCAAAAGTGGGGAAAAACATTTCCAAAACGCCCTAGCTTGAAAACTTGCAATTTGCAGCTTGGTTTTTTCGACGATTGTTAGGAATTTATTGCCACCACCCAGAGCCACCATTCCCACACCACCATTCGTTAATGAGGATAATGAATTATTTAATTAGTGAATAGATAGGAAAAAGTCAGGAAAAAGTCAGTTTCTTCATCAATTTAAAATAATGTTCAGATTTTAGGAGCGAATGAGACCATCTAGAGCTCGAAACGAACCAACTTATTGTACAATTAATCATTATTAGCCGTGACCTGCGCATGAGCCCATTCAACCACCCCCACCCCACCAACAACACCCTTCGTCAAGGCAGACCATCTCACGAGGCGGATGACGAAGGGTGTTCGTCATCGCTCTCCTTCTACAAAAAGTTTTGTACTTTCATCAAGCCTCGCTCAATCTAGCGGTTTTTTGTGCTAAACACTTCTTAGCTACCAGAGTGAATCACAGATGGCGTCGGGGGCAGTTATGATCTGTTTTTCGGTGTTAGATGATGGGTCAAAGTTGTGCGGTTTTTTCGTGTTGTCAACATTGGGGCTCAGTAACGTGCTGTTCTTCGCTATTCGACTTGGATATCGAAACAAAAAGCAAGGTTAGGTGTTAAATTTCGTGATTATTATGTTTTTATACTGTTAGTTCATGAAGAAAGTTTGAAACTTTGGTCCCTCTCACGAGTTGAACTTGTATCACCTGCTCGTTCTGTTTGCCGACTAACGAATATTGTTTTCATGACGACTCCTTTACATCCTCAATATATTTACTAGGTACCTACCTACGATATTTTTAGAACGACGAACTACCTTCCACTTCAAAATCTGTTGAACGTAACTTGCATTTCGGTGTCTCTGAAAATACAGAAACATGTCAATACACTGAGGAAGATATTCACCAACTTCTCAACGATTTGGAAGACGAGTCAGCCTACGGTATGAGTCTTTTTGACTGATTGAACGCAACTTTCTTCAATTCAAAAATATTGGTGAAAATTAGATGATGTTGAGTATAGCACAGGACGAGAGGTAGACCACAAATACGCAAGGAATGAATGAAAAACATCTGATACGTGGAATTCGAATGAAATTACGAATTTCCATCAAAACTGGTCCATAATTTCCTAGTTTTGCCCGGGATAACAAACCATTGATTAAAAATACTATAAAACAACAACTAAAATTCTAAGAATTTGTGAAAATGAGATAATTTTGAAGTTCTTTATATTAAAAGATTAACCGCAAACAGAAAAGAATTATTGAAAAGATTCTGAAACATTAAATTTGCATGAAAATTTGAATTTGAAGGATTGATATCTTTTTGATTTGCGCTAAAATTAAAATTTCACAAAAACTGGAAATTTTCAATTTTTTTCAGTTTGACTCAATTTTTTTTCAATTAGAATAATTTGAAGATATTAGATGAATGATTCTGTAGTAGGTATCAGGTATTCTGTAGGTAGGTAAAGGAAAAACGCTGCAAATTATTACACAATGGTTAATTATTTTTCTATATTGATCACTCGTCTACAAAGCCACCAACCAGCCAACATGAAGAAAAACATCATCGCATTTCAGTCAAGTAAAATTTGAACGGAGATTAGGCCTCTTTTGCGATTTACACTCGTGTTTCTGAATTATCGTACGTCGAGCCCTTAAATTCTCGTAGGGAGCGTACGTTTTGTACTACAGAGCTCCACGCGGTCTCAAAAAATCATATCGAATCTTAAATTGAAGGAAAAACAATACCTTTACATCAAAATTTTTTGAGTTAGGGCGTTTTCAAAATTCATTTTTGAACCGTTAGAAGTGACCTACATCAACCAAAATCGTCGGGGCACAACTAGACCCCAAATGGAGCCTACATACCAAATTTCATCAAAATCGGTCAATGCTAAGTGGGGAAAGTGCCGCATACGGCGTACGGCGGACGGACGACCAAATTTTTATTCGATTTTTGGATTCTACGTACCTTGAACAATTTTTTAGGGGGTGTTAACACATTTTTTTCTTGGTCGATTCCAGAGGTTTATTATTGAAAATAATAAACCATAAGAACGACCGTGTATTGCGGGTCTCCCGGCAATAGGCACCCTCACCAGGTGGATGGCAAATACGTTCGCCATGTCCCAAAAATGGTCAAAAACTTGAAATTTGGCAAAATTTCCTTTGTTATGTCATTATTTGTATGCTTTTGAGCCTATTTAACGAAAAAAAGTGTTCAGGCTGGGGCGGACCACCTCCTCTTGGTGATCTGCACTGATCATGTTAACTGATTAGCAGCGTTTTTTGTAAGATGAACATTTTGACAACTACCCGACAGAAAAAAATAGTCAATTTACTAGGAACATTTAACGTATAGTGATAATTTACGATAAACGCGCTCGTATACATTTATCATGTAAGGACTGCAACAGAAGGACTGGACACTGAGAAATGTTTGGTGTTCCTCTATTGAAACGAGGGAGTTTTTATCGCCTTATTCGTAAGACTGTGTGTTAGTGAAAATCACATGTAGTGCTCTCACTAAAAAATGCCCATCTGGAAGGTGTAACAGTAGAAAATTTATTGGTGTACATGATAAGTCATTCGTGGAACATTAAGAGAGATCAAGAGTATGAACACCGACGTGCGATGGGCTCAGGTATTTCAACTTAGCTCATTCATCTTCAACGACTGTGTGAGTGGTAGCGGTGGTGCACTGGAAATTGATGGACAGCGAGCCGTTAGGGGTGAGGGTGGATGAGTTGGCAGGGAATGGATGACGCGGTAGGACCAGTGGGCGGTCGAGTAGCGGGAAATGAGGTAGTGGATGGCACACGAAGAGAAGGTATGTGTGCCCAGAAACCTCGCTAATCCTCCATGATATTGTTATTAGAGCATCAATCCTACAGTCCAAATATACATAGATTTCAGTACTGAAGTACAAGGGTAGAATACCTCTTGTGACGACGCATATTATGCTTCCTAACTAGCGTAGGTAGAGAACCTTTGAGTACGTGCAGCAAACCAAAACTATTTCGGATCCTTCAACATTGAAGTTATCACTCTCATTCTACGAGTATGTTTCAGAACCTTAGGAACATTTCAGGTTCAATGTAAGTCTGCCTGTGGTAAATAATTCCTTGTCCCATGCAGACCTATAGGAAATTGTGGTTCAGGTTAGCCTAGAGACAGTCTTCCATGAATTCCTTCTTCTTGGACCAGAAGTATTAGAGAAATTGTGTTTTCCAATAATAATTCCAATTGTTATTGATACTTCGTAAGATGTATATAGTGATTGAATGGAGTTCTGAAGAACCGCAATATGGAATCCAGAGGACTACTAAAAGGTTGGGAGTGGTTCATAGTGCTTATTGTTGAGTTAGCAGGTAGGTAAAATTTGGTTTAAAATCTCTTAAACCTATAAAGTTTCATCATTGTAGAAGTGTATTTGCACAGGAGATTCGTATTCGCACAGGAAATTTGACAAACATTTTGAGCTAGGTAGGATACCTTTCAATGAACATAGGAAAGTACAGCTTGAATATGGATAATTCCCTTAAGGTGTCGGAATTCTAGTAATTGACCCAAATATAATATGATATTATGCAATAATCCACGCTTGCTATCACCGAGTCAGAACACCAAGTTGTTAGGAACGAGCTTCATAATTGTCAAGACTTATTCCAGTCTTTTTTACCTTTTTCAATGCAGCAAGGACGAGGGGACTTGGTGGGGTGGTGGTGGGGAGGGGGTTATTTGTTCCTACTTCCTCTCTAACCTATCTGGTGTATTGTATACCCCAAAACCCTGTGACTGTGAATTTGGCGAAGTCTGGAGTGATGGTGTTTCGTCGAGGGGGAAGGCTTGGGGCTTTGGACGCATTCAATTTCAATGGCAGCCCAATTGAAGTTGTGTCGAGTTATAAATACCTTGGCATTACTCTCTCCCCAAAAATGTCATTTGGTCGGCACTTTGCTGAGAGGGCGGCGGCAGCTAAACTTGGCATGAATAGTGTATACAAGTCTTTGCTTTGCCGATCAACCATACCAGTGCACTCGAAGTTCAAGATATTCAAGGCAGTGTCGCGAGCAGTTTTGTGCTACGGAGCCCAAGTAACGGGATTCTCGCGGTCGGACTCTCTGGAACAAGTTCTGAGACATTTCATAAAGATGATTTATGGCCTCCCCCGGAACACGCCCAACTACTTTGTATACCTAGAAACTGGTGCCGATCCAATCTTTGTGTACAGTCTGTCAGTTGCGTGCAGATATATTGTTAAAGCAATGAAAATGCCAGAACATCGTTTTCCGTTTTTGGTGGCCCGTGAAACTGCTTGTAGAAATGTCTCCTGGTATCGAACACTGAGGGAGCTAGCAGTAAAGTATGGCTGCGCTTTTGTGGGGGAAGTGTCGGAGTTGTCCTCCTGGCTGCACCGGATGGAAGCACTGGTAGAGGCGGTTCGTTCATCATGGATTGATGAAATGCGCGCATGTGCTTCGCAGTCCAACGAGAGAGACATGAGATTTCAACATGAGATTTCAACATGAGATTTCAACGTGAGACCGGCGGATTTGCACAGCGAAGCCTCTGGGCACCCGTTGTGGGTTCGACGCTGGGTATTGAGGTTCAGAGGTGCACTTCTTCGTCTCAATGATGGCCCGTATCGGAGATTGGAGAGCTCACGCCGAACCTGCTCTCTCTGTAACATGGGTAGCAACGAGAACATCATTCATTTTCTTGGGGTGTGCCCTGTGCTGTCCGAGTTTCGGGTTTATTTTTTGGGGGCGGGTCGGCTGGACACTGAGAGCATCATTCAACTGCTGGATAACGGGAGGTGCTGGTTGAAAGTAGCCCAGTATGGCCAGAAGTGTTGGCTATATCGGGCAAAACTTATTGAAGAATTCAACTGGGATTAGTATAGTAGATATAGTAATGATATAATTAAAATATGCTCAAAATAGACCACAAATACGCTCACACCACTCGGCAGACGGACGTCACGTCCATGCCTACCATGTTTTCATTTTGTTATACCAGTTTTTTGTATCCGATTATCTCTTGTAAATAAACATGTTTTCTTCTTCATAGGAAAGTACAGCTTGAATATGGATAATTCCCTTAAGGTGTCGGAATTCTAGTAATTGACCCAAATATAATATGATATTATGCAATAATCCACGCTTGCTATCACCGAGTCAGAAAACCAAGTTGTTAGGAACGAGCTTCATAATGGGGTATTTCGGTGGGTCGGAAATTCAGGTTTTTGACCTCAAATTTGGATTCAGCACCCTTGAAAACCTAGGTATATACTACAACTTTAAGCCCAATGATACTATAACATGTGGTAGAAAAATTAATTAAAGAGATCACACGTTTGAAAAAGGCGGGCCGCTATAAATGCACACACACTAGGCAAGGACTACGCCGCGGACTACGCCGCGCGCGTGTGTGAGTACTATTTTGTAGTATCCAAGAGGTCTTCCAAGGGTTTCTGTGCATGGATACTTTTTTCAAATACAGTTGGCTAGCTACGTCACGGTTGGCTAGCTACGTCACACCATTCAAATCTTCAACTTTCCTTAGCTTCTCTGATTTTTTAAAAACATTTTCTCGACGAACAGACCCGATTACCGTTATTCCAGAGCCATACTCTTTTGAAAAATAAAATAAAAAAAATTGACCGAAATACCCCATTGTCAAGACTTATTCCAGTCTTTTTTACCTTTTTCAATGCAGCAAGGACGAGGGGACTTGGTGGGGTGGTGGTGGGGAGGGGGTTATTTGTACCAACTTCCTCTCTAACCTATCTGGTGGATTGTATACCCCAAAACCCGTGCTTCCTAATCGAATCGATCATTCCCATTTCACTTGATGCTAGCCAGTCATCCGACTTGATAAATTCTCAACCAAACTCACACATAATTATATTCTTCTTTACTTTCACGTTACTTTCCTTACTGACAAAAAAAGAAATAATAAAGGTTTTAGAAGTGGACTGTAAAAAGATATACGAATTATTTTATAGTGAGAAAATAACGTCACTTAGTTTTCGCAAATCGCAAGTAAGTTTTTATTGAGAAAATTAATTGAAACAAGGAATAATCAGCAGGGAAAATGAAACTGGGGCGCGTCATAATAATTCGGAGCTGGCGCGTCCCACAGTAGGTAATGAAGTATTACATCCTCTTCCCTTAAAACAAGTACAAACTTTTTTTTTTCAATTATTCTTTGAACGGTGGTTGGATGATGAGTGGGCAGAGTCTTGTAACAGGCCGTCGAAAAACTCCATCGGTAGTACGAACGTCGGCTGTCCTCACGTTTCCTAATTGGTCAGGAAATACCTTTTCAATCACTCCTTTAGGCCAATAATTTCTTGGGCCGGATGGGTCAGCGACGATCACTATATCCCCTACTTGAAGTGGTGGTGTTGCTTTAAACCACTTGGTTTTCCTTGCAAGCGTGGGCAAGTATTCTCGAACCCATCGATTCCAGAAATGGTCTGCAAGCTGTTGTGATGATCTCCAGGTCTTTTTCATGGTGGTATCAGGGTTCGTTGTCACACATGGGCTCAGTACACCTTTTCTCCCCAACAGGAAGTGATTGGGTGTCAAACAGTCATCGTCGTGGTGGTCTAGAGACAGGTGTGTAAGAGGGCGGGAGTTCACAAGATTCTCAGCTTCTGCAAAAAGTGTGGAGAGTATCTCGTCATTTGGTGTGTGATCCCGGAGGGTGATGTGGAGTGCCTTTTTTGTACACTGAATCAATCGCTCCCAAGCGCCTCCCATATGCGGAGCGCCTGGTGGTATGAATTTCCATTTGACTTTTCTTGCTGTACAAGCCTGTGCAATACGTGTATGATTGAACTCAGCAATGGCTTCCAGAAGTTCAGCCTGGGCTCCTCGGAAATTGGTTCCATTGTCGGAATGGAGTGACTCAGGCTCACCTCTTCGTGCCATGAAACGACGGATTGCCATAATTGCACTATCTGTGCTCAAAGAGTGCGCAATTTCAAGGTGAATAGCTCTAGTTCCTAAACATGTGAATAGTACTCCATAGCGCTTTTCGCGTCTACGTCCAACTACAACGTGTATCGGTCCAAAATAATCAACTCCAGTGTGTGTAAAGGGAGGAACGTGGTGGGTTAACCTCTCTTTGGGCAAGTCTCCCATGATGGGAACCACTGGTTTGGGATCAATAATCCGACACAATATGCAGCTTTTGAATGCTTCATTAACCACCCGTCTTAGATTGGAAATCCAGTACTTTTGTCGAAGTGCGTTCGCTACTGTTTCTCTTCCCTGATGTGAGTAACGGACGTGGTAATGAGAGGCAAGTAACTTAGTAAAGCGGTGTTGATCTCCCAAGATTATGGGCTCTTTGATGGCAATATCGACATCCATAGCTTTTCCGACTCGACTTCGTACCCTCAGGATTCCATATTCGTCTAATTGTGGGCTCAAGGCTCTTAGTTTACTAGTGGACTTAATTTGCTTCTGTTTTCTTAACGTTTCCATTTCCTCGTGGAAGCATTCTTCTTGAACCTTCTTCCACCATATCAATTCAGCTCTGTCGATTTCCTCGATTTTTAAGTCGCCTTTTCGAATTTCACGACGGTTTTTGGGGTTGTTGCAAATTGTTTCAAATCTGACTAACCATGCAGTACTTCGAATCAACCGCAACCATGAAGAGAATCGTTCGACTTCTGGAAGAGGAAAACGACATGGATTTTGAACTAAACCCACAAACTCAGTTTTGAATTTGGGTTTGACTTCTTCGCCTTTCGATATGATTGAACTCAATTCGAAATTTGGCCAAGCGCCTGATGGGTTTTGGAGAAAATCTGGACCACAGAACCATTTTTTGGAGAAAGGAGGTTCCGTTTTTTTTATTTTAGTAGCCAGATCTGCTGGGTTTTGTTCGGACGGTAGCCACCTCCACGAAGATGGGTCTGTCAACTCTTGTATTTCGACCAAACGGTGGGCTACAAATTGTTTATATTTATACGGATCACAATTGATCCAGGATAAAACTGTCTTAGAATCGGACCAATAATGTACTGAGTCAAAGTGAACAGTGTGCTCTCTCTTAACAGTTTGGACCAGTCTACAAGCTATGACTGCGGCTTGTAGCTCTAGTCGGGGAATAGACATGGGCTTTAGAGGAGAAACACGAGATTTAGCGACTACAAAGGCAGTTTCAATAGTTTTGTTTGTGTCAGCTCGGATGTAGATAACAGCAGCATAAGCTGATTCACTTGCGTCGGCAAAGGCGTGTAGCTGGATCTCCGTGGCTCGTCCTAATTGCGGAGTGTAGCATCTAGGAACTTTCAAATTCTTTATCGTGTCAAGTCTTTGGAGGAAGTCGAGCCAGTCGCTGAAGTGTTCTTGACTAATTTTATGATCCCAATCAATATTTGATCGCCAGATGTTTTGAAGGATTAATTTTGCCTGCAAGGTAACTTGTGAGAGGACGCCCATGGGATCAAATATGGTCATGACAATTCTAAGAATTTCGCGTTTTGTTGGAATTTTAGTTCCATTCATTAAATCCAAATCGTGATTTTGAGTTCTCATTTTGAAGTGAAACACATCTTCTTGAGGGTTCCACCACATGCCAAGGAGTTTTTCAGATAGTAATGATTGAGTATCGTCGTATAATTGTTTTGAAGATTCAGATCTTCTTAAGGGGGGAATGGATTCAAGCAGTGGCAAGGAATTAGTAGTGAAGCTACATAGGAAGAACCCTCCTTTTTGATGGATGTCCATGATTTGGTTGACTATTTCGATGGCTTCTTCCTCAGAGTCGAAGCTGTCTAAGTAGTCATCCATGTAGTGGTTGTTCTGAATTCCCAAAACTGCTCTAGGATTAGATTCCTTGAACCTCTCGGCATTAAAATTTTTCACTCCTTGTGCTGAATAGGGCGAGCATGTTGTACCAAACATCATTACTTGCATTTTACAAACTTTTGGAGGTTTATTGCGATCTCTATCCCTCCAGAGGAAAAGTTGGGCATCCTGATCTGGTTTTCGGATCAGAATTTGAGAAAACATTTCCTTAATGTCCCCACTAATTGCGATTCTGTATTGTCCGGCTCGAAGGACCAAATGACAAAAAAAGAAATAATAAAGGTTTTAGAAGTGGACTGTAAAAAGATATATTTCGAGAAAGGATTCTCTACATCAAAGAGTAGGGGAAAAATAAAAGAGAAAAATAGAAAGAATGGAAAATATTATATTGGGTTCGAAACATACAAGCTTTGGAAGCAGACTGATGCGTTTCTTTTCCTACCTCGCCAGTTAGCTCCTCAAACGATAGATGGGAAGGGGACATGTGCGCATGCGCGCCTGGAAGGTTGTCCCCCCTCATCTGGTATCCAAGTCCTCCCTCGATTTTGGGAAAGAAATAGGTAAGAACGGGGAACCGCATTTAAACATATTCCGAAACGGCCATTCTGACCATTTCACGGTCCCACGTGAAATAAGATTTATTTAAAACTTATTTAAGATTATTTAAAATTTTAGATTTATTTACAATTTCAGATTTGGTTACAACAAGATTTATTTACAATATTTCATCAGCAAGCACCTAGTGCATTTAACCTAACAAGATTACACTAATCCTACCTAAAGGAGCTACTAACAATGACTGTTGGACGCATCAGGAAAAACAGGCGTAGACAGGCTTTTCGCACACTGTCGACCCCCGGAAAAAAAACCTAATGCGTCATAATATGATCAGCAAAAAAAAATAAAACCTCTGGCGAGTACTTATCTTAAAAATATCGCAAGTTTGTATTCCATTAGTAATATAAATATGGGGCCTGTCATTCATAATTTACAGTATGTAGATATTAATTTTATTTCAGAACATTTTTGTCGGTTTGTTTTGGGGCCGGACACGAATTATTGGCGGCGATCTCCTTCTGAAAATTTCAAACAGGCATTAGTGGAATGCAAAAAAATGGACCTTGGGCGACGGAGTGACTTACCGACGTTAGCTGGCGGCGCCCTCAGACAAAGGGTTTCTCAAAACACCAATAGGTAGTAAGTACAAAAGGTCTGTGGCGTCACCCGCTCCCCAAGGCGAAGTAAACAGGTACACAGAATTCACTGAACAAGGATTGTGAAATAGTTTGTGTGAGAGAGAGAGAGAAAAAAAAACGTAGTTTGGGGCCTGGGGCATGAAACTTATACCTGCCAACCTAGGGCCAAATCATTACAATGTTGCCATTCGACCATCCTGACCAAACCTCAACTCGCCTTCCCTTTTGAAGTGATTTGGCGAGCAAATGCCCATGTGGCTAGTTTTTTTTTTATTTATTTATTTTATTTTTTTAAACTTCTCGATTGACGAAAAATATATGTAAAATTGATAAAATAAGAGAGTCGATTGTATGAAATATTGTATCAGATCCATTTAAATATCGATTTATCTTGTGATAAATAATGTGAGCACCAATAGATAATGGGTAAATATGAGAATAGGCTCCAAAAAAAAATTTGTATGACAGATTCGTCAATGGAATTTAAAAAATTAGGAATGTTTTCAGTTATGAAGACTTGAGTTATTTTTCTTTGATATTTTCATGAGTTTACTTCTTTGTCCTGTTAGCGGTCACGGAATCTTGCCGGCGTGCTACCAGGCAAAGTGTGGGTGTTCCACAAGTATAATGTGCGCAACTTGAATCAAAACTTGGGAATGTGGTCTTTCCCACCGTCGAAGTTTTTTAAGAGGTAACATCCTCTGAAATAGATAGAGCTCAAATAATGGTGGCCACATATCCACCTTGACTGTTTTCACAGCCCAAAAATTCACCGGTGACGGTCACGGAATCTTGCCGGCGTGTCACACGGTGACCTCGAAGGCGGTCACGGAATCTTGCCGGCTTGCCATACGAGGAGCCCTGGCAGCGTTCACGGAATCTTGCCGGCGTGCCACCAGGACAAATCTCTGGCTTTACATAATGCTACCGACCAGTGCCAGCCGAATGCTGACCCAGGCATATGCACATGCTTGCCACCGTCATGGGTCCAAGGGGGGTGGAAAAACCACTGTCTGCATGAGCAAAACAGTAATCCCACATAAAATTTGTTTGAGGCTCGTGGCCAGTAAATAAAATTTTTTTTTTTTTTTTTTTTTTTTTTTTTTTTTTTTTTTGTCCGATGGCGGTCACGGAATCTTGCCGGTTTGCCACTCGGAACAATATAAATAAATAAAATAAAACATTGCAATCCCCACTTGAACCGGGAGACGGCACCTATAGACGAATGCTCCTAGGAAGCACCGCCAAGGGGATAGCCATTGCCAACCTGACAACAGTCGCGAGGACCCCAGTCACCAAGCGACATAATTGAAGCTAATCGTGTCCAAGAGCAGGGTCGCCCTCTACGACGTTATCATAGGCAAAGGATTGATATCGTTGGCCACCGATAACAATCTGAAGCCTAAATGTCAAGAGTCAAGTGCAAACACAAACAAAAATTGAAAATTGAAAACATTAAACATTCCATGGAATAAAAATTTGTTATTAAAAAAATTGTTATATTTCGGATTCTGATTCAGTACCACTATCCTCACAAAGTTGTGGTATTAGTCCAATATCCTGAGTAATTTTACGTAATTTGTCATGGGCGTATTTTGCTCGTCTTTTTGTGACTATATGTTCGAGAGTGTATCTGTCGTTAGGTAATATTTCTACGACTCGATACATCCCGCGATATTTTGGACTACATTTTTGAGAAACGCGTGGTTCTACCTGTCTAACCACAAGGTCATTTTGCTCGAATGGAATAACAAGTGACTTTGTTCCAGCAAAACGCTGAACTTCATAATTTGATTGTTTTTGAATGCTCTTATCAGCTATGTTACGTATTTCATCCAATTTTGAGCGCGTTGGTGGATCTATAATGTCATCCGTAGTTGGCATTCCGGGTACATGCGGTTTCCTCCCGGTTAATAATTCAATCGGGCTGAAACCTGTAACTCTATGCACAGTTGAATTTAAAACAAGCTGGATTCTAGAAGTTAATTGACGAACAGATTGTGGCTTAATATATTGCGCCACTGTTACCAGACTCGTAATGGTCGACATGAGACGCTCGACTTGAGAGTTCCCTCTCGGAGTGCCACTGGCAATGGCATGAATTTCGATATCATTCATATGACAAAAAGATACAAATGTATTGGCTGAATAGGACGCTCCCATATCTACCACCACATGCCTGGGTGATCCAAAAAATTGAACTAATTCAGATAATGCATTGACAGCTGCTTTAGCAGTCAACGAGCGTGTATGGTGCAGCATTACATATTTTGTAAATGCACAAATTGCTACAATATAAAAATCTGGCGCTCCCGTCGAACCTGAAAGTTTGCCTGTAATGTCTAAATGTACCGTATCAAATGGAACTGGATATTTGGGAATTGGGTGCAATTCAAATTGCTGCTTTCCAGATGGGCTCTTCGCGACCTTACATGTGACGCAGTTCTCAAGAAAACGTTTGATGTATTTTGACATGTGTGGAAACCAAAATTTATTCAAAACCGCGTCCATAGTCTTTTGAAGTCCCATATGGAGCACCGCTTCATGGGCTGCATTTGTAACAGTCCATTTGTAAAATTTGGGGACCATAGGAGCTTTACGATTCAATTTTCTATATTGGAATTTCCTAAATAATATCCCATCTTTCAGTTCATACGTGTTGGCTAGATGACGTGGTAAGGTGTTGTTTTCTAATTGCTGTATTATGTACTTAATCTCGGGATCCTCTTGCTGCGTAACCAAGAGCCAATCCCCAGTAAGTTCGACTAAGTTGACCCGTTTTTCAAACAATTTAGCATGTTGAAAATCTGTGATTTTAGGTAAATTTGATTGGATAAGTCGGTAATCGGAAGATGTATGTGTCGGCGGATAATCGTCTACCGACGTTTCGAAAACATTTATGGCATCCTCAGGGTCAAGAACTGGATACCTAGACAGAAAATCTACTGTTTGCATTTTAGATCCGGGTCTATATCGAATTTCAAAGGTAAACATCTGTAAGTATGACCACCATCGCCTGACTCGAGGATTCAGGTGCTGTTTGACATACGACGCCTGAAAAGCCTGACAATCAGTAACCAGCGTAAAATCATGATATAATAGGAAATGCTCCCAAAATTTAAACGCTTTCACAGCAGCTAGCGTTTCCAGCTCAAATGAATGGTATTTGGCTTCGGCTGGTATAGTTTTTCGACTGAAGTACCCTACTACTTTACGTTCGCCGTCTATAATATTAAAACAAATTCCACCGAATCCCAATTGTGAGGCATCACAAAATACCTCAATTGGAAATTCAGGCCGAAACAATGTGAGGCACGGTTCACTAGTCAGGTAGCTAATTATTTCCTGTCTGATTTTCTCGTGTTCAGGGGTCCATTTAAAATGAGTTTTTGGGGATGTTAAAGCATAAAGGGGAGCGCATTTTTGCGCAAATCCTGGAATGAACTGTCGGAAATACGAACATAACCCAAGAAAACTCCGCACTGAGGTAACGCTATGCGGGGGTGGCAAATCAGTAAGAGCTTTTATCCTAGCATTATGTGGACAAATTTCCCCATTGTGTACATGGTATCCTAGATAAGTAACTGAATTTTTCAAAAATGAGCATTTATCCGGATTAAACGTAAAACCAGCTCTAGTTAACACATCTAGAACAATTTCCAATCGATTAAAAGCGTCTTCTCTATCATCAGCTACAATTAAAAGATCATCAATATAAGCTAAACAATACGTTTTTGATAAATCGCCTAGTGCATTCGTAATGGCCCGCTGATATGTGGCAGGGGCATTTTTGGTACCCATAGGCATACGACGGTACTGAAAATGTCCGTCTGGAGTTGAGAATGCCGTCTTGGGACGAGACGATTCTCCGACTTTTATCCCGTAAAATCCAGATGCAGCATCCAAACAACTGAACAGAGTTTGACCACCTAATCTTGCGATTTGATCGCGAATTAGCGGAATGGGAAAACGTTCTGGAACCGTTTCCGCGTTTATTTCCCGGAAATCAGTACATAAACGCCATTTCCCGTTGGATTTGGGAACCAAAAGAATCGGACTAGAAAAGGGAGATATGGAAGGCTCTACAATCCCAGCGTTTAATAAATCTTGAACATATTCGCGAACAGCTTCGCGATCTCTAGGATGCATGGGATATGGACGCTTATACACTATATGTTCTTCATTGAAAAATTTAATATTAAATTCAGCCGTGGTTACCTCCCGACGGGGTAAACCACGTGTAAAACTATCCTGAAATTTTGCCAAAATTTGGCGAAGCCTTAAAATTTCAGCTTCATCTGTCAAATTTGTATCCAAATTTTCTGTATATGGATTAAAATATTCCCCTTCACTAGCTCCGGCTGTAGATCCCTGAATAATCCGCGGAGCTCGTTCCATCGCGGATATAGATTCTACTTGCCTATCAACCATAGGGGTTAAACAGGGTGTTGGCCAAATTTTCTCACCTTCTGGTTCAAGGTCATGTTGAATTTTAGGGAGATTTTTCGCGGATTTTCGCTTTGATTCTAAATATCTAGATTTTAATTTTTGTTTTTCTTCCTTTTTCTTTTCAGTTTTAGTGAATTCATATCGATCTGCTAAAATTGTTACACTTATCCCAGACTGTAAAACATCACGGCCTAATAGAATTTTATTCAGAGTGGTCCCTTCAGGGACAATATAAAATAACACCGGGATGTCAATATCATTAATTGTGACAACTGTAGAAATTTGAAAATCGGCAATAACTTGACCTTGACCTATCCCAGTTAATTTTACTGGATTTTTATATTTTAGGCCAATAAATTGAGGCAATAAATCATGTGATAAAAGGGATGCTTCGCTCCCAGAATCAAATACAAATGGAAATTCATTACCTTGGTGTTGTAGTTGACCAACTGGGTTAATGGACAGGACATTTACCCGTCTCTCTTGTTGTCCTTGGCCCTGCTGCTGAGGCTGGAGTTGAACCCGGTTCGGGTTCTTGAAACAGTGCGGCCAGTCGTGAGAAGTTGAATTGCATGTTTTGCAGAACCGCTTTCGGCCCGACTGCTGCTGAGGCTTCTGTGATTGTTGCTGTTGAGAGTGTTGCTGTTGTTGGGTTTGCTGTATGCCCGAGGGGCCAGGGGCTGGTTGGCGTGATTGAAATGGGGTGTCTGAACGCCACTTTTTGAACTGTGGTTGTTGTCCAGGTTGTTGCCCTTGATGAGGCCTTTTCCATGGGCTCGATGGTCTTGGAGTCTGTAATTGACCACCTCTTGGAGTGAAAAAAGGTCCAGACTTGCCGTTCGTCACTTTTGAAGCTTTTACCTCTTTCAATAGGGCTACTTCGGTCGGACTGTCCTGCACATAGCACCATTTTCGAACGTCAGGATCGTGACGGGCGGCTATAGCTGAAGCAACAAGAACAGCACATTCGTCACTCGTTTTTCCTCGGAAGGCACCCCTAACCTTCACTATCTGATCAGTGATTAGCTTGGTTAAATCGCCGTCTTTGGGGTATGAGGTGATGGCCTGGTGTAAAGTCGCTGCGGCCGTATCGACGAGACAAAACTTCGCCTCGAACTGTTGCTGGAAAAGGGTCCAGGTGAGAGTGTCATCGACGACATCGGAAAACCACTCGGACGCAGCTCCCTTCATGGCGTCCGTCAACGCCAAAACCAAATCAGACTGGTTGGTTACCCGGTTTTTGACGATTATACTGGACGTCCTCAACCATGTCTTCGGTGCCACTGTTGCCGGATCGAACACCGCGAACTTTAGTCGGCCTTGCGTTGGTGGAGGATGGGAAATTCGATCAAGTAAGGCACCCAAAACTTGTTCCAAACCTGAGGCATCAGGTATTGGGGGCGTCGGCTGCGGGATTCCCTCCTCTGGGATTTGGTCATCCGCCATCTCGTGGGTAGAGTGTGTTGACCCCGTGTTGACGCGATTCGAACTTTTTGATAAAACGAAAGAAAGAAAAGAAAAAAAAAAGAAAACCGAAATTTGTGAGCGCGGAAATTGCTTATCCCACTTTCTGATTTCGAGAAAGGATTCTCTACATCAAAGAGTAGGGGAAAAATAAAAGAGAAAAATAGAAAGAATGGAAAATATTATATTGGGTTCGAAACATACAAGCTTTGGAAGCAGACTGATGCGTTTCTTTTCCTACTTCCTCAAACGATAGAAGGGAAGGGGACATGTGCGCATGCGCGCCTGGAAGGTTGTCCCCCCTCATCTGGTATCCAAGTCCTCCCTCGATTTTGGGAAAGAAATAGGTAAGAACGGGGAACCGCATTTAAACATATTCCGAAATATACGAATTATTTTATAGTGAGAAAATAACGTCACTTAGTTTTCGCAAATCGCAAGTAAGTTTTTATTGAGAAAATTAATTGAAACAAGGAATAATCAGCAGGGAAAATGAAACTGGGGCGCGTCATAATAATTCGGAGCTGGCGCGTCCCACAGTAGGTAATGAAGTATTACACTTACATTCTCGAACTCCAACGGTAGGTTAATAGGCATCAGAGGTTCCATCTGATTAATAATTACCACAATTAATCCGATATTTGGTACGGTCGCCCTTCCGGTGCCTGTCAACTATAACCCTTAACAGGTGTTCAATCAACGCCGGCCGACTACATCCTTCCTTCTAATATCTTCTAATCATCTACCTATTAGAATAGACTTTAGATAAACGATGATTTCGGCGAGTAAAACTGTCAGACAGGATTTTCTCAAAAGAACACGAGTTAGTTCTTCCCGTATCAATTTAAACCCATCGACAATATAAAGGACTTTGCCACGCTTTTGGATCAGTCAGTCCTGATATGCCGGTGCACATTTTAGTGTGAATTGTCTCTATTTTGGTTCTACATTTTACTTCAAGAAGAGGTCTGTGCTGCCAGACCGTATCAAAGGAAACCAATTGCTCTCAATCAATTGAATTTGCTCTTTGGTGTTCTTCAAGGCTCGGTTATATACATATATCGCTCACTCCTTTCAACAACGGCATTTCTCAAAAATGGTTGTTTTTCAGGAGAGCGGTTTTAAAGTTTGAAAGTCAAATGATTCCCTTTAAACGCAAATTCTAAGACCACATTTAATTCTTTTCTTATGCAACATATCACTGTGAATGTAGCCCACACATTATCTCGCTATTTTAAATAAAATTTAGTGAAAATTTTGAAGATTTAAAAAAGTACCTTCCATTTATGACGGTTTTGTTCCAAATTTATATGACGGTGCTTGTAGTAAATCAGAATGTGTCATTACTGTCACTAAGAAAAACCCGTTTTGAATGAAAGACGCTGACGTAACCTGAGCTATGTCATATTTGCAAGGATAATCGAATTCCAAACTGCTAGTTGCAACCACATTCGGCCAAGTATTGGCTATTAATTTCATTACAATTCACATCTGAAAATCATCCAAACAGATTCATTTTATCTTGGAAAAAGTTATAAGCAGCAACAAACAGTAATTTTTTATGATTTATTAAAAAAATACCAACCCTAAAAAGAAATAGAGAATAATGATGTTTAGTAAAAAAATACGACCTAGGTATGTAATGCAAAAATATGAATAGATACAAAATGAGCGAAGAGATCAATTCAGGAACAAGATGAAATAAAAATAATTAGGTCTGGCTGGTAAACGCGAATTACAAAATGGACCCAGCCCATCAATTTTATGACCTATCTGTCTCAAAATGTAGGTAACATCTTCGAGTAGTGCAAAATTATAAAAACTGAGACTTAAACGTTGTAAAAATTAGACATTTTCTTCGAATTCGGTACAGGTATAGGTATGGAAAGAAAGAAATCACGAAATCTTAAATTTAGAGATTTTCATAAAATTGCTTGTAACACTTATGGTATGAAGTTCCTGAGAACCAGTTCAGTCAGGTCTTTTTTTAGTTGCAGCAATTTGAGGTTTTCTGCCGAAGGCAGGCTGTTAAGAGATGATTTCACTTGGTCTTTTCCTTTTTATAATAATAGCCTCCATAAGGTCTGATTCCTCAAAAGAATGCTTATAAAAAAATGAATAAGGAGACTTTTGTTAAACTCGCATTACTTTAATATCTTTGAATTTGACAGGCTGACCTTAAATAAACACACAAAACACCTCGCAAAGGACCAATGTCAGAGGCCAAACGTTTTAAATCGACAGGATTTCCGTCGTGAGAAAGTTCATTAACAGAAAATGGTGCACCGGTTCTTCTTGCCGTTCTGACCAAAGAAATTAAACCTTCAGGCGTGTAAATTTGGCCACTTTTCAACGATTGTTCCACTTTTCTCTCATTCAAAGAATGCTGATGAATCTCCTTCGTTCTGGGTACGGCTTTTTAATAGAAATTTATGAATGATAAAGTTGAGGACACATCGACACCTGAGCGCCCAAAGGGCCAAACTGCTTTCGGAACTACTTACTATTCTAAAACGCAAGCGATTGTAGGCCAGTGTATGTGAAGTCAACTAGGTTTTTTTTTGTAATTGGTCCAAAAATCTATTTAAGATTGAATTCCAAACCGTTTTTGAATCATGGTTCTTCGGACTTCTGACATTGAAACCGATTTCAGTTTGGCCCTTTGGGCGCTCAGGTGTCGACATTTACGAACAGCATAAATGTAAGCGGCTAGCATGAACTGATTCTTTTGCTGGCCGCAACAGTTATCCGAATAAAATATCTCATCCTTGTTAGTTCCAATTTGCTTCTCTATGTATTTCAAAACGGACGATCCAAGTTCGTTTGGTCCACGATATGGCCATGTGAGTCATCGCTAAAAGTTAGTCACCTTTTAGCTACCTGGGCTAATTTTGTTGCAATGAAATAGGTTAATGAAAAGGCCAGCATTAGGTAAACTTAATGTTAAAATTAAAAAATAGATCTATTTTTTCTTGAACCCAATGTTTTCATTATTTTCTGGCATTAAGTTTACCTAATGCTGGCTTTTTCATAAACCTATTTCAACTTCAACTTTGTTCCCTTAATTGGTGAGCACCAATCTAACCATGATTTTCCCTCGAGAAGTCATTATTAATCTCTTATGGTCATGAAACTGGGAAAGGGAATGAGTAAATTGCCTATTGAAAATTTCCTCATGGAAATGGATAGATTTGTAGATAAATCAAAGAAATGGTTGGATACTGCAACCTGTTGTAATTCATAAACAGTCGTTTGTAACATTGACAACAATGTCACATCGCAAAATAAAACTGAATTTTCCCAAAAAGGGTAATCATTTTGTGTGTAATAGTGTCTTAAAACAAAAGAGTCTTAGCACCACTTTCTGCGGAGGAAAATTTTTATTTGACAATAACGTCATAAGTTGAAAAAGGTCAAACCATTTTTCTAGCTTACTGTGGAAGAATGTCATAAATCGAAATGAAACCTACTGAAAAGATAATAATTTTTTGTGCAATACTAACCTAAAATATGATGACACGTTATTGGTACAAAACTGAAAATGAACAATACACCAATACTCCAGAGCAAAACAGTCAGAATCCGAAATAGAACACTGTTACACCAAACCAGAAGAAACTTACTCTTCGACGGTTCAATAGCAACTCAATTGTGACAACCTTGAAATATAAACTTATGGAAAGTTGAAACATGCAAAGACGACACTTCTTCTCTCTAGCGGATCCACATTGAGTTACACCGATGACGTTCTCGCACGGATATAGTACACCCTTAGGGCTTTCAGAAAATGGGCTTAACTCAAAATAGCCGATTTTTGAGATATGACGTTGTTGAAAGGAGTGAAAAAATTATATATGTTTTATATATGTTTTTTTAAATTTTTTTAAATTTTTTAAATTTTTAAATTTTTTTAAATTTTTAAAAAAATTATATATATATTATATATGTTTTTTTTTTATTCTCCTCAAGCCACTTGCCCAGAATCACTAAACTCTCCAAACAAATGTTTTTCTTTCTGTAATTTTTTAGAGCAGACTAGAACAACAGTTGGTTCAACGTTGCCAAAAAAATTTGTGTCGTGCCACGGGATGAAACGTTTTTTTATTTGGTGAATTTTACACATGCCTACCAGGAAGAAATGCTAAATCATTCCTTCCACTACATATGAACCGTTCCTATCCTCCAAATAGAAATTTCGATTTCGTCAAAAGCTGTTGGTAGCCGTGGAGTTGCGATGGAGGGGTTAGCAAGGAAGTCTCTCTCCCGTCCCCAAAGGAAACATTGCCAAAAGAGCAATAACAGACCAACGACTTATACCCTCGACCCCTTTAACAGCATCTCTGTCTCTCATCTCCACAGAGTACACTAACCCCTTTCGCTCCGGAGCTCCAACTCGGGGATTCTTTCGGAAATTGACGATTTAGAGTTCCTTATATCAGCAGTGACTGATCGTTTTATGGTTTATACTCAGTCTGATACGCTAGGGAGCAGTAGTACCTACTGGATGGGTACAACCTCTTGTTTGATAAAACAGTTCATTCCTGAAGTGCTTCCAAAAAAATGTTGTCGGGTTTCCTTGAGCCTTGACACTGGTGAACAAGAAAAAGTTGATGTTTGAGAAGTACTAGGTTGAAAGATGGTGGTACACCCTGATGAGGTTTTATAATCTGAGATAAATGCGCAAATTTTAGGGATATGATTAAACATTATTTAATTAATCGATTTTAGTCTGGTATTCAACTAGGTCTCAATCATACTTACTTATTTTTGTGCCTGATTTCCCTTGAAAATGGCCAAGTCCTTCAACGTGTCTTCTTAAACTGATAATATAAAAATAACATATTAATTATAAGACCATATTCCAATGAAAATTAAATTCTTGAATACATAGATTAACTGTACCTTGAACCAAATGTCTAAATACAAATATATTTATTTTCCAGATAAGTTGTTAAGAATATGAAGAGTCCTGAGTGCTAAAAAAAAGGTAAGCTTCCTTCCATTGGTTGTTAATTACTGATTACATTGTCATATTATTGTATTCTAGTCACACGGGTAATAACTCACATAAATTCAATAATTTGATATTTTTTCTCACTAGTGCAAGTTGTCTCTTTACGAGTAAAAACCTATGGAAGCATATTCCAAAAAATGTCTTCTTTCATAGACTTACATACCCATGATCCCAGAAATTGGATGATTTGTTGACATAAGAGGGATCATGTTTGGAAACATGATTATAAAAACAAAGATTATAATATAATAGATATTATCTATTAAGATTTGTGTTTCTATAAACTTCGAATAATGAGGCGAACGTGAGTGGTTCCTATTCGGATGAAAAAAGTACATCTTCCTTGATATGACTTCAATCAATCTCCCAGCATTATTCCGTATTTTACGTAAATTCCGTAAATACGTAATACTCCGTATTAAGTGGAAATATGAATCTGGGCGATATTCTTGCAATCTTACTTCGATTGATTCGGTCATTGAATGGAAACGGATTGGCCAATTCAGAGCAAAAACCATTTACTGCCCCCTTAACTACCTTTGAAACAGTTTTTCCTTCAAACTTTCCTCCTCGAAACTCTGCTTCTCTCCGTAGCGAAAATTGAAATCCGTTTTTGCGCTCGAGTTTCTGAAATATGGGCGTTGGTGAAACCATAGATGAGCGGGAAGGGACTCCCATTGGAAATTGAGGCTAATGCCTCTGGGACCTAGCTGTGGAAGCTAAATCCTCTACTAAAAACACTTTAACGGCCTCAACAAAAGTTGTTCTAAAGGTTCGAACTGTGGATTTCGGGGGATTGTTTGAGATAAATCTCTCATGAGTCTGAATGTTCGTTGATTGGTTTATCCAAGCTGCTTATTATAGTTGAAGTTGAATAACAATGAAAACTTAACTTGTGAGTTTCTTGACAAGCTCCAAATTCCGAAACCTGAAGCTAAGCCTATTCTAGATCCAAAGAACCAAACTATTTCTAAGTTATTCACGATTTGACCATTTTCAAAGTAAACAAGGCACTTTGCAGCCATTTTTACTTGAATGTCGAAGGAATTGTGTACGTACCTGATTGTATGACCATTTTTATCGGAGGCTTATTGTTGCGCTTTTATCTGGCAGATTATGACATTTTCATTTCCTAACAAAACTGAAATGGAAAGAGCACGTTAAAAAGAAAAACGAAGAACTGAAGATAAAGTATAGAAAACTGTATTGGTTACTCGGTAGGCACTCCGAGCTTTCCGTTCACAACAAACTGCTGATATACAGGCAAATCCTGAAACCTGTGTGGACATATGGCATCCAGCTTTGGGGCTGCACGAAAAAATCTAACATCAAGGTTATACAAACTTTCCAAAATAAGGTATTAAGGAGCATTGTAAATGCCCCCTGGTATGTGCGCAACGACGACCTCCATCGTGATCTTAAAATGGAAACCGTCAGCGAAGCGATCAAGCAACATGCTATTAAACACGAACATCGGCTTCATGGTCATACAAACCCCGAAGTTCTCCGTCTCCTAGACAGTACAAATGCCGTCCGGCGACTGGATAGAAAAAAACCCTACGAACTTGTGACTGACACAGTGTAGTGCGTGGGGTGTTCTCTTCTAGAGCGCAGCCATTGGGCTGCCAACTCTAAAAAGTGTAAATATTGTATGCATAGAAATTAGCTTGATGGGCACAAATGCTCAGTTGTTATGATATTGATATTTTTGATAAAATATATCGATTTGAAAAAAAAAAAAAAAAAAAAAAAAATTCACGATTTGACCATTTTCAAAGTAAACAAGGCACTTTGCAGCCATTTTTACTTGAATGTCGAAGGAATTGTGTACGTATCTGATTGTATGACCATTTTTATCGGAGGCTTATTGTTGCGCTTTTATCTGGCAGATTATGACATTTTCATTTCCTATAAGAATACGTAGGTACTTACTACTATAATTTGTTTGAGCATGGTGCAGCCTTTTGGGCATAGTTTAGCCATTAAGGCATGGATTAGCCGTTTACAATGTTAAGCCATTTCCCCCCTTGTCACCACTTGTCCCTTTGTCACTACAACCATATTAGTCCCCTTGTCACCACACCAATTCATTCCAAGTTCGCTTTCGGCCGAAAGTATATGAGTAGAAGAAATACAGGTACAATGGAATTCTAATATGAATCACACATCCTCTTTATCGGTTTCAACGCTCAACCCGAACCCTACTCACGTTCGTCGAGGTACCTATCTGACGGCAGCCCATCCAGAACTATTCCGTCTAGACTAGTTTGACCCCTTTCAGCCAACATTCCCGCAAATCCCGCATGTGGGAAAGACGGATTACCGGATCAGGGAGCTCGGAGCACGTATAATTGGGAACCATCGGCTGTTCGGGTAGTCGTAATTAGGGGAGTGTCTGGAGGGGAAATTAAATCCGATTTCAGTATTGGGTATAGCCCGAATTCAGCGACACCTACATTGACCTAGGTATTGATTTTATTACGTAACACCAAATACAGAAAGGTACCGCACGAAAAACATTACTAAACTTAATTTACATTTGTGGTAAACTGACATACACATATTATCAAAAAAGTTTTTCATCACCCGGATTCAGTCTGAAATACATGTTCGGGGAGTATTTGAGGTTTGAATTTTTGAAAAGTGTATCTAATTACAAAATTGAACAAAAACAACTTCATTTGAAATAATTTATTCATTAAAAAATTTGTTTTCTTAAAAAACATCAAAAAACTGGAGCATTAACTCAATATTCTAATAAAACATAAAAAATCAATTCAGTATTACAGTCTATATTACTTCATGCGAGAACAGATAAACTGTACTTCTGACCATAATAGGTAATAATCGATTTTGTAACGTTTGTTTTTTTTACAATTTTAAGTGAATTTTTCGGGGTTTTCCGATTTTTGGAACAGATTTTTAAATTGATAAATTAATTCTAGAACTTTTTTCTATTTTTTCAATTTTAAAATTAACTTTGGTTTATTATTTTAATTAATGAAAAAAATATTAAATCATGAACCATAGGAATCGACCAGGAAAATAAAAATTTTTAACCCCCCCCCCCCCTTCCCTCAAAATGTGTTACTTTAAGTTTCAAAGTATTGTAATTACACTTTTCAAAAATCTAAATCCCAAATTTTTCCTATGTTTTTGTGACTGAATCAGGGTAATACAAAATTTTGTTGATGTGAAGTCTCATATTCACCCGAATCAGTAGTACTTTGCTGATGAACTCTCGAGCTGGAGCTTGGTAAGAAAAAAGGAGAATAATTGAAACAGAAGTAGCAGAATCGACGAGGGAAGAGTAAAAGTTTATTGAACTCAAGGGACAAAAGTTTACTTTTTTCCGGGCAAGGCAACCGCTCACTCGCTCTAGAAAGGCTGGGAGCCGCAATCACGCACGGATTCATCGCGGGCAGGAGTGTCTGAACATAAACGTACATGGACTGGGTCTCACTTCAGGGTAGAAACTAACTTTTGAAAAACCAGCCTTCTTTCCCACCTGGGAGGGTTCCCTTGGTTTGTCAATCAGGACAAAGGTGTACGTTTTCGGGAATGATTTTTTCGAGAGCGACGTTTATTGTTCCTCAATGTATGTAAACATATTGTTCCTGGAGACGTCCCATTGGATAAGTATTAGGTCAATTAAACCAGTAGGTACGTGATAAAACTTGCATTTTTACTACCATCACTACCATTCACTCAATGTAATTTAGTTAGTACTTAGAGTGAGAAATTGTGGACCCCCACACCCATGATCTACGATACCCAATATGCGACTTCGACTTCAACCCCCCCCCCCTCCCCACAATAATGACAGTCTGGTGGTTTCTGGTGTCCTGGCACCATGGTGGCACCACTGATTTGATTCACGGTGGCACAAATAATACTTCATGAGAATCCAATGGTATATTGAGAATTCAATTTTCCTCAATTTCAAAGAATGGGTACAGTTAGTAGGCTATAAAGGAACCAAATTATAGAAACATCGGATATTTTGTGGATATTATGCACCCTCCCGCCCCCTCTTGATTTTCATTTCTTGAATTTTGATACTCTGGTGAAATAGTGTTCTCGGTTGGAAATTGGCGCCTAGGCAGAGTAAACAAGATTATAGCCGAATACGCAAGTTTTTTGAGCATTAATTCCTCCCCCCTTCCCCGTTCAAAGGCAAAATTCAAAATGTAGTGCACGTAGTGCACAACCAGATAGATTTCCGCGTCGAACAAAAAACGCTGCAAATTATTACACAATGGTTTATTATTTTTCTATATAGATCACTCGTCTGCAAAGCCACAAACCATCCAACATGGAGAAAAACATCGATCGCATTTCGGTCAGCTTTAATTTGAACGGAGATTAGGCCTCTTTTGCGATTCACACTCGTGTTACGTAAAACCTTAAATTCTCGTAGGGAGCGAACGGTTTGTCCTACAGGGCTCCACGTGGTCTCAAAAATTCTATACTATCTTAAATTGATGGAAAAACAATACCTTTATATCTAAATTTTTTGAGTTAGGGCGTTTTCAAAATTTCAAAATTCATTTGTGAACCCTTAGAAGTGACCTACATGAACCAAAATCTTTGGAGCACAACTAGACCCCAAATGGAGCCAACATGCCAAATTTCATCAAAATCGGTCAATGCTAAGTGGGGAAAGTACCAAGTACGGCGGACGGACGGCCAAATTTGTATTCGATTTTTGGATTCTACGTACCTTGAAACGTAAACCAACAAATTTTGAGGGGGTGTTAAAGTTGTTTTTTTCTTGGTCGATTCCAAAGGTTTATTATTGAAAATAATAAACCAAAAGAGCCACGAAAATCGGTTGGAAACTAAGGCCTGGGCACACACACACTTACACCTATACACCCACACACACAGACATTCACCTATGGTTTTTTCGTGGATTTGGATTCTTAATGGTCTAAAACGACGGGATTAGTGTGTGATTACTTTTTTTCTGTTGAGTGTTGTCCAACTTCACCCCAGATCAATCGCATAAGGACGCCCAAGTCTTACTGTGGGACGTCCTAAAAAGCTACAGTTTGAGTGCTTCGTTTGAAATAGCAATTGTGTTGGCCATTCAATCATCATGTTGGCCATTTAATCATTATTTAGAGCTGACAACAAGCGACAAACGTAGTATTCGCTCACCAAGAGTTTTCCTTCCATGTTTGAATCTATTTCATCAAAATCAGGAATTAGTAGAGATGTTAGAATGAGTAGCAAGATGTAGTTTAAGCTTGAGGTTTTTCTGCAAAGTCAATACTTGGTAATGAAGATTGATGTCTTGGCGTTTTGAGCACCAGCTCTTTCGGCTAACCATTCGAGGCAATGGAGGATTGGAAGCTGATGCCAAGTTAGCTGTTTAGTTTTTGACTGCTAGTGGCCCATGGTTTCGTGGCACACAATCCTCAAACAATGAAACAACTCCCAGCATGTTGCCTCAGTTTCTATTAATTAGAGGCTTGAAAAGAGGGGAAATTGATTCCATTGGTAGTTTCAGTTAGTGTTGGGGATTCCTGAAACTCATTGATACCTGCGCACTAATGAATTCGTCGATGGGAATGTACTTTGTTTGAATTGCCACTGCAGCGGAACGTCCGCTATACTGAAGAAGTTTAGGACCGTCCAATTTTCCAAAGTTATCTTAACAACGGTAATTTATATTCAAGTACCTGCTATTTGCCCTAAAAATACTGTGAATTATGTTTATTGGTTCTATCCCACAGTTTGACACTCAAGTAGGTAAGTGCAAGAGTGCAATTAATCTTAAATTACTTTTTTCCTCATGAAGCAATGCTTTTTTTGTGAAATTAGTAATAATAATAATAATAATAAATTACAATTTAAGTTTAGTGGCAGCAAATTGTTACGCCTACATGAATTAAGGCCTGTGACGTCAACTTACAAAAATGTGGAAGTAGCCTAAAATTTAATATCATCTTGTCTTATAGGACGACCAAAACACTATACATAGCAACTATAACTGGGTAAATAAAACAGCATTTCAGCTTCCATCTGATCCTCAGCAACAACTCTTTCATTTACTTTATTCTCAATTTTGATTTTGTCTTCTACCGTTCACGTAAACTAGAGGTGATGATACCCCAAGCAATACGTACCTATTTATTATAATTATGGGTTAGATAAGTAGAGAAAAAATATAAATCGACGTTACAGGAAATTATAGTTTATGATACCAAAATATTTGTCTACAAAAGAGGTTGTGTGATCGAGCCATTGTGTATTAATCAAACAGTTTTCAACAACTCCAAATATCCCGACCTCTCGCACAACCGGAAACCTTCTTACCCCGAAACCAAGCCCAGAATGCACAGAGGAAAGAAATACCAAAAAGCCATTCATCATTTTCGGTTCCCCAGAAGAAGGTCTCTACCCCCGCCACACTCCAGAGGCTGATGTTTTATTCAAAACAACACGCATTGTTTTTCGACTTGTATTCGTATTTCTTTGAAATATGAGGGACAAGGAAGGAGTGACGTTGAAAGGAAAATATATCGAAGGAAGGTAACTTGGGCTCCAGACAGTGCTCCATCAATTTTCTCTCATAAGGCTTCCATTCTTTTCAGATGAGAAAATGATAACAAAGGAAAAGTCAGCCTACAGTTTTAACACTCCAACGCGGGATCCTATCATAACAAGACACAAAGGGGTTTGAGATGGGCCAAAATAAATACGACATGATTCCTCGGCGAAGTTTATGCGTGGAAAAAGCTTGTGTGATGGGCCAGGAAAAACAAGTCGCGATAAATACCATCCATTCCAAAAGGTGAGAGGCTGAAGATACGAAGCATCTATTGTTCCCTGTGTTCATTGTACTGTGTGATAGGAACGTTGCCCTGCGCACGGAGAGGAAATTATTCATCTCAATATCATCTTAACCATCATCGAGACTGTCTGTGGATAGTTGATATTAGAGTATATTATCCTTTCTCACCGCCCCGCTTGTAGCAATATACTATCGAGGGAAAAGTATATACTAGGGAAGGAAAAGTTGTGAATCTGCTGGAAAAAATCTACTCACTTACCCTCCTTTTGCTTATTTTTAATATTAGTGAAATTCACTGGTGGAAGTATTTGTCAAACCCACATGATTTCTGGAAACTATTCCATAGATTTAAAATAAGTAAATTATTACTTGCAATACAGGCGATATAAAAAGCGAGGAAATGCAAGGTAATAATATCACCCAGTTAAAGTTGAAAGGAGGAAATTCTTAATTTTTTTTTTCAATGTAGAAGCCATCAACATGATTGTGAACCTACACGACCATCTCTTCACGATTTTTAGTTGGACTAATCTATAATTGGCCCAATCCATCCCTGGTAATGTAAATAAAAAGCTGCCCTTTTTCAAGAATGCTCTAGTAGGTACATATGGTTGGTAGGTAAAAAAATAAGTAAATAGTGACTACGGCAAAGCTGCTATCTTTGAAGACGAGTGATCTATACGGGAAAAAAATAAACCTTCGTGAAATAATTTGCAGCGTTTTTTACCTACCAACCATTGTTAGGTACCACCTACCACACCATACTGCCTTCACACCTTCACAATCAAGTTTATTATAAAGAACTAAACGCTACATGCTCGATTAGAAAAATAGGGAGCTAATAATGGAAATTTGATTACTGGTTGCTAAGAGAGCATAACTGAATACAACTCGAAGAAACGACGGTCATTTAGGGATATCCGATACTTCAAAAGTATCGATATAATATCGTATCGATACACCTAGAAAGTATCAAAAAGTATCTTACGATACTTTCAAAAAGTATTGATATTTTGACGTATCGATACTTTTTGATACTTTCACAAAAATTGGTGAAATTGTCGTTTATGTATCTCTCCATCAGTATAACATCTCTCCATCACGATGCAGAAAATTAATATAGAATGATCAAAATAATAAATCACTCATTTTGTTATTTAAAACTTGTTTTTGTTTAGGCACTTGTTTGGGTTAACATTTTGGTGGTCCTTCCTCGATCATGGTGGACAGTAGGTTATCATAGAGAGCTGGAGGTGGTAGTACATCATCTTCAATGTTTAATTTGTTGAAGTTTGTTGGTCTCCCAACAATCTACGTAGAGGTAGAGGTACTGTCAAGTAGTTACCTTCATGTCGTAGGTGTTGAAACAGATAAAATGTGAGATATAAAAAAGTATCGCCTCTGATGCTGGAAAAAAGTATCGATACTACGATATATATCAGGGGAAAAAGTATCGATATGTATCGATACTTTTTTCAAGAAGTATCGATTAAAAGTATCGATACTTTTGGGACATTCCACCGTAGGGGTGTGTCGGTCCAGGTATTTCCCTGGAACGGTTCCAACGGTTACGGTGACAAAGATGTAACCGTTCCAAATTACCGGTACAGTTCCATTACCAGTACAGGCGATCAAATCCCAATCACACGGCATGGATGAAGCAGACAGTCAAATCCCTATCGCCCTTCTTCCATGCTTATGATCTCAACTTGCAATACAATAGCATCATTTTCCTTGACAATTCGCTAAAAGGAAGGAATTTGAACAAGTGTTACAAAAGAGGCAATTTATTGTAAATAATAGTTATCAAACAATTCAAGGAAAGAATAATGACGTTGCAGTTTAAGAACTTAACATGACAATAATAAATTAATAATACTGGAGACAACTTCCATGCTAACCAGTCCAGAAGATAACTTCCCGCTCAAGGACCATTCCATGAACCATTCTCAGTCCATGGAAGTAGTAAGGGCGCTTCCAGGCACACCATGGAACGGAACTGAGAACAAGATCCATGCTTACCGTTCCAGAGCCATTGAACCATTCACTATGATATCTTATCGGTCCGGTTCCATCCTTACCGGTCCAGTTCCATCCTCACCAATCAGAATGATCAGATTGATGAGATGATTGATCAGATCATTGTGATTGGTGAGGATGGAACTGGACCGATGGAAAAGATTCTCTTCTCGGTCCAGAGCCATTTCAAGATATCTTATCAGTCCATGGAACTGGACCGGTAAGGGTCGAGTTTTTGTCACTGCGTGGAACCGTTCCAACCTGATACTCGGTTCCACAGTCCCGGTACAGCTGTACCGACACACCTCTATTCCACCGTACCTTCACCCCAAAGTACTCGTCAAACGTTGCATTGTGGACCTGAGCATGTTCTTTGATAAGGAGAGGTCGTGATTGCGTGATCGATGCCCTGTGGTTATTCTTGCGCGGATTAAGATTGGAGGCCTTACCAACATAACGTGCTGGAGAATCCGCACACTTCTTAGACACACATATTGCTCTGGCATTCTGTAGATCCTCTACATTTGTAGGTGTGGCTTGTATGTGGTGAAGTGAAATCCTACCGGTCGGATCTGTGCCGGTTGGAATTTATTCCTTTCTATTCCACCCTCTACGTCTTTCAACTTCCCATTCGTTTTTGTTCGGGTCGTTTCTAATAAAAAGCAAGACAAGTACCTACTCAGTCACAGTATATAAGGTTTTATTCAGTTCTAACTCGCAAAAGTTTATGTCAGATCGCAACGTATATTTTGCCTGTTTTGTAACCAATCAAGCGCAACTGCTTGGAGAGCTCTTTGAGCCACATCGAACGGTATGTTTTTGTTGACAGAATTTGCAACCAACGATCTGCTCAAGTGAACGTCAACGATAGGCCACCTAATTCCAGATGCGGATGGTGTTCAGAACGAAGGATTCTCCCCTGGGTTCGTTAAGCCGAGACTCGGTAATTGTTTCAGAGTGCTGCGTGAAGCGCACTGACAGGTACTTATTAGGAAGATTGGTTCCGAAGCGGTTTCATGGAAAGCCGCTGTTCTCCCCTCCACATCGCATGTACCAAATTCAACGACAAATGACTGTGCGAATGACAAAATAACGTCGAACCTCACTGTCGGATAATGGATGATTTTCCGAAATGGTTACTTCGTTTCATACGTCACTTTACTATAATATCGTGAATTGTAGCTCAGTAGGACATCTTGGAACGCAGAGAATCTTGGATGTTGTAAAACCACAAATCAGAGTCCAACGGTCTCAACACTCCCTGATAAGTCTGCGTAACGGTTGCAATAGTGCTGCTTAGTTTGGTAGTCTTCTCTTACTCCAACTGTCTCTTTCCTTACGAACAAAGTGCTTGTCCTTGTATGAATATTAACTTGTGTCCTGAAAGAAAACTTTAACATTCTTTGTCTTGTTTTTCTCCTTTGAGTGTGTCTGAAATTGAATTTGACCCAACTCACGGACTCCCGGGAAGGCTTCAAAGTCTCACTTCTATCATCCGTCCAAATAAGGTTACTTTGGTAAAGTTTTTCCTACTTTTTTTCCTTTTCTAACCTTAACTTTCCGAAATTGTCTAAAACACTGGAGGCTGAAATAACTAACTCCATTTTTAATGAACATTAGATCAAGAATTAATTTTATTTTTGATGAAGTTCATTACGTTATGAATAATACCAGTTATATTACAATGTAAAAAGTAAAGTAAAGTAAACAACCATTTCAGGTTGGATTTTCGTCCGACTGCCATTCCTGGCGTCGCGGACGTCATCAGCTGTCTTCCTAAGGGAAGATCAGAATTTGTTCCAATGATTTCGCTCATGGCTTCCCATTGGCCTCACCGCCCTGGGTTGGGACGAGGGGGAACTGCGACCAACTTGCCCGAAAATATGCCGCAGAGGCGGGCCTCGAACTCACGGCCCCTGCAACCGGTCCGAGTCCCGTATCCAGACACACGCCGTAGCTCGCTCGGTCACAGCTAACCCCATATTACAATGTGTATGATATAGAATTGTACACTCATTCCGAATACACCAGAATAGCAATTGAACGGCATTAACCAGAAGGGAACCAACAACAAAAACCTAGTTTTGAGTAATCAGGCATCAACGTTATTTCAAGTTTGCTAATCAGGTGATAATTTTATTAAAATTTTCTTCTTTTCCTCTCGAACCTAAAAGAATTCTGTGTCATTTCCTACTTTGAGAGAATGCACTGTCTGTCTAAAAATAAAATTTGAATTTATGAATGAATGTTCGCTTCCCACGAAAATTTAAAGGTTGGACGTACGATAAATCAGAAACACGAGTGTGAATCGCAAAAGAGGCCTATTCAATATACAAATTTTAGTTGACCGAAAGCGATCGATGTTTTTCTTCATGTTGGATGGTTGGCGGCATTGCAGACGAGTGATCAATATAGAAAAATAATAAACCACTGTGTAATAATTTGCAGCGTTTTTGGGCAATGTTCCTAGTTCCTGGTTCTTTTTATTCTAAGTTCAAAATATTACTTTAAGGTATCGGGCATTATATCTAGAAATATTGAAATATACTTAACTGTTTGTGAGATTGGTTTTATTTATTATTTATTTATAGTACATATGTGAAATATACTCCCGAGTGGCTTGGAGATGAGGCGACACTGTTCCAGTTTAGATACCTTTTAAAAATTGTACCTGAAGGGTAATGTTACGCCTGAAGGGCTTGAATAATCTCTTGTTGTATAATCTCCGTTCAAATTTTAGCTGACCAAAATGCGATCGCTATGGGTACGTGGTAGGTGACAGTAGCAAAGCCGAGTTCTTTGCAGTCGAGTGATCTGTATAGGGAAATAATAAACCTTTGTGTAATAATTTGCATCGTTTTTGTAGTTGGGACCTCTCTGATTAATACCGTCCAATTTAGTTTAGGTTAGTATTTTACACCAAATACATCGATAAATCCGTGTTTTGGTTCAAGCCTCAACTTTGAGCAACCCGGATAACCAGGTATTCCTTTTCTCATCTCAATGCTGCAACATGAAAGTCATCGCAAAGGGCTGCGGTAGATGGAAGCTTCATTCGGAGTTTGCGGTATAGAGGAAAGTCAGCGTAGACGGTGCAAGGGTGGCGAGAAAGGGGATGGCGGCTCTCAAAGCTCAAACGTCAGTTATAACTCGTTCGAACGACTCGTCTCCCCTCCACTCTTTGTGTTTTAGAGCTGGAATGCCAATATAACCAGAGACAGGCTGCCCTGCAAAGAAGAGGGTAGTGACTCTACGCAGATGCTCTTCGTGTGTGTGCCATAGTCATACAGGGCAGGCCCTGTGCAGGGGGTCGTCAGAGCAATATGCCGATAAGCCCACGCCTCTTACGGCGTAGAAAGAAACTCGAGGGTTTTTTTTAGCCACGTTTTGTGATGGCCGTCGTATAAAATTTGCCTTTCAACGTAGCTACACTATGTTTTTTCATCCTGCTTGCTAGCTCCATTTCAACCCGCGTCTGTTCCCCTTCGAAAATCGATTGCAACGAACATAAAAAGAAATGCGCCTGCTATACTAGGTATGCACCCAACTATACAAACAAACGTTACTACACTACTGAATGAGAAAGAACATTTTATTAATCAACATGGCACATTCCTTCCAACGGTGTTACAGCACTTCAAAGAACGCGCTAAGCTCCATGATTTGAAAGATATAATATATCTATAATCTATGTAATAATAATATATAATAATATTATATATAATAATAATAATATTATATTCTAAAATCTATCTATAATTATATTATAATTTATTATGATTAGCACTAACAGACCTTTCAGCGTTATTTGAATCAACAGCAGTGCTTTGGTTTATTATTTTCAACAATGAACCTTTGGAATCGACCAAGAAAAAAATATTTTTAACACCCCCTCAAAATTTGATGGTTTACGTTTCAAGGTACGTAGAATCCAAAAATCGAATAAAAATTTGGCCGTCCGTTCGCCGTCCGCCGTACGCGGCACAATGTAGGTCACTTCTAGGGGTTCCAAAATCAATTTTGAAATTTTGAAAACGCCCTAACTCAAAAAATTTTGATTTAAAGGTATTTTTTTTCCTTCAATTTGAGATTCCATAGAATTTTTAGAAAATTTTGAGACCACCCGGATCTCTGTAGGACAAACCGTTCGCTCACTACGAGAATTTATAGTTTGGACTTACGATAAATCAGAAACACGAGTGTGAATCGCAAAAGAGGCCTAATCTCCATTCAAATTAAAGCTGACCGAAATGCGATCGATGTATTTCTTTATGTTGGATGGTTGGTGGCTCTGCAGACGAGTGATCTATATAGAAAAATAAAGAATAATAAACCATTGTGTAATATATTGCAGCGTTTTTATCCTACATATCCTCCACAATTCCTACATATATGTCAGTAGGTACTCAAACAACAAAATAAAAGTAATACTTAATGTACTTTACCTAAATTACATCTATCCAGAATATATATTTTTACTAAACAATTTATTGTGGTTTAAAATTAATTATTAGCTTCTAGGGAAAATGTTTGTGCCTCTGCCCACGCAGATATCGGTCAAATAATCGAAATAATCGGTCATATAATGGGCAGTCTCGAGACCGCATCAAGCTCGAAAATTTTCTTATAACCAGGGATCGGATTTTCATGTATTTAAAAATGCAAAATATTTAACATATACCAATATGTATTCATTTTTGTACAACATGCGGTAAATATGTAAGAATGCTGAAATATTTTCAAAAATGTTTATAAGCTCAAAATGAACAGTTGTTCAAAATAAAAAAATGGCTTGTTGAAGAAGAGTAGTGAAAGGTGGAATTATCAGTCAACTGATAATTGTTTGTTGGGTCGATCATCACACTTGCTAAAGGTGGAATTCTCTCTTTGAAATAATTCGCCATGACATGGAACTTCAAATGTTCGAAAGTGAAGCGACGACGATCTGGACCTACTGAACGGCCATTCAACGTCCACAGACGTTATCAGTGCGTTCTTGAAGGCGGTGATCTCGTTGGGAGTGAAGGCAGCACAATCACTGGAGATTTCAGACAATTTGAGAATATTCGTAATAGTACGTATGGTCAATCACCCCCCGTACAGATATTTAACGACCAATTGTCTGTTTGAGATTTTATTTTAGCATGGAACATGCTTTAGCCTTGGACTAACTACCCGAAAAGTGTCACGCAGGGGTTATTCTCCATCCCATCACTACTCTGCCGAAAAGTGCTGCTAAAGTGGGTTCCATGTTTCTTGAATTTCAGCCAAAGTCTCCAAGTAAGGCGAGACTCGAGTTTCTGTCCAGGTTTTTTTCACAACATGAAAAATCGCACTCCAAACCAGAAATTAATCTAGAAGAACCAAGAAAGATATGATAAGATCGACCCATCACAACAATTAAATGGAAATTCATGTGATTCACACCCACTCCTATCGATGTCAACACAAAAACACAGACTAAAAATGGGTGAGGGGCCTTGACTGTCGTTCACAGCCCTTGATCCGTGATTCTCAGCTATGACAACCATCTGTGCACTCTCTACAAATCAGCATCTTGCAAACGAAGGACTCTTCCTCAAAATTATTTAAAAACTTCTCAAAATGAAAGAATAAGTATTTCCTTCAGTTAGATATTTGTAAATATGTCTTTACAGCGAATACGTGAAAATATGCAAAATAAAAGTAGGCTTAACCGGTTCAAAAGTTGCTTATTTGAACACTTCTTCTTCGATATTGCCAACATATTGCCTAGAAAAGAATAATATTCTTACATATTATGTAAGAACATATGAATCCGATCCCTACTTATAACTTATCTAGGTACCCATTTACCTTTTTGGACCAATTCCTCAAAATGATTGAATTGATTCCACATGCAACTTGGTTCGAAGTAATGTATTTTTCACATGGATGTTGGTAGAATTTTATCGTGAATCTATTCAATATTTGGAATTTATCTTTTTATTCCGTAAGAATAATCAGCCATTGTTGATCAATATTGTAAATTTATTTTAAGATCGGAAATCTTAACATTTTATTGATGTTACCAGAATTTCCTTTTTTATAGAAAAACATGAAGATACCATTAATTTACTTAAATAGTAATGAATTTCCATACGTTTCGTATGCCTTCCTAAACCGTTTGTCCGATTGCGTTGAAACTTTCTTTTTAAATGCCGTTCGTGAAACTATTATTCCGACAGCGAGATTTGAAATAGCGAAGTCCGTGCAACGCACTGATAACCGACCGGTGACGAATAAGAGTATAGCACAATGAACTTGAACTAGTATCCATTTTTTGTGGAATGATGTCTTTAGGAAATAGCATATTCTTTTCGGCTTTTAGCTTGAAAATACTTCTCCAGTTTTCAAGTATCTTCATTCTTTCCAGCATCTCTACCTCAAAGGAGATTTACTCGCTTTCACAGTGAGAGCCACTTTGGTCTCTAGTATTTACCTTTCTTCCTACCCTTTCTAACATTCTGACTTTCAGTTATAATCTGGTTAACACGCCTTCTTTCTCCTCACAACCGCAGCTATGGTCGTCCTTTGGAATGAGGGTCGAAATAGAAAGGATAAAACCAAAAGAAAAAATACTCATTTACGGAGGAGAATAAAAAGGAAGAAGGGAAAGGCTTCTTCATTTCCAGAGAACTACCCTCCCTATAATTTCCGACCATTTTTGCAAGCTCCCAAAAGGTCAAGAAAGCTCTTGAATGAAATTGTCCTTCTTTCTCCTGGCACGGAATACCTACCCGTCAACCATTCAGAGTATTTTTCCCTGTTATAAATCTTGTAGTCATGCTGATTATTCCAAGTAAAGAGAAAAAATAAGTATTCTAAAGAAATATATAGAAGGTGTCATCATGAATATCGAACCCATTGGCTGACTCTAGAAGTACTCGCTGCATCAACCTCCAGCTCTCTCCCAGACTGACGTAATGAGTACCTCTGCTTTACTCCAAATACATGCAGTTTCTATTCGTTTTATTTACAGAAGGGAAGTATGTGATTAGTGATATAGTTTTCTTTGTTGACAAAACTCGACACAACCATGCTTGCAGGTTAGGTAAAATTGTCATGTGCGTGTGATTGCTTTATCCGTAAGTTACTGTAATTATATTGGTATTTCCGGTTGGTATAGTGTTAGAAATGAGTTGCACACCGTATATTTATGGTTCTGGTTTGCAATTCTTCAGAATATACTCTTATAGGACGACAGGCACTAGAATCGACTTTGTAAACAACCATTATGTAGATCGTAACTGTTTTGATGAAACTGTCACCGAACAATTATAATTAATTATTAGATGAGTATCTACAAATACTTTGAGAACTGTCCTTAACCCAGTCTTTGTTGCATTCAAGGAGAGTACACAATGCATACCAACTTATACACCAAATGGGTTCGTCCAGTTTTCAATTAAACCGGCTCTTAATATCTCTGAAACGAATACCTATATCATTGTTGAGGAATCACTATCCAGTGGCAAATGTTCTGGTACAGACGCGTAGTTAAATGCTGTATGATGTTATTGGGAGCTCAAAGAGCGGAAAGTGGAGTTGAGGGTTTCTCTGAGAAGGAATAATAAATTTAATTCTCTACAATGGTATCTCCAAGAGAGATGTAACGGAGATTATGACTCTTGAGAGATATCAGAGTTACCATATTAGGAAGTTATGAAACGCCGGGAATAATTCTTTGATATGATGCATTCATTTCTTGATGGAAAACGTTATGAAATTCCCTGCAAAACTCCTCTACTCCACTTATTCCATCTCGTTCAATCAAGACGTATGGAAATGCTACAAATAATTACACGACGGTTAATTAATTTGTGGTTTTTCAAACACAAAGTTGAGCGGGCATAAAACTTTTACGCTTAGAGACCAGCGAGGGAGAAACTTGGTTTAATATGTCATTTTGATATCTTCCAGAAATATTCAGAGTGCTGATAGCTGATTCTATCCAATTTCGTGGAGACAGTGACGACAGGTCATCATGAGGATGCTCATGATGACCGGATATCACCAAAGAATTCTATGACCACCCATTCTTGTCTCAGAAGTGAACACAAACATCGAATTGGGGAAAGAGGTCCCTCGTGATCAGAAGTCAAATGCGTGAAAGTCATCAAGGAGCAGAACTTAATGTGTAATCTTGATGAGACTCTCTTGATTGGTGAGTTCGTCTGTTTTTAGTGTGCGTTTCCGGCATAGCGGGGTGTGGCACACCCCAACCTTATAATTTGCATTATTATACTAATTTTCGACCAGCTTTACAAATTGTTTTGCCCTGTGCTTATCAGATCTGGTTGGAGGGGACTTTTTATGGATAGAAATCAACTTTAAACGACGAAATAAAATTATAATCTCATTGAAACATCGCGAAAAAGTGAACAACGACTGTATTCTAAAACTACGAAAATATCCTTTGAATTAAGTAAAACTATAATTTTTTAATAACTAAACTTTTTCTTTGTAGGTACCACTCATTAAATAAACTAGAATAATTGGTCATCACAATAAAAAAAAATATAAGCTCATTAAAATACAAATCAGGAGCAAAGATCTGGAAGTACGAATCTCAGCTTTCTAATGCATAACTTCCAATGCACTTTATGACTCTACGTTCGTTACAAATTCGGTAATGGCATGATAAACAAAAGGATTTCGTCTTTTGCTTTTTCCTCTTGCACAGGAAACACCTGGCTTGTTTTCATGGTTTTACTGTGGGCAGAAGAGAGAGACAAATCATTGATCTCCCAGATCAGAGACCTCACACTGCAGCGCACTTTTTAAAAATATTAGTTTGAATAATTTTTGCTTCCCCTGAGCTCCAGACCTTCCCAATCTATATTATTTCTGAGTTTTTGACACCGACAAGCCGAAGGGACATTTTTCTTCCATATGTGTTGCCCTCATGGTGGATTTTTCTTCCACTAATGGTTTGCCAACGACTCATCTGTCCTGGTGGCTGATCGTCAGTTGATGTCGTTCAGACTCAATCTGAGAGCCCTTTATCATCGTAAAGAATCAGGTTTTGAGGCGGGATGTCCTCTACTTCCTACTCAGAGGACACGTGATCATTCTCCAAGACTTCTTACTCTACTTCATCAGAAAACCCTCCACCGAAGTCTGGGGCATCTTCCTTCTGTTCCAAGAGATGGATAAGGTTTGCAATTTCTTCAGGAGAGGTATATAACTCTCTAGACATCATTAAAGCAGCAGTTTTTGGAAAAATCCAAACGCGAATGGGCGCACTCAATCTAAAAATTGGGGTGGATGTCGGCACACTGGGGTGTGGGACACCCTAGACACACTTTACTTGCTTCTGGTGAAGTAGCAAAACAATGAATGAGCCTGTGAAAAGTTAGATCTTGTACAGGAAGAGTGGAAGAAGATTTACATGGGTGTGGGGGCACAAAAAAGAAATTAACGGAAAATGAGACTCTAAGAAACTTCTGGTGGGGTTTTTAACACCCCTGTGAGCTGTTCCAGGGTTACTTTCACACCAGACGAGACCAACTGGTCGAAAATATCGCTTTTATATTGGGCTGCGCGAGGTCAAATGATGGCGGAAACGCCAACGACCTAGTACTGGCGTTAGGTAAAAAAAAAAAAAAAAATGTTCTAGGGTTAAAATTAATATACCTTCCTTCTTCTTACACTCCTAGTGATTATTTGTTAGGGGGATATTTCCGCCAGTAAAACAGACCCTTCTCAAACCTAGCTTGAGATGGTATTTAAGAATCACTCGCTCTTGATGAACAAATAAAGACTCAATCAATTTCAAAAGCTTATACCTAATTATTACACATATTTTAATTATTAATTGCAATCAAAACGCTGCAAATTATCAATTGTTTTTTGCTCGATTCCAAAGGTTCACTATTGAAAATAATAAACCAAAACTATATTCTAGGTAGATAGTAGCGAAAATGATCTAAAAGACATGTTTTGTATTCATGTTATTGACATGTTATTGTAAACGTTTTCTGTTGAAAACCTCTTTAGTCAAATTCTGTAAAATGGAACTTTGGTTTACTGTGATAATCCCTCATTAAAACTAAAAGCCCGTTTTTGAAACTTCTTTCTTTGAGAGCCGTTTGATAATTTCCCACAGAGTTTATCTTCAGATAGTTGAAGATGAAGAAATTATTCAATTTTTTCTCTTTGAGTTTTAAATGGCTGAGAAACGTTTGTGTTTCCACTGAACCGGAATTTTTATGAAGCGAAAAGGCTTGTTAATTTTTTTCGTCTGAAAATGAAATGGAAGAAGTCGCAAAGAACACCAGGAAATTAACCTTACCCCTTAGAAGTGACAACTTGATTTAGGATGTTCATTCCACAAATGGAAAGGAAGCGCTCAGAAAAAAAGTTGCGCATCTATTTTGTTGACGGAGTTTGGAGGAGAATAAGAAATAGCGGACGGAAGGAGTAATGATGTCACTGGTGGAGGAGGGAGGGTCAGAAAACCTTCTCTAAGCTTAGAGTAATTAGAACAGAAAAGTAGGGTGAATGAGGGGTAGGAAAAATATACGGGGAGATTTGAATCTTTTCGTCGTTGGAGTTGGAAGGTTCTGATCCGTGATCGAAGTTTTCAAGCCTTACAAAAGGACAGATCGAATGAAGCTCATCCATCTTTCCAATCGAAACTCCTACAAAATATCAATGATAAAGTAATTGAATTAAATTTTTTCAAGATTTCTACCAGTCATAGAATTTGAATTCTATTGAATTAGGTTAGGGACGATGATCTCCAACGACTACATGGTCTTGGCTTCCCTAATTTTAAAATTCCATTTCCATTGTTTTATACGGCATGAATGGCTTTGTATTCATGAAGCAACCAAAAAAAAGGTCAACCAAAATGAAATTTTCTACTCGCGTTATGTTTTTTAGAGAAATCTGAACAACTTCGATACCTTCTGTATGTATTCAATTCCTTGTCTTAATCACTTAAAATTACTTATTGGCATAACTATGCCAAATGATGGTTGTTATTCTTATTAAGGTTATTGTTATAACAGTACAGGATAAGGTTTTATTGTCGTTGGTAGGTAAAAAAAAATAAATAAATGGTGACTATGACAAAACTGTGATCTTTACAGATGAGTGATCTATACAGGAAAATAATAAACCTTTGTGAAATAATTTGCTTTAGTGCTCCGGAAGAGAAATTCGAAATTCGCATGTTATTCATGTAAGGAAGATTAACTGCCTATCACACTTGGCAGATGTTAGTTGATAAATATGCATTGCATTTTTATATCAGTTCACTACATCTTTACGAACTTCCGACGAATTGATAGGTGCCAAATTTGTTAAGCGTCGAATTGGTTCGTAAAACAGCTCGACATGGAGCTAGAAACGGATGGTGATTTTAGTCATGATGTATGCGACAGAAGTTAGGAACCTTCATGAATAGAACGCATTGTGACAACGGTACCTAATACCCTCCTGCCATTGGGAGATTCAGTTATTCCGAGAGAAAAGCGCAACGGGGCCACGTGATTTAGCGCGACTGTAATTCAAACCCGTGAGTCACAGGGAGTGCCGGCGAGAGACCGCAAAATTTGAGAGCTGAACTCGCTCTTCGCTTGAAATTTAAATGCGGTTATCCTTCCCTTTTCAGTACTCCAGGCAAAACCGGATCGCGCGAATCGTATCCCGAAGGGGATAACGACGTTCCCTCCCCTCCAAACTACGCGACTTTTACCTTTTCCCCCACTCCAATTTTCAGTTTATCCGATAAATCCAGTTCCTCTGGATTATCCGAGCGCCCCCTTAGGGGCATTATTTCCATCAGTGTCCGATTGTGGACAAACCGCCGAATGTCGAGGGAGCACGGTGGTCATTGGATGAATTAGGGAAACCTTTCTGTGGATTAGTCGAGATTGAGAGTACAAAAACCACAATCATTAATAATTATTAGTCTACTTGTGGAGTATAGAAGATTTTTGTTTGTTTTAATAACAAGGTTTTCCATGCATTATTTGATAGTTACAAAAAATAGTAGCGTGTATACATGCCTAGATAATGATACAAAATAAATTATTCAAAAAAATAACGAATTAGGTACTTTCATCAAACTCCTTGGCAAGCTAATGAAGGAGTTCAAAAACATGACCCAAATGCGATGACCAAATGCGATGATCTTGCATGAATTTGGTCCATATTCTACTTGATGCTTCTACATGACCATAGCAAAACCGGACGTCTTTGTAGTTTCATGCTAATAGTCAGTGAACCCAGGCCAATTTTCTTACCTTGTTTAGGACAAAACGTTTATCCCCATAAAATATTCCACCTAAACAAGCTAATGGCGGAAAACAAAAAATATATTACCAACATAAAACCCATGAAATAAACCAGCCGAACGTTATACTGCATGAATATGGTCCATTTACATATTGAGGAGGCTCCTTCAATGAATGAACATTCAAAAACATGAACGTGACCCGCGTCACCATGAAAACCCACACGTCTAAAATAACCGTGCGGAAGGTTATTTTGCATGGATGTGGTCCATCTACTACTCAGGGGTAGGGGTGTGTCGGTCCAGGCATTTCCCTGGAACGGTTCCAATGGTTAAGGTGACAAAGATGTAACCGTTCCAAATTACCGGTACAGTTCCATTTCCGGTATAGGCAATCAAATCCCACTCACATGGCATGGATGAAGCAGGCAGTCAAATCCCTATCGTCCTTCTCCCATGCTTATGATCTCAACTTGCAATACAATAGCATCATTTTCCTTGACAATTCTCTAAAAGGAAGTAATTTGAACAAGTGTTACAAAGGAGGCAATTTATTATAAATAATAGTTACCAAACAATTAAAGGAAAGAATAATGACGTTGCAGTTCAAGAACTTAACATGACAATAATAAATTAATAATACTGGAGACAACTTCCATGCTAACCAGTCCAGAAGATAACTTCCCGCTCAAGAGCCATTCCATGAACCATTCTCAGTCCATGGAAGTAGTAAGGGCGCTTCCAGGTACAACATGGAACAGAACTGAGAACAAGATCCATGCTTACTGGTCCAAAACCCTTCCCGGTCCAGAGCCATTGAACCATTCTCTATAATATCTTATCGGTCCGGTTCCATCCTTACCGGTCCATTTCCATCCTCATCAATCAGAATGATCATATTGATGAGATGATTGATCAGATCATTCTGATTGGTGAGGATGGAACTTGACCGATGGAAAAGATTCTCTTCCCGGTCCAGAGCCATTTCAAGATATCTTATCAGTCCGTGGAACTGGACCGGTAAGGGTCGAGTTTTTGTCACTGAATGGAACCGTTCCAACCTGATACTAGGTTCCACAGTCCCGGTACAGCTGTACCGACACACCTTTACTCAGGGGAAATGCTTCTACATGACTGTTTGAACTCCGCCCGTTTCACTGAACGGTGATTTCAAAGAAACCGCCCAACACAGCTCCGAAGCCCGCCTACAGAGGTCAGCGCTACTGCCCCATTCACACTCCGTTTAAAAGCCCAATCCTGATAATTCATAAACCCGAATATAAGAACCAGTACGATTGCATTTCAGTACAATCAAAGAACAGTAAACAATACAAAACAAATTCATTTCCCCGAAAGTACTAAATCAGAGCAGCGTCGTTTCACCCCTGGTTTGCGTTGTTCCGCCATCTTACCTCAGTCCAGATCTGCTTGTCACCCTGTTTACCCGTCGTTTCAAGTACCTAGTTTCAGCTGATTATTCCCGTTAATTACCGCATTGTCCATGTAATATATCTGTTCTTATAACGATATCTGCTGTAATTATTCTCCCGCATCCCGAGGTGTATTCAATGACTGTTTAGCAAAAACCTCTAGTTTAAAATTGCAGTTGTAACCCAATAGTCGGGGAACCCAAGCCAATTGTTTTGCCTCATCTAAGACAAAAATTGTATCCCCATAAACAGTTCCATCTACCTCACTTATGGGTATAACCTTTTAAACATGCAAAAGAACATAAATTTAATTTTGCTTCAATGTAAAGTATGGTTGCTGTAGGATTCTATAGCAATCCAATCAGCACAGGAATAATAAGAAAATAACAAAATATTTTGGAAAGTTGACTTGAACCTCAAGGAATTATCAATTATGATATTGTTTATAAATATAAGGAACGAGCAACTCGATCGCATGTTTCATATTTACGCAACGTTAACGAATCAACGGGTTTAGTGACCATAATGTCCTTTGTAATGGAGCTTTACTGCCTATACAACTAGGTGGACTTTATTTTTCTTAAAGTAGTACCTCCGTCCTGAATACCAAAATAAGAAAAACGCGGTGGAAAGGTCGTTCCATTCAAAGCCTCATTCAGCGGTAAAACGATGATTTATAAAAGAGTGAGCTTAACTGTAGTCGAGAACGGAAGCTCTAAACTGAAGTATAACGGCATTGTGACTTACTGCTCTTAAGTACTATCAAAAACTTTATAGAACCGGAGAACTTACTCATAACTCGTTAACCACCTCCAGAGTGGTGGAGCTAAACGTTCTATTATGAGCCACAGAGATTCGTTAGTGCCACTTTCACTGCCCTTCATTAGTTTAATGACAGTATTCTCTGGTTAGATTTTACATGATGTTGGAAAAACGGCAGTGGCTGAAATTAACGCAATATCGGATAGGAGGATGGGTTTTGCCTAATGGCGATTATTGAAAATTCTTCATTATCAAGGCTAATTAGGCACTTACCGTCATTAAACGAATATTCAATTCATGTATCGCTTGATTGTTAATATTGTGGGTTTTATAACAATGTTTTACTAACTACCAATATTCTATTAAGTGGCCGCACCTGTAAAACGGAATCCCTGTGAATCGAAGTTGTATTGCATACCATGATAAATAAGTGTAAATTTGTGGCAGACCCTTAAACATAACATAACTTGTCTTTGATGGAAGCATGATAGCTAGCTGGCCTTGACATTGACCTCAAACCTCAATGGACTGAAATCATTCTGGGATACTCAAACTATGATAGCCTTGGATTTATGGATAGTTACCCGCTCGAACAAACCTTATATCAATCGACCGCATGTGGAGCACCGCTTGCTGGTGTCCTTTACGTTCCCTCATCCTTGAGAAATCCAACAGCGGAATGCTGGGGTCACGTTAGCAATGCACGCCTGCCCATCCCTTGCACCTGATCGCTCTATCAATTAGAGGCCCGTGAAACCCTTGTGCTCTGGACTCGGTGGAACAGGCCATTCATCCACCGATAGTTACAACCCTCGTCCATCTATAATAATTGATACAACATTGGCGCCGGAACAGCTATTGCAGCCCTGGGCACACCCAAAGGCTCTCGCTAACAATCCCTGTTTAAATTATTGCGCTCGATGACTCTCCTGTGCCCTCAGCATACATTCCTTTTCCCCCGTAGTGAATACCTTCAACATTCATCAGTGATTGTTTTAAAACATAAATCAAAAATTAATTACTGTTAAAATAATAAAGTAGTAGGTACTCATAAGTAGCCTTTATTTTCGTCTAGACTTTTTTTAACATGAAATTCCTCGAGATTTAATTACCCGATTTTCGCACGAATCTGACATCTTTGGAGCTTATTTATCTTTGGAGCTGAAATATTTAGAGCCTCACTTGCTCTAACAATATTTTTGAGTTTTCACGATATAATTTGGGGCTGAACCTGGCTAAGAATCTTTGTGACAAACGTCGTGGGTATGTTTTTGAACTCATTCCCAACAAAACCATTTCAGAATTAATTTTTCAACTACTATGTATCATCTTCAATTATAGACCTTTGAAACTGAGAAAGAGAAAAAAGTCTGCCAAGTGGATGTGGCACATAGTTTCCTCCTATCCATAACCCGATTATATAGATGATCCGATGCATAGTAGTTAATCTCAAAACACCAATCTATTAGTTCCTTCCACTACCCTCATAGGGGACCATCTACACGCTAATCTGGACAATCCTAGAAAATGTCATCAAATTCGGATGAAAAATGTAAATGTTATGGCTGTCACAAGGATTTTACTTATGCGCATGCGCAGAGGCTTCTGTGAATTTTAAGGCCTTGATTTTCATTGGGGACCATCTACAATCTAATCCGCGTAATCCCTAGAAATGTCATCGGGATCGGGTAGAAAATGTAGAAGTTATGGCTGTTACAAGGAATTCACGTTTGCGCAACCTAATCCGCATAATCCCTGAAAAATTAATCGAAATCGGACAATAACTTCGTGTAGTTATTCGCGTTACCAGGAATTCATGACAGACGGACGGACAGACAGACAGACAGACACACAGACACGGAACCAAAATTGTTCAGAAAGGTCTAAAATGCAAAACGCGAGTGAAAATTTTGATTTTGGAGAACTTTTTTTTTCGTCCTTGAAAAGTGAAAACAAAGCTTCCGCTGCCTTGGTAGACTCGGTAGCAAAATGTGAACCAAGTAAAAATGTGATTATAAGTTGGAAAAAATATGACCCACTTTTCCCTCATAATCATTTTGCAGTTGAAAAGTTTTAGTACTATGTTCGGTTAGTTCTTGACCAATTTAAAAGGGGTTTGGGGTATTACCTATTTATATTTTTAAATTTGCTTGAGGCATCAGTTATAGAGGTTCTAACTTTGAATATATTAATTATAATAGAATATCCCAATACTAGATTTCCTGTGATAATCAAAAAATAAAATAATTGCCACTAACTGTATATGAATTGGTTTGAAAATTGAATGAGATTAATGTAAAACCACACCATTCACTTGTTATTTTGAAACTTTATCAAGTATGGTGGCAAAAGCCAAGTTGCATAACGGTGCCATTCACTTTGTTAGACTTTTCATGAATAAAAATTTTTACCAATCAATCAATAATAGATTTATATGAGGGAATTCATCAGCACCCAGGTCATTGGAATATTACGTCCACACCAATCAAGTCGTTGTTATTTTGTCTTAGAATACAGAACATACTGCCCATCCGATTAGGTCTAAGTACCTGAAAAAATTCTTTTCTGGTTTATGTACTTTAGGCAGGTACATGTACTAGTGGAGTAGTCGTACGCTCTAATCTTGTTGGTATCATACCGTTAAAGCTAGCCTTCAATACTTCGAAACCAAGAGCAAAAACCTCCAATCGATTCAGCCTCACAATATTGTTGATACGTTGACATTGTTGATACAGTTGAGATAAAATCTCGATATTAAGGATTCTGTGTAGTTCGAATACACTTTATCATTTCCTTTTACAACCTCCCCACTTTCACTATCATATAAACTTCTCGGTTTTATAAGGATTTCACTTTATGATCTTTTATTCCCACATCTATATTTTACTCTTCTAACCATAATAAAAACCGAGAATTTCAACTCTGCTTCATAAGTTATGTTCCATTGTTAACTTACAACACTCAACTATGGAATAGGTCATTCCAACAAGTAGAAATCTTTTTTTGTAAGTTATTCGAAGTATACAGTCGAGTTTGTTGAATGCAGATCCTTCATATTGTTACAAGGGAAGCAGTGAGAAGGAAAGTGACGTAGAGTACTCAACGAATAAACGAAAGAATCATAGTTTCTTTGACTTTAAAGAATCATAATTACTCATGTAGCTGTGATAAAATTGCACCACCCTTTGATAAATCATTTACTTAATTTCAACATAAATGGAATATACGTACATATATAGACTTATGGTAGCTCTGCGCATTATCAACCACCATCCTCTATCCTCTGATCGCCTTGGGCAAAATTCAAGAACATCAAACCACTTTTCGAATTATATAGAACTGTATTTACCCTAGGTTCCTTTACATTTATATCTAGAAACGAGGTTCATTCCATAATTTAAATGTGAATGAAAACACGTTTCATGAGAGCACTTCTTGTCTCGGCGACCATAATTTCCTGTATTTAAATTACAGCCAAACTCGAACTGTAAACAAAATTTCCCCGCTATCTTGTTCCAAGGTTCTACTCCAATCTTCATGTGACAAAAATCAACCGAGAATCACCAGGCGAACTAACCTTTATACTCGTTTCTAATGTTAAAACACATTGCTAAGTAATGCATGCATTCCAGGGGACGTCCCATTGGATAAGCGGTATACTCTGGTGAAATTATGTGCAATTTGGGGGATTTTGAGTTGAACAAAAAAACGCTGCAAATCATTGCTCAAAGTTTTATTATTTTCTGTATAGATCACCCTTCTGTATATATCACTGGTTCTCCGTCAATAGCACCTACCACCATCTGTATTCTCCCTTGACCTTCCCTCTCAAATTTCATCTTCCTGCGTTCAATAGGATTGAAAATGGCTTCGGAGCTCACTCAGCTGATCAGTGATCTGAGGAGTGAAGAAGATCTCCTCGAATGCTGGAAGAGCACTTCCATTCAATAGGATTGAAAATGGCTTTGGAGCTCACTCAGCTGATCAGTGATCTGAAGAGTGAAGAAGATCTCCTCGAATGCTGGAGACGCCTGGAAGAGCACTTCCATTCAATAGGATTGAAAATGGCTTCGGAGCTCACTCAGCTGATCAGTGATCTGAAGAGTGAAGAAGCCTTTGAGTAATGATTTGCAGCGTTTTTTACCCACCAACATTTTTTTTAAATACCAACTTTTTTTTACCTACCAGCTAGGTACTACCTACCACACCATACTGGCTTCACACCTTCACAATCAAGTTTATTAGAAAGAACTAAACGCTTCACACTCGATTGGAAAAAAAGAAAGCTTCAAATGAAAATTTGATTACTGGTTACGCAGAAGGCAAAACTGTATACAGTATTTGTATACATACAATATCGATTTGTATACATACAAATCGAAGAAATGAACAGCGATCGCATTTTAGTCCGATAAAATTTGAATGGAGATTAGACCTCTTTTGCGATTCACACTCATGATTCTGTTTTATCGAAGGAAAACCTTCAAGTACTCGTAGGGACCGAACGGTTTGTCCTACAGAGCTCCGGGTGGTCTCAAAAATTTTTAAAAATTCAATACTATTTAAAATTTGTGAAAAAACGATACCTTTATTTCGAGAGTTTTCGAGCTAGGGCACTCTTGAAAATTCCAACCCTTAATTTTCATCCCTTAGAAGTGAGCTACATCAACCAAAAGCTTCGCGGCACAACTAGACCCCAAATGGAGCCCATATACCAAATTTGAACCAAATCGGTCCAGTGTTGCTAAGAAAAGTGCCGCGTACGGCGTACGGCGGACGGACGGAAATTTTTTTATTCGATTTTCGTATTCTACGTACCTTGAAACGTAAAACATCAAATTTTGAGGGGGGGTTAAAATTTTTTTTTCTTGCTCGATTCCAAAGGATTATTATTGAAAATAATAAACCAAAAGAAACACGCAAATCGGTTGTAAATGAAGGTCTGTGTAGACGACACAAGATTTTGTCACACACATATGGTTTTTTCGAGGATTTGGATTCAGAATGGTCTAAAACGGATTAGTGTGAGGTTATTTTCTTTTCTGTTGAGTGTTGTCCAACGTTACCCCAGATCGATCGCATAAGGACTACCATTTCTTACTATGGGATGTCCTAAAAATGCTATATGCTATGTATCTACGTATCCAACGAGGATGTCCATCATGTTACAATACAGAGAAAGCTGACCAGTCTCCTGGTAGATAATAAAGTAAAATTTAAATGTGGGTAATCAGTTTTCCAAAGAGAGTGCATCTGCAAAAAAGGACAACGTTCATCACTGATGTGTGGTAAACATAACAAAGCATCAAAAGTCCTGACTCTCCTATTGACTTTGGAAATTACGCAAATTGCAATCATGCAACAAAGACTTCAATGGATCGTTCAAAAGGGAAACTGATGAATGAAACTGAAGGTGCTGGATGAGTTCCGGAAAAATGCAATAAAGATTTTCATGGTGAGATATGCTGGGTTTTGCATACTAAAATTGCTTAGATTCCTCTTATCTCGTTTGAACTAACGGGGGTCCAGCCTTAAGCTGACATCGGGAATAACGTTGATTCTGTGTGGGTTCGTACGTCGTTATCACTATTCCCAATTTAACATGCTGGAGGGATCATTGTTTTCACTTCAGGGAGATGGACACAATAAATATTATTGTTTCCATATCTCAGATTGAGATTTTGGACAAATCATTTTTCCGAAATTTCAATCACCGCTCGAATTCCAAGTTTAGAATGTTCGTAACGCACGGTTTAAGGTACATGTGAGTTCGCCATTTTTAGATTCCCGTTCAAGGATAATAGTATACCTACTATAGTGCAGCGTAATGTTCCAATAACCTGGTTATTGGTGAATAACTTTCTGATGAACCATCGGATCTGCAACCATTGACCTAACAGCCCATGACCAGAGAGAACTCGAAGGAAAAAGTTTAACAAAAATAGTAACAAGGAACATTTTTTTCATCTGTCGAGGCTCGGAGGAAAACTTTTTAGCTACGTTTATTATTCAAAAGTTGAACCCCCCCTTGCTTTAATTTTCCCCAGTTTGCATAGGAGAACCACGCAATTAGTTAGTGAGTATAAAAACCCAGGAGAAGAGAAGTAAGGCAAATGAAAATTTTAACTTTGTAGGTACAGGAATATTCCCATTTTTATGTCGTTTCATATTCAGTCTGATAATTTCCTTTCACCCCCTTTCCCGACTTTTACTCAGCCACTTTTACGTGAGAGGGAAACCTGGCAAATTGCCCGACTAATTTGTTATTCCTGGTGGAGAATAACAGAACCGATGTCTCCGTTACTGTGTGAAGAAAACTAACATTATTCCTATTATTTCCTTACTCGAATTATTCAATGAGTGGATTTTACGGAGTACTTTCGACGAAGATGCAAAATACAGGAATCACAGTAACAGTGAGACAATATTCCAAATTAACTACGAACTGGGTACCGTTCTACCTATGGAATATGTCCAACAAACTGCCAAGTAAATTACAAACAGTCTGCCAAGTAAGTTACTAGGGGGTCGTATAGCTTCTTCATAAATAATAATATTGCATTAATAATATTATTTAACTCTTGTAAATAGAATATTGCATTTATCAGATTTCCTAAATATTATGAAACCATATATTTGAAAATAATGTTATAAGTTTTCTTATTGGCACCATATACAATGATGAACATTATTCTATTGGGTGAAAGACGTAGCATAACCTTTCCAATAATTGCTTACCAATCAAATGTTTCAATGCCTCGTTTACCGTTTCCATATTCGAAAAGGTTTGAATCTGTTACTTGAAGTTAACCCATACAATTTTCTGCGGCTTCTCAGCCACAAACTTTTCATTAGTCTCAAAACCCGCTGAACGAGTTGGTAGCCTCAAAAACTCCACATCAACCTCAACTAACGCGATCCCAAGAAGTGGGAATCTCAACTCGTGCACAACGATCTTTGAGGAGCAAGTTTTGACGCTTTGATGCTAAGCCAAGATCCTGGTAAAAGGAAAGACTTCGAAAAACATCGGACGGGGTCAAGAAGTTGTTGCCTCTGTTATCAGCCCCCAAAAGCAAAGTGCCTGCTGGATGGATTTTCAACTGAGTCCGAAGTAAATTCGAAGGTGGAGGGAGAATTGGTGTTCAGAAGTTCTAACTAACTTCACTCTTAAAATCATGGGGGCTCATTCTCGTAAGGTCCTCACACATCGTGCTCCAGGAGAATAGAACCAGCACACAGATTCCACCATGAGCAACAATTACTTTGACGTTTCTGTAATTAAAATTTTACATACTGAGCCTTTTACATATTTTTTCCATTTTTTATTGTATATATAATATCACTATTGGATATTCAATAATGTTAGTTTTTATCTTCAATTTTATCTTTGATATGTTGCAGGTAATGACGAAATTCATATTTCCAACGTAGTCCATATTTCAAGGTAAACCTATGAACATATAGCAATTCAATAATGTTATGGATGAAACTACCAAAAATAGAGAGCCATTTACGAGCAATTTGAAACGTACTGATTCTTGAACAATTTGCGAAAACCCATATATAATGGTATACCCACCTAGTAGATATTTTATGTGAAAAATGATATATCATGGTATACCCACCTAGTAGATATTTTATGTGAAAAATGATACAATTGTTGACCAGAACCTGGGTTCTGGTTACAAGCTCTGGAGCTTGTAAGAGGTCAAATGATTTACTGGGCGGGTTTCTTTACAAACCATATCATGGTCTTGTGGATTTCTAAAAAACGTATAAGAAGAAGCGAGAAAGATCTATTTATCATTGAGCAGTAAAATAGAAGTTTTTCACGATCATGTTGAAACGTACATTTTAAAAACAGCAACATTATTGAGAAGCTATCTTTGATTAACATGATGAATTTTTGCCTTTCCACACCAACTGAGGAAATCAATAAGCTAACATCAGGAGGCCAAACCCCAAACCACTCTCCAAATTGGAGCGAAATTGGTTGATTAGACCGTGAAAAATTTGTTCAAGGAAAAACTTAGTTGTGCCCAGGACAACAATTTGACCACAGACACGGAACCAGAGGTTTTCAACGAGCTCTATAACGCAAGATGCGTAAAAATTGTTATTTTTAAGGACCCAAATATATTTGATTTACTACAGTAATACTAATGTTAGCTTCAGTAGTCAGGAACCGAATCGCTTGTTTTACAGTTTTATAGGAAATTATCATTCTAATTTATTGATATTATGGTATGACTTTGAGTCAGCACAAAATATCTTACATTACGTTAATACCTTGTTAGAAGTAAACATTTTTTATTGTTCAAAAATGATTATATAATCGGTTTTTCAAAAATTGAATTCGTCACTCATGCCGTATAGATTGTACTTTTAATCTATCAACAAATTGATACGGATTCACTCACTGATTCATAATTCCAATTCATTATATTATACAGAGAATTATATTATATTCTCTTCTCTGTAATGACGTTTACGCCCATATCACATGAACGGCCAGCTCTCTAATGTGAGCCATCATTTTCTTAGACCCTAATGTTTCGTTTCTTCAAAGGACCCGCTCTCGTGCCAACACTATGTATATTCACTATGTACATAGTTATGACGTCACTCGTAGAATATATTGCTCTCACCCGGTCGTCACCTTCAAGAAGCAAGTTCGCTGTAATTCAGGAGAGAGGCGTGTGGTAACGAGGTCGAATGAAGTCCTTGGACCTAGCAACAAGAACGAGCTTTGAAACTCGTACGCATTCACGAGGATATACGGTTATGACGGTTTCATCTTGTAACTGGAGAGAAGGGTCCTATACGGTATAATTATGTCAGTGACGTTCTACCACCGTGTGTTGTTTTACATTGGTGTAAACTGTTAACACGTTCGGTAATTTTCCAAGCAAAACATACTTAAAACGCCATGTCACCCCTCAGTCAGAAGGGCAGAACTTTCTCAAACATTTTCTTGAGAGAAGTCAACATGACACAATCCAAATACTTGAAAACAAGCCCATATAAAAACGACCAAGCATTGTTCGTATTATATTGTATGAACTGTCCGCCAGTCAACTCAGTTGTAGAACTATTGTTGCAAACTCCCAGGATTGAAAAAACATCATTGGTCCATGCATTATCTTCTGCTCAGCAAAGTTTTGGACGTCCCCGCCTTGTTCTTCTGTATGTTTTGTCGTCCAAAAGTTTCTGCAGGATCCATTCTGGCTACAATGATGTTCTGCCCAAAAAAGCTTGTCCAGAGTTGTGCAATGAAACTTCCTCTAAAACCAACACAGTTCTTCCCAATAGCTTTTGAAAGCGTCCATGGTTTCCAGCTAACGTAACCAAGGTTGTGTGAATGCAAAATATAGTAGTCGAAGAGATCATCACACTTCTTAGCTCCTGCTACAATTGCATGAGCATGAATGTATTTGCTGATTTTATCCTTCCGTGTATTTAGACTTTTGAGTATGTGTTAGCATTTACCAGGTGAATGAACTCATTTACAGTTTTTAAGGCATAACCACTTCTTTGAGTCTTCTAGGAGGGTATGGTTTTTGCTTGCATAGACCAAATTGTGAGCTTCACTAATGGATTATACATCTCTCGTACACCTTAACAGTTAGCCTGAGGGGTGGAACACGGCTCTCCAATAAGTTTTTGGGCTCAATTGCAGCTTCCAGGGAAAGTAACAGACAAAACAGCTGCCTCTCGAAGCTGTGAGTTGTAAGAGTTGTCTCTTGCATTGGACGGACATCATTGTGTCTCCGATGAGGCGGAAGAGCTTCATTGGTACCCCCGTTCTCAGCATTTTCTAGTGTAGTTCCTCTCCTGGCTGCTCGAAAATTAACAAGATGGTGAGTTGGGGAAAGGTTAGTCCCTTCCCTAGCATGTTTATCCTGCCTGGTTCTGTCCTATTTCCCTGTAAGCAAACGGCAGCAGAGAACAGGATTAGGTAACTCGTAATTGAATTGCATTCAGCTGCCCGAAACAGCGCTCCTTTTTGTCAGAGTAAGTACTCATAGAATTGAAATTTTATCAAAATTGTATGATTTTACCAATTTACCGAACAGAAATAAATTACTGTTACCCATGAATACTGGTTTACGTATGATATTGATCAAAATCATACTTTCGTATGATATTGATATTGAGTCAATAATGTGCTAATAATGTGTGTTCCTCAAGATAAGTGATAGAGAGAGAACAAATACAATAGCGAGTTAAGTTTTATAACCTTCTCTCCCTCCATTAATACTTTCCTTGTTACTACGATATTAATGGATGTTAGTTCAACCACTTCAACCTACGATAAGCCTCTCTTGATTCAAAGGTGTAGACAAGCTAATTTTAAAGCTCGAATAACGGCGGTGGAGGTTGTTAGCGCTGCGGCGCTGATAGTGAGGACACAAGAAATGAAGATGTCCGTTTGTTTGCTGAACAAATATTGCCGCAATGGGGCAACGTCCTACCCCCAGCTTGATCTCCCAACTGTGGTTTGTGGTCCTGGTTTCTTGGTTACTTTGTCAATACATCTCGATTTTAACATCCGGAAAACTCCTGCGTCGATGTCACAACTCAAGATGATGTAGAATTATAAAACATAATTACGACAGACGACAGTTGGTTTTTTTTTTTCAATATTATTACCGAGATTGGAAAATTCGAGTAATTTTCTGTTGTGAAAAGCTTAACTATTTCCTTTGTTTAACTGAAAACCTTAACGAGTGCATTGCAAAATGGAGCTGCACGAGGGTTAACCGACGTTTTTAAGATTACGAAAACGAGAAATATCGCAAGTTGTGCATCACCATTCTCTCCCAACAGTTATGGTGTCATACAAATTATTTGATTGCTTTATAAGTCTAACTAAACAAAATTGTTTAGTTTTCCACATTTTTCTCCAAGTTTATCACTTTCCTCCTAGGATTTTTAGACAGCAGTTCAAAAAACATCGGTCTTTCAAAATCAAAATTCCCACTTGCATTCAGAGTTTCAGAGCTTGTGAACAACTTTGGATCCAAGTTCGCCTAATTGTCAGTAGACAGTTTTTTGTTTGAGGCCTGATAATAACAAAATAATAGTTCAATTTTGATAAAATTCCAAGGTTTTTGCGAATTAGCTCTTGGATCTTTAACATGAATTGTCATAATGTAGTAACCTGGTTGTACTGAAATTTTTAGAGTGGTTGAGAGCTAATCGTAGGTATCGATACTCAATAATAAACTATAAATACCCAAAATATCTTTACATCTAGTATTGAAGAAAACTGTACCTACTATTGATGCAAACCTACTGTTAGTGACTTGTAATTTGGCACTTTCCGAACCCCTGTGATAACCTGCATTGAAAAAAGTACTCAAAATGATTTATTTTGCAAATGCAACGTGGTCAGATTGTGCGCTACTGTACTTGCTGTCTCGTATTTACCCAAATCTTAATGCTTTTTCGAACTTTGTGATTATTCACAATTTTTTCCTAAAATTTCATTCATTTTTCCAAACACGAAGTCCAAAATTATGTTTTGGATAATAAATGAAATTAAATTCCTGGTTTTGTTTTTAAAACTGAATTTGTGATTATTGACAAAAAATCTATTATTGAAACAGTCCATTCATACAGCATGAATTAATGAGCAAATTTTCAAAGAAATCTTTCAGTTGAAGGGATGGTTAAGAAAAGGAACAATGGTGTTGAAATATCTTTTAGAAAGTTTTTTAGACGATTCTTGGTTTTTTCGATTTTTAGTATACCATGCCAACACACTGTATGCATTGGGTATGCTTTGAAGATGTTGGGGGTCCATATTCACGTTCTACTCGTCTCCACGAACCCATAGAGTACCCACACGGCTCTTCTTGGTTTTCTCGATTTCCAGTATGTACGATACCAACATACTGTACGCACTGGGTATGCTATGAAGATATTAGGAGTCCATGTTCATGTTCTAGTCGTCTCCCCGAACTCATAGAGTACCCACACGGCTACTGTATTTCTGGCTTCAACAAATATACTTCATTATTTATGTAAATACATATGTATTATTTTTAATTTTTGGACAATTTTTCATTTTTTGTAAAGTGCATCGGTATCAGAAATTTTGTTCTGAGTCCGAATATACCATGTATTACTACAATTGTGAATGGAATAACCACTAAAAACCGGGAACAACCCGTTTTTTAAAATTATTTTTGAAATTTGGACCACTTTGGGTTGCCCACAATTTTTAGACAATTCTAGAAAAAAAATAGAAATTCTTGACAATTACTCAAGTTATTGTGCGGGGTGACAAATATGATATATATATATATATATATATATATATGATTTTTGGAAAACTTCAGGGATCGTTTCAGAATGTTCCAAAACGGATTCATTTTCCTTGAAAACTCGCTAAAAACGTTTAGAAATTTTTGCGATTTTGAATCTTTTGGGAGATTTGGATCACCGATCAGACCGATTAGCTGAACATGAGCGTAGCACACTCTTTGCGAATTACCATATATTCACCTGTATATAACGGGACATGGAAGAAAATAGTGTTGTAGTGGAGTATGTCAGTTTGCTGTAGAAACTACATTATATTATACTTATGCAACGACAACACTATCAATTTTACTCACTCTCCCAAGTAAACACCACCGAAATCCTGCTTACAAACGAAACCTCCTGCTACACCACCTGCTTACACCGAAACATCCTGCTTAAGCAACGATCTGATACTCCAATGGACAAGTTATAATAAATACCCTTTCAACGAAGATGTTTTCGAGGGGAAATCCAGTACAGTGAGTTTCGTCTGTCTTATCATACCCCTCTCTGCTCGACATCAACTTCCTCTCATCCACTACAAGGTGGAGTATCCCTTCAACTTTACAACCCTCGTTAAGTACAATGACGCCTGCCTGTTTGTGTATGCACCCTCCGAGCAACGTTCCCTAAATCCCTTCATAATGACGGAATCTCAAACGTCTATTGCTCCTTCGCTTCACAATGTATTAGCTTTGCCCTTCTTCCACCACGTGGTTGCTTTTTCATTGTATAGACGTTACTGCACCCTTCAGTGAGAGAGGAAGCAGAGTAAATAGACTTCATGCACCATAACCTTTTTCGCTGCATCCATACCAATAAAACGAGGAGTTTTGCAAAAGTTTAGACTATTGACTAAGCCTTAGTAACTCTTATGGTCATCGTTGTAGAGTAGCATGGCTCAGGCCAGGAAAGTGAAATTGGAAGAAGAAGAAGAGAATAGAAAATTAAGGGTGAAAAAGAAGTTGGAGTTGGCTAATACTTGGTGGTGAATTGCTTTAGTTGGTATACATCGTTGCTCTTATTTCAAGAGCCACGTGATGTTGAAAGATCAATACGCCGAGAGCTTCTGTGAGGAAATTCAAGCAAAGGTAGAATAGGCAGTGAAGGCAAGTAGGGTCCAATCAGTACTAATACTTGATCCTTGAGTGGGAGAAAGGTTGAGAGGAGAGTTGTATGGCAAGTAAAAAGCTTGAATTGAATTCAGGCCACGCCTATGATGGGCAAGCCTATCGTTGAAAACCCCACCGTCTACTCAGTCTAGGGTAAACAAATCAACCGAAGGGAATATCAGGGGTTGAGTGGTCAGCAGTTTGCTCAAAGGGCCTCGGAGAATGAGATTTGGATGACGAGAGGCGGGTTGGAGCTACAGTTCTCATGGACAAACACAACCCATTTCCCGGCCTACAAGTACATACGGTAGTAAGACAGATCAGTCTGTCGCTAGTACCAGTTCCTGTAACCGCACTAGCCTTCTCTTGTACTGTAGGTACACACGGTTCGTATACATAGACTGCTATTGGAACACCGTGTTTACCGTTTGGATTCATAAGGCGAGGTGTTAGAACCTTCCGTCTGCCCGGAAAGCCAAACACCTAGAGCCACAGTAATATCTGTGTTCCTCCCTTGGTCTAATCCACTGTTGATACGGGAAGCCGTTTCCAGGAACCAACTCGATTTCATGACCTACAGCACTTGTGGGATTGTTTGGAAGTAGTTATGTTATGTAGAGACCATATCATCAGTTCTTTCTTGAAGCGACCTTTCTTCACAATATTCAAATTCAGAAAGTATGACTCAGAGTAATAATGTGATTGGAATTAGAAGTTGATATTTATGGAATGTAAACCCAACAAAATTATCTACTCTAATTAATTTAATTCCAGAAAAGAATAAGACTATTCTCATCAGATTCTTTATATGATGTTACACGTTACCTAGATCGAACAAACATATTGTGTGCAGTAGTTTTGGCTATTGATATTGTACATACATGTATATTTCAGTATCACCAGTGTACAGTCCATGTATCCGCTACTATCACTCCTGATGTTCGGACTACTATGAAATCAGTAAGCAATCATCATTAACTGTTGAGAAACCTCCCTCAAAAAAATTAGGTGGATTTATTTCGCGATGTAGATACTAGATACGGCAAAATCACACGAACAATGCAATAAATTAAAATAATGAAATAAATCCCAAACCACAAAACGAAACAACATAATCACCTGATTCCCATAACACTACACAAAGAAAAACTAACTCAATAGAGAAACTGTTCAGACATCAACATCCCTTTTGAGAGTGAATATATCTCTACTCTCACCTCTGGATATCATTACTCTTGGTTTGATGATTATTATTCAGTCTCAGATCTGCTGGCATAAATTTGTTGTGGTGGTGTTAAATAAGTATAATTTACTGACTTCTTTTTACTCTTTCTAATTATGTTTCAACTTTCCAAGCTTAGTACCGACTCTTATTATTTATAACGAGCACAAAGATAATATACTTCTGGCACGTAATATAACTCTTCCTCTTTCGTCGCGATTCGCGATTTATGCAAATAAGTCTAATCTAAATCTTTTGAAAACCGCTTCCCGGAACTGGGAGCCCAAACTTGAAAACCCTGCGGAAATTTAAAATATGGACCTGACTCGAGGATGCATCGCCCATACTCCTCCCCGGATCGCCCACATGGCTGTAGGATCCAACTCATAAATCTCCCAGTAGGGAGGTAAGCACCGAATGTCATGAAAAACTGATGTTTTTTGTTTTTGGTTTTCATAAAAGGAGGAACCCGTCAGCAGAAAGCTTTGGCGTCGAGATTTATTAAATGCTTTCAAAACGAAACGAGGAGGGTTGTGCAAAATATTCCTCAATTTCCCACATATATGTGTTGCAGTGTTTTGTGTGTGTGTGTGTGTGTGTGTTTTATTGTTTTAAGTTTATATTTTCGGGTTTGGGTATACAAAGCAGTATAAAAGCGAATCAGGGTTGATTCAAGGGTCACTACGTACCAACCATATTTTCGCTTCTTAATCAAGTTTAATTAGGAATAAACTATTCACACTCAATTTGACGACATAGGGAGTTGGGGTGCCTTCATTGGGAAATTTGATTACTGGTTGCTAAGGACGCAAAACTGAGCACTACTCGAAGAAACTTACAACGATCGTGCTAAACCCTTAAGTGCTCATGGGGAGCGAACGGTTGGTCCTACAGAGCATAGAGTGGTCTCATTCAGTTCTAAAAATGCAATACAATTTTAAATTGATGAAAAAACAATACCTTTATTTCGAGAGTTTTCCAGGTAGGGCACTATTCAACATTTCAACCCTTATTTTTCACCCCTTAGAAGTGATTGACATCAACCAAAAGCTTCAGGGCACAACTAGACCCCAAATGGAGCCCATAATACCATATTTCATCGAAGTCGGTCCATAGTAACTAAGGAAAATACCGAACAGACAGAAAAATTTTTATTCGGTTTTCGGATTCTTTTTCTATTGTATGTACTTACTTACTTTGAAACGTAAGCCAACAAATTTTGAGAGGAGGTAAAAATTGTTTTTTCCTGGTCTATTCCAAAGGTCCATTATGATTGACTCTGAAATGGAAGAACTGACGAATAGTTAAAACTAACAAAATGATTTCTAATTATCTTCGAAATTATCTTCTTCAAAATAATAAACCAAAAATCAAAATTATGAATAAGAGCCCATGAAATGCTTTTCAGTGTCCCGTAGGTACTATCTGAAATAAAACGGATGTTCTATTCAAATCCTGTTCCTCCGTACTGAAACAGGTACATGAAAAAGTGTTGAATTAGAACCGACTCATGAACCCCCTCAAATTGTTGATCGCCGATAACACTTATTTTCATGTCATGTGGGGTTATCGTCGTTCCGTGACGGTGGCTAGAGCACTCTACCGATACAGAATTGCACTCAAGCTCAGGCTCTTTTCCCTTTAAACCATTCGTAGCCCTTCAGTTTTATTGATATTGATAAGCGATAGTGTTTGGCACAGTTCCCGGTTATCGTGATAGTTTACGACTATCGAGTGGACCGTTAACGCAGAAATATGTAAGGGTTAGTGGGAGAAAATCCTAAGATTACAGCCTCTTCCACCAGACATAGTGCTTCAGTTCCTCCATATTTCTCTCCTGAAATACAACCCTTATAAACAGGGCATTTGCCTCTTCAATATTAGGCACTGAAGTGTGTACTGAATACTTCCAAGGTACTGGGGTTTGGAGCTCCTAAACCAGCAAAATTTTCTCCTCATTTACCATTCCTCCATGAATACATTTGAATTCCCGTGGCCTTTAAAGCTCTCCGAGGCAAATTGCAACTTGAATCGAACGTAACAACTTACCGGAAAATTAAGTTTCCACCCGTGCAAATACCCACTAAACTTCCTCGGTAGAAATTAACCCGCTAGGGATTACTTCTCGGAAAAGGTGAAAAATGAGATGGATACACTTAGTTCTTATTAAAAAGATATTTGGTGTAGTCATAATGTAGGAGAATTAATTTGGTCCGAGCTTTAGAAAATCAAGTGCGGTACCGTTGAGCGGGGTTTTTAGAGCATCCAGCTGGGTGAGCTACTAACTCAGCGTCTAAACGTAATGGAATGATACTTTTCAACCGTGTCCTTTTTGCTTCACCTTTTCAATTGATAGAGCAAGTTTTTTGGGATTTTAGGGATGCTCTTGAAGTGGAAAATTCATTCTAGCTTTTTCACAAAGCTGAGGGAAATCATAATTAGTGTGGTTGATTTCCGCTTTTTGTAGTTCCATAAGTTGGAGAGTTCACCTTGTTCACTGACAATGGAGATCCCTTCAAGAAGGAACGAGTGACCTTAATTTTTCACTTTTAACTTTATAATTGAAAATTAATAAGTTATCGCAGTAATAATAGAGCACTCCATTCCATGAAAAACTTGTTTAAATGGTGTCTATACTTACTTAGATAGAACCAATTTCCTAGACAGGGGGGTTAGATCTAGAAACATAAGGAGAATCGTCAACAGATATAAGTTATAAGTGACTGTTACAAGTTCTTGGATCAGACTCCATTTCTCCAATGGAAGTGTCAATCCGAATGGTTATCATTTTTAACTTCAGTTAAATTATGCTTAATACACTACTAAATAATCATAAATATAAACTTGTCATTGTATCATGCACTAGCACGCAACAACAACAACTAGTACGCTGCACTGAATAATTCTTCAAATGATTATTATGATGATGTTATAAAAATTAAATATTTGATTTATTAATAGTCAGTATTCTTTTCATTTCTCAATGAAACCTTCTTAATATAAAGTAGGTAACTGGAACCTGGTTCTCGAGAATATCATTGATTTTTTGCGTTTCTCTGTCAATCAGTACGCACCTCCATTTACAAAACCACTCCAAAATGATTGGTAATCAACCCTTATCTCCTAAATTAGGACAAGTCGCGTTCAAAAGTATGATGTAGGTTGACACCCTGAGGAGCGGAGCACTCTGGTTGAAAAGGATGAAGACTCGATCCTATCAAGCTTGTCGCACATTGAACCACCAAAATGACTCAAGCAGTCGATCTTGGGAGCGCCGGAGATGAGTTTTCTGAAAGGTATCAAGATCTCTTTGAGCCGAAAAGCTAAAACTGTCGGAGGAAGAACCTTGAGGAGGGATGGCGGGAGATAGAGTCAACTATGACGGCGAAAACGTAGTCGAGGTTCCCTCTTTTTTTCTGGTTAAAAAGGAGCAATTTTCTGATAACAACTCCAATTTCAGTTAACAGTTTCCTTTAGTCGTTCCTAGTCGGTCCTGGTTGTTGAAGTACAAAACGTAAGAAATTTCGTCTACTTGACCATTGTTTGGAAATGTGGTATCTTGGTGTGGAAACTACTCAATGTTCCATGTATTCCAGTTTTTAGCTATCTCCTTCTATGAAAATGAGTTCATCATGTTGAAGTCACTACTAAATTATAACATTTTGATTACCAACACAACACCACCCGTCATATTTATCACCCGTTCAATCACGAATTGAAAAATATATTATGTTTTTTGAATTTGCCCAAGCAAGTCGTTCTCATTTATTTTCTGTAATATCCAATATCTACTAGGTACACATTTTAATAGGTCATGTGCCTTTCACGCCTCGATTGAATCACACATTCTGAAATGGATTTTGCAAAAGTAAAAGTTGGAGTACTTGAAGGTAAAGCGAACTGGAGTGTGTGGAAATTCAAGGTACTGACTCTAATCCGAGGAATCCCTAACGCAATTGATGTCATTGAGGGAACATTGAAACATCCGGAAGAGCTACCAACAGATGCCACCAACGCACAGCAAGCTGAATACTTATTGAAGAAACAAACATTTGCAACAGCAGACAGCAGTGCACTAGTAGTGTTGATGAACAATTTAAAAGAGGACGATATAGAGAAAGTTATGCGTTTTACAAGTGCTAGAGACATTTGGCTAGAGCTTGTAAAATTGTTCGATGGGAGTTCAGAGGACAAATCTTTTGATACATGTTCTCAGTTTTTCAGTTATCAGCGGAATGAAGCAGATGACATTGCAACACATTTGTCTAAAATCAAGAACCTATGGAACAACCTGAGAAAAGAGGTGAAAACTGACAATGGTAACAATGAAACATGTAATAACTGCAGCCTTCCAGACATTTTCTTAATTTGTAAAGTTCTTGAAACTCTACCTTGTGAGTATTTTGCATTTAAATCAAGCTGGATGTTAATGAACAAATCTGAGAGAACAATAGATAACTTGACCACCCAACTATGTGCCCATGAGAGAGCATATAATCAAAAACATGGAGTCACTTCATCAGAAACTTTATTGTCAAAAACAAACACAGAGTCTAGAACTAAAACAAAAGTAGTATGTAACTATTGTGGTAAACCTAATCATACTATCAAGATTTGCAGGTATTGGATTGCAGACGGTAAACCACCAAAACCTGCTAGATACAAGAACTACGTTAGTAAAGAAACGAATTCGGAAAATTGCAGTTCAAACGTTTCAGAAATTGCGTTGCTTGCAGAATCTGCTCAGGTGCTTTCAACAGAACATGATTCGAAATCCTGGTATGTAGACAGTGGAGCAACAAACCACATAACACATATGAAAGACATCTTCACCAAATTTCAGACATTTTCAGAAGAGCACAATGTAAAGACAGCCAATGGTGATGTAGTTAAGGCCGTAGGTAAAGGAGACATCAGAGTTGAAGCCACAGTCAATGATATCACACAAACACTGACTTTAACAGACGTTTGGCTCGTACCTGAAATAAAGAAAAATCTATTCTCCACACTTTCAGCACAAGACAGACAAAAACACAGCAAATTCATCTCATACCCAGAAAAGTGCATGTTGATGGTTGGGGATAAGATGATTTTGATAGGTTTCAGAAAGAGAAATGGAGGACTGTACAAATTAAATTTGAAACACATAAGGCCACAAAAATCAATTGATGTAACTTTAGTTGACAGGGTGAACATGATGCAAGTGTACCACGAAAGACTTGCTCACCAGAACATGAAACACGTAGCAAAAGTGATCAAAAATGAACTTGGGATTGAACTCAAGAAAGACGATCAACTCTGTGAAGCGTGTATATACGGTAAAGCTCATAGAAAGAAATTTGGAACAAGAGAGAAAACTACAACACAAGGTGAGATCGTTTCATGTGATGTAGTTGGTCCCTTTGTTCAGTCCATAGGAGGTCGGAGATATTATGTATGTTTTAAAGATCATTTTTCAAAATTTCGCCAAATATACTTCATGAAAAATAAATCTGAAGTAGTTGACAAACTTGAACAGTACTTGAATGAAACCAAGGTCTTGGGACATGTAGTAAAAGTAGTCTTAAGCGATAATGGTGGTGAATTTGATTGTGATGCAGTAAGACGGTTACTAATAAAACATGGCATAAAACAACGACTAACCATGCCATACACACCTGAACAGAATGGGTGTTGTGAACGTGATCATCGAACTATAGTTGAAGCAGGTAGAACGTTGATGCATGCTCATGGCGATTTACCAAAAGGGTTGTGGGCAGAAATTACTAACACTGCAGCTTACATCATAAATAGAACCGGAATTTCAAGTATAGAAGGAAAATCACCGTATGAATTATGGATAGGAAAGAAGCCTGATATTAAAAATTTGAGAATCATAGGCTGTACATGTTACGTACATATTCCTAAGCCATGTCATAGATCAAAAATGTCGAAAAAAGCAGTTAAAGGAATTTTAGTTGGATACGAAGAAAATGATGGTTATAGAATTTGGATAACGGAACAGTCTAAACTAATGAGGTCCAGAAATGTAGTTTTTGACGAAAATTTTGTGACAGGAAATATGCAGAAAATAGATACAAGCGAAGAAGAATCTTCTGTAATCAATTTCCGAAAACTTCATTTGCAGGAAGGAAAGAAAATTATTGAAATAGCTACCCCAGAAAACACAGGATCTGACTTCGCTCCTGAAGAGTTGGAAGCTTTAGAAGACACGGAAAGCACTAGTGAGGGTACTTCAAATGAACGAAAGTGGAGAGATCGAAATACTCTCAAGCCACCTGAGAGGTATAGATATGCACATTTGTTAATGACAGCAGAAACTGATATTGAAAATCTAGATGAGCCTAAAAATTTCAGAGAAGCAATCAACAGTAAAAATAAGGAACATTGGGAAAAGGCTATGTTAAGTGAAATAAACTCTCTAAAAGAAAACAAAACTTGGACCCTGGAAAATTTACCTGCTGAGAAGAAAGCAATCTCAACAAGGTGGGTTTTTCAAAGTAAAAATGAACCCTGATGGTAGTCCAAAACGATTCTCAGCATATTTAATAAAAATTGGATTCAAACAAAGTACTGCGGACAACTGCTTATTCCTGAAGAAAACCGAATCCTCCAACATCATGATCGCCTTGTTTGTGGATGATGGGATCGTTGCTTCAAGCAGAGAGGAGGATTTGACAAATTTTTGTGGAAGATTTAAGAAGGGAATTTAAAATTACTACGAAACCAGCGTCTTACTATCTTGGATTTGAAATAGAAAAACATAAAGAAGACATTTTGACATTTTCATGTCTTTCATATGGCACATAAAAAAAAATCGTCACGAAATTTGATGCGACGAAATTTGTCCCAAGTCGCCACAATGATGATTATGACCATCAGAAGTGAAGTTGTTAGGTACTTTACAGGTAGGTACTTTACAGTTAGGTAGGTACTTTACAGTTTGATATTACCAGATCAGCTGAGTCGAAAATTGAGCTCCCAGATCAGCTGAGTCGAAAATCGAGCTCCCAGATCAGCTGAGTCGAAAATCGAGCTCCCAGATCAGCTGAGTCGAAAATCGAGCTCCCAGATCAGCTGAGTCGAAAATCGAGCTCCCAGATCAGCTGAGTCGAAAATCGAGCTCCCAGATCAGCTGAGTCGAAAATCGAGCTCCCAGATCAACCCAGGGGGGGGGGGGGGCATGAAAATGTTTCAATGTGTTGCAGACTCGTATGCAAGCGTTTTTTTGAAAATTCGCTGATACGTAATAGAAGATATTTACCAAACCTCTCGCGAAGCCAAAGTTTTTGAGTATCCGGGAGAGACTTGGTATTGTTGTTGTTGGGAAGTAATAACTAAAATTTGTTTCAGAAAATCAAAATTAATAATTTGGGAGGATGTTGAAGTCACTACTAAATTATAACATTTTGATTACCAACACAACACCACCCGTCATATTTATCACCCGTTCAATCACGAATTGAAAAATATATTATGTTTTTTGAATTTGCCCAAGCAAGTCGTTCTCATTTATTTTCTGTAATATCCAATATCTACTCTGTCGAATCAAAACATAGGCTTATGATGTAATGTATTTCATCCTGCATACAGAAATGCCATTGAGAAAAAAAACAACACCAAGATTACACCACGCAGCAAAACCTCGTTCGGCCAGTTAAAAACATTTTTTTGTTAAAAAAAGTCTACCTTTCATCAACATGATTATCTGTGTGCAATTTTTTCTGATTTGAGGTAGAAATATTCACGTTACAATATATTGTGAGTAGATTGTTTAGTTGTGTTTGGCATTAAGTTCCTCCCTAGTAAGCACAACCCACCAATTCGCATAAAAATTAAAGAAAGAAAACGCTGCAAATCATCACACAATGGTTTATTATTTTTTATTTTTCTATGTAGATCACTCGTCTGCAAAGCCAGCAACCATCCAACATGAAGAAAAACATCGATCGCATTTCGGTCAGCTAAAATTTGAACGGAGATTAGGCCAATTATGCGATTCACGCTCGTGTTTCTGATTTATCGTACGTCCAACCCTTAAATTCTCGTAGGGAGTGAACGATTTGTCCTACAGAGCTTTGCGTGGTCTCAAAAAATTCTATACTATCTTAAATTGATAGAAAAACAATACCTTTATATCAAACTTTTTTGAGTTAGGGCGTTTTCAAAATTTCAAAATTCATTTTTTGACCCTTAGAAGTGACCTACATCAACCAAAATCTTTGGGGCACAATTAGACCCCAAATAGAGCCTACATACCAAAGTTCATCAAAATCGGTCAATGCTAAGTGGGGGAAGTGCCGCGTACGGCTTACGGCGTACACATTTTTACTTCGATTTTTGGATTCTAGGTACGTACCTTGAAACGTAAACCAACAAATTTCGAGGGGATGTTGAATTTTTTTTGAGATTTTCATGTTTGCTTTGGCACATAAACTGAAAAATCGTTACGAAAACTTGCTCACGCGACCAATAAATAAAATAGACTCACTGTGTTGCGTAGAGAACAATCAACTGTTTTCTTATTTTGATGATTGGGTATATGAACTAACAACCTTACTTCACTACCGTGTTGTGTAGAAACACACATGAAAATGTCCCAATGTGTTGCAGACTCGTATGCAAGCATTTTATTACATCCATTTTCCACTTCAAAAACCTCAAAAAACACTTATCTTCACAAAATTTTCATTTCAAATTTTAATTGAGAAGTAAGTTGATTTTACAAAGTCTTTAATTGAGTTTTTCTACAGACTCCTGCGACTCCACTGCGACCTAACGAGGACTATAGTGGAATACGAGATCTGTTGGTGGAGCAAGCTCGTTCTGTTAGGGAGACAAAGATTTTCAACCATCATTTCCCGTACCTAATAAAATTTCGACATGAAGGTGCATTTTTTAATTTTTCTTGGTTGATTCCAAAGGTTCATTATTGAATATAATAAACCAAAATAGAGGAGTGGTAAACATCAGCCGTGAGTAGAGGAGGATCAAATGCCATGTCCAGCTATAAAGTCAAAAAAAAAAAAAAAAATCCTGTACGTGTTATGCTGAAAAACTAGGTCAAGCTTGTCATCCAGAAAATTCTTCCTCGCACTTTTTCAAGCCTCTTTTGGCCTCAATTTTTTCTGATGATTCACGCACTTTGAGAGGATTAATAGAGCTACACTTTGAGAGATCAATTTGACAGCCTTTAGTCAATAGAAGGGCCTCAAGCTTCTCGTTTAGTGTCATAAGACATTGAGTTAGTGGCTCATTTGGTGTGGAAACCCGATTACACCAATAACCCTCGTCCCAACCTCTTGAACATCCCATCGGGAACTGAGTAGATTAATTTCTCAAGCTTTATCATAACTTATCACTTTATAACCTTTAACTGAGAATCATCGCAGTGGCATTAAAAATTTAGAAAGCAAATACATACACCATCATAATAAACTAGGTATCCGGTTTGCCTAACGGACCCACGTGTAGTATGTAATTATGTTCATGTGGGAAAAGAACTCAGTGTTTGACAGGTAGGAATTTTCAGCAATATTACCTTTAACTGTACTTGGATATGGATCGAAAACCGTAAACTGCATGGTTGACGTATAGGAAACCAAATTAGTTGCAAGTTATTACCGTGAATTTTTTGGGTATGAATATATTGCATTTTAACCCTAATTGTACCATGGTGTCACTGGTGTCACCCAATACGTCTTAGAAATTCCACACCTGACCCAAGGTATCACCGGAATGACCTCATTTTAATTACAATTTTAAATTTAATGGTCTGAGTAGAATTTTTGAACCATTTTCGTTAGCTATTTGAAGTCTAGAAATTATGGTAAGATGAAATATTTTTATTGATTTCATTGAACATTTTCGTCATAATTTTATTTTTAAACTTCCAGTAGCTCCCAAAAATATTTCAAAAACTCAGCTCTGTCCATCATTACCTAAATTTTAAAATTGCAATTCAATTTTGGTTTCTCCGGTGATACCGTAAGACAGCGGTGGAATTTCTAAGATGTTTTCGGTGACACTAGTGACACCATGGTCCAATCAGGGTTAAATCCTTCATTACATAAGTCCACTCCGATGCACACAATGAGGCTCTATTCACAAATCTATCTGATGCCGTTGGAATCGTCTAGTTAAGTTCAGATGATCTTTTCTTCTCTGGAATGGCAGAGTTGATCAGCTATACTAACCTGTTATTAGATAATAAACTGCACAATCGTTCAGGCACAAAAAGGGTAGCGACACCTCTTATTACAACGGTGTCTGCCTCAAACATCTGCTTTACTGATGAAGTAGAGCAGTTCCACAGGCAAGGCATAATCGGTTTTAGTTGGTTGTCACCTTCTACGTATTATCATGTACATAATCTTGCTAAATGGAGGTGTCCCTACCGCGCAAACTAATTTAAAGTAATGGCAACGGTTATAGGAGAAGGTAACTCGTAAAGCGGTGGCAGTAGAAACTTTTAGTTGTTGAAGGAGGTTTTGCACGAGTTTGGATCCTCTTACAGCTGCTGGCACAACTAGCGCTGCTGGGAGCGTCTTACTTGTAACTCAACTAATTTAGCCTCTGTACATACCCAAGTAAGGAGAATTACAATAAGTGTACCTGAGGAAACCATAATTTGAAAACTGGGAGAGAGCATTTACGTAATTGCATAGTAGATATCCAAAATTAATTATTGCAACCTGCCTTACAATTATATTAAAAGTGAAGTAAAATAAAATAATAATACTATCATTGAGTGAAATAACAGCACCAAGTATCATCTAAGAAATACACTCACCAAGCGTTGCTTCCTCATAAATTTACAAAAACTCATGATCAACGTTAGTGCGATGCTAAACGCTAAACTATCTTTCTCCTAGAGTATAAGGAGTTGATTGCAACGATAGTGATGGACTTTTCCATGTAATGTGACTTCTAACTATGGCTGAATATGGGGGTCCGGTGTAGCTACGGTCGCTGGGGCAAGCGTTGTTTGGCGTTGGAATTTGGACCGACTTTTGCGGGGGTCGTGAGTTCAAATCTCATCTCCGGCAGCTTGAGTTTTTGTGCGATCGGGACTCTCATCGCTCCCCACGTTCCAACCCGGGGCGGTGAGGCAATGGGAAGCCATGAGCGAAATTATCAAAACAAACAATTCTGGTCTTTCCTTTGGAAGACAGCTGATGACGTCCTTGACGCCAGGTATGGTCGAATATCGTCTGTCAAGGGACTGAAGTTGACAACACTGTAGAAGAGCATTATTTTTTACAACCGGGTTATTTTGGTACTCGTCCTAGCCGTGGAGGGAGTGTAAAAAAATTTTATTTAATTTAATTTAATTTTATTATTTAATAATACATCAGGAAATGTCTTCAAAAGTATTGATTTGGTTGCAACTAACCACGTCGTCCCCTGCGGGCCACATTGGCCATAATGAATGATTAGTGTTGTAAAATGTTGATTATTCCATCGGGATCTTCACCTTCCTTCCTTCCACTATCTTCCAAATTTGAAAAAATAGGGCTATTTGACTGTGGCAAATTGATGAAACTGGAATCACGATCGCTGATGAGCACCTGTCTGACAGTCTTATGGAGATGAAATCCGTAGGGAATCGTCTCAAGACAACCGCTCACTAACCATGAAATTCAACAAACATTGGACCATTATTTTATGGACCGCAAACAATCATGCATTTATTATCGATAATACATCAGATGACAACACGCTGAATTCACCTCATGCAGATGGGCGAATTCTTATTCATGAATGCGATTATGAATACAAATCATATCACACTCATATTCATATATCATACACTTTGAATACGATTTTCCCCCGTATTCGTATTTTGAATACGATTTCATGATTTTTCTACAATTTCCCTAAAAATCGAATTTTTAAACGATTTTCCCTGAAAATCATACTTTTTTATGATTTTCACCCGAACAATGGACATATTTATGACCTAACATTGACAAAATAATCAATCAAAATTCGAAACGCTCACAAATTTTTATAGGATTTTTCACGCAGAATCGAGTGAAACCAACCCTATGTCGCTACGACCAAAAAAAAAAAAAAAACAGAAACTACGCCGTAATTTTTACTTTTATGTAATCATGATTTTCGCTGGAAGTTTTTGTTTTACTACAACTTTTCAACGAACGTTCTTGAAGCTAAAAACATGACATAAAAGTCAGTAGAAATTACGTCGTAGTTTCTATGCAGTTGGTCGTAGCGACCTGGGGTTGGTTTCACTCGATTCTGCGTGAAAAATCCTATAAGAACTAGTGAGCGTTTCGAATTTTGATTGATTATTTTGACAATGTTAGGTCATAAATATGTCCATTGTTTGGGAAAATCATTTACAAATATTATGATTTTCAGGGAAAATCGTTTAAAAAATCGATTTTTAGGGAAATTGTAGAAAAAATACGAATCACAATACGAATACGGGGAAAAATTGTATTCAAAGTGTGAATATGATCGTATTCATATTCATACCTGTATTCGTATTCATAATCATAAAATCGCAGATATGATTTGTACTCATAATCGCATTTATGAATAAGAATTCGCCCATCTCTGACACAGATAGATTGACAAACATGTTATAAAACGCTGCAAATCATTTCCCGAAGGTTTATTATTTTCTGTATAGTTCACCCTTCTGCATAGATCCCTCCCACACCAACCATAGATACCTACTACCTACTAGGGCATTCTTGAACATTTCAACCCCAACCGCCAACCAAATGGAAATGAAGGATTGAAATGTTCAAAAATGCCCTAGTAGATAGTAGGTATTTATAGTTGGTAGGGATGAATCTATACAGAAGGGGGATCTATACAGGAAATAATAAAACTTTGGGCAATGATTTGCAGCTTTTTTTCACCTACCAACTTTTTCTACTTTTTCTTCTTTTTTTTACTTTTTCTTTTTACCTACCAACTTTTTTTACCTACCAACTATTGGTAGGTACTACCTACCACACCATACCTACTGCCTTTTCACCTTCACAATCAAGTTTATTAAAAAGAACTAAACGCTTCACACTCGATTCGAAAAATAAGAAGCTTCATGTGGAAATTTGATTAATGGTTGCTCAGAAAGCAAAACTGAATACAAATCGAAGGAATGAACAGCGATCGCATTTTAGTCAGATAAAATTTGAACGGAGTTTAGACCTCTTTTGTGATTCACACTCGTGATTCTGTTTTATCGAAGGAAAACCCTTAAGTACTCGTAGGGAGCGAACGGTTTGTCCTGCAGAGCTCCGGGTGGTCTCAACAATTTAAAAAAATTTAATACGATTCAAAATTGGTGAAAAAATGATACCTTTATTTAGAGAGTTTTCGAGCAGTAACTCACTAAGAAACAGAGTTTCTTAGAAACCTTATCAAACGCAAAAGGTGAGTGGAAATTTTGATATTGGAGGACCCATCTTGGTCTCACCCTTTGCGCAAAGTCAAAGCTTCTTCATCATCGATAGCTGAAAGACAACAATGTAAATTGGTGAGATTATAATGTGTACTGAATGTAATGGCAGTCTTCGAAAGTGCTCGTACTTAACGAAATAATGGTCAACATACACGTCTAGAAGTTCCTTGGCATATCTCTAGAAACTTTCAAGATTTCTAAAAATATTAGGGCATTACGGGATGAAAATTGTCTATCAAAGTAACATTAAATTTATGAATGTGGATAACAGTATACCTATTTTAGTTTGGGATTTCCGTTTTAGCAAATAAAGTTTTATATGTGGTTTTCACTGGGGACTATCTGAACCCAAGTCGTAAACTCCACCACACTATGAAATCCCCTCTTACACCGCAGTCCGACAATCGGAGAATTACTGTAGTTCGTAATCCTTCCGTAGAAATAACAGAAAGTTACGATAACGAACCCCACATAAAACTGATATGAAGTCAGAACGGATCCTATTAGCTGTGGAGCTGAGTTCACATCGGCTCTTCTGGGTTTAATCTGACGTGGAATCGCATACATGGAGCTTTTCAAAAGGCATAGTACCTACCTATCAAGTTTCATCTGAGATTTTTCACTCGTAAAATAGCGGAAACCTTCAAAAATCAATCGTATATTGAAGCCATTTGCGAGACATTAGAATCGCTGATCTATGTTCACGAGCACAGATCGGAATATGATATACCGGGTCACACTTATTCTACCCGAACAGGTGCTGATTTGGTTCCTTCCACAAGGCTGACTGCAACACGAAATACTGCAAATTGGTGGGGCTTTAAATTGTTTAATGCACTACCAACTGCCGTTCAAAATCTCCCAAAGAATTATTTTAAAAATACGATTTCTTCATTCTTGCGGAAGCTAGCTCCATATAGTTTTGATGATTTTTTTAACGCAGCTACAGCACATAGTTTTGTAAGCCAAAGAACACCTATTTGTTGTGATATTTAAAAGTAATTTGTGAAATGTTTCAACCTAAATTGTAAGTGTTTGTGTACATCTTGTTGACTTGTTTTCGAGCTCTATTTATTTTTTTTAACCTGTACCTAATTATTACTTAATACTAATACTAATACTAACTTAATACTAATTGACTGGTAAATACTCGTATTTGCGTAATTGTTTTGTTTGACTGGATACATTTTCTCATTATCGACTTTGTAAGTATTTAGATTAGTAAGTTGACTATTGTCCATGCACCATGTGTTAACTTGGCAAATAAAACTGATTTGATTTGATTTGATTTGAGGGTCATGATCTATTAAAACTAATACTCTACACTTAACACCAATGAATATAGTACATAGGATAGTTGGAATAGTTGTATAGAATGAAGTTAATGGTTGAATTCAATAGTCAATAGCTTGCCATTTTTGAAGTGTCAATATTTCAAGAATTCCACGTTTTATTCTTTCGGAAGAAGTTCAACATTTGAATTTCTCGCATCAAAAAGTTACCTTTCAAACCTTGCGATGCATTCATTGTTACATCATAGACAAACACCAAACTCAGAGAAGGTAGTACATAGTGAGGTTCTGATTCTAGCAAATAATATTCACGCGTAGCAGTGGCTACCAATGATCCAATCGCGAAGAAATTCTTAGCAAAAATATTCAATTTTCTTTAAATAATTCTCTTTTTCAAAATTGTATCCACTAACTTTAGAAAAGACGAGGTATAATACGAGTGTGTCAGCAAATTTCCTAAAACATAAGCTTGCCAAATTTTAGCTGTTTATTAGAATAGGTAATAATTTTTCTTCACTTCTAAAAAACTCTTTTTGGGAAATTTTACGCTGATTCAGTGACTCAAAACTGATAAAATCACATAGTTTCTGAGTAGATTAAAAAATATTTATATTTGTTTTTGAGGATATCTTCCCATTATTGGTGACCCTGTTACAAAGATTATCTGTCACGCATCATACAGGAAAAACAACGCAGATTGACCAAATACATTAAACTGATTTTGTGAAAAAAAAGTCAAAAAAGGAAAAGAAGAAGAACTGGGGGATTCCTTTCAGCATGCTTCAATTTCTCTCCCTAAAACGCTGCAAATTATTACACAAAGGTTCATTATTTTTCTATATAGACCACGCGTCTGAAGAAAAACATCGATCGCATTTCGGTCAGCTAAAATTTGAACGGAGATTAGGCCTTTTTGCGATTCACACTCGTGTTACTGATACATCGTAAATCCAACTCTTGAAGTCTCGAAGGGAGCGAACGGTTTGTCCTACTGGCTCCGCGTGGTCTCTGAAAACTTTACAAATTCAATAGTATTTTAAATTGATGGAAAACAACACATTTATGTTGAACAATTTTGAGTGAGGGCATTTTCAAAATTTCAACCCTTATTTATCAACCCTTGGAAGTTACCTACATCAACCAAAAGCTTCGGAGCACAACTAGACCCCAGATGGAGCCCACATACCATATTTGATCAAAATCAGTCAGTACTAAGTAAGGAAAGTGCCGCGTACGGCGGACGGACGGCCACATTTTTATTCGATTTTTGGATTACCTTGAAACGTAAGTAAACCAAAAAATTTTAAGGGGGGTTAAACAATTTTTTTCTTGGTCGATTCCAAAGGTTCATTATTGAAAATGATAAACCAAAAGGAGAAGAAGAAGAACTGGGGGATTCCTTTCAGCATGCTTCAATTTCTCTCCTTAAAAATTACAATTTTTGTCGTCTCTACACTGATTTTGTCGGGGTACCTATTTTTGAAGACAAAGAAAGAAACACTTCTGAGAAAAATTTATCGAAATTCTAAAAGGTATTTCAAAGAAGCGACAATATTTAAAATGATGTTAATGTACCAATTTGTCTAATTTTATTTCATAGATAATTGACTCTAGGACCTAAATTGCCGATAAGTCCCATTAAATTGAGGTGTCACAGAAAAAACAGTTTTTGCCGATTACTATAATACTCTCCTTCTACTTTTTTTTTCTTTAGCAAGAACTGCATTCTCCTCTCAACAAATTCTAGTAGAAATCTAAAGAGAGGTAAAGTTTGACCCATTTGATTGCAAATAAATAATATTCCGAGCCGCGCTCAACACAATATATAGTCCGCAATATTATAACACATGAGTTTTTTTTTCAATTATTATTTTTAATAATGAACCTTCGGAATCGAACAAGAAAAAATTTAACCTCTCCTATGACGGAGGTACATCATTAGTGTTTCTTATGAACAATTTTGATCTACACTCACTAAACTAGCCTAGCATGCCATAATGAGTTGACAAATCTTGACGGTATTAGATTAGATTCCGGCTCTTCTCGTTACCCGCTGCCTAACTCAAGCCTTATCTCGTGTTTTCTCTCTGAAGGGCAGGGAAGCCTCTCATCATCTCATCCAGCTTCTAAAACCCACTCACCCAATCTGCGAAGACAAAATGGCTCGACTCAGGCGGCCACTAACAAGGCTAAGCCTCCCCTGATACCTCGAGAAGTCCTTCAACACCCACAGACAACTTCCCTCCCAGCCCCTTTTCAGTAATCATGGAATTTCTCCGGGTCTTTTCAAAACATCTCGCGACGGCTGATGGAACCGGCACTTCTTGCTCGGAAATGACAGTAATTTTCATCTTGGCAAATTGGAAAACAACCGACGGAGGATCTACCGATACCAATTCCCACTCGTTCTGTCCAAGTATTTTACGGAAAGGGTAAGGGGGGGGAGAGAGAGAGAGAGAACACTATTTCTTGCCTGAAATACTGAATAAATTAGATCGAGTGAAATATTTTCATCGCTAACCAACTGGTTAGAATTGACCTAATGCTTATTCAATGGCACGTCCCCTGGAATGCATGAATTACTTAACAATATGTTTGAGGTTTGTTCTGTAAACTAAACAAATATGAAAAAATATTGGTTTTTATTGAGACAACCGACAACACCCTGTTATTCTCGGAAACACACACTCTAAAACATTATTTCAAGGTAATACAACCTCATTCCTTATTCAATATCGTAGATCTATCAGTCCGAAGCGAATCTATACAAATAGCAACCAGATCATGCGAATATGGATGTAGAATTTACTTGCTTATTTTTGTGTCTGCAGATGGCCACGGCGGCGTCTTATGTACCAACCTATCTGAATACCTTGTATTTCTCCTTTTCAGTGGTTTACCATTATCATTTTTGAGGTACCTTTTTTGTTACAAAGTTTTTTAAAAACATTTTTTATGAACAGGAGAAAGGTCTCCATAATCGTAAAATCTTTCAATGGGGTATGCGCATGGGTCGGAAAAACTGCTTGTTGTTCTTTTTAATCTAAACTAGACCTCACTCTGAGAATTTTGCCACCAACTGCGGCCTTTTAGCGTGAGAAGATATTTCTAAGATTCGAATGATTATGACGTCACAGTGGGTTGGGAGGTCCCCCCGCGTGATGTCATAAACATTCGAAACCTTGAAAAATCATACAAAACGATCAATTCATCTAAAAAGAGAACGGCTGGTGTCAAAATTGTAAGAATGAGGTCTACTTTCGATTGAAAATTTAAAACGATGCAAATCATTGCCCAAAGGTTTATTATTTTCTGTAAAGATTACCCTTCTGTAAAGGTCTTTCCCTACCAACCGAAGGTACCTACTACCTACTAGGGAATTTTTGAAAATTTCAACCCCAACCACCAACTAAATGGAAACGGAGGGTTGAAATTTTTCTAAAATTCCCTAATAGGTAGTAGGTCCCTACGGTTGGTTGGGAGGGATCTATACAGAAGGGTGATCTATACAGAAAAAAATAAACCTTTGGGCAATGATTAGCAGCTTTTTTTCAACCAACCAACTTTTTTTTACCTCCCAACTTTTTTTACCTACCAACTTTTTTTTACCTACCAACATTTGTTTACCTACCAACCATTGGTAGGTACTACCTACCTCACCATACTGCCTTCACACCTTCACAATAAAGTTTATTAGAAAGAACTAAACGCTTCACACTCGATTCGAAAAATAGGGAGCTTCATATGGAAATTTGATTATTTGAATTTTAAAAATTCAAAACTATTAAAAATTTGTGAAAAAACGATACCTTTATTTCGAGAGTTTTCGAGCTAGGGCACTCTTTAAAATTTCAACCCTTAATTTTCACCCCTTAGAAGTAACTGACATCAACCAAAAGCTTCGCGGCACAAATAGACCCCAAATGGAGCCCTCTTACCAAATTTGAACCAAATCGGTCCAGGGTTGCTAAGAGAAGTGCCGCGTACGGCGTACGGCGGACGGACGGAAAATTTTTTATTCGATTTTCTGATTCTACGTACCTTGAAACGTAAAATATCAAATTTTGAGGGGGGACTAACATTATTTTTTCTTGCTCGATTCCAAAGGCTTATTATTGAAATAATAAACCAAAATCAGGCTTCCAGCTCTACGTGGAATTTACGGTAGTCAAACTTGCTTTACTACGTTCAATTTGATTAGGGTGATAATGGCGGCAGATACATAAATCACATGGTCGCTTGCCAGCTAATGAACCTTGTTCTAAGATCAACATGTATAAACCACACGCGCATGAAATCGAATATTATGAGCTCGTTATCCTACACCGCATCCGTGGTCTCGTTATATTTGATGTCACTCCGTTCCACTCACTCGATTGAGCCACAACAGTATACGACCAGTTCCTAGACATCCCCGAACTATCAACTACTGAGATTTGACTATTATAATTGCATTTAGTTGCCAATTCAGAAACTATCAATATTGCAATCGTGAAGATCGTGTTTCACTCCCAGGGAATCCGGTCTGATTTTATAATGTTATATTTTAAAGTTTTTCTGAAAATATATTGACCATACGAATTGGCACCAGTTTTTCAATGTATACAATCTATTTCAGTTAATTTTGGCGGTATTTGTATTAAAATTGTACGGGGCTTCTAACAGTGTTATTTCAACCATGTAGCCTATTTGAAACTGATCACAAAATATCATCATTCAAAACATGAAATGTAATTTCCCGTCGTAAGTGCTTAAAACTAGATCTGCGAGAACAGAAATAGAAACAATCCATTTACTTACTTTTGACCAAGAACACTGGAAAGAAATTCATGTCACTTGAAGACAAAATGAAAAACGAAGTTCCTGTTCCATGAAGAACAAGACCTTCATTCATGCAGCTTTTGGGAGATTTAAATGAAAATTTATATCATTTCGGAAGTAGTTACTTATATTTTTCTTACATGTTATTTTTTGGGAAAATACTATAGACTTAAACAGTTATCGAACAACAAATCTCATCGTTTCAAACACCAAAACTTTCAAACCATCTCTTGGAATAGCATAACTGAAAATAGTATAATGATGAGGACATTCTACAAACGGAAATATCCCATTGTCAATACAGGCCGTTTAAACAGGTGTGGTAAATGATTCATCGAAATTTCATGCGAATGATGACAACTACGGGACGCAATATCTATGGATAATAATCAGAGTATAGCAGAAATTGCCTGAGATACCATCTCAAGAAGATGGGCAAGGCCAGAACAGTTGAGTGTCGGCTTTGCTGCGAAGGAGTCGAGACAGCAGAACACATCCTCTGTGAGTGTCCTGCTGTAGCATCCACCAGATTCCGGCATTTCGGTAGGGGGACTCTTGTCCCGGCCAAAATTTCTCGGGAAACGCCCGAAAAACTTCTTCAATTTGTGAAAGAAGAGATTTTCAAACGGGCACTTAAGGGAATCTTGTCACAATAGATCAAACATATGGTCGAAGTGATTAAGGCCCCGTCCCAATACCAAAAAAATATATATATATCGGAAATTAATTCTGATGTAAAGTGCAAGTTCACTATTATACGAGGTCACAAAATGCATACTAAATCGACTGAAAAATAAAAAAGACCAGGTAAAAAGTTTTTAAAAAATGTTCGGCCGCCCCAAAGTTTTTTTCAGACCTATTATATCTGCTCTCAACAAATGAATTATTAAATCACACTTCCGAAACAGGGAGGGAACACAAATTCCCTCTTGGATCAACACGATCAAGAGCTGCTTTATTCAAGCGAGTTCAATGTTTACACTCCTGTAGTAATTAACAAACCTAATCAACACGAAAATCAATGAAACTAATTGATGGCCCAAGGCTTTCCCGTTGCGCCTAGTGGCGCGAATCTAAGCGAATTCCCAAGACAAATCGGGAGCGATAAGACCTTGTGGAGCAGTCAATACTGTTTCATTATCTGTCTTCGTATTTCTCCCATGTTTCAGGCCTTATCTAATTGCCGCAGGAGACTTAGTGAATGGGGTGTGTGGGCAATTCGCTACTATACAACCATCAAAAGTTGCTAACGAACTTCTGTCACTCTCAAAGAATAGTAAATTGGGGGATTGACGAAGAATAAAACCTTCCATCTGAATTTTCTGAATGGTTCGTATAATATTGCCAATTGAATCTCTCGATAACAATGGGGAAATGCTGTTAATTATTTGGACTGTTGCATAATAGAAGGAGCCCAAAAAACTTCTTTTTGTTCTCTGTCCATTTTTAATGAAATTTGGACAATTTGCGGGGATTAGTACAATCAGACCATTAGAGGCACCCATTTGCAGAGGAAACAAATAACTACGTGGGTATTATTCTGAATTCAAATACTTTGAAAAATCCTTGGGTGCATGTGTTGTAGAAGTTGGCAGCAATTATGCTCAAACTGGAGGGAGCTGTGACCTCACATCCTCATCCCCACTACAGTCCAGTTCAAGTTATCAGAGTAATCCGCCATTGTCACAAGCTCTATAATCAAGATAATTAAATACGTTTTTCTGCTAAATTCTTCGAGTCTTTTCACTCAATTCCTACATGTGTGACAAAAACTCTGCTATTATTCTCCAGCCGATTTGGATGATTCTTTTAATTGTTCACTCCATCGCCGGAATTCTACTTTCGTTTGTAAAGAGATGGAAAGGGGGGTTACGCGGAAAAAATAGACGTTTTTTCTGTGAAGATTAGAAATTAGCACCCCTCGTGAAACAAGGAAACAACTCAAAAAATCCCGTTTTTTAGTTAGCACCAGTTTTGGATAGCTAGAGTGGTATATTTTGTCAATGAGAGGAATACATAGGCTCTTCTTTTGTCTTGCGTCGGTCATCAACCGAGACTGAGTAAGTTTTTGATTTGTACCTATATTCCATGGATGATCTTGAACAATTTTGAATAAATTGTTTCCTTCTTCTATAGGCAACTTTAATATCGAGTTTGAATTTCAGACTTGAATTCGTTTCCATTGGTTTAATAGTTGATCTATTTTGATTTAAAAACGTTCTATTTTGACTCAAAGTAATCTAAGGGCTCAGGAGAAGAAAGACAAAAGCTAGTTTCTCATCGGATTCTTTCTTTCAAACAACAGGAAGGTAAAAATTCGCCCTAAGCTTCTGCAAGGCGCTAAAGTTTCCTTTCTTGAACCGCTCTTGGCAATGCCGTCTTGCAATCGACAACGCGGAATTTTGGAAAATAATACATCTTGAAAATGTCACCTTCGTCAGTCTGGTCACAAGGGAACTATCAGGCTATGAGTAGAGTAAGTTTCTACTAAAGAAACTTTCTTTGAGAACCAGAAGAGTCTTGAAGAAGTACCTGCCATGTCAGACCTGCATTTCTAGCAAAATCCTGAAAACATTGGTTGTATGCTTGATGCTTCGTCTGCCCTGGTGAAATGTTATTAGACAGCTTCCAAAATTCTCGAGCTCTACAACGAAACTCCTGACATTGTACTGTAAATTCAAGAGCAGCGAATAACATTTCTACTCCTCCAGGATCAATTCAATTGCCATTCAAGACGTTGCTGCAGACACGATTACGCGTTACACCGCTAGAGCAGAAAAAGGGGGTTATTTGTGCAGGAACCCGAACAGTTGGAGCAGAGTGTTGAGCAGTGGATCCCAGCTCTGCTGCATCCACATCGACCACTACCGCAGCTTTCGGTGCAGCTGCAAAATATGTTTTGCAGAATTTCAGGCGTTGCTGGTGGATCCAAAGTTGGTATTGGTTTAAGGAAGCCATCGTCTCCCCTACTCCAACCCCAATTTGATGCTTCCAACTTGTTGCCCAGCCATTCTTGAACTTGGAAGTAGACTCTGTATGAATGCTGCCGGGCAGATCCTCTGGTAGGTGGTAAGGAGGGGAGATCTGGCTTCACTCTCGTGGTGGATTTGACAAAACCAAGGTAACGTTGCTTATCCAGATCACCGTTGAACTATACGTGGCTAGGAACATCGTTTCCCCGGCTCGCGCTACATCATCCAGCGTGGAAGTGGGGGAATAAAAAATGTCTGAGACATTCTGTAGTGAGAGATTCTTCATTACCGGCTTGGCAATAGTCAGCTTCCCTTTCCTGAAAATTGCTGACGTGGTGTCACAGCCACCAAATGCGTTAATAAATAAAATGCTATCAGCAAATGGGAGGTGATCTAGCTCTGTTGTGGCGTATGTGCTGCCTCCCTCATTCCCTTTCCCAGGCTTAAATAATTTTATTTCTTGTCCCTTGGGAACCAAGGCTACGAGTAGAACCAGGAGATCCATGTCTTCGTCGATTACTGCTGTTGGATTACCAGATTGTGCCTTTTCCAAAGCACAATGCACAATAGCTAAGTCAGCGTCTGCATCAGCCTACCTAACTTTTATCCTTTGAGCAGTCAACTTTGTACTCAGCATTCGGATGAATCGTTCCTTATTTCTATAGTTACTCAGAACATATTGCTGCTGAGTCATCAATGACATATCTTCTGTCAAATGAACGTCAACTGATGCAGTGATGTTGGAGGACCGACGTTTCTGTTCTGCGTGTTTAGTGGTGTTAGCAGTGTGCAGGTAGCCATCAAAGACAATTGTGGAGTTATCACCATAGTGCTTTTGTATGCAAGTCACATACTGATTGAGTATGACAGAGAACGTTGATCCTGAACTCCATCTGACTCGATGTAATAAGAACCCACCATCAATCACATTAAAGTGAGCCTTGAAGTCAGGAGTAAAAGTGTGGACTGGGAAAATTTCGTATAACGCATACTTCTTTGTTTTTCGCATACCCTTTTCATCGGACAGGGATAGTGGAAAAGGTGCTAGTTCATAACGGAGGAGGTCTCGTAAATCGTCGTCGTTCTTCTTGTAAATAGCTGCTCGTTGGAATATGAGAAGGGGGTCCACTACTTCAACAACATTGCCAATTTTGAGAGTGCTGATCATGGTGCCCAAAGAGGAGACTTTATTTTTTCGAGCCCGTTTCAGCTCCCCAAACTGTTGCCCTGTCATCTTCCTCATTGCGGTTTGCCCGTGATGTAGAGCTTCATGACAATTGATATCGTTCGTACCAATGATACCTGTTGCTAGGGAAACTAGTGCTTGCGATTCTGGAAACGGAGGGAGTTGAGAGAACCAATCAAAGAGCTTCTTCCTGTCATAATTGTCTCTTCTTTACCTTGTAGCACGTAAATCTACATGTTGCTCCCCTGTAGAAAAATGTAAGCAAGCAAAGTCTTCCAAAACAGAGCAAATTGAAGTTGATGCAGGTGCTCCTCCGATCCACTTTGCCAATACACCGTCAGTCCCTCCGTCCACTCGTTAGCCCTCCGTGGGTTTTCATGCTGCGCATTAAAGTGAGTTCTATGGTCATATCAGACCAGTTTTCAGAGCCGAGAGAACCTGATCTGCTTACAGCAAAGTATTTGGTGAATTCGTCATAGTTCTGTGGATGGGTGTTAGGGAGGGCAAGCATATCTTGAAGATATAAATGAGCATATTTTGCACACTGCAAGTGACCTCTTGAATGAAAGAATGGTAGCATTTGCTGTACAGATCGCAAGTGCAGTCGAAGCTTCAAAAAGACCTCTTTCAAACGATAATACGACGTCTTTCTCAACTTTCATTTCGGGTGCTAAAAAAACAACATGACACGATTGTGTTCGGATACAAGTCATGCATTAGAGTTCCAGCCTTCATACGAATGATTTCTGAGTAAAAAGAGCATAAAAACACCTTTTCACTTCCCTTCCCCAGGGACTCTACATGTCAACTCGCACAATCTCTGGATACTGTTGGAATGGCTGTTAACAAGTAATTCACTTTTGCGCATGCGCACGGAATAATTTCAATTTCGAGGCCATGATTTTCATAGGGGACCATCTCCACCCCAATTCGCATAATTCCTGAAAATTTCATCGAAATCAGATGGAAAATGTAGAAGTTATGGCAGTAACAAGGAAATACAATTTTGCGCATGCGCCGTGGCTACGATCAGGCTGGGGGCAATGATTTTCATAGGGGACCATCTAAACGCCAACCCGCACAATTCCTGAACATTTCCGAGTAAAAAGAGCATAAAAAGACCGTTTTGCTGATTTTTAAAAATGATACCTACTTTTCAACGCGCTCTAGCGGCGAAAAGCGTAATCGTAGAGACTTAAGTCAGAAATGCAAATTGTAGGAAATTTCATGTAGGTACTTTAATTCTGATGATAGTAAAAAATCCGCTAGAACGCTTACTTTCAGAAGTATAGGCAAAAAACCGAAAAAAGTCGAAAAAATAGGATATAATTCACCCCCCTCCTCGAGCTCACCCCCCACCCTAAGGGACTTTTGAGGTATGATTAACCAAGTATAAAGGAAGACGCCGATGAAGAAAATTTCTTCACTATGAATTATTTCTCCTATTTGCCCATATTTGGTCTAATTCACCTGGGCTAGTAGGTGAATCTACTAAATGATCTACAGATAGTGTTCTACGAAAATTTATACCGATGCTCGTTTCTGAGTATGTCGGAGATTTGGGCCATTGAAAAGCAACGTGAATTTGTAATAAGATGCACCTACAGTAGAAATAGCAGTTCCGTAGCTCAAGGAAAATAAATGTGGTCTACTGTTTCATTGTTATCAGGCTATCAAGGCAATTTTTCCAAACATTTTCCGAACTCCTAATAACGTTATACTTGTTAGGTACCCAAAAATACTTTTCTCATAAATCAGCAATCAGCTTTCAGCCAACAACTGGTTATGTTTAGTCTGGTTATGTTTATTCATATTAGAAAAAAATATGAATTTTATGTGTTTAAATGCTGGTACTTAATACAAGAATCGTTCTTTCGATTTCAGCGAGTTTCATTTTCCATTCAAGGGTGCAGATGTAAGCCCAACCTTGAATTGGGAATTTCCCAATTTCCCTGTTATGAGTTCTCTTGTTTAAAACGAAATTCGTTGTTTAAAAACTAATAGAAGTTGTTTTCAAAACAGGTACATCTCAAAAAATATTCAAATAATATTTGATTGACGATATTATCGTCCATCAAAGATGGAAGCAACTCCGAAAATCTTTGCAATTCGAGAAAAATCCCCCTCCACTCCTTCTAAAAAAATCCGTCCGTGAGCTGATGGACGATGTTTTCGTAAGAATCGAAACTATTCAACATGATGCCATTGAGATAATGGCATTTGAAAAAGGACAAAACTTTTAAATCGATATCCCAAAAATCACCTTTTTTGAGTTGTTTTCTTGTTCCACGAGGGGTGCGATAATGAAGTAGCATGCTCATTTCACTTTTTTCACAAGATTTTTCCATAGATCATTCCTTAGCCACCGCCATAATAATATATTTCACTTCTCCCGCCTTTGCAGTTTCTCGCTGTGACCCAAATGACTCCGTTTTATCCTTTCGACCTCATTACCGACCCGCGGAATGTAGACTAATTATTCCTGTAATACAACAGCATGAATTCAACCTTATTGATTTTCGGGTTCAATGAATTAGCAACTGGATAGCCTAAGGCTACCTAATTATGGTGAATAAATTTCTGGGCTTCTGTATAGATCTTCTGTGTAGATAATAATAACCACGATCTTTGTCAGGTGTGGGAACTTAATCGTTCGCAGCCAAAACTCATTCGCCCATTGAAACATTCGTGTGGTTGAAAGAGTACAACTGACATTATTGTGCATGAGTATATTGCACAATATATCCAAACACCAATATAATACAGTTACACCAACATATCCATATTTGCTTGGTTGTTGTGGAGAAGGAAGCAGAGGACATCAATATACTTTATCGTAATAATATTGATTGTTTAATATTGATGTAATAAAGTATATTGACGTCCTCTGCTTACTTCTCCACAACAACCAAGAAAATGACTACAGCAGGAGTACAGAACAAATATCCATATTTGTATAATATACAATTAATATTATTAATCCCTATTTGGCTCATTATCCTCCTAAACAAAGGATCTTGTGTCAAAATCGTTTTTTCCAAGATAAAAATCACGCGAGACGTCCATCCTGCGAGATTACAACCTTGCGAGAGCTCAAACCTGAAAAGTATCTTGAATTCGAGCACTCACCACTCACTCTACTGACTATGCAGCATGGATGTGAACTCCATTGGGATGTGGAAAGACTTGATGAATAGCCGGAGCAGTTTGACTGGCGGAGCTGGAATATCGCAGTTGGACGGATGACATGAGAGCTAGGCATAGAGAAATCCAGTTTACCCTCTGGTGACCCTGAAAGTCAGACCTGCAAACTTGCAGGTGGATGTAGATCATCCTCTGTGGGTACGTTGCTGGATCTAGAGGCTGGAGGACCATGGCTTGCACTCGATGATGGGCTTAATTCGTGGTCGGACTCCCCAATGTCTTCAATGTGCAACCTGAATGCTAACGAAGATGTTCTCAATTTCTTCAAACATCTACCTTGTGCTTCGGAAATTCAGAATGTGTTTCCTAGAGAAAGTGTTTTTGGCCCAGAACAAGTGGTACTTTATTGGTCAGTAAATATCGGTGGTTAGCGACGTCACGATTTGCTTCGCCTTCTTGGCAATATTATACATACCTGGTTGCTGAATCTAATTGGTGAAATCCCAAAATCCAGAACTAATTTTTTGAAAAATGTAAGCCTTGGAAGAATCAATAATTTATATCATTATTTTATTATGAAATAATTCGATAATCCAAAATTTATTTCATTTAGATGGATAAAGGACCAGTGGATCGGGTCATCCCAGCTGACGGACGTCAAGTCCATTGTATCCATGTATCATTGAACTTATTTTGTTCAATAGACATGTTTTCTTCTTTCCCTTCTTCTTCACAATACTGAAAAAAACTGCACATCACAACCACTTGCATGAAAAAGACCAGTGATCTACTCACATACTTCAATGCGATTGATTAATGATCTTGAGGTGGCTCTTCCCGATCTTGGAATAGTAATAAAACTATACGTATTGATAAAGTGTTCACATAAAATTAATAACTATCGGTGAATGAACCACCGATAAGCGGACAAGGAATCGAATTTTACACTGTGTCAAAGCTGAGTTCATGGGACTTTATTACAATCCTTCAATTCGCCTACAACACGGTCGAGTAATGGAATTCTACTATTAATGGTTACCTACTTGATGGAGCGGCCAAAATCCATGTTTGTAGTTATGGTAATCAAATTAAGGTAATTACGCAAACCGTGTTTATTCAGTATGCGTTCTACGACATGCTAGATCACAATGAAGGAAACTGGTGTGCGTAATTTAAAATCGACGTAAACCATCTCTGGAACTTATACTCGTAGTTCACAATGGAATAATCTCAATAGGTTCTGAGATTTTATACACAAATCAACAAAAAAAATTGACCTACTCACACACTTCTACCTTTCTTTGATTTAAAGAAAGGAGTAACAGCTGAAATCCGTCTTGAATCTGGCAACTTCGAATGTATTCAGCTCTTCCGTAGGGGAATCGTTGAGCAATTGTATACCCTTGGAGAGCTAACTCGACATTCAAGTTTTCTTGACATGATGTCAAATCGAATCAACTAATTATTTATTTATTATCTTGAATAGAAACTCTTTGAATCGAATTAAAAAGAGATTTGTTTGGCTTTATATCTAAGTAGGCAATGCCTATCCCGGGCGTTCTGAGATCACTACTGAGTTATCCCCTAATAGCTCGAAAGATCGATATAAAGGGCTCATTCTGCACTGTTCTTCTGGAATCGGTAGTTCATTTCGTGGTTGGCACCATCATATTTCATTCCTCATTTCTCTCCACCTTGTTCATTACTTATTGTGACCCGCAAGCCCTCAAAATGGCTTCGTTTTGTCCTTCCGACCACACAGCTCACCCACGCCATGTCAACCGTTGCACCCCGGGAATAAAACGCCGAGAACCCTTGATTTACGGAGCTCCACTTGTCAGAATCAAGTCAACCTTTTCCCTTGCCCCCTCTCACACCAACGACAATTGTGGGAAGAGGTCTCTTCCACCCAAAAAGTCCTGTGGGTTATACATCAGGATTTACCATCATTTTCTTCAACCTCTGATTACCATTCGGTTCTTTAGTCCTTGGCCCTGGAGTGAGTGGGGAAACGAGTTTTTGAGCCCTTCTCTTTAATGTTAGTTCAACCCTTTCATCCCCATATGGGACACCCTCTCCCTTTTTTCTCTTTGTATTAGGAAAAAACTTTTTATTTTTTCAAAAGGACCAGCGGGATGGTGTCAGCTAATGGTCGCGATATTTCAGGCGAGGCAATAAAAAATGGGAGTCCCACGAGGACGTAAAAAGAAGCAAAAGCCAAACACTGCGGACCTCGTTCTCTTCGTTGTAGGTTTAAAAGAAATGCGAGATACTTTTTTGTGTACTTCGTTACTGGTTCAACATTTCAGAGTCGAATATTCCCTACAACAAGATAAAACGAATGAAAAGTAACGGGAATCGCAATAAACGCATGGTATAAATTCAACTCGGTAAGTCTATATTTCACAGCGGTGGATGATTTTCTTTGAAATAGAATATTTCTCGACATCTATTCCGCAGGCCCCTAACTAGGTGTCATTAGAGTCAGTAAGCGGTGAACGGGCAATAAGGGCCAATTTGTGAGAATATCTGACTCGTACAAACTCGAGGGGTATTCGACACATAACAACAGAAAACATAAATTTACGCTCAAAAGAAGCTTTTCAGATTCAGGTTAAACAGTATTCTCAATATTGGTGCTGATAAACTTTTCGTACTGATGCTGATATTGACAGTATTCAGTAAACAAATTCATTGAAGAGATACGACTCATTCTTGAAAGACATTAGTGTTTTTTGTAATCTGGATGCCACGACTGCTGCCCTAACAAGATCAAATAACCCAATAAAGTAGGTACCTATAATATGCTGCTTCTGGGCTCAGGAATTTTATGAATGAACCACCATGATCACTGCAACTTACCTGAATCTCATATTTATAATGATGCTAAGACCTGTTTCGAAAGTTGCTCGAACTTTGTAGAAATCTCAGACCACCTTGATACTGAGAAGAAGGTAATCAATGCCAGCAGAAGGAATGGTGCACGAGCAAAACTTGTGAAACGTCCAAAGAAAAAATTAAAAAGTTGTTGCAGGAAGCGCGGTTGGAGGTGCTTTTAAAAAGTTCGATGAGCACTGAAACGCTACAAATAATGGAATAAGAATATGAAACAGTTTCATACAAATCATACAAAACTAATTATAGATATAAAAAGAGGAGCAACAGTATTACTACTGAGCTAATCCAAATGACAAATTTTAAAACTCTGCAATAAAAGTTGATAATATAACTAAAACGCTGCAAATTATTGAACGAAGGTTTATTATTTTTCTATAATATAGAAATCTATATTATAGATCACTCGTCTACAAAAAACACGGCTTTGCCATTGTTACCATCAACCAAAATGAAGGAAAACATCGATAGCGTTTCGCTTAGCTAAAATTTAAACGGAGAATAGGCCTCTTTTGCGATTCACACTCGGGTTTCTGATTTATCGTAAGTCCAACCCTTAAGTTCTCGTAGGGAGCGAATGGTTCGTCCTACTGGCTCCGCGTGGTCTCTAAAAATTCTAAAAATTCAATACTATCTTAAATTGGTGGAAAAACAATACCTTTTTTTCTTGGTCGATTCCAAAGGTTCATTATTGAAAATAATGAACCAAAAATATCAAAAAGAGGAAGATAACTATTACGAACGTTCAAAATTAATAAAACATGGAAAAACTATAGTTACTCCAAAAAGTTGAACAAAAGAGAGGTGTCATTAATAGATTTACAAGAAGGTAAGCAACAAAACGTCTGCCAAGTTGGGTGGACAGTATAGCTTCCTCACTCATTGTAACATGGACGTATAGAATCAGTTGGCGAAAAAATTATGAATCTAAGAGTTATTGAATACCAAAATATTGGCAATAATATGCGGGATAGGGTTGCAGGTATTAATGTTGATAATATTTTTATAATTTTTATAAGGTATTATAGTTTATAATATTTTGTATTTTCAACGTAGAATTTTATTTAGCGATCCACCGTCTAGGACCTAAACCACACAATCCCTGAAAATTTCATCGAAATTGGTTGAATAGTTGCGGAGTTTTGGTTGTAACAATAAATTTAAAGTTCGCGCATGCGCAGCGGCTATTGCTTGACCAATTTGATTGAAACTTATAGGGTGTCTCTTAGAAGATAGTCCCTAACTAACCTCCAAATTTGAGCAAAATCGGTTCATTAGAAACCGAGAAACCAAGGTTCCAGGAAATTCACGTTTGCGCATGCGCACTAACTCCTATTAGTCCGAAGGTGCTGAAACTGATAGGGGACCGTCTAGTACCTAACCCGCACAATCCCTGAAAATTTCATCAAAATCGGACCACAGGTTAGTATAGTTTTGCCCGGGACAAGGATTGACCACAGACAGACCGACAGACAGACAGACAGACACGGAACCAAAATTGTTCGGGAAGCTCTAAAACGCAAAAAGCAAGTGGAAATTTTGATTTTGGAGGACATTTTTCTTTCACTTCTTTCACGAATACAAAGCTTCCCTACCTTCGGTAGTGAGGAAGCAAAATGATAAAAGACGATAGGAAATCTAATAGTAATAATGTATTGTACCACTCTTGAAGCACACAAATAAAGAAATCTATACAGCAAAAAACAAAGAAAATGTTCAAACAATTAGTATAGAATTACTTATTTGAAGAAAAGAAAGAGGCCCATTTTTAGTGATGAGTTTCTTGGGTACAGAAAATGAAATTTTAAAATTAGGGAAAGGTACATATCAACGCTTCAAGCTGACACATAGTCACAGTAGATGAAAAAACATCCGATTTCACCTCATAACCACTCCTGGTTGTGACCACACTCGATACTAGCAAACAATATTTATAAAAATAATAGAGAATGTTGGAAGGAAAATTTATGTCAAAACCTTGTAACTAGGGAAATGTTACTTATTCGGTTTACGACGTATAAAAATCGTTACCCACTCGTTGAAAAGCTCTAGATTTTATTTTTTATTTACATATTTTTTTAATTATAACTACTCTGCGATGAAAACAAAGAAACCATGTAGTACATGGTAACGTTTATTTGCGCAAATGTTTGCGCAAATTTAGATTGATCCCAGCGATGAGGCATATTCATGTCAAAATGAGATAATGTTTTCAACGAACATTTTATAAATTCAGTGAGGAAAATCAGTGAGAAGCAGCATACAGGAAAACTAGGTAAAAAGTTAAAATACCGAATTATGGTTCCCACCATCGGGTAGCTACGGGTAGCTATTCGGGGTTAGATGGAGGGTGAGGGAAGCAGTGGCGGAGGAGACCCCTCAAATCTTCCCGTCAAACTTCGATTTCGTTGAAAAAAATCCACGTTTTTCCGCGTTCGAACACATATTACTCCCCTAAATTCAACTGTACAATATTTTTTGATTATACCGTTAAAAACCTGAAATTTTGAGAATCAAATTTTCTCTACGAGAATTACGTGAAAACCTCTTGATAATTTCGTCAAAAAAGCTCAAAAATTGTTAAAACATTTAAGTAATGCTCTTTTCAACGGTGTGATCAGATTTGAATTTCCACGTAAAATAAGGGAGCTATAATCATTTCAGTGAGACAAGGTTCAACATACGAAAAAATCTTTAAATTGAAAAAACTTGAAAAAACAAGGGGCTAAAAGAAAATTTCTATGAGACATTTTTTATTGGAAATACCTTGTAGAATCTACCCCTGAAGTATGGTTGTATCTTTCTCGGACATCCTGTATTACGGGTTTCACGTGCTAAGTAGAAGAATCATCACCAATCATTGATTAGTAGTTTTGCTACACAGAATAAACTGGATGTCTTTAGAGGCGACGTAAATCCATCTATTACCATATAAACCCAGATTTCGAGCGAGAAGCAAACTCAATTCAACTGCCAAGTCAATCTGACACGTTATTGCTTAGCACCGAGCTCCCATGAAATTCCGCCCACTATTATGGCAAATTCACGCTTCACCCTCAAATTTCCGAAGGAAGCCGTCCACTGGTTTCACAATGCCGCCTTATCAATCACAACTTATCAGCCAGCACGGATGACGGACGTAGGTCCTGGTCAAGCGAGATGGGACCGCTAGGGTGATAATAGGAAATATCGATCCTCTGGGAGCAACCCGATCTGAAAATCGTATATAACCCTATTCACCGCTCGTTCACTATCGTCCACAGTCGGGCTTATGAGCTCGTTGGTATACACCACATCTGTAATATTATACTGCGAGACAATAGACGTTCGAGTCCTAGAACACCGCCAATGATCGGAAACCCACCGAGTACCTTCATAATAATCTCATTATCGACCTAATGTATTAAATATGGCTGAAGGGCAACATATTTGAATGGAAAGTAATATGGCGTCCCTACCCATAGTGTCGTTTTAACCTAGCAGCAGTTTTCTCTATGAATTAAAAAAGGTTTCAATTCCTTTTGAGGGGAAGTTGCCTTGAAGAGATAACCATGAACTCTGTTCCAACCACAATACTTGTTTTGGCTACTGAAAATTTCCGAAACCGTGTAAGATACTTTCATCATCTCACTGTCCTCCACTCCATTTCCCTAATGGAAGAGGTACTCTTTAAAATATTCTTGAAATTATACGTTTTCCATCCTAAGCACGGAAACATTATAGGTTCGAACTCCAGAATTCTAATCACTCCCCACTTATTTTTCACTTTTATTAGTCTGCTATCACATTTTCCAATCCACTTCACAAAATTCCCTGAATTCAAAATTCGTACGAGAATTGAATACAGAATAAGGTGACGAATCCGATGAATAATTATTCTTCGTTTAGGCCCGGCCAAACCCCATGTTCCATAGATTGAAATTAACTCAATAAAATGAAGTAGAACGTAATAAAATTTGGATATTACTTTATAACGATAGTTTATCACGTTCAAATAGTGATTTCGTCGAAGTTTTAATCGAGAAGTAAAGAAGGGAATTAACATTCAGAAACGAAAAAATGCTTTATGAGTTTTATACGAAAAGGAGAAGTTCCCACTCAAGAAAGTAATTAATCATCTGTAATCAATATAGGTGCTTTAATTTTAGCGGGAGAAAACACACAACTTACTTTGGGAAACAGACAACGTTCAATTACATTGGTCGATATTATCATCTATTAAGTTAATTGGAATGCTAGAAAGAAATAGAGACTGAAGCCACGAACTAAAGCTTTTCCCAAAGTTGGCAAGTAAATGAAAAAAAGAAAAAAAATGGAAGTTTAGTCCAACTTTCTGTGGAAGTTTTAAAATTATCAATGCTAACTTTCCATTCACTTCTAATGAACGTTCTGCGACCGAAACTATTTAACACTGTATAGTTAACACTTGATCATCATAATAGTTAAACAATGCACTTCTAAGCAATTTAGTTATTCAATTATTGGATACTCTTCCTTCTCGGATAAATGATGGTTTTTTTTGTATTATTAATATTATTATTATTTTTAAAATCATTCTCACGATTCAGTTTTACTATCCATGCAGGTATCAAGTTGTCAGCCAATCTACAAACTTTGACATAAAACTTACTTCATGTACACCACCTAACCATGTACACCATTTTCTCGGTTTGAGATGGAAATTTTTCTTTCTGAATAATATTCATTCCATTTTGGTCCTATGTGAAAGAAAAATTATATAAAATATATAATTTTATTAAATATATTATATTCACTTTAAGTTAAAACTGCCCCACGGAGTGAAATCGGCATTTTGTGATTTTTTACATGACCAAACATGATTTATTCCATTTTTTCATTTTCAATTTTATTCAATAGTAGTTAGTTCAATACTATAACTACATTATCAATAAAACGAGGAAATATCTCACTTTTAAACCGTTAGTGCGTCACTCCAAAGGGTACAATGTATGTCATACAATGTATGTCATACATTGGTATTTTGTATGTCATACAAGCTACACAACTCAGCAGCTACCTAGCTTCACAGCTAAAATGACAGCAACACTTGTTATGCTGACACTTGTCAATCAACTTTATGAATAAAACACTGAAAATTATTACACTAAGGTTCATTATTTTTCTATATAGATCACTCGTCTGCAAAGAACACGGCTTTGCCATTGTTACTACCGACCAACATGAAGAAAAACGTCGATCGTATTTCGTTCAGCTAAAATTTGAACGGAGATTAGGCCTCTCGTGCGATTCACACTCGTGTTTCTGATTTTTCGTAAGTCCTTAAGTTCTCGTAGGGATCGTACGGGTTGTCTCGTGGCCTTGGATACTACATAATACTACAAACACACGCCCGCGGTGTAGTGTGTGTGCGTTCATGGAGGCCCGCCTTTTGTTCAAACGTGTGATCTCTTTATTTAATTTTTCTATCACATGTTATTGTATCAAAGGGCAACCATCTGGAGTATAGAGGTTTTCAATGGTGATGAATCCAAATTTGTGGTCAAAAACCTGAATTTCCGGCCCAACGAAATACACCATTCTTCAATTCACACAACTCCCTGAACCCGAAGGCCGAGAGTGACCATCGGTGACGTCGACACCATTAAATACATTTAAGATGTATCTATTGAAATGTATAATTGGTGAAAAGATACTCCATGAATATAAAACACTCATTGAGTATCTTTCTTTATTCTTTTGATATTATCAAATAAACCAACATATAGGTAATAGGCAATTTTGAAAATTTAGTATTTACAAGTTTAACCCAGCCTGAATACGTTGTATTCTGCACGTGAAAAAGGAGTGGCCATCGAATACTCGAGGTTGATAAGGGATGAAGAATTGCGATGGGGTGGAAACTGTGCCCGAGGCTTCACCCTTGGAATCATTAAGCATCCGATAGGTCTGACGTTTATTACCAGTCGATTCGAGTTACTGATTCTTTGCTCCTCGCTATTATTTCAGCCCTATATTACTTTGTCATTTCTCTCACAATAACCGAATAAAGGATCGGTATTTTGTAATTGAAATTGTCAGTTCGTGGAGTAATAGTAACCACCACAGTTGATTGTTTTGCAGCGCGCCAAAAATCGTAGTCACAAGAAAGTTCAAAAACTGACCTAACTTTTGGAGAGTTTAATCATTGACACCATAGGTGAAATACTCCAGTTCGATGATGATAATTCCAGCCTCAAATGAAAATGACAACGCAAAAATGACATCAGAATAATTTTTGGATTATTATTTTCATGTGGGGAGTGTCTCCTATTACTCCTAACTTGAGATCAGTCCTCATCGACGGCTGGAACATAATTGACAAGAACCGATTTACCTCCAAATAGAAATTTTCTTCCGATCAAAATTTCCGTTCAGAAATATAGTGATTAATCTGGTTTTACCTCTAGTGGGAACTTTATACCCCTTGATAAATCTCGATCCAGTTTTACTAAAAATGTGAGATTTTTCATTTTATCCGGATTGAGAAAAAGCAGGGGTGTCACTCACGCGTGTCAGGGGTGACACTCTACTTGAGTGTGTCTTGAAGTAAATGCATTGTAAAACTTATTGAAGGTATTATCTCGCAGGCATTAACCCTCAACAGACAGATTGGCGGCACTCAGTGCCGCCTCATAGGAAAAGGTGCAATGATCTTGAGAGAAAACAAAGCCCTCCACCCCTTCCAACCACCAAGGCCCACTTTCACCAAAACTTGTTCAAATCGCGTTTAACTAAACGCCTTGATTGTTAATCTGAAGGAATAAACCCGGCAAGATGGCGTGCGTCTTTCACCAACCCAAATCAAAGTTAAACGGCGATTGAGATAATCGAGCTTAGCTAACCTTGAAATGTCAAGTGAAACGAACGAAAGTTGGACATTATGACGCATTTGGGGCAATAGAAGTGTTGAATAACATCCACTCCATCGCTTGCTATCAGTACATTCTCGCCTTTTTCAGTGATGTTCAGTGATACGACTTTGTCGCGAGTCATTTCGATTTCTTTATTGCCAATCACCTAGTTCTGATACAATATCGGTTATTTTAAATTTTCATTAGTTATTAATTCGTATTAATAAAGGTAGGTAAGTTAAGGACGACCTTTCTTCTGTTCGACCTGTTCCCGGTTTACTGTCCACCGATGAAAAGAATGAACGCGAGGCCCGACAGGGAGTTGGGTATCCTCAACGCAGAACTACACCCTTTTCCACAAATATACGTTCACAGGTAGTAACTGACCTTATCCAACACCCCTGAACCTGCCGTGAGTCATACTTTCTTCCTTTCCCCTCGTTACCCCCTTCTCGCATTGTCGTTTAGGTCATTTATCGAATATCTACAGTCACTTCTGTCCAATGATACCTGGGCAAGAGAAATACATTACGAATTCGCGATCGGGAAAGACCCGTCGTAATTACGAGATAAAATAACTCATCTTGACAGCGAATTTGTCAGGAGGGATTATGTTATTTTCTTCCAAATGATCATAGAAACTTCATTCTTTTGGGTATTAAGTAATCGAATCTCAATTATTAATCATACGGAGGATTAATGTCGAATTGGTACAATTACATAAAATGTCGATATATTTCATGAACGATGTTTTTAATCATTTCCTATCGACATTTTATAGGTACATTTTATTTCTTTTTTATTTCTTTTGATTTATTTATTGATTATTATTATTATTATTATTATTATGATTATTATTATTATTATTTTTTTTTTTATTTTTTTTTTTTTTTTTGGTTGAAGTGCTTATTTATCGAAATATCTTACTTATATCCTAATTTTCAGGTAGTAGGTAACTTCAAGGTTACAATATGCAAAAACATTTCTTCCATTTTCTTAAAATTCTGAGATAAGTGGTTTCACTAAATTACGGCTTCTATGACAATGATTCTATAACAATGATTCTATGACAATGATTCTATGACAATGATTACAATGACCTTGTGTAGAACGTTGCAAATCATTACACAAAGATTTATTATTTTTCTGTCGAGATCAATCACTTTGAAAGAACACTTTTCAAAGTGTACTACCTACCACTACCCAAAAATCATTATTTGCTTCACAATCAAGTTGCAAATTTCAACGGAGATTCACACTCTTTGGTGATTCACACTCACGATACTGATTTCTCGCTATAATTTATCGATCGCTCGTAGGGAGCGAACGGTTTGTACAAGGTATTTCGTCAGGAACTCTAGCCGAGTATCAATCAAATTTAGGACTTTGATGACCGTGGGCTTGGTAGTGTGGAACACGTTGAAGGATTCTCCTCGGGCGTCTCCTGGGGACATCATCTTCAGACGAGTCATAAATTATTTGTAATGGCATATCCATTTCCAAACACAAAACAAGAGAACACACACACAAAATCTCACAACAATAAAAAATGTTCACTGCGCGGCCATATTGAATTTTTAGTTAAACGAGCATAGGTACCTAGTTTATTCGGCCGACTTTCGACCGTTTAAACTCGAACCCCTCGAGATGGAGTTTAAACTCGTAAATCGCTCTGGTGAAAGACGTTTATTGCTAAACGTCGATTATCTCTTGGCATTCTTGGTTTTGAACTTGTTTCGAATGTACGGTGAAAGTGGGCATAACCCAATCCTCCCATCCAGACCCATGATCTCACACAACCCTTGAGATTACTTATTTTTCGGCACGTGACGTGTTACGTGCAAAAAATGATCTAGGCGGCACTCTAGGCGCCAATCTGTCTGCCATGTCCTGCCAGTTGATGGGTTGATTTGGGAACATTATCATAATAAATGGCCGTTCAAATGGGATGATGTTAATTGAAATCATTCCTATTCATTTTTCGTTCCGATTTTCAAATTCAAATATTTCCCGATACCCATAATGAAAACTAGTATCTACTTACATACATTTCTCTCGATTTGTCACGGATTTGAATACATAGATAGCAAGATAGCGTAAAATACGATAATGAGTAAGTAATAAAATAATATGAGTAATAACTAACCAGTAGGAAAGGAATTCTGACTTCTAATCTAGAAAAAAGTTCGAACATTGGATAATTTCAAAGGTTTTGGTGTTTCTTTTGAAGAAATGGAGTTCTTGAAGAAATTAATGTATCTTTGATTCCTCGAAAAGAGTAAACAAGTACTGGGAATGCATTAAGTTCGAAAAGAATTGTGGGAATTGCGAAAAAGGCATGCGGCACTGAGTGCGCCAATCTATCATTGGTGTGACACTGACGGGTTAATATTGATTTTTAAGTTTTTTATTGACCACTTAAGAAGTATCACGATCACCATGGAATTATCTGTAAGGACATTTAATTCTGAGGTAGTAAAGTTTTGAATTAGGTAATTAGAAGATGTCATCTAGCTGCGTAACATTGAAAACAAGGTGGGAGAAGAGACTCAGTCCTGAATAATGAAGTTCACTGTTCCCTTCGAGTTGTGATGATCAATACACCATTGCCGCTATTTCAATTCAAACATCCGCTAAAGGATGTGGCTGTGTCATAGCTTCATCGTGAATTGAATCCATTCACTTAATTAGGGTTGATGCCACCCTTACTACCGAAGGTGATGCTTCGTATTCACGCAGCACTTTAATAAAGATCACGTGGTTTCATTCGATTCTTAAACTTAGAAACTGTTCAAAATTGTGAAACTTGTTTTCAATAATCATCTGATATTATCACTCCTGATGACTTCACAATTCCTTCGAATTCAGCCCATACATAGAAAAGCGTCACAACTTGCGTTCAAAACTTCATGCGCAGTTTCCGCTCTTTAGAATTTCAAATCCCGAAGCCCAACCTTCTAGAAAGGGGTCGCAACTGCTAGAATTAAGCCCTTTTATGAGAAAAGTTGGCATTTGAAGTGATCGCTCCGACCCGTCTGAAACGCGCCTGTTGGGGTGACGGTGGGTCGGCGAACTTCTCTGTTCCTTTTGCCTCACTCGTTAATATTAATAAGAAAACGTGACTACGTTAGGGAGAAGAAAGGTGGAAGCAAAATAATGAAGTTTGAGGTCGAGGAGAATGTGTCTTTATTTTCTGTAAAATGGAATAATTTGTCGACATTATGAATCACACAATAGAAGTGTGAAATAATGCTTTGGAGGTTTCTTCATTGTACAGTACCTATATTGTTGAAGAAAACAATCATTATACTCGTAGAAATGTTTCCACCCGTTAAGCCCATAAAATTATTAGTAATGTACAGTAATCAGCTACAAGATTATGAATGAAGAATAGATTAGGTAGTAATATAGTATATTATGTATCCATGGACGTAGTCATAATAATTATAGCATTTACAGATTTAATTCAACCTTTTACAGATTTATTTCAACCTTTTACAAATTCAATTCAACTCTCCACCAGAGGGGATGGATATGGAAAGTAGCTGATTGATTAGGATTATAAGTAGTGGGCGACGTAGTACTTAGGTAAGTAGTGGGTAAGTAGGTAAGAAAATATGATAAGAAAATATGATAGAGATGATTTACGGCCAGCGGTGTCAGAGCTAAAAGGAGTGGCACCCAACAACATCAGGGTGGTGGCTGCAACTTTATCATGGCGCGGAGAGTGGTGCGGGAAAAGTTCCACGGAGTTGCGCAAGTTGGGCATCTCGGTAGGCGTGCTCTATGGTGTCACCAGACGCGTACAGCTCGGCTCATATTTGAACTGGTGGTCTTTTTATGACTTACCTTCCTCCCTGTATGTATATTGTTATTTAGTACTACTATGTTAATCATACACAACTCAAGATGAGTTAAGTAGGTAATATATAATGAGGAAAATCGAATTCGTACAATATTACAGCAACTGATTATATGTCACTATGGAAACGCCGCTATGATCACTGTAGGATCCAAGGTGTAGCAGGTAGGTAATCTGTCATTCCCTCTCTCCCATCCCCACATTCCTCATCATCTCTCATCCCTAGAGCCAGCGTACGTTTAGCTTAATCCAGTGGAACACGCATTCTCCAAGATGAAGTCAAGAGGGAGAGAAATACTTAGTAACCAAAAGGATCGTGACTTATCTGACGTTAACATACGAGAAAGTGTGGCTCCAGTAACTGGACAAGATTGCGGTAACTACGTGATGGGCATTTTTCTCATTTTACCTACCGCAGCTACATTAGTTAAGCAAAAAGTGTTGTTTTTTTCTTCCATGAAATCAGTTGAAGGGTTGGGATGAGTTGAATTGGTGGAGAGTTGAATTGAATTTGTGAAAAGTTGAATTGAATTTGTAAAAGGTTGAATTGAATTTGTAAAAGGTTTAATATAATTTGTAAAAGGTTAAATAAATCTGTAAAAGGTTGAATATCATTTGTAACAGGTTGAAATAAATCTGTAAATGCTATATAAGAACAAGTTATGAATGACCTCAAGGGCTTGACTCTACCAAACTTCCCAAGGAGAAGTAGAGCTTGCCACATGGCCTATACCTTCCTCTACCCTAAATTGGCTAACTTCCCAGAGGTTGAATGGAAGATGTGTTATAATAAGAGGTGCGCCTGAATTGTTTTTTTTTTTTCAAATTATAATCGAAAGTAGACCTTATCCTGAGCATTTTGGCACCAGCCGTTCTCTTTTTGGATGAGTAGATCTTTTTCTATGATTTTTCAAAGTTTCGAATTTTTATGACTTCACGCGCCCCTCTCGCCGGGCGGGACCCACCAGCCCACTGTGACGTCATAAACATTCGAAACTTTGAAAAATGATAGAAAAAGGTGTTCTCACGATAGAAGGTCGCGGTTGGTGTCAAAATTCTCAGAATGAGGTCTAGTTTAGATTAAAAATAATAATAAACAGTTTTTCCGACCCATGAGCACACCCAATTGACTAAGTATTCCAATTTGATTTATCTATTCTTAAATATAATATAGAGGTGTGGCTATTAATTTTTACTTAACTTGTTCGAGGTTAAGTAAAAATTAATAGCTAGACCTCCAGTACTATCTTTTAGGTAAGTACTATCTAGTACTACCGATGTCCCTTTCTGACAAGCAATGAAAAGTATCTTCCCGATTAACACTATTTGAAGTACTTGAGGGGTTCATTTCAAATTTATTTTTCTTGAAAGTGACAAAGGAAATATATCAATCATCTATTTGAACCTTGAAGTTCGATTTTGAAGAAAGAATCTTACATAATTTTTCAACTATAAGTGTGAATTTATCTACCTTTTTTTCATTTTCGAAATGTTAATAAATAGTAGGTAAACTTATTTATTTTTTTATTCTTATTTTTACTTTTATTTTTTATTAAGTATCATTTTTTTGAAGATTTAGTTAGTCAATTGAATTTTTAGAATGTAGAATGTGCATATATGCATCAATCATTGTTGTAAATGGAGTCAGCTTTAGTTTTACATATTTTGATAATATAAATATTAATTGAACGTAACTAATAGCTATTCACCTCTTTTGTTGTTTCAGTGTTAAGTGATCAAGTGAGCGATGGGATCCATGCTGATTAAGTTGCTTTTGATCATAGCTAACCTGGCATTCATCAATCCACTCCCTGAAGTTATCAGAATTGGTGAGTTGAGTGATTTTTCAACCAACAATGCTTGAAATCCTGACATGATCCCCATATTTCGAGCCCAGATCGTAATCCAGACAACGTTTAGAGATAATTATAATTTAAGATTATAAATAAGAAGGTCTGAGGTTTTTTTTTTCTTTTTTTTACATTACCAAAAGAGATTTTTTTTTTTCAACTTTTGGTCCCTGAAAACCCATAACTACTCTAATATAAATAGTAAATCTAAATCAGAGTACAATGTTGGATAGAGAATTAAACTTTCCATCTTCTTAGATTCCAATAATAATTTTTTTAAGCGAACTTGAAGGTGAAAAATGAGACTAAAGAGTGAATTTTTTCAAATCGTGAAAACTGCTTGTTTTCAAACGGTCATTAATTCTAATAACTCCCGTGATAAGTTATCCAGCCTGTGAGCTTAACAAATGTGCGTAAAACCTCCATCTTTCAATAGTCAGTGTTTTTTTTTTTTTTTTCATTTTTTAAATTTAAGCAAAGTTTTTTGAGAAAATTGAGTTTTTATTCTAAAAGTACCTTTAGATATATTTTAAGGCTTCTTCCGAAAGAAGCCCTACACGATTGAAGGAATTTGAAGGCATATTTACTGGGACTTTTCAGTGACCAAAGGTCAAAAACATGAAAAAAATCTCTTGTGAAAAAAACCAGCTTTTTACTGAATAGTTTACAAAATTACAGGACATATTTTGTGGGAAATTAGTAGTAGAACATGTAGTCGGAAATTTTTGCATACAACGTGATACACCCTATTTATTAAAACAGCCAGAAAAAATACTCTGCTCATACACAGATTGGGGATCGTTCACAGACTGGATCCCAAGGATATGTTTTTTTTTTTTTTTTTACATGGCCAAAATTTTATTCGAGAGATATCAACTGAGTTTGACTTGTTGATCACATCTGAGCTCAAGTTACTCCATAACCTTTGCGTGATATGCATAGTTACAACTTTTACTAAAATATTGCTCGGAAAAAGAAACTTTCTAATTTTCCAGAAAACTCCGAATTTTCTGGGTTGACGGATTGTGCCTAGTATTTCACAGTGATAATTTTCATTACTCATAGTGATTCCGACCAATACGGCCCCCCGTTTTCATTAGGCTGATTTACATGTGAATTAGAATTGCAAAAACGTTTCCCGACGTCGTGACTTGTTTTTCTCATCTATCACTTTAACGCCCCGTTTGCTCTGATGAAGTGTTTCTGTTTATTCGATGTCTACATGAGTCGTTTATGTCATCCGAAAAGGAGGGGCAACAAAGATACTAAGAAAAGAAGAAATCTCAAAATTATGTTTTTCTCCTTAATATTAATGTTAGTATTCATATTTTGTAGAATGGGGCTGAAAAAGAATAATTGGTCTGGCGTTGCTTCTGCGACTGATCCGAGTTTGATTCACGTTCACGACGATTTTAGTAATTTGTGGCAACATAATCGAAACTTGGAAAATAATCACCATAGGACTTGGGAGAGTTTCATTTTCATTATCGCTTAAATCTTTAAAGTGGAGGCTTCAAATTCTGATGACCCCAAGAGTTATAGGTGGTTTAGGGTTAACGATGATGAGTAACGTTTTTGTGTACTGGCACAATAAATCAAATGGTCCAAATGACTAAGGGCTTGCCCCGTCCCAAAAATAAAATAAAAAGTTGTTGTAACTACCTACTTGTTTTGTTCTTCCCTGGTACTTTTGGTCGGATTTTGTTTAACAAATAATAGTACATGAACCTCCTATGGGGTTGTGTTTGAAGTTATACTTTAGGTACGCTATATATTTCTTAATGAAGTACGACTTGAACCAATCTGTAAACTCCGTACTAGGTGACAGTTTTAATCGAAACGACGTAGAAATCAAATTTATAGTTTGATAACTTATCTCAAAATTATCTCTACGAGAAAATATAAACTTCAAAAACGAATAGTATATTTTCCGATAATTTCAACGCAAGTTACTCCCTCAAAAACAAATTGAAGAGGCTTATTAGGTATTGAAAAATTGATTTAGAAATCGTATGTCCAGAAGTTGAAATTTAGGTAACAAATTTGAATGTTCGCTGAGGCGGACACTTTCTACTCGTATTACGGGAGAAGAGGAAGTGGACGAATCAGGGAGATGTAGACAGACCACATAGAGCACCTCGCAAGGGGTGAGCGGGTTAAGGTTGTTTGTACGTCCTTGAGGGGGTTCTACCGCAAAACATTTTTTTTACAATTTTAGGTTTTTTATTTTTATTAAAGCTGAATACCTATATTCCTCACATTTAAAAAAAATGTAACTCAAAATTCCAACAGGAAAACCTTTTTTCAACCTTCCGAACTTGGACTAGAAACCGCGCTAGAACCAAAACAAGATCAAAACAAAAAATCCCTTTATTCTTCTTCAATGTTACCTCCAAATTTATAATATGGATGCTACAAGAATGGAAGTAAGGAAACTAAATGGAACGAATAATAACAACACGGAGAATGGATGAAAAATGAATTGCGAGCATTAAGCCGCAAACACGCTAGGTAAAACGCTGCAAATTATTACACAATGGTTTATTATTTTTTATTTTTCTATATAGATCACTCGTCTGCAAAGCCACTAACCATCCAACATGAAGAAAAACATCGATCGCATTTCGGACAGCTTTAATTTGAACGGAGCGATTGAACGGAGCCTCTTTAGCGATTCACACTCGTGTTTCTGATTTATCGTACGTTCAAACTTTAAATTCTCGTAGTGAGAGAATGGTTTGTCCTACAGAGCTCCGGGTGGTCTCAAAAAATTCTAAAAATTCTATAGAATCTTAAATTGAAGGGCAAACAATACCTTTATATCGAAATTTTTCGAGTTAGGGTGTTTTCAAAATTTCAAAATTCATTTTGGAACCCTTAGAAGTGACCTACATCAACCAAAATCTTCGGGCACAACTAGACCCCAAATGGAGCCTACATACCAAATTTCATCAAAATCGGTCAATGCTAAGTGGCAAAAGTGCCGCGTACGGCGGACGGCGGACGGACGGCCAAATTTTTATCCGATTTTTGGATTCTACGTACCTTGAAACGTAAACCATCAAATTTTGAGGGGGTGATAAAAAATGTTTTTTCTTATTCAATTCCAAAGGTTCATTATTGAAAATAATAAACCAAAAGCATGAAACGCCGCGCCGTCAGAAAATTAGCTCTCCTGAAAAGTTGCGTTTTTTGACATTCAGGAACACAAATCTCGGGAACTACAGTAGGTATCCACTTACTTTTATTTATTTTTTGGGTTTACTCTTTGCTTATACTACGGCGCGGCTAGTTTTTGAAAACATTTTCCTCAAAAATAGATACGGCCGTTGGAATACAAAAGAAAGAAAAATCGAATAATTTTATACTTTGGAAATTTTATTGTTCCTCTCCCCCAGAATTATTTTTTGTCAAACTAGTTGCGCCGATCTTTTCTCACATGTTTTATTGACAATATCTCAAAACATAGTTTTACTGGCTTGGATAGTTTCAGAGAAAATGTACCCCAAAATAGAAAATTCAGCGGTTTGGAAATCTGACTTTGACAATTTTTATTATGTTTGTTTCTGGAATTGAGTTTTTCAAATTTTTACAGTATAACTAAAGATGTGTAGAATATGTTGTAAAAATTTGAAAACGATAGAAGCGAAACTTTCTGATTCAAAATCAATCGAAGACGAAGGTTGCCAACCGGGCTGATATTGCGGTAGAACCCCCTCAATGGATTTGAGATAAGCCTGTTAAGCAGATGTATCAACTAAATTATCCAACTGCCAACCTATTAGCTATTTGTATAGGAATACCTCGCCAAAAGCCACGTGTTCTCCAATTGGTGGATATTACGGACACTCACCCGGTTCGTTAATAGCGGACCTTTGCATACCAAGAAGAACGATGAAAGGGATCGACATCGCAACTGATTTTCAACATCAATCTTTAGTCTTATACTTCACGTTTTTTGCTTCCTACCATGGTAGAGAAAGCATTGTTTTCTCTTTTCAACGTTGCGAAAAAAGTCTTCCAAAATCAAGTTTTTCTGAACAATTTTGGTTCCGTGTTTGTATAACTTCAACAGTTTTAATTCCTGATGAAATTTTCAGGAATTGTACGAATTGGCGTGTAGATGGTTCCCTATGAGAATCATCACCCCCGGACAGGTAGTAGCTGCTGCGCATGCACAAACGTGAATTCCTTGTAACAGCCATAACTACTACACTTTCCATCCGATTCCGAAAGTGTGGGTCTTCTTAGCACGTCCCACTGTAAGACTTGGGCGTCCTTATGCGATTGATCTGGGGTAAAGTTGGGACAACACTCAACACAAAAAAAATAAATAAAATAACAACACAGTAATCCGTTTTATAACATTCTGAATCCAAATCCGCGAAAAAAACCATAGGTGTATGTCTGTGTGTGTGTGACAAAATCTTGTGTCGTCTGCCCAGGCCTTAATATTCAACCGATATTCGTGGTTCTTTTTTTTTTTTTTTTTTGACGCGGAGAACTAATTAATTGTGCACTACGGCGCCGGAATTTTGAATTTTGCTCTTTAAGGGGGGTAAAGGGGGGGTTAATTCTTATAAAACGTGCATTTGCGGGCATAATCTTGTGAACTCTGCCCAGGCATCAATTTCCAACCGATTTGCGTGTTTCTTTTTCTTCGACTCTAAAGTCTTCCAAATTGCACATTATTTCACCAGAGTATCAAAATTAGCATGGGGAGGGGGCGAGTTGGGGCTTAATATTCACAAAATATCCTATTTTTCAATATTTTGGTTCCTTTAAACCTTTCTAATTGTATCCAAGCTTTGAAATTCAGGAAAAATTCCCATAATACCTCCGGATTTTCATGAATTATTCTCTGTACCATGGAACTAATAGTGGTGTCACCATGGTGTAAGGACATCATAAACCGAATATTTCGTGGGTTTTTAGGACGTCCCACAGTAAGGGGCGTCCTTATGCGATCGATCTGGGGTAAAGTTGGACAACACTCAACAGAAAAAAAAACCACACAGTAATCCGTTTTAGGCCATTCTTATCCAAATCCGCGAAAAAACCATAGGTGTATGTCTGTGTGTGTGAATGTATGTCTGTGTGTGTGAATCTATGTCTGTGTGTGACAAAATCCTGTGTCGTCTGCACAGGCCTTAGTTTTCAACCAATTTTCCTGGTTCTTTTTTTGTTCGACGCGGAAAATTATCTAGTTGTGCTCTACGTCGCCGGAATTTCGATTTTTGATTTTTAAAGGGGGGAAAAAGGGGGGGGGTTAATGCTGGGGCCCCCCGCAGACTTCCAGCAGTCGTTCCACCGATGATGTCCTGGTACTGAGGTGAGGTACCGACGAGGAAAGAGAAATATCCGTTTTGGCACACGAATCCGATTTCTCATGAACACGAGGACTATACTTTTTTTTATATAAAGCAAGATGGCGGTTTAAATCAGGCGCAAGACGAGAAGAGAGTGAGTGGCAGTAGGAAGCTGAACAGTGCATTTGGAGGGGGTGATAAGTAGGGAATAGGGGATGTAGAGGGGTTTAGGCAAACAATTCAAACCACCGAACATCAACTGCGGGTCAGCTCGTGACCCCATCGAACCTTGTCAAGTATCTGAACCAAACGGCATGCATTACTAAACAATAATATTGTTTAGTATATATTATGTTTTGTTTTTCACCTAGAATACGGATGTGAACTTCGACGAACTGCTTACCAAAACTAATAGGTGAAAGTTCAACGTTACCACGTATTTCCGCTTTGTTGCCAGACTGGTGACTGGTACCATTGTGGGTGGGGGGGGGGGTTCGAATACCCATGTGAGGTATCGTAGATCATGGATTTTAAAATGCTCTTCCAAATTCGAGGCCCCCATGGCTAGAAATATTATGGTGGATGAGGGTTTTAATTCAATCTTGCTTTCAAACGGCTTTGATCAGTTAAATTTTGATTCCCTAGTTATTTGTATTTCATAGTTGAGCAAAACCTATTATTACCAATATGTTTTTCTGAGTTTAATAAGAAAAAAACTTTTTTAACCGATATGTTTTCATTTAACATCTTTTATATACACCAGGAGTAAATTGAGTATCACAGTCAGACCAAAAACTATTCAAAAATATGATAAAATTTCACTTATTCGGGAGGAAGTACCGAAAGAGCGCCGCGCCTTTCGTGATGTGAAAAATTCTACCACTCAAGTTGAGGTTAAGTGCCTCACCCACTTGGCAGAAGTTTGAGAAATTACAAATCATAATGTATTTTTCGAAGTATTTCTCATCGACTTTAGTCAACATTCTAAAACTGGTGGATTCGAAGGAGATCGATTAGAATCTCGTATACCACTAATAACCGACCAATAGAATCGGTGGTTTGATTTAAACCTCAGTTCAATAGGGGACGTTGCGATATAGCAATCAACGCTGTCCCCTTTCTGCGCCCTCTCGTAGCGCTTAAAGTTGATTACTCGGACGAGAATTGGCCCTCGACGCCGTTAGTTCCGGCGCTGGTTGCCTGGTCGCCTCTATCCGAAGAAAACGCTTTATTCCGTTGGACGGTGGTCGCAGCCTGGCGCGCTGAGCTCAAAAGCCATTCAACGAGATCTGGCCGAATTTAATGAACTTCCCTATCGCCCCTTTCACTCCCTAGGCCTACCCGTCTCCCTTCGTTGCCACCCTCGTCCAAATAGCTGCCTCGCAGTAACCGTTTCAGTGTCGGGTTTAATTAGCGAGGACCCCCTCGAGAGAGGGTCAAAAGTGAGCTTCGACCAGAGACCACTGCGCATGCCATTGATACGTCCTTTCACCCTCGTCCTCGATTAGAGTTATCTTCGAGCGAAGGGTTCTCTGAAAACCTTTATTAATTGGAGGTATTTTCAGCGGCAGGCAAATCCAAGGGTGACAGGAACAGTGGATTGGGAAAATTGCTGGTGTCCTGTTGAATGCAGGGGGAGCAGCTCAGGTTTTCACTTGAGGAGGGGAAAACTGAACATCTCCACTTCTGGTCAAAAATCGTTTTTTCACTGTTTCGGGCTGAGGTTCGTGATTTCTAGTTGTCCAAACCAGATCTATCAAAAGTGGTTATTTCCTATCGAAATAGTCAATCGAAAACGTATGTTCGTTTCAAAACTATCTCCATACTCAAAAATTCACTAGCGAAAGCAACTTTGGGCCTATCAAAAGTGAACATCTCCTCATGTATGACCCATTTCATTAGGTTTTTAGGACGTCCCCACAGTAAGACTTGGGCGACCTTATGCGATCGATTTGGGGTGAAGGAGGACAACACTCAACAGAAAAAAAAATAACCACACAGTAATCCGTTTTAGACCATTCTGAATCCAAATCCGCGAAAAATAAACCATAGTTGTATGTCTGTGTGTGACAAAATCTTGGGTCGTCTGCGCAGGCCTTAGTTCTCAACAGATTTTTCTGGTTTTTTTTTTTTTTTTTTTTTTTTTGTTCGACGCGGAAAACTATCTAGTTGTGCACTAAGTCGCTGGAATTTTGAACTTTGCCTTTTAAGAGGGAAAAAGGGGGTTTAATGCTCAAAAAACGTGCGTTTTTGGGCATAATCTTGTGAACTCTGCCCAGGCCTCAATTTCCAACCGATTTGCGTGTTTCTTTTTTTGTTTGACTCAAATAACTTCCGAGTTGTACATGATTTCACCAGAGTACCAAAATTTACAAGGGAAGGGGGCGAGTGGGGGATAATATTCACAAAATATCCGATTTTTCAATATTTCGGTTCCTTTACTGCTTATTATTTGTACCCAACCTTTGAAATTGAGGAAAAATTCTCATTATACCTCCGGATTTTCATGAATTAGTCTCTGTACTACCATGGAACTAATAGTGGTGCCACCATGGTGCCACGACACCATAAACCGCATATTTCGTGAGTTTTTTTATGTTTCACCTTGAATACGGATGTGGACCTCGACGGACTGCCTACTAAAACTAATAGGTGAAAGTAAACATGATTCTAAGAACGTGGCATGTGTGCAATTGAGCATGAATGATACTTCTATGAACCGAAAATTCTTTTATCAGGCTAAAGGTCAAGAAAAGCATGATCTTGTTCTTACTCGACTCATCTCGGCTTTCCCACCCAAGAGAACGGGTCGTGAAGGGAGTGAAGGAGGACCACGTAAACCAAAACTAGTGTCCTTAAAGTATTGCTTCCGAGTCTACCAAGGTAGCGGAAGCTTTGTTTTCACTTTTCAAGGACGAAAAAAAAGATCTCCAAAATCAAAATTTTTACTCGCGTTTTGCGTTTTAGACCTTTCTGAACAATTTTGGTTCCGTGTCTGTGTGTCTGTCTGTCTGTGTGTCTGTCCGTCTGTCATGAATTCCTTGTAACGAAGTTATAGTCCGATTTCAATGAAATTTTCAGGGATTGTGCGGGTCGTTGTGTAGACGGTCCCCTATGAAAATCATCATCCTCGGACTGAAAGAAGCGACTGCGCATGCGCAAACGTGAATTCCTTGTAACGGCCATAACTTCTACATTTTCCATCCTATTTCAATGAAATTTTCAGAGATGTTACAGATTAGCATGTTTTGATGTTTTGAGATTAACTACTATGCATCGACTCATCCATACAATCGGGTTATGGATACGAGGAAGCTATGTGCCACACCCACTTGTTTTTTGCTTCGAACCTCCAAGAAGGTGGCTAACCCTGTTTGCAAAAAGTTTTTTTGTTTGGCCCCCAATGAGGATCTCTCATGGGAAGATTGTGAATGTATGGACGAGGACCCCATGCCATTTCTAGATAATACCAACTTCTCAAAATCTTTTACAATTCAAAGAGTATACCTACCTGTAATATTCCTAAGGTATTATTACATATTAAGTATGACTTCCATTTCATTTTAAATTTTTTCTCACTAATCTTCAAATTCCCAAGTTTTTTTTGCTTCTATCAAAACTTAACCCTGTGTCATCTTCAAAACTCAACAGCTCCTAAATACTTTTCCCTGTAACTTAGGTTAGGTTCATTGATATAACGACGTGGTTAAGGGACTTAAATAAAGGATGAGGATGAGATATATTGGTATGTTGATTTCATTTTACAAGTTTACACAGCAAACAGTACATGTTTTTTTACTCTCCTGGAAACTTCTCTGAAAGTGGAGATGTTCACTTTTGATAAGTCCCTCCTCACTTGTCCTTACACAATAAAGTAAAGCAAATAACCATCTCAAGTTGAATTTTCGTCCAACTGTCATTCCTAATGCCGCAAACGTCATATTCTGTCTTCAAAAGGGAAGATCTAAATTGGTTTGATGATTTTGCTCTTGGCTACTTATTGCATCACCAGCTTGTGGAGCGGCGTTCACCAACATTCCAACCCGAAAAATTATCGGTTAGCAGTTACATTTCCGTATAATCTCCCGGGCTGATTGGCCTTAACCTCAGTGGTCAAAAGGGAAGCGATTCATTAAACCAGCTAACGGCCGTTGGTTTCCTCACACAATATTCTCAATTGAGATACCGAATTTGAAGATTCGATTGCGAACCTGCAAGGTTGGCACTCTCTATGCTGTCTTCTAGGGTTATTTTTCAAAGTTAATTCCGTGTTGGTCGAAACGACTCTGGGTCCTCTTCTTTGGAAGAAAAAGGCTGCACTTTGGTTTTACGTTTATTTTAGCAACGGTTTCGCTAGTCAAGCTCGACCAAGCTCGACAAGCTCGATCATCAGGCTAAAAAGAAATTAATTTTTTAAACCAATTTCTGATATAGAAAAGTAGGTAGATAACTTGAAATGTATTAGGCACCAAAAACTGTCAACAAATTTCTTTATTTTATTTTTTAATAATTAACTATACATACAACAACATACTAACATTCACTAACATAAAAGAATTATTACCTTTAGTGAAAACATTTTTTTTTATTTTGAGGTATTCCACTGTACTGTCTCTATTTCTGTCATTCAGGTCTAATATATATCCGCTTCATTCAATCCAATTGGAAGCAACCTGTCAAACTGAAAAGCAACCCAAAAAAATTATAAATATATGTATAATATACATATTATGTATAATGTCCCAAGTATTGCTGTATTCATAACTGAATGATAAAACTTCAACATCATGTGTCCAATCATCACAAACTCATACACAATACTACAGTTGCATAAATTTACCTTTATATAGTATTCTTGGCATATACACTTCTTGAAAAACAACAGGTCTTTCAGAAAAACTTTACAAATAAGTAACTTGACACTGGAAAAAAAGAGATACTCAACATAGTTGTCAGTTAAATTTATTATTATATTCTAGTAGTGACTAATTGATTAATGTAATTTGGTATTATAGATTTTTATGATATTGATAACAAAAAACAAGAAATGGGGGCGCTCATTTAACAAACAAAATCCATCAATGTCAAGGACCTCACAAGTACCTACCTTGTACCAACCAAACAGTGCAATAGCTTTTGTTTATCAAATGAAGATGGAAGAATAAAAAAATATTCAATTTTGTAAAAATACCAAAAAATATAGAAAAAATAATTTAAAAAATCAATTTTTATACATGTGACAAGGATACATAAAGAACCGAACTCCACAAAGTTTTTCAAAGTTTGTAAATATTCCTTGGCTCGGATAAACGTAGGTACTCCGAAACGTAAAACGATTTTTGTACACCTTTTGTGTACATTTTTTCCACTAGTGAGCGGTCATAGATACCCCTGATGAAACAAGAATTGAGGGCAGCGCATTCGAAATATTTACAACATCTGCCCTCATTTAGGCAATAGCGTCCATGTTCTTCCTCCTAATACATAAATGAACATGCCAGTGGTGAAAGGAACTGAGTGCAAAAACCCCCCTTTCCTGAAGCAAAAAAATGCTTAGATTCACAAAAACGCAATATTTTGACCCAGTTTTTCTTCCTTTTGGTATCTCAATGTAACTGATGTTCAAACATCATTGACCTACCGCGAAATTTTGAGGGTGATAAACAAGAAACTTGTCCATTTTGGGAACTTAGTGCCATTTACCTCTAGATGTCCCGGCCATGAAGAAAATGAAGATTGCATAATGATGAAATACCTTTATATGATTAAATAACCCAATATATTGAATGTTATCATTTAGCATGTCTATGTCTGCTAAATTCTTTGAAATCCGGGGTCCATCCCAAAAAAAGAAAAAAAAACTGAGTTACTCAGTTGAGAAAGCGCGAAGCAAGAGAAGAATGTCGGAGCAAACGGGAACCAAACCTCAACGCAGGATAAAACGCCTAGTTGTTGTTGTTGGGTTGTTGGGGTAGGGTAATAGAGGGTGTTTTTATCTCTTCGGAGCCCTTCTTATCCCTACCCAAGTCAAGGTCATGCGTCCCCGTCGCACAACCCGGGCCCCCTGGGATGGACAGAGGTGGTCCCATTAGGTTTCCCTGGTGGACCCCTCTTGAACTTCCAGGGGTGGCTGAATGACCCTCTGGCGAGTAGGGAGGGGACCCCTGTTAACGGGTTCCCTGACCCTTATTCATGCGCTTCCCTGTTATGAATACAGAACCAACAGAGCCTCATAACCCCCGCCAGCCCATTGGCTCGCGGGGTATTAGGGGAGGCGCTCAGAGGCGCCCCAGGCAGGGGCGTCGGCCATCCTCCCCCTCTTCCTCTTCCTCATCATCCCTACCCTCATCCTCATCCACTGCCTCTTTGAACCACCAGTGTGCCCATTGTGAGTGGGCATTCACTACCAGGTCCGGCCTTGGTCTCCACATCAGACGGAAGCATCCTGTTGCTGCTAATGCTGCTATTGATATTGAACGAATACAGCCCAGGTATGCTTCCGAGGAGTTGCGCAGGATGGCGGCAGATGAGGCAGTGACTGTGCGTAGTGGGGTACGTAATATTAATGTTTATCTAAATGAACGTTTTCCCACGCGCACAGTCATTGCAATCAAGAACATCCGCCTGAAGCCCCACTATAAGCAGCTTGTCCAGGAAGCTATCCTGGCAAATAGCAGTGGGGCTTCTCCCGCATCTCCTATTGCTGATGTGGAGCAGCAGCCTGCCATTCAGTATCCCTCCCCCGGGACCTCCGGTCTTCTTGCCGATCTGAAGACTGAAGTTTTAAGGCTCGGGGGGCAGGTAGGTCGTATTGAAGGCTATGAAAGCACCTACCTGCAGGATCTGGTGAGGCGGGCTGTTGAAGGGCTGGATAACCTGGAAGACGAGGTTGCAGCCTATTTAGGGAGAATCTTCCCGCGGGTTGGGGACGCGACCGTGACGCGGCACCAGGGGGGACCTCCTCCCAGAATGGTGTTGCGTGGAGGTCGCAGAGCAGCTAAACAAGCAAGACCGGGTTCAGAGTTTGTGGAGGAAGCATCCGGCGCGTGTGGCTGCGGAGGTACTGGAGGAGCCTGGGGAAAATCAAGTTCAACCCCCTCTCCAGGAGTTTGTGGATTTCTGGGAGCCACTTCTGAGTGCTCCCAGTCACGACCCTGGGGAGTGTGTGGTTCCCCCAGTCTCCACCAGGGATTCCTTGCGCAGCATCATGTGCTCGCCGGTGCTGTCTGACGAGGCACACAAGTGCCGTGTCAGGAACTCCACTTCCGCTGGACCCGATGGTGTTTCCGCCAGACGCTGGAATAAAGCACCTAAGACGATTAAGCTGCTCATCCTCAACCTGCTCCTCCTTGCGGGAAGACCCCCGAAAGCATTAACCCGTACCCGAACCGTGTTTATTCCCAAGAAAGGAGGAAGTGGGCCTGGAGGCTATCGGCCGATCTCTGTATCTTCGGTAGTCTTCCGCCACTTCCAAAAAGTACTGGCATCTCGCCTCCAGGTGGCTGGTGTCATTGGTGATGTCCAGAGAGCGTTTCGGCCAGCAGATGGCACAGCGGAGAACCTTACAGTTCTCCAAACTGTCATCTCGCTGGCCCGTATTAAACGCCGGCAACTCCATCTCGCCGCTCTGGACGTCGCTAAGGCCTTTGACACAGTCAGTCACCTTGCCCTGACCGATTGCCTTCGTGGTGTCGGGGCCCCATCTCGGTTAATCGAGTATGTGGCCTGTCTGTACCAGGAAGGCGTGACGGTCCTCGAGGCAGGAGGTGAGGTGTCAGGGGATATACGGATCGGGCGTGGGGTACGCCAGGGGGATCCCCTATCCCCACTTCTCTTCAACCTGGTCGTGGATACGGCCTTGGGTAAGCTGCCCACAGAAGTAGGGTTTGATCTCGCCCCTGGGGTGCGAGTAGGAGCATTGGCTTTTGCCGATGATGTTATCCTACTCGCAGAAACCCATGAGGGCTTGCAGATCGCCCTCAATGCATTTGCTAAGCAGCTAGCCGGGTGTGGACTTGTGGTTAACCCTGATAAGTGTGGGTCGGTCTCCTTGGTCCCGTCGGGTCGCCAACATAAGGTGAAAGTTGTGGATGGGGGTTTTGTCGTTGGACAGTCCTCCATCCCATCTCGATCCGTGTTGGAGGTTTGGCGGTACCTTGGAGTCGACTTCATGGGGGTGGCCACTATAACTGCCAGCCGTGTGGACCTTGGTAGAGCGCTAGCTCGCGTTACCAAGGCTCCATTGAAGCCACAGCAGAAGCTGCGCCTCCTTCGCACGTACTTACTGCCGAAGCTAACCTATGGGTTAGTCTTTGGCAGGCTTATGGCGGGGAGGCTGCAAGAATTAGATCGAGAAGTTCGCTCTGCTGTGCGCTCTTGGCTGAAGTTCCCACCTGGTGTCCCAAGTGCCTATGTTCATGCACCGGTCAAATCCGGTGGGCTTGGCATTGTGTCTCTCTCGGCATGTATCCCTTCTCTGCGCCGCCAGCGCCTGCTAGCCCTTCAAGGGTCGAGCTGGGAGGTCGCCCGTGCAGCTGCTGATCTTGATTTTGTCAGGCAGCAGTTAGCATGGTGCGACCGAGCAACACCATCTGCTCCAAAACCCAGTTCGTCTGCTGAGTTCGCTGCTGCGCTGCATGAATCGGTAGATGGTAAAGAACTCCGACAGTGCTCCGAAAGCCTTCTCTCATCCCAATGGGTAGATTGGGCTTCAGAGGGCATTGGGGCCCGCGACGACCGACACTTTCACGCCATCCGCGTGGCATCTTTGCCTACTGCGGTGAGGTGTTCAAGAGGTAGTCGCGGGACAACCCTACCCCTTTGCCGCGCCTGTCGGAGTGGAAATGAACATTTATATCATGTAGTGCAGCAGTGTCCTCGGACTCATGGTGGCCGCATTCTACGTCATGATGCGGTCGCCAAGCAGATAGCAGGTGCTTTGTCATCTAGCGGCTGGGATGTTGAGAGAGAGAGATTGTATCGCATGCCAAGTGACCAGGGTAAGAAGCCCGACATTGTTGCCGTCAAGCCCGACCAGTCTTGCATTATCCTGGATGTCCAAGTTGTCAATGGCAGCTTGGACATGGAGCAGACTTGGCGGGCCAAGATAAGGAAATATGACACAAATGATTTACGGCAAGCAGTGTCGGAGCTAAAAGGAGTGGCACCCAACAACATCAGGGTGATGGCTGCAACCTTGTCATGGCGCGGTGTGTGGTGCGGGAAAAGTGCCACGGAGTTGCGCGAGTTGGGCATCTCGGTAGGCGTACTCCGTGGTATCACCACCCGTGTCCTGCTCGGTTCATATTTGAACTGGTGGTCGTTTTATAGAGGCACTTCCCTTCATCCTCCTCTCCCACCCCCACCTTCCTCATCTTCCCTTATCCCTAGGGCCGGCGTCGGGTGAGTCCTGGGCGTCCTCCCCATTATATTTGATTTATTTATTTATTTTAAATTTATGGCGTGCCCCCTCCGTCACCAAAGACATTTTGTCTTGAGGGGAGTTAATTCGAAAAAAAAAAAAAAAAACGTCCAGTTTATGATTATGTGTGATTTTCATTTGTCCAAATTAATCATGTGGCGTTTCGGATTAATAAAAACGCTGCAAATAATGCCCAAAGGTGTATTATTTTCTGTAGAGGTATAACCCAAAACCAAAGGTATAACCCTAACCACCAACCAAATGGAAATGAAGGGTTGAAATTTTCAAAAATGCCCTAGTAGGTACCTATGGTTGGTAGGGAGGGATCTATACAGAAGAGTGATCTATACAGAAAATAATAAACCTTTGGGCAATGATTTGCAGCGTTTTTTTTTTTGTTTTTTTTACCTACCAATCTTTTTTACCAACCAACTATTGGTAGGTACTACCTACCACACCATACTGCCATCACACCTTCACAATGAAGTTTATTAGAAAGAACTAAACGCTTCACAATCGATTCGAAAAATAGGGAGCTTCATATGGAAATTTGATAACTGTTTGTTAAGGAAGCAAAACTGAATTCAACTCGAAGAAACGAACAGCAATCGCGTTTTGGTTAGCTAAAGATTCAACGAAGATTAGACCTCATTGGAAATTGACACTTGTGATTCTGTTTTATTTATTTATTTATTTATTTGGCAAATACAAAACAGATACAAATAATAGGACAGTTATACAAGGACATAAAATGAAATAGAAATAATAAATCAATTACACACCTTGCCCACCAAGGCTTAAGTTCCTACGAACTTGTGTCCCCTGGTGGAGTCTCGGTAAATTACAATTTTAGTCAAAATGTTGAAATGAAATTAACAAAAGCATATAAGTTTAAATTTATACACCCAATAAAAATATTATAATAATCGTATGTCCATACTCCCTATAAAATAATAAATTTAAAAACTAAACGTAGGCACCTACCGTCTACAACACCCTCGATCAAATAACCGATAAATATTTTTAAATCCCAATATACTATGGCAATTAGTTATATCAATTTTGTGCTGATAAAAAAAGTTCACCACGGTAATGTAAGAATTTCTTCGATAAAATTCAGTACGGCAACGAGGCAAAGATATATTGGAAGCCTAAGCAGTTCAGCTAAAGGCAATGTTACATGCATGCTCAGACCTAATGCCCGTTTTGTAAGCAAGAATGCAAGACTGAAGCCGAAATACATTTTTTATAGATAATACAATTGAATTCGGAAAAAAGTTTAGCAGTGGGGTACCTGTGAGGTTATTTACTTAATTCCATAATCAGTTTTGTTCACTAGACCAGAAAGTGCATTAAGATGGCTGGGGCAAGTACGGTCGCTAGCCTGATGATCATGCGGGACTCCAAACTTCTTACAGTTAACGCAACACGGTGTTTCGTTTTTCTTAGAGCACTCCTTGAAATCATGATTACCAGCACAATGACCACAATTTTGATGTTCAATTTTACAAAATTTCTCCACATGGCCGAAACCGTTACACTTGAAGCATCTTGAAACACGAATAAAGTCCTCGACATGGCAACAGCTCCATCCAAGGAAGATTCTTCGTCTCTCGAGTAACCTCTTGCGAAGGTCAGGCGAAACCTCAATCACATGGTTAGTGGTCAATTGCTCTCTTCTGCCGAATTTGAATATGAAATTCATCTGATCTCTAACTTCTTCGGCATCAAGATTGTTTAGTTTCACCAAACTTTCCCTGATGTTTTCCTCTGTCAGACTTGATTGCACCCCATAGAGCGCAAGCCTCGGCAATCGTTTCCGTGGTTTTGAGACATGTAGACCGATTTCACTAAATTTTGGGCAGTCCAATATGGCATTAAGATCCTGTTTTCCAGCAGTACGGATTAAAAGACCTTTATTACCCAATTTTCTAGTGTGAGCTATTTTAATCCCCTCAGAAACTGGATTCCAAACATTACTCAGATCGGCTTGAATTTCCTCCGGTTTTTTTGTGCTGTTCTTGTCAACCGGGAACACAACAACACTATTATCTGTTAGAAGCGGCTTTTCCATCACTTTCGACTTCAAAATGGTTGCAAAAGTTGGCTGCTCAGTCTTATGTTCAACACCTTTGGACACCAGATCCAAAATGTTCAACGTATTGGATTCTAGCGTGGTACAAATAAGGTCCCTTCCTTTTTTGGCCTCTTCATACTTCCCTTGTGTCAAGTTCAAATGCAGCGCAATGTCATGTGCACTAGAGACTATTTGCTTAACATAAGCCGTAATTTGGGCCGCCTCCTGCTTTCCTATTTTATTGTCTTTATTGAGGCAAAATTGAGTAATACTCTGTTCAATGTTACCAATACGCCTTACCACCAGTTGGGAGTATTCCTCTATAGTACACGTAGCATCGGAGTTCATCGTAACGAGGATACTCCTATTCGGCCAGTGCCGACGCGGCAGTTCAATGGCCCGCGATCACAATTGTTTACGAACGTTAGCACTACTCGAGACCGAGTTCTCACCTCAACGAGAACTAAACTGAGACTGAAGGAATCGAAGGAATTATCGAAGGAAAACCCTTAAGTACTCGTAGGGAGCGAGGGGACCGTCCTACAGAGCTCCGTGTGGCCTCTAAAATTTCTAAAAATTCAATACTATCTTAAATTTGTGAAAAAAGGATACCTTTATTTTGAGAGTTTTCGAGCTAGGGCACTTTTGAAATTTTCAACCCTTAATTTTCACCCCTTAGAATTGACTGACATCAACCAAAAGCTTCACGGCACAACTAGACCTCAAATGGAACCCATATACCGAATTTGAACCAAATCGGTCCAGGGTTGCTAAGAAGAGTGCCGCGTATGGCGGACGGACGGAAAATGTTTCATTCGATTTTCGGATTCTACGTACTTTGAAACGAAAACCAACAAATTATGGGAGGGGGTTAAATTTTTTTTTTTCTTGGTCGATTACAAAGGTTTATTACTGAAAATAATAAACCAAAATTGACTTGTGATCCCGATTTCGTTCGAATACCTGAATTATTTCCTATTTTCAATTATACAGGGTGTCCCCAAAAACGTTCCCCCCCATGCTAAAATCGTCCAGGTAGTGGTAAAAATAAAATTTTTTTTTTGAATCTTCATGATTTTTCCCAAGGACCTCGAATATGACCACGGTGCGCATTGCGCACGTGCGCAATCGTGCGCAACGCACACCATCTTCGTTTTTTCAAATGAGACCCCCATTTTTTATTACAGATTCGGATTCTACGTGAAATTTCATGAACATTTCACCCCTCAACCGATTTTTTTTGTTGCGCGCAACCCGCTCAGTGCGCGCTCAAAGATGCGCAACCGCAAGGTTGTGTCAAAATGTGCATGTACGAAGTACCTAAGTGTGACACATGATATTTTAGTATTTTTTTACGCTGAATCACGTGGTGATGTTAGTTTCTTGATTTTACGGCATTTTTATCAAATTATCGACGAAAAATGAACTTTTAAAAATAGAAAATTGCATTTTTACTCATTACGCATCTTCTGTGCCCATCCGTTAACTTAATCCTTGTTAATAATTGGGGGACGTGTTGAAATTTATGTTTTGACATTAAAAAAAAAAAAAAAACTCCGATCGCACGTAATTTATTGCAGTATTCTAGAGAACCTTGCTTCATATCATAGCTACCGATATGTAACTATGATTCTGTTTACTGGTTGCAGCGTTGCATTTTTGTGATGAAAAAAGGTGCCGCGAAAAATTCCTTAACCCCCAGCCAAAAGACATATCCATGTCAGAACGATTGTTTATCACACTGGACTCTTCACTAGTAATTTCACAAGGACTCTCTACTTGTAATTTCTCGTGGAAAAACCGTCCTGTCTACTTGAAAATCTTTTTTCGATTATCTTGGAAAAAAGTTTTTAAATAGAAAGGGTGGTTTTGCCCTTAAAAAATGCAATTTTCCTTTTTTTAAAGTTCATTTTTCGTCGATAATTTGATAAAAATGCAGTAAAATCAAGAAACTAACATCACCACGTGATTCAGCGTAAAAAAATACTAAAATATCATGTGTCACACTTAGGTACTTCGTACATGCACATTTTGACACAACCTTGCGGTTGCGCATCTTTGAGCGCGCACTGAGCGGGTTGCGCGCAACAAAAAAAATCGGTTGAGGGGTGAAATGTTCATGAAATTTCACGTAGAATCCGAATCTGCAATAAAAAATGGGGGGTCTCATTTGAAAAAACGAAGATGGTGTGCGTTGCGCACGATTGCGCACGTGCGCAATGCGCACCGTGGTCATATTCGAGGTCCTTGGGGAAAATCATGAAGATTCAAAAAAAAAATTTTATTTTTACCACTACCTGGACGATTTTAGCATGGGGGGGAACGTTTTTGGGGACACCCTGTATAGTATATTTTGTGGGAAAATGGAGAAGTAGGAGGAGATATCAGGGAATTGGGATTACAAGACCTAGTCAAAATAAGTTTGTTGTTTTTCGAAGAAAAATTGCCTTTGATCAACTGACATGCCCGCGGAGACCCGAAATCTAGTGGTGAAGGGCACTCACTAATTACACATTTTATTTCTAACTCCGCGAAACGCTCGGGTGGTGAAGATGAATATTTGACATACCAACGCGATAACTTATTTCCTTTCACCTCCAGATGAGTCTTGCCCATATAACCTCAAAACTCCAATAAAACAATTCGTTCAATTTTTTGCACTTAGTTCCCTTCATTACTGGCATATTTAAAAATCCTGCAAATTAGGGCCTGGACAGAATACACAATAGCTTGTAAGAAAACATACGTTTTTGACAATAACCTACCGACTCAAATTTGAGATCCCGGCGACTTAGGGTACAAGTCGTTGAGCAAAAAAGGAACTAAATTAGTTGGACCATAATCCTGGACTTAGCGCAAAATTGTTTCTCACATACACACATTTGAGACAAACAATTGTGGATTGTTTACGAGTTCGGATTTAGGAAGGTCTGAAACAGATTTGTGGGTGTTAAATTTCTATCTGTCAAGCGTTTATTTTGCTCCCCTAATCAATTTCAAATGAACCTCTGGTCTTAAAGATTCACAGATAATCGTATTTCACCCCAGGTTCCACCTCTATCTTACTTACCTCCAGGTTAGTGACAGGTGGAAAAGAGTGGGGCACTACAACTTTAATGAACTGCTTAAAACTCGAAAGGGGAAGAATGATTTTACTGAAAATACGGTCGGTCGATAGCCAAACGGTTCCGATTTACTGTCGCAGTTCAACAAGTTTTTTTCAGATCAAGCGATTCTTCAATTACCCTTGGGGCACTTTCATAACAAATTTGCCGTCTATTATCTTGACTAACGATTGGGTTCAAAAATTCATAGTACAACGAAAAAAAAAATCTGCCAAGTGGATGTGGCACATAGCTTCCTCGTATCCATAACCCGATTGTATAGATGATCCGATGCATAGTAGTGAATCTCAAAACATCGAAACAAATTAATCTGTAACATCCCTGAAAATGTCATTGAAATCGGATGGAAAATGTAGAAGTTATGGCTATTACAAGGAAATTCACGTTTGCACATGCTCAGTGGCTGCTATCAGTCCGAAGGTGGTGATTTTCATAGAGAACTATCTAAATACTAATCTGTAACATCCCTGAAAATTTCATTGAAATCGGATGGAAAATGTAGAATTTATGGCCGTTACAAGGAAATTCACGTTTGCGCATGCGCAGTCGCAGATATCAGTCCGAAGGTGGTGGTTTTCATAGGGAACCATAATAATACTAATCTGTAACATCCCTAAAAATGTCATTGAAATTGGATGGAAAATGTAGAAATTATGGCCGTTATTTTTTTTTTTTTTTTTTTTTTTTTAAATTATCTCCCCTCAAAGACTAAAGGTCTCTCTGACGGAGGGGGCACGCCATAAAACAAAATAAATAAATAAATCAAATATAATGGGGAGAACGCCCAGGACTCACCCGACGCCGGCCCTAGGGATGAGGGAAGATGAGGAAGATGGGGGTGGGAGAGAGGGATGAAGGGAAGTGCCTCTATAAAAAGACCACCAGTTCAGATATGAGCTGAGCAGGACGCGTCTGGTGACACCACGGAGTACGCCCACCGAGATGCCCACCTCGCGCAACTCCGTGGCACTTTTCCCGCACCACACTCCGCGCCATGACAAGGTCGCAGCCATCACCCTGATGTTGTTGGGTTCCACTCCTTTTAGCTCTGACACTGCTTGCCGTAAATCATCTCTATCATACTTTCTTATCTTAGCCCGCCAGGTCTGCTCCATGTCCATGCTGCCATTAACAACCTGGACATCCAGGATAATGCAAGACCTGTCGGGCTTGACGGCAACAATGTCAGGCTTCTTGCCCTGGTCACTTGGCATGTGGTATAATCTCTCCCTTTCAACATCCCAGCCATGAGTTCGTGGACACTGCTGCACTACATGATACAGGTGTTCATTTCCACTCCAACAGGCACGGCAAAGGGTATCTGTCATCCCACGACTACCCCTAGAACACCGTACCGCTGTTGGCAGTGTTGCCACGCGGACGGCGTGGCAGTTCCGGTAGTCGCGGGCCCCAATGCCCTCCGAAGCCCAATCCACCCATTGGGATGAGATAAGGCTTTCGGAGCACTGTCGGAGTTCTTTACCATCTACTGACTCATGCAGGGCAGCAGCGAACTCAGCAGACGAACTGGGTTTTGGAGCAGATGGTGTTGCTCGGTCGCACCATGCTAACTGCTGCCTGACAAAATCAAGACCAGCAGCAACACGGGCGACCTCCCAGCTCGACCCCTGAAGGGCTAGCAGGCGCTGGCGGTGCAGAGAAGGGATACATGCGGAGAGAGACACAATGCCAAGCCCACCGGATTTGACCGGTGCATGGATATAGGCACTTGGGACACCAGGTGGGAACCTCAGCCAAGAGCGCACAGCAGAGCGGACTTCTCGATCTAATTCCTGCAGCCTCCCCGCCGTAAGCCTACCGAAGACTAACCCATAGGTTAGCTTCGGCAGTAAGTACGTGCGGAGGAGGCGCAGCATCTGCTGTGGCTTCAATGGAGCCTTGGTGATGCGGGCTAGCGCCCTACCAAGGTCCACACGGCTGGCAGTAATGGTGGCCACCCCCATGAAGTCGACTCCAAGGTACCGCCAGACCTCCAACACAGATCGAGAAGGAATGGGGGCTTGTCCCATGACAAAACCCCCATCCACAACTTTCACTTTATGTTGGCGACCCGACGGGACCAAGGAAACCGACCCACATTTATCGGGGTTGACCACGAGTCCCCACCTGGATAGCTGCTTAGCAAATGCATTGAGGGCAATCTGCAAGCCCTCGCGGGTTTCTGCGAGTAGGATAACATCATCGGCAAAGGCCAATGCTCCTACTCGCACCCCAGGGGCGAGATCAAACCCTACTTCTGTGGGCAGCTTACCCAAGGCCGTATCCACGACTAGGTTAAAGAGGAGTGGTGATAGAGGATCCCCCTGGCGTACCCCACGCCCTATCCGTACATCCCCTGACACCTCACCTCCTGCCTCGAGGACCGTCACGCCTTCATGGTACAGACAGGCCACATACTCGATTAATCGTGATGGGGCCCCGACACCACGAAGGCAATCGGTCAGGGCAAGGTGACTGACTGTGTCAAAGGCCTTAGCAACGTCCAGAGCGGCGAGGTGGAGTTGCCGGCGTTTAATACGGGCCAGCGAGATGACAGTTTGGAGAACTGTAAGGTTCTCCGCTGTGCCATCCGCTGGCCGAAACGCTCTCTGGACGTCACCAATGACACCAGCCACCTGGAGGCGAGATGCCAGTACTTTTTGGAAGTGGCGGAAGACTACCGAGGACACTGAAATCGGTCGATAGCCTCCAGGCCCACTTCCCCCTTTCTTGGGAATAAATACGGTTCGGGTACGGGTTAACACTTTCGGGGGTCTTCCCGCAAGCATGAGCAGGTTGAGGATGAGCAGCTTAATCGTATTTGGTGCTTTATTCCAGCGACGGGCAGAAACACCATCCGGTCCAGCGGATGTGGAGTTCTTGACACGGCACTTGTGTGCCTCGTCAAGTAGCACCGGCGAACACAAGATGCTGCGTAAGGAATCCCTGGTGGAGACTGGGGGAACCACTCGCTCCCCAGGGTTGTGGCTGGGAGCACTCAGAAGTGGCTCCCAGAAATCCACAAACTCCTGAAGAGGGGGCTGAACTTGATCTTCCCCAGGCTCCTCCAGTACCTCCGCAGCTACACGTGCCGGATGCTTCCTCCACAAACTCTGAACACGGTGGTACTCCCGCCGTCTTGCTTGCTTAGCTGCTCTGCGACCTCCACGCAACACCATTCTAGGAGGAGGTCCCCCCTGGTGCTGCGTCACAGTCGCATCCCCAACCCCCGGGAAGATTCTCCCTAGATAGGCTGCAACCTCGTCCTCCAGGTTGTCCAGCCCTTCAGCAGCCCGCCTCGCCAGATCCTGCAGGTAGGTGCTCTCATAGCCTTCAATACGACCCACCTGCCCCCCGAGCCTCAAGACTTCGGTCTTCAAATCGGCGAGAAGACCGGAGGTCCCGGGGGAGGGATACTGAATGGCAGACTGCTGGTCCACGCCAGCAACAGGAGATGCGGGAGAAGCCCCACTGCTATTTGCCAGGATAGCTTCCTGGACAAGCTGCTTATAGTGGGGCTTCAGGCGGAGGTTCTTGATGGCAATGACTGTGCGCGTGGGAAAACGTTCGCTTAAATAAACATTTATATTACGTACCCCATTGCGCACAGCCACCACCTCATCTGCCACCATCCTGCGCAAATCCTCGGAAGCATACCTAGGCTGCACTCGTTCAACATCAATTTCTTCATTTGCAGCAACAGGATGCTTCCGTCTGATGTGGACACCAAGGCCAGACCTGGAGGTGAATGCCCGCTCACAATGGGCACACTGGTGATCTAAAGAGGCTGTGGAAGAGGAAGAGGGTAGGGATGATGAGGAAGAGGAGGAGGGTGAGGATGGCCGACGCCCCTGCCTGGGGCGCCTCTGAGCGCCTCCCCTAATACCCCGCGAGCCAATGGGCTGGCGGGGGTTATGAGGCTGTGTTGAGTTGTTGTCCATAACGGGGGGCGCTAGTAGTGAAGGGCCAGGGAACCCGTTGACAGGGGTCCCCTCCCTAATCGCCAGAGGGTCATTCAGCCACCCCTGGAACTTCAAGAGGGGTCCACCAGGGAAACCAAATGGGGCCACCTCTGTCCATCCCAGGGGGCCCGGGTTGCGCGACGGGGACACATGACCTTGGCTTGGGTAGGGATAAGAAGGGCTCCGAGGAGATAAAAACACCCTCTATTACCCTACCCCAGCAACCCTAACCCAAAACAACCCTAAGGAAATTCATGTCTGCGCATGCGCAGTGGCTACTATCAGTCCGGGGATGATGATTTTCATAGGGGACCGTCTACACACCAACCCGCACAATTATTGGAAATTTCATAGAAATCAATAACTTCAAGACAATAACTTCGTATAGTTATGCGCGTTACAAGGAATTCATGACAGACAGACAGACACACAGACACCGAACCAAAATTGTTCAGGAAGGTCTGAAACGTAAAACGCGAGGGGAAATTTTGATTTTGGAGAACTTTTTTTTTATCCTTGAAAAGTGAAAAAGTTTCCGCTACCTTGGTAGACTCGGAAGCAAAATTGATTCGACTTTTCTGTAGACGAGCGGTTTCAGTTTTGTTGGTTTTTATATCCCACACTAAGAAGAACACTGGTACATTAGTTTTTTGCACTTTTGGATTACAATTTTCAACTGAAAATTCAACAGACCTGACGTGGCGGTTGAAAGGTCGGGTCGTCGTCTCTTCGTCTTGCCTTCCTTTATGAGCCGCACTTTGTCTAGCTTTATCAGAGGAGTAGTTATAGTTAATTAAATATACATTTTTACGTCAAATTCTACTGCTTAAGAATAATATTGCACGGAGGATCCGAATTTGAAAATGATACTGGACTTATTTATAGGAATGAGGGTTTATTTTATGAACCAAAATTCTTTTCAGTTGGGTGATCTATAGGGTGTATCAGATGATGTGGTCATTACTACGTAACATTAAGGGGGTTTTACAGTTAATTTACTACAAAAACATCCTACCTACAACATACATAAGATTTTTTCTTGATTCCGACCTTGCATCAATAAAACAACTATAGCCAATCTGTACCAAGATGACACACACCTGTGAGACCCAATTTTACCCGGTGTCCGGCCACTGAAGCCAGGCAATATTTCGGCAGCCATCCCATCCACCATAGCAAGGACTCTCGCTGTCAGGTGTTTGAACTCCGCTTCTTTCCTCACTGTACAGTCCTGGTCTAACAGCCCAAGAAGTTCTTGGAGAACCTGCAGCCCACCTATTCAATCGCATCCGAGATAACTACAAGAAAAACATCTCAACTCAATTATTATTAGATGTTGATCGGAGATTTCTCAAAGATCAGTTCATATCAACATCGGATAACTACACGAAAAACATCTTAACTCAATTATTATTAGATGTTGATCGGAGACGTCACACTGATCAGTTCCAAAACTCATCTATTAGTTAATTTTGAGTTCTCAAATTTGAATGGAGACACTCTCAACATTCCTAGCCATTTAAGATCTATACCCAAGGCAGTAAATTCATAAGACGAAGGTCTAAATTCTGAAGAAAACGTGATTGATAGAACCAAATGCTCAGCCTTAAGGACCAATAGAAGTTAAATAATAATATTTCGTACCACTATACTGTGAACAATCATGAACATGTTCCGGAGCTTTGCTGTATTGTGAGCAAGCTTTTCATCCTTACCATTCTAATAAAAGTTCCAATACGGTCCTTCTCCAACTCAAGTTGCAATATTTTCTTTTCCATTATATCTGTGACAGTCACAGTTAGTTGGTGAGGTAGTTTCGTGTGTTACACGGATCTCTTCTCAAAAACCTTATTTTTCTCCCCGGAGGGGAAGAAAGATGAAGTGGGTCTAATCCAAAGGATTTCCTTGTTTCAGGAGGCCTGTTCCACCCTGCGGACGACAAGCAGGAAATAGCGTTCAAATACGCCGTCGAGCGGATCAACGCAGACCGAGCCATCCTCCCCCGCTCCCGCCTGTCCGCTCAGATCGAGAAGATTTCGCCTCAAGACAGTTTCCACGCTTCCAAAAGAGGTTGGTTACCTACTTGTTTTTATCTGTTCGTTGGTTTTACCCTTTTTTTCATTGAGATAAGGAAGAGGATAGGAAGATTTTGAGGAGGAAGAGGGCTGTCCTTTTTTGGTATGGATATACAGGGTGTTCCAAGTCGATTCTACAACTAATTTGCAACAACTTTTCCACAGCAATAACAACATGTCACTTTTTTCGTTTTGAAGTTTCTTTTCGTTTTTTCGACCTTGCGGCGCTAAAATGGTATGTATTAAGTTCCTTATTCCTAAAGGAACTTATTAAGTTCTAATCAAATCTGATTACACTGTAAGGAAGAGCGTTTAACTTCCCAAATGTTCAGCTCATGAACATTCCAGAAAAACTGTACCTCAAACTTGAAAATTTGTGGTTCTCTGTTTTTTTTTTAAATTTAGGTGGAAGCGCTAACGTATGGTTTTTCCCAGAAACCCTCAACAGCATAAAAGCTTCCTAATGGTAACCCATTTTTTAGGATTACTAAGAAATTTGAGAGAGAAAACGGAGTTCGAATGAAAAAAAAAAAAACCTGAGTTTTTTTAACGGATGGACCTTCGGAAGAGGGGGGGGGGGAGAGATGGAGTAGCAGATACGAAGCCACCCTTCGTCGAACGCCTGTTGCCAGAATGGTAAGTCTTTCGAAAAAACGCTGCAAATTATTACACAATGGTTCATTTTTTTTCTATATAGATTACTCGTCTGCAGAGAACTAGGCTTTGCTACTGTCACCTACCGCATTTTGGTCAGATGAAATTAGGACGGAGATTAGGCGTCTTTTGCGATTCACACTCGTGTTTCTGATTTATTGTAAGTCCAACTCTTGAGTACTCGTAGGGTGCGAACAGTTTGTCCTACAGAGCTCCCGCGTGGTCTCTAAAGATTCTAAAAATGCAATACTATCTGAAATTGATGGAAAACAATCTTTATATCGAAATGTTTTTAGCTAGGACTTTTAAAAACTTTAACCCTTATTTTTCAACCCTCAAAAGTGACCATCAACCAAAAGTTTCGGGGCACAACTAGACCCCAAATGAAGCCCCTGAATATACCAAATTTCATCAAAATTGGCCCATTGGAACTGGAAAGTGCCGCAAACAGCGTACGGCGGATGGACGGCCAAATTTTTATTCGATTTTTAGATTGTACTTACCTTGAAACCATTCAAAGTACGCCATATATTGACGTATTCACGTACCATTCAAAGGCCATTTTCCTCCTCAAGTTTCAAAGTATTCCTAAAACAGTGATTAGGTACCGTTGGAAAGCCTGTAAAATGGAGCATGTTTTAAGCTTTTGAGGCTCTCTGGAAAAATTAACATATTTTTAGGAATGAGGAAGATTGTTCTAGTGTAGTTTCACTAGAATGGTCAAGAGTTCCTCATTTGGGAAATTTAACGCCTTTTTCCAACTAAGAATACGAGTACATGCATGAAGAATAAAGAAGTTATGTCCATTTCAGTACCGTGAAAACACGAAAAGAAACTTTAAGTTAAAAAATGCATTTTGTGCGGGTTAAAAAAATTGATACGAGAGAAAAGTTGTTGCAAATTAGTTGTAAAATTGATTCCTGAAGTATTTTTGGACACCCTATATGTGTTTATATATAGTCTAACATAAGATCTTCCACTAATGACGAACATCAACAAGAGTCTCAATGAAAAACATGATTTTGGAAAAAATGTTACCATCTGCTCCAAAGATACAAATTTTCTCTGTGGTAGGTACATATTAAAAAAGTAAAACAATTGACCCATTTCTTTCAGGAATGGACATGCGCCCACTAATTATGTACTCGGATTGAATTATTGAAAAATTTATGTGAATTCGCATTCTGGGTCTCAGATCGAATGGATGTTCTTCGGACCGATCGGATACTTGAGCTGCATGTATGAAAATTGAAGCCGTTCATCAGCGTTCGAATCTCGAAAATGCTGACAAGAGAGAATATTTGAATAATTGAGGACGATCTTCGATATATCGATTCTTCCCCATGAGTGTTTGCCACAACTCTCCCCACCTCTCTGAATTCAACGACGGGAAATTTCAAATTTAGATTAGATTCGAGAGAAGAGCGAACGAATAAACTAGAAAGCATCGTCGTTATTGAATGTTTATAGGGAAGATATGATGGCATCGCTTGGGGTCATTTGAAATTCAAATCTGCGTATTAAAACTTGAGCGTTACCAAGGCAGCAGGTATTGGCTCCGTGGAAGCTTATAGTAATAATGTAGAGAAGTGGAAGAGATTCATGGAAAATGGATCTGGCTATGAATGTTGAAAACTCACATCGCTGAAATTGTATTCAACTGCTTGTTAATATTCACAACGTTGGCGGAGAAGGAGCTCTGTTGACTCACATGATAGGATTCTCATCGCGGGATCCGACGTCGTTTCAATTCGAATCCAGAAAATGCAGTTTCGAAATCTCTGTTTTCAGTTGATAACATGGTGGTTGGCGTTTAATGTTATCGTAACGGAGGAAAGAGTAGCATTAAACGAGGTTTACAATGGCAAGAAGCTGTTTCAGGATTTTTAAGCTACTTGTAAGTTATTTGATTAATCTAAGTTTTAACTGAACAAACTGTAGTCTCGATTCTCCTTGTGGTTGTATCTGCATGAGACATCTTGTGATAAGTTCATTAAGCAGACTTGACTTCATTTTTTTATGAAAATGATCTTAATGTAGAGATGTTCCAATAATTTGAAATTTAAAATCATCGAAGAATAAGTTTGAACGGAACGTTTTTGACGAGAGTTCGTATACTGTGAGTTCTTGATTCTGTTCCATCCAGTTAACTGTTTAAACATAGTTAATCAGAATTCAATGAGGATGAAGGATGAGGAATTATTTACGCACCGATATTTCGCTTTGCCATGTTTGGATTTCAGACAATATTGCGTGTGTCTTTCTCGGTATCAGCTGCAGCTACAACGGATGGTTGAGATAAATCCTCTGTTTTACTATCGTTACAGTGAGTCTACCACCATAGCAGTCTTCACACGACTCAACCTTGTATTTTCCTGCCTATCCGATATTTGCCGTTTGTCTAAATTTCAAATTGGTTTGAAAATAGGTGGGTAGGTTTTTATTCAATAGTCCTTACCACGAATTGACCTCAGACAAACAGGAAAACCGGTATATAATTATACTGTCACAGAAAGGCCAAAAAAACAGACATAACTTACATCATACAAGTACATTCAAATTTTTTGATTTCTAACACAATTTTGCTTCCTCACTACCGAAGGTAGGGAAGCTTTGTATTCGTGACAGAAGTGAAAAAAAAAAAAAAAAAAAAATGTCCTCCAAAATCAAAATTTCCACTTGCTTTTTGCGTTTTAGAGCTTCCCGAACAATTTTGGTTCCGTGTCTGTCTGTCTGTCGGTCTGTCTGTCTGTCTGTCTGTCGGTCTGTCTGTGGTTAATCCTTGTCCTGGGCAAAACTATACTAACCTGTGGTCCGATTTTGATGAAATTTTCAGGGATTGTGCGGGTTAGGTCCTAGACGGTCCCCTATCAATTTCAGCACCTTCGGACCAATAGGAGCGAGTGCGCATGCGCAAACGTGAATTTCCTTGAACCTCGGTTTCTAATGAACCGATTTTGCTCAAATTTGGAGGTTAGTTAGGGACTAACTTCTAAGAGACACCCTATAAGTTTCAATCAAATTGGTCAAGCAATAGCCGCTGCGCATGCGCGAACTTTAAATTTATTGTTACAACCAAAACTCCGCAACTATTCAACCAATTTCGATGAAATTTTCAGGGATTGTGTGGGTTAGGTCCTAGACGGTGGACCGCTAAATAAAGAATCATAATTTTTTCGCCAACTGATTCTATACGTCCATGTTACAATGAGTGAGGAAGCTATACTGCCCACCCAACTTGGCAGACGTTTTTTTCCGACCAAGGTGGATCCGACGAAATTTTTGTTGGAAATAGCCTAAAGAATTGATAGGTAGCTATTTTTTAAATACCTTTAATATTAATAGCCACTTGTACATTTATCAAAGCCAATTACAATTCACACATTTACCAAAACAGTTAGTAAGCTGAAGTTTAGTGATCAAGATTTTTACATAGTATTACTCAAATTATATTCGTCAATAAATCTTGACATTGCTCGAATCTTAGGTGGTAGGGCAACGCCACCAGTCACAGACATGCTTAAGACATAACTTTCAGGTTATCTCAGTTTTCTGAGCCTTCTTGTATTTCGAGTTTTCTAACTATTTGTCTTAAATGTACTTACATGTTCTTCTTAAATTTGACTGCTTCTAGATCCTCTAAATTAGTTGATTGTTTTTCTTTATTCGATTACTAAAAAAATGAGTAACATAAGCGCATAGTTCAAACATTTGAAAAACACCTCCAGCATGCCCTCAACTCGAAATTATATGAAAAAATAATACTGAATCACTCGAACCTTTTTCATCCTGACCGACTAGATGCAGCATCATACGTTATCTCTTTGGAAATGCCAACTGGTTCATGAAATTCTCCCTGATTACACTAGATGGATACACCGTACTCATGGACCATAACGAAATTGTTACTGAGTACTACAATGAACGAAAATGTGTTTCCATGTAGAAAGTTTTCAAAATCGATACTAAACATTGTGAAAATGAAACTTATCCTCTTATTGCAAGTTAAGAGTTTTCTTGGTAGTGATAATTGGTTTCGTAAAGACAGAAACAAAGCAGACAATTTTATTTGACCGAGTTGAAAAAGCTACATAACTCAGGTTTAAAGGCCACGGTGAACCAGTTGTAGTAAACTCAAGTTTGCTGTACAGAAAAGTTGTATTGTTCTTTTGCAATGTTTGAAGCAATATAATGGTAACGAAGGTGTTCCTCGTAATTTTCTGAGAAGTTCTGAGATGTATTGTAACCCGGGAATCTACCGCTAGGACCCAATGATCATTGGAAACTGTTTGAGACTGTTTCGTTCATTTCACAGTAAGGTCAAAGGTTTGGGAATGTTGGTTCGTATTAACGGAGTTTTCCCCGATCTTAGAACTAAGACGACATTCACAACTTCAATAACAGTACATCTCCTTTATTCCCTGTGAGAAGAAACCTCTCACGAGATCACAATCAGGAAAGTCGGCACTGGAAAATAAGTGGTGTTGAGATAAAGGCCACCTAGCATCCCCTCGAACACGTCTATCCTTTGCGAATCGTAGAGCAGGTTATACAACATTTTCCTGCACTTTAAACACCAGCAGTAGATACAGTAGATGGTAAATTTCATGAATTGAATAAGATTATTGAAATTAATGAGTTCTATACCTATTTGAGTTTTCATATAAAGTACCAACTCCCAACAAGGTTCAGCAAAATTTGTGAGCGAAAACATCCATCCTCCATTCAAAATAATAAATCGGAGCATTATGGTAAGTATACTCAGGAAACCTCGAATTCCGAGCTTGACATCTCTCTCAGTGGTAGTTTCTGATAGGTGGAGAATGTAGCATCATCTTCACTGATCTGTTCTTCTGATCGCAAAGAATTGTCCACTTTCACTGTTCAGTGGCTGATTTCTCATCGAATACTTATTTTTCTTCCTATTTTTCATGTAATGTTTTGGTGATAAGTGGTGGCTCAGTTTCTTCGATTTGAAACAAGTACAGACCCGAGCTGACTCCGCTGTGGTTCTGTGAGAGGTTTCACCTTAGACATGAAAGAGTCGTTACATAACAAAAGCGTTACTTTTGATGACCATTGTGGATCATCTCTACTGTAGCGCATAAAATCGAAAAGTGTCAAGAAAAGATGAGTAAAGGTTCAACAATGTCTCATTGTCTTGCAGACTCGTGCACTAAGACTTTGGAAAACCAAAGGAAATATTTCTTCAGAAAAATGTTTAACCGGTTAACAACGGACATGAAATTATGTAACAAACAAAGACATGCGATACTAAACAATTTAGTATCTGGACTCCCCAGGACTTGAAGTTGACAATAGCACAATAAAGTTGAACACAGAAACACAGATTTTGTAATTTCATACGGAGTATGGAAACGTAATCAACCAGGAGATGTTGTAGGGGAACGGTGTTTGAACTTACCTACCTTCGTTTGATGGCTTCAAATTAGCAACTATCAACGAATGCGTCGCGTTGCCATAAGAGATTTGAATGACGTGGCGCGACTAAAATGAAGTAGTTATATAGTTCTCAAAACTAGGTTTCAGAATTTTTCATTGAGTAGTAGAAGACTACTAAGTTAATCCAAATGACTAATTTTAAAACTCAGCAATAAAAGTTGATAATATAACTAAAACGCTGCAAATTATTAAACAATGGTTTATTATTTTTCTAAAAAAATCACGGCTTTGCCATTGTTATTATCAACCAACATGAAGGAAAACATCGATCGCGTTTCGCTCAGCTATAATTTGAACGGAGATTAGGCCTCCTTTGCGATTCACACTCGTGTTTCTGATTAATCGTACGTCCAACCCTTAAATTATCGTAGGGAGCGAACGGTTTGTCCTACAAGGCTCCGCGTGGTCTCAAAAAATTCTAAAAATTCTCTACTATCTTAAATTGATGGAAAAACATTACCTTTATATCAAAATCTTTTGAGTTAGGGCGTTTTCAAAATGTCGTTTATGTTACTCTCCATCAGTGTGACATCTCTCCATCGCGAGGATAATAATTAATATTGAATGAACAAAATAATAAACCACTTGGTTGGGTTAATATTTTGGTGGCCCTTCCTGGATGGAGGACAGCAGGTAATCATAAAGAGCTGGAGGTATATCATCTTTGTTTAATTTGTTGAAGTGGCTGGTCTCCCAACAATTTATGTAGAGATACTGTCAAGTAGGTACCTTCATGTCGTAGGTGTTGAAACAGATAAAATTTGAGAGATTAAAAAGTATCGCCTCCGATACTGGAACAAATGTATCGATACTACAATATATATCAGAGGAAAAGTCTCGATATGTATCGATACTTTTTCAAGAAGTATCGATATTTTTAAGTATCGATACTTTGGGGACATCCCTATTGAGTAGACATCTCCGTTCCGAACAGACGGAGCTCCCTCACTGAGGGGGAAGAGTTTTATCTTAATTTCATTACTATTTACTCAAAATTAAAATTTGAATAATCTGAACTACTCCATTATTCTCACCTTGCTATAATACGTAAACCTAATAGTCCAAATCATTTCAAGCAACTACATTCTATGTTGTTTTGAAGTTCGTGTTCTCAAAATTTACTTTACTATTCATCAGAGCTTTAGTAATGAGTGTATTGAATAATAAAAACATGAGGAAACAAAGTATGTTGATTCGAGCTCTTTATGTTACTGATCAAGCGAGGCACTATATAATATTTGAACTGCAAGTTCAGTGAAGGTAAGTCCATTGCATAGGTTTATGCTAATGACGAGCCAGACTGTAGAGACTATATGGATTGTCCACTAGGGTTGAACTAGAGGGTCAAGGAGGTTCAATGCTGCTCGGAACCGAACCACAAAGTCCTGGTCTCAAATCCACCCTCTGAGCTAAATCCACTGTCGATTCCCTCTCAGCCTTCGCTGAACTTCTCCCACCTCGAATCAAACATCTTAAACATTCCATTAACCACTAGTAGACATTCCTGCGGTTAGACCACCAATTGATCCACGCAGAGTAAGATTCAATTTAACAGGTTATTTGCACCTACATAATTCTTGTTTGTAAATTTGACAGTTCGTTTTAATTATTTAAAAGACTTATCAAACTTTACCAAATCGAAATACCAATTAATTTGCTTCCTTACTTGGAGCCATAGAAAAAAGTTCCTTGTTTCGGTCAAAACTGCGAAACAATGGTCCAATTTTGATGAAATTCTCAGGCATTTTCTAAGTTTAGTCCAATACATTTTTTCAATCTCGTTATTTCAATTCTTAATTTCTTAATTGTATGAATTATTATTCGAAGCGAATTTGAGCGTTATTTCTCAAATGTCTGTTTTGCTTTTAAAAAATGTTCCAGGAGAAAATCCGAAAATTTCAGAATTTGTTTGCAGACACCAAACTAGAAACCTCCATCTCGGTTGTTAAACGATCGACGTTAAAGCTTACCATGTTATATACCTTGCTGAAAACTAAATATTTGATGGAGTCGGAGTTAGCGTTAAGTTGTTTGTCTTTTGGAGACGAACTACTGTTTTAGTTTGAAGGCTAATAGAGAAAACACATAAAATTGTCAATTCAAACAAGGCACGAACGAGAGTGTGAGTGGGCAAGGATCGATTCAAGCAAAGTTTATGATGTTGGGAGAAGCAAACAAGGAACGTTGCTCACGCTCGGCGCCCTGCGGCTACACCGTACAGTAAATTAGTTAACGCAGCGTTCATATTTCAAGGTGTTGACATAATTCATAGCGACTGATGAGTGTAAACGGTGTCAACTTGATGATCGCCGAACATGTTAGAACGTTAGCGCATTTTCTAACAAATTAAATTGAATTGCGAGCGATCTCAGGTAAATTCAGCGACGGTGTTGATGGAACGAAATTGAACCATAAACAAACATCAAACGTGGCCATCCCCGTTATTGCATTGCTTTGAAACGTAAATTTCGAGATGGTTGAGGAGATGGAACGATCCATATAGAAAGTAGTACTCACATTCGAAGGTCGCTACCGAGTTGCTTACGTATTAAATGGTTCATCGAGGTTGCACAGGTGAGAAGTAATCATCTAGTTGTGATAGATCCGTCGTCATGAGAGGCGAAATTCTATCACTTTTTTCAGAATATATTTCCGTTACCGATTTGTGGCATTGTATCCATATACGCTAATTTATTGCAACAGTGACATATCTCAAAGTCAGTTGTATTTAGTGATCACTGTTTTGTGATACTGTTTCCACTAATATTTTACATGTGGTGGAGTGGTTCGACAATGGACTACCACGACTATCTCGCGACTAGTTTGCAAGCATAGAAGTGACCTTCATCCACTAGTTTCTAGCCCACCAAGAGAGTTTTTTTCTTCAGAAACCCGAAACTCGAAAATTTTGAGATATTATGTCACTATTGCATTAAATGAGCGATATGTAATTTGGAAAATAGCGGTCAAAAAGCTGACCAGGGTTTGTTTCCTCTCCAAAGAGCTATTAAATTTTGTGATGGTTGATTTTATAAAGTTGGATTGGGTAAACGATTCAGATTTTTAACTGTTTTCTGATAATTGTCCAAATATCTTCTTTGTAATAACGAGTCTTTGTGATTTTAGTGTAAAAAAGTAATGGAACTACTCAAGATTTTGCCAGATTCGAAATTTGTCGACAACGATGTCGTTGTTGTTCTCAACCTTGCCAAGGAAAACTCGATCACGTCGAAAAAGGACTACCAAGAGTTAGTCCTTTTGATACGAATTTGAAACTTGCTGATCATTTCGACAAAATAAGGACGTTAATTATAGGCCAGCCGTTTAACTGAAAGAACTGACAAGCTGAAAAAGAACGGAGAACAGACAAACGTGACCACAAGTTTTATGTAAACAGTACAAGATATATACCTAGCTCAATATATTTGAAACAATTCAGTTTATACTTATATGAATTTTTGGAAACCAATTTGATACATCAGAAGCATACGTTTTGATTAAGTGTTGTTAAATAATAATTAATCCACATACCTGAATATAAAGTTGAAGAATTTGACCAGTTCTACTCACTGAACATGTAAAAGGTTCGCTCATTCGCCGCAAGGTAAATTCAATCGAGCGCGATCCATAGCCAATTCAGCAAGTGGGTGTTGTTGGAAGGAAATTGGACCATTTACAAACATCAAACGTGGCCATCCCTGTAATTGCCTTGCTCCGAAACGCGAATGTCGAATGAGATGGTTATAGAGTGGATTTGAAATGAACCACTTAGGGAGGTGTATTTTCAAAGGTGCCTACACTTGTCTAGTTGGTATGCACAGTAAACTGTACAGCTACCTTTAACCTATCAACCGAGGTGGATCTTAACCTACTAATGTCAACTTTTGATGATAAAATGTCATCATGTAATGTCACCTCAACAATGATACCCTTAATGCCGTGACATCCTGACTATCATGAAATTACCACACACCTCTTTTCATCTTGAGAGGAGAACCTTAGGTGGTGTGACAGGATTTTCCAGTTCTATTTTCATTGATTTTAAGTTTTTTTTATTTATTTATTGAGTAAGACTATTACAAAGTAATAATCCGTAATGTTATTGGTTAGAGACGGTTGTTAAAAAAAATATAAATATATTGCTTCAAAAATTATAGGATCAATAATGAAATAAACTGCTAATAAGGTCTAAATTAGAAAACAAATATAAAATAATAGGTATTATTGGGGAATTCCTTCCTATTTTATGCTCAAAAGTAGAACTTAGGATTGGGAACTCAACACTTTAATCGTTAGTGGACTGTGATTTATAGGTACCTACGGGTGGTGTGTGGAAGAGCGTAGTAAATTTAATATACAAAGAACATTCATCAGAAATTGGCGAACTTTTAAGAAATAAAAGGGGACTTACAAGTTCTGCAGATCTGCGAAGCTTCCCGGCGCCGGGTGCGATGTTCCTGGACGACAAGGGGGCCGTACTCGCGAGAAAAGTAGCCAATTTGTTAAATTTATAATTCAACTTTACTGTGAGACGCTACCACTGTGACACAACCCGTTGGATTTTTAGTTTTAGGGCTTGAAATATTGAAATAAATTGGTTGATCGCTGACGATACGCGGAGAGGTTTGAGAGAAGAGGGAACGAGCTCGAGCCAGATTAGAAGTGATAAATAATCGAGGAATCGGGCAGGCGATTCCTGGAATCAGCGCTACCTTCGGTGGTTCGACAAAACAATAAGGCGCCGAATTCAAACGGCGGAAACACCGCCCACTCAAAATTTAACTAAATTTTGCCAAAAAGAGAAAACGTTAACAAGAAACAATAATGAAAATATTAGCAAAGTTACCAAAAACACAAGTTATTTTACAAACTAGTAGGTGAGTAGAAGGAAAACAATAGTTTTAACAAATAAATCTACCCACCCAGAACAACGAACAAAATTTAATTGTCTATAGGTAGAGGTATCAACCTAGCTACTGGTCTAGTGTAGCAACCAGCACTAGTACGGACCTCGGGAACTCTATCCACACCATCACGTCCAGGAATCAGCTTGGTGACCACTCCCAACGGCCAATACAATGGTCTTGTGTCTTCCTTGGAAATGTAGACCGGCTGTCCTACTCGGAGAGGTTCGCGCGGGGTATTCCATTTTTTCCTCTGAATAAGCGTATTCAGGTACTCCGTCGACCAACGTTTCCAAAATTCTTGACTGGCACGTTGCACAAGTTGCCAGCGAGCCAAGTGATTCTCTGGCACTGGAACAAGATCATTTTCAGGCGGACATAAAAGGGCGGATCCAACCAAAAAATGACCTGGACTCAAAAATTCAACATTATCAGATGGATCATCGTTAATCGGACATAACGGCCGACTATTCAATACTGCCTCAACTCTTGCGAGGAAAGTTGACATTTCTTCGTAAGTCAACGAGCGGTGGAGCGTAATTTTGGTGAGGTGGTGTTTAAAAGACTTGACAGCCGCCTCCCAAATTCCACCCATCCAAGGAGATGCTGGAGGGTTGAACGTATACTGGATTTCACGTGAAGACAAGTACTCTGCCAGTGCTGGCTCCGATTCTAACAAGAACTTCTTGATGGTTTTGGCCTCATTCGATGCACCAACAAAGTTTGTGCCCCTGTCACAAAACACTTGAGAACAAAGACCACGACGTGCCACAAAACGATCGAGTGCCGCCTGATATGCGGCCGTCGAGAGATCACTCACCAGTTCAAGATGAACCGCTTTTGAGGCCATACATACAAAAACACAAACATAGGCCTTAAGTTTTTGTGCGTTCCTTCGTGTGCTCTCTTTCACGAATAAGGGTCCTGCAAAATCCACAGCCGTATTCGAAAAGGCCCGAAGTGAACTGGTTACACGGGAAGGTGGTAGATCACTCATGATGGGATGTTTCATCTTCGCCTTTGACTTAAAACAAATCAAGCACTTGTGGATACGTTTGCGGAGGAGTGGGCGGAGAGATAAAATCCAAAATTGCGACTGAATCATTGCCTGTGTTGCTTGAGGCCCAGCATGAAGCAGGTATACGTGATAATAATCACAAATCAATTTAGATAAACAGGCCTGTTGAGGTAGTAACAGTGGATGCTTAGCGTTGGGTGCCAAGTTAGAATGAGTTAGACGACCTCCGACTCGCAAAAAACCTTTAGAATCAACATAAGGTGAGAAAGAGAGCAACTTTTTTGATACTAAGCGCCCTTTATGTATGGCCCTTATGTCACTGGCGAAGTATTGTTGCTGAGTGGACTTTATACAAATATTGAAAGCGTTTTGTATTTCAAACACTTTCAACGGACCAGAAGTACGTTTTATTTTTGCAAGCCGACAGTTCTTAGTAAAACGTAAGACGTAGGCAACTACACGTTTAAGTTTCGTTAAGGAGGAGAACGTTGAAATTGCGTTGACAATAGAGTTGCGAGACGTTAAAGATTTCGAAACCGTTAGGACTTGTTGCTGTGAATCCGCAGTCTTTTTCAACTCTTGGGAATAATGAGCTGGTAATAAGGTTGACGTTGGCGGCGGCCAATCAGATTCGGGATACATCAAAAATTCCGGTCCCGCCCACCATGACGAATTATTCAAGAGTTGTATCGGTGACATACCTCGAGATGCACAATCTGCACCATTCATGGCAGAAGGTACGTGTCTCCATTGCTCAAGCGGTGCTGATTCTAACAGAGAGACCACTCTGTTGGCCACATACGTTTTCAACTGATACGTGGGTGTACGTAACCAAGAAAGGACAGTAGAAGCATCGGTAAACAAAATAGTCTCAGAAATACCTAGTTCTCTTTTAACAATGTCCAGCGACTTGATCAATCTGGCCAGCAATAAAGCACCGTTCAACTCGAGCCGTGGCACCGTCTGCACCTTCAAGGGAGCGACTTTCGTTTTAGATTTCAGGAGGTGAACCGATACATCTGTGTTTTCTTCAGAATAACATCGTAGATAAACAACTGCTCCATATCCTAAGGTTGAACCATCGCAAAATCCAATTAATTGTCGTTTTGGTAGAATCGAAGAAACACAGAGACGTGGGATTCTGACAAGGGAAAGATGCACCAATTCGTTCGAAAATTCCGCCCACCGTGTCGCGTAATCGTCGTGCAGCGGAGTATCCCAGTCAAAGCCACTAGACCAAAGTTCCTGCAGAAAACATTTTGCCCAAAATACTGTGGGTGCCAACCATCCGAGCGGGTCAAAAATTGAAGCCACCTGCGACAAAATGGTACGTTTGGAGTTGGCAGAACCAGGAATTTTGATTTTGTAGGAGAACATGTCCTCATGAGGATACCATTGCAGACCCAAAATCATGAGGGACTCCATTTCGTTGGGACGAAGACTTAACACTTTGGCACGATGATCAATCGGAATATCTTCTAGTACTTCCTCATGACTGGAAGACCACTTTCGCAGTTCAAAGTGTGCTTTGGATAATAGTGATATCAATTGATTCTTGAAATCAATCGCTTGCTGAACGGTATCAACTGACCAACAAACGTCATCCATCAAACAACTGTTCGTTATTGCTTTCGAGGCTTCAGGAAATGGATCTCCTTCATCGTTAACAAGTTGAGCTAATACACGTTGAGCGAGGAACGGAGCTGAAGAGAGACCATACGTTACAGTACGTAGCTCGAATTCGTTGAGGGGCTGTTCAGGAGATTCACGCCACAGCACATGCTGAAATTTGCAGTCATCTTCATGGAGCCAAATTTTCCTGTACATCATCTTGATGTCCGTTGTGATGGCGACTGGTTTCATACGGAAATACGTTAAAACTTCGGTGATATCCTTCTGTAGGGGAGGACCTGGTAGCAATCGCTCGTTTAGTGAGACATTAGAGGTATCTCGACAAGAACCGTCGAATACGACTCGAAGAGGAGAAGTCGCTGAATCTCGAGTTATTCCAAAGTGCGGAATGACATAGGCAGCAGATCTTGTAGTGGGAATCATGTGACCAAGCGACAAATATTCACGCATGAATGAATTATATGCATCATGAAAAGCTGGGTTTTTTCGGAGTTTGGCTTCAACGTTATACCAGCGACGTGTAGCTATTTCTCTACTCTCCCCGATAGGTGGAAAGTGACCACTTGTCTTGAAGGGAAGTCGAACACAGTATGAACCATCAGCCAAACGTGAATGCGTTTCTTGGAAATGCTTCTCGGCTATCAAGTGCAGCGGATCACGGTGAACCACAGAAGCGACCTCCTCGACTTCCCAAAAACGTTGAACAAGTTTATCGAGGTTACTTTCGGAAGAGTGCGTCGCTACGTTTACGTTGAGAGTAACTGAGGGAGAAACGTTGACGTTACCAAAAATCACCCATCCAAAAATAGTTCTGATCGCAGCCGGTTCACCATGAATCACCTCATATCCAGGTTTGAACAATTCGGAGTACAAACCGGCCCCTAGAAGGAAATCAACAGCGCCTCGTTGATGGAACGTTTTATCTGCCAATTCAAGATGTGAATATTTTTCGTACAATGCAGAAGGCAGAGATATCGTTGGAGCATCGGAACAGACTCTGGAAACGACGACGGCGGAAGCACACAAACTAGAAACATCGTTGGGAGCAGGAGATAGGACGCAGGATACCAAACCGTTAGATGTTCCAACTACCTGTTCCATAGCACCTGAAAGTTCGGTTGTTCTTCGAATGACAGGCAAACCCAAACGTTGAACGCAGTCACTGGAAATTAAATTGACTTGAGAACCAATGTCTATGACCAGCCTAATCGGAGACCAGGAACCCCACCGGTTTCTGAGAAAAGCCTGGGCGGTTCCAAGAAGTACGTAAGTAGCCTTCGCCGACGGTCCTGTAATTAGGGTTTGCATGTTCGAATTTGAAGGTGCTGAATTTGTGTTCGTTTGACCAGGTGCATTGGATTGTACCGAGACGTTAGTTAACATAGAAGAGTTGTTAATATTATTAGTATTAACACCGTTATTAGACGTTGATGGAGATCGTTGAGAAATATTGTCATTGTGTAGTGTAGAATGATGTCTAGTACTCTGGCAAGTACCACATTTTCCTCTAGACTTGCAATTCACCCTTGAGTGTCTGCCAAGGCACCGAAAACACCTGTGGAAACCTTTGATGAGGTCATAACGTTGAGAAGGTTCCATATTACCATACTTTTCACAACTAGTAAATACCGTGATTTCCTTGGCATACTGGACATTCATTGGAAAATGTATTTTGCTGAATGGGATTCGAAGAAGGAGCAGGTAATGATGAGTTGTTACTAGAGGAACTGCTACTTGAAGAACTATTCGTTGCGGAACTGTTATTGTTCGTATCATTCACTAATAATGATGTTGCCTTTGAAAATTGAGACTTGGGCGAGGGATACTTCGAAATTTTATTACTATTTACGTTGACATTATTCGGAACACTTGAAGTCGTTGGCATGAAGAATTCTTTAATCCTGCATTGTTCACGAATAAAAGTAATAAGATCCATAAATGAAGGAACTCCAGTTTTAGACGATACCGATCGTTCAAAAAGTATTCGTAATGAAGGAGGAAGAGCGCGCAATGCGCATTGAAATACGAAGAAATCCGAATGTGAGCGTATGTCCAAATTCTGAAACGCCTTATAATTCGTATCAAAAACGGTCAAAAATGATCGGAGATCAGAAACTGATTCACGAGTTAACGTTTTGAAATCAAGCATACTATCAACATGATATGCAGCAAGTACTCGATGATTTGCATACATGTCCTCAATTTTACCATATGCAAGTGCATAATTCACATCAGATATCTCTAAGGTTTCTATGAGCTTGAGTGGTGGTCCAGATATCAGAGATCGTAAGTATGCAAATTTTGCAGTGTTTGTGTATGACCCTTTATGCACTATAGAATTATAAAGTGCCCACCAATTATGGAACGTTTGTAATTGGCCATCCCAAACTGGAACATCGATTCGTGGTAACCTAATTTCAGAAACCGGAGTGAATTTTGTCTCAAATTTTGATCGAATATTACCCTCAAGTGCCCGTACTTCGTAGTAAATTGTATCAAAGGACGTTAAAACATTCGTTACATCGAGAAAGTGTTCAGAAGGCAACATTACGTTCAATTCTGTGATCGCATCACAATATCCATAAAAACGATCGCGCATATCGTTGAGGTCATTACATCGCGCCAAAAATTGAGAAATGGATCCAGCACCAACAGCTTTAGAAGCGTCAAAAGTAGCCTGCAACTGGGTAAATGCATTTTCACGGAGATTTTTATAGTACTCCTGCTTGGCCAAGTGCTCTGCAAACTCGTTTGGATCATCTTGGTTGTTGGCCATGTTCGTTGATGTTCGTTGAAGGAATTGAAAACGAAGCTAGGTTTTGATTGGCGGAGAATGATGTTGATGCGAATTCGTTAGGGCTTAGGGCCAATGAGAATGAACGTTGGAAAGACTACGTCACCAATACAGTTAACTTGCAAATACTTGTGAAAAATTGAAGGCAAAATTGAAACTTTGACACTAAAATGGCGTCTGAGCAATTACCTGTAATTTCGACGTGACCTTAAGATTTTGTCATAAAACCACCTGCGCGATCTCTACAGAACACCTGATACGAATTTCAATGATCAAAATACGAAGTAGAGTTATAATTTGTTAGTTTAAGATCAAGAAATAAATGACTTTATGGTAATTTATTAACAAAATAACGTTGAGAAGAAAAATCGTCTCTCTCAATCACGTGCAGCGACCAAGACGTTGAATTAAAACGTTGAATGAAGAGCAAGACGTTAAATGAATAAATTCACGTTAATTTAACACTACAAAATTACAATCCGGCTCGAAGGACCATTAATATTGGGGAATTCCTTCCTATTTTATGCTCAAAAGTAGAACTTAGGATTGGAGAACTCAACACTTTAATCGTTAGTGGACTGTGATTTATAGGTACCTACGGGTGGTGTGTGGAAGAGCGTAGTAAGTTTAATATACAAAGAACATTCATCAGAAATTGGCGAACTTTTAAGAAATAAAAGGGGACTTACAAGTTCTGCAGATCTGCGAAGCTTCCCGGCGCCGGGTGCGATGTTCCTGGACGACAAGGGGGCCGTACTCGCGAGAAAAGTAGCCAATTTGTTAAATTTATAATTCAACTTTACTGTGAGACGCTACCACTGTGACACAACCCGTTGGATTTTTAGTTTTAGGGCTTGAAATATTGAAATAAATTGGTTGATCGCTGACGATACGCGGAGAGGTTTTGAGAGAAGAGGGAACGAGCTCGAGCCAGATTAGAAGTGATAATAATCGAGGAATCGGGCAGGCGATTCCTGGAATCAGCGCTACCTTCGGTGGTTCGACAAAACAATAAGGCGCCGAATTCAAACGGCGGAAACAGGTATAAATAATGATTAATGGAACATTTCTGGTAAAAAGGAGGACAAATCATGAGGAAGTTTAAATCGAGCGACTTAGAATAGTTCTATACCTACCCTGGAGGACAAGTGGGTTCGTGCTGCTTCTTGTGGTGTTAATGAAGGATTCCATGATTTTGATCCTGAACTCACATCTATTTTCGATGAACACTAGAATTGTGAGAGCGGAAAAACAATGAGAACGCACCCAAAACTGTGAGCGGTTATCCCTACATCAACAACAAGAAAATCACGATATTCAGCCGATTCACAACAAACGATGAATTCCACAAGTGTGAGAGGAAGTCAGCTTTCCTCACCATCCAGACGAAAATAGTTGAGCTGATTGAAAACTACAAATTTTGGAAACGTTTGTTTAATTTTTTTTAATTACTTTGAATAATCATTATGAAACCGGAGTGTTAACAATATTGTAGCTTCTGGGTTTCATTATTAAGTGAAAAACCTTCAAAACCTACAGAAAAACCTATGACTACCTACATGACATGTCTAGTAGGTAGTTGGTTCCTCAATACCAATCTTATTGAAGCTTTATAATTGAGGAGATTGATTCCAAAAGGTACTTTATCGGTTTTGGACAAACGTAAAAAAAACGTCTGCCAAGTGGGTGTGGCAAATAGCTTCCTCGTATCCATAACCCGATTATATAGATGATCAGATGCATAGTTGTTAATCTCAAAACACCAATCTCTAAGTACCTTCCACTACTCTCATAGGGGACCATCTACCTATCTATCTAATCTGGACAATCCTAGAAAATTTCATCAAATTCGGATGAAAAATTAAGTGAGTAGATGTATGTCATTGGATCAAAAAAAATACTTAGCCTCGGCTGGGATTCGAACCCGCGACCCCTGGGGGGTAGTTGAAGTTACGGCTGTTACAAGGAATTTACGTTTGCGCATGCGCAGTCGCTTCTATCAGTCCGGGGATGATGATTTTCATAAATCTTGAAAATTTCATTGAAATCGGGTGGATAATGTGGAAGTTATGGCCGTTACAAGCAAATTCACGTTTGTGCATGCGCAGTGGCTACTATCAGTCCGAAGTTGACGATTTTCATAGGGGACCATCTAAATACTAATCTGTAACATCCCTGAAAATTTCTTCGAAATCGGATGGAAAATGTAGAAGTTATGGCCGTTACAAGGAATTCACGTTTGCGCATGCGCAGTCGCTTCTATCAGTCCGGGGATGATGATTTTCATAGGGGACCGTCTACACACCAACCCGCACAATCCCTGAAAATGTCATCGAAATTGGGCAATAACTTCGTATAGTTATGCGCGTTACAAGGAATTCATGACAGACAGACAGACAGACACACAGACAGACACGGAACCAAAATTGTTCAGAAAGGTCTAAAACGCAAAACGCGAGTGGAAATTTTGATTTTGGAGAACTTTTTTTTTCGTCCTTGAAAAGTGAAAACAAAGCTTCCGCTACCTTGGTAGACTCGGAAGCAAAAAGCAAAAAACCATAGCAACCTGAAAAACGTGATTATAGCCAATGATCCTAATTTTCACATATTTCTAAATTACAGTGTATTTTTGGAAAAAAAATTAAGTTAGTTTAGAATTTTAAATTATTTTTCAAATATCAGATTTATGGATATAGTACTTTTTGAGACAAAACGTGGCGTTTAGTACTTCTTGACATCAAATGAAGTGGGATACTTCATGGAACAAAGACTCGTTCCTTACAATAATAGGCTGTTCTGACACCTGTAATAAAAATTACTTATTTTAGTTCGCTACGTATTTTTCAATCATACGTAGGAGGATACTTAGGTACCAATAGTAATACTGTAAATTAAATTCAAAATACTTTAATTCATTAAAAATCGACTTGACACAATTTGGCGCAGAATGCTTCTCCGCCTGGTATTTTGGGCAACGGCTGGTTTTTTTTCATGAAATACTGGTCAATGGTAATATTACATTCCGGATGGGAATCCAACTCTTCAAAGAACATAAATGACCTCCAGTTGTGGACAGTATGCTCCAAAATGAGAGATTTATATGTTTTTCTTTGTCTCTTACTAGGAAACGGCCCATCCCTTCTCACCTCCATTTTTTCATCGGGTTCCAAAATTGCTTCACCTACATTTTCTATTTTTCTTCTTTACATCCCCCTCCCCCAGAATATATTCGATAGCCCAGTTTTCTTTATATATATCTTATTCTGGCCTAATTATCGGGTGCTTCATTTGGCTCCTTCCACGAGTCTCCAAGGAGAGCGTCGATTTTGTCAAGTTATTGAGAGTGTTTACAGCCTCCAACTGCGTCTATCTTGTTTTCTGCAGGGAGAAAAATTATTATTAGTCACTTCCCGATAACTCTTGAAGCACTGCATGCGTTGAAAGTAGTTTAATAAACTTAAATATTACTCACAAAGTAACTGTAGTGTTGAGTGTGAATGACACTCGATTTTTCAGCAGCCAAAATAAACGCAAAAGAGGTTTCACCAGTGCTATCAACACATCTTCCATTGAAACTAATTTGGAAAACTTTTAAATGTCGGCAAAAACCGTCTACAAGTATCCTAAAGTGTAGGGAAATCTTATCGTTCGCTCGAAACAGCAAAATCCGTATGATACCTTATGCTCGGCGAAGTACTTTTTGAAACAAAACGGATAAGAGTCCGCCATTGTGCTGGATATAGTACCTTTTGAAGTGAAACGGAATATTCACTGTCGTTTTTTAAGGGGATGGAATATCTTTTGGTTCAAAACGATAGCATTTCTGTGAAGAACTACCCCCTAAAACCCTGGAAAAGCGCTAACTTAATTTGACGGAAATGGTCTTTATTTAGTACCTTTAGGAATCAAACTCCTCAATTGTGATACAATAATCAAAATTTTTATTCTTCAAAACTATTGGAATGTCGGGGCGCTGGTATAAAAATAATGAAAAATTAAAATTAAAATACATTTTTCGAACAGCATACATGGCGGAAGCTTGAATGCACGTGGAATTATTTTGTTACTGGTAACAACAAACATCTTGTTTATAATAAATATGTGGATTTGAAGAGGCGAGTGAATTCTAATAACAACCAATTTTTCACTCATATTTCGTGGTTTATGTGTTGTATTGTGTTTGCGTTTTGTTTGCTTAGCCTGGATAGTTACTTGTACAGTTTGATTCCCTCCCGTTGGTCAAATTTGGGGTTTCCTATTTTCTTTATTCCTAAGTTAGTATCATTCCCAGTCTCTTTCCCTGGAACGCGAGGTTTTTTTAGGTTAAAAATCTCCATGGCGAGATATTTAGTGTTCGGGAGGCATCCAACCCGTACGATGGGATGAAAATGGAAGGGGGAAAGTAGCCGTTTTATGTTATATCAAACCCGTATGTTATAACGGCCGTAGGAGGAGGCTGAAACTGGCTCCATCTACGTCCACAGAGCGCTTTTCGTCCCAAAACAAACACGCTTGCACTCGTGCGCGTAGGGGCGAGAGAGACCCCGTCTGAAATATTTAACCCTCGAAAGGGTCTCCGGGGGACGTCGGTAGTGCGGTAATCTCGAGTGAAAACGAAAATGTTGACTCTTCTGCGGGCTGGACGGAGCAAAAAGACCTTTTTCAAAAGGGTCTCCTGTCTGAAAAGGAGCACTCAGTTATCGATCTCATTCTTCACCAGCACACAAAAATCACATCGTTAAAGGTGCCAACATGGAGCTTTGAAAAAACAGGAAATTGTTTTAAAAGGATACCCAATCTAGTGATCAATATTTACGTGATCAATTATTATATTCACAATAGTTGATGATTTTGCTTCCGAGTCTACCAAGGTAGGTAGCGGAAGCTTTGTTTTCACTTTTCAAGGACGAAAAAAAAAAGTTCTCCAAAATCAAAATTTCCACTCGCGTTTTGCGTTTTAGACCTTTCTGAACAATTTTGGTTCCGTGTCTGTCTGTCTGTGTGTCTGTCTGTCTGTGTGTCTGTGTGTCTGTCATGGATTCCTTGTAACGCGCATAACTATACGAAGTTTTTGTCCGATTTCTATGAAATTTTCAGGGATTGTGCGGGTTGGTGTGTAGACGGTCCCCTATGAAAATCATCATCCTCGGACTGATAGAAGCGACTGTGCATGCGCAAACGTGAATTCCTTGTAACGGCCATAACTTCTACATTTTCCATCCGATTTCGATGAAATTTTCAGGGATGTTACAGACTAGTATTTAGATGGTCCCCTATGAAAATCATCACCTTCGGACTGATAGTAGCCACTGCGCATGCGCAAACGTGAATTCCCTTGTAACGGCCATAACTTCCACATTTTCCACCTGATTTCGATGAAATTTTCAGGGATTATGAGGATTAGGTTGTAGATAGTCCCCTATGAAAATCATCATCCCCGGACTGATAGAAGCGACTGCGCATGCGCAAACGTGAATTACTTGTAACAGCCGTAACTTCAACTGCCCCCAGGGGTCGCGGGTTCGAATCCCAGCCGAGGCTAAGTATTTTTTTTTTTATCCAATCACATACATCTACTCACTTAATTTTTCATCCGAATTCGATGAAATTTTCTAGGATTGTCCAGATTAGAGTGTAGATGGTCCCGTATGAGGGTAGGGGAAGGTACTTAGAGATTGGTGTTTTGAGATTAACAACTATGCATCTGATCATCTATATAATCGGGTTATGGATACGAGGAAGCTATGTGCCACACCCACTTGGCAGACGTTTTTTAGCTAATATTTGACAGCTTCTTACACTAACAGAATTTGTAGTGTATATAAATAATATTTACATAATTATGTGGACGTGTCCATGCTTCTTTTACTCATGATTTATTTTTATATTCATTACAAGCCCAGTACCAATTTAACTGTTACTAAGCTTCTTGATAAGATTTTTTGGTGGGGCGTGTTTACCTTACAGCCTAAAGCATCCCTAGAGCTTGTCAATTTTCAATTTGTTATCAACACGAGCGATAGCTGCAATAAACTGTAGTAACTGAGCGTGGACAACTGAAAAATAGTGACAATGGCAAAGTTGTGATCTTTGCACGCGAGTGTTTCGAATTAAGTGTGAAGCGTTTAGTTCTTCCTAATAAACTTGATTGTGAAGGTGTAAAGGCTGTAGGTAGTAGGTACCTATGGATGATAGTTTTAAAAAAATCGCTGCATACTATTTCATAAAGGTTTATTGTTTTCCTGTACATATCATTTAAAATGAAGCGCACATACCAACCAAATTTCAATCAAATCGGTCCATGGTTGCTAAGAAAAGTGCCGCTTACGGCGTTACATGAAACGTAAAATTTTGAGGGGGAGGGGGGGGGGGTTAAAATTTTTTCTTGCTCGATTCCCATGGTTCATTATTGAAAACAATAAACCAAAATTGGATTTCCTTGGATTTTTTCGAGTGAGAATTGAAGAATTTGGGTGGAAGGAGAGAATGGAATTTCGTCTAAAGTACCAACTGTGAATCATAATTATAAATATACGGAGCAAAGTAAAAGGAGAAGTTTTAATTCGTTCTTCTCCGTTACCTACCTATGCATCTCACCTGAAGCTTTACTCGCCAATTAGGCCTCAGTTTTATCTATCATTATGCTTTCAATATTCAAAATATACAATGAGATTTGGAAAAATAAACTAGGCTTGATTGACATGGAAATAGGATTACTTTAAATGAACTGATGCTTGATTGGCGATTTTACTAATTTAATATATGATGTGTTTTTACGGAGGTTCTGTCGACTATCGTTATGTGGGGCAAAAAACATGTATCTGTTGAAAATATATTTTTCTAAAGCTTGGCAATAGCGGTACAATTTAGTTTAAACCCTATTCCCAATAGTTGACAGTTCGTTAACCATTAATTTGGAAAAAAAATGCAGGTCGACCAATATTTCAATCGCTCTAATATTTAAAAAAAATAAATGCCAGATACAATAAAAAAGAAGGGGAAAATTCTGTTTAAAAAAAAACATATTGCCATATGCCACAGCAACCGTTAATTTTACAGATTGAATTTTACTTCAAAGCTTCATTGCCGAGATGTCAATAGATCGGGCCAGTAATATGGATGTTGCTTTGAAGATTCAATGCCAAGATGCCAAGATGTTTTGATCGACATGGGAAGACTGTTGTTGCTTTAAAGCTACATTGCCAAGTTAAGGGTTAAACCGAGGGTGGGTACACATAACATCTTTCACGTAACGTCTGTAACGTAAGAATATAATTATAAGATCTCTTGGTGATGAGACCAATTTATTCAATGGAGTGTGTTAGCTGTAGAAGAAGGGGAAATGATAAAACCTTGTCTTACCACAGCCAAAACCAAAAAGGTTTATTAGAAAAAAGAAAACAAAGTTTAGCTTACCTACCTACTGAGCTCTTGATAATAGAAAGTAAGGTTATACAATTACCACAAACAGTGGTTTTGCTTCCTCCTTTAGATTGTGCTTGTGATGAGCTGGAGTTGTGATGTTGATAGGTAGGTGATTTTGATCCACTGGGTAGAACTTCAATCTTGGAACAGACCTTCTTTCTCAAAAGAGACATCGACTTCAAAACTGAGTTGCAGAACTTATTCCTCAAACAGAGAATTAATAATTTTTGAAGCAGACTGTGCAGTAGGAGACTGGATCACAGGAAGGCTGGCTTGTAACTAACTATTAGGCAGAAGTGAAGTGAAGGTCCTGCAGGTTGGCTCTTGCAGGCAGATAAGAGAGGTAGCTGGTGGTCCTGAGATAAAGTTAATCTCCAGGGGAGATAATTGACCTCTTGAGGGCACAACACTCTTATTGTTGTCTTTCAGGCCTATTTCCTCATTTACAGGTAAGTACCTACCTACATTTTATTATAAACATTAACAATTTAAGTAGTTATTAGCATTTTAGTTATACATTTTAGTTTTACATAGATTAGTTAGTTATAAGTTAGAATTAAGTTTTAGTTTTCAAGTTAATTTAAGTAGGTACTTGTATTAAGAATTATTATTAAGTAGACATACATTAGTTTTATAGTTTTGGCTTTAACTGGCCAAAACAGAGTGATTCGATTTAGTGAGCAAGATAAATTTGCTTTTGGTGGCTATTTTATTCTATTACTTTCTAATAATAAATTATTATTATTTATTTATTTTTTTATTCTGAGATATAAGATATGAAGTTACAATCAATTTGCTCAAATATGAACCTTCCCAAACATCGAAAGTGAGAGAGAAAAATAATTGAAGAAACGTGGTGATAAATGAATGAGTTTCAAGTTGGTTGCATGTTTTAACTCTTGCTCCGATTCCAAAACTTTTTCATAATTCATGATTCTTTTTCGAAATTTATTGTACCTAAAGGTACTTACGTCAAAGTGGAAAACCTAATCAACAGTTGGTGAATTTCCCGAGACATTTGATTAGAAGGTCGGTCAGTTACTGACCGACCTTCTAATCAAATGTCCCGGGAAATTCAATAATACGTAGGAAATTCGTAATTAGAGGTTGCCTCTCTGGTGGAGAACGTTGGTAGAGAAATAATGGGAGTTTTGAGTAGGATGCGAATTCAATTAACGACTTACGATGGATCCTCAGTTCAGAGAAATGTTGAGGTCGTAAACAAGTTATTACTTCCTTGAAAAATAGAATTGATTGAATTTCAAGTGCCTGCGAGCGATGGTTCCGTGGGAATGAATTTTCGGTCAAAACAATAATTAACGCCTATAAAGTTCATCGCTTTACAATACTATTGAGGACATAAAAGGGAAATGAAGTTATTATTGCCCTTAGTTGGTGGGATTGTACCCGTGAATTACAGTGATCAAAAGATTCATGTATAAGTCATTAAACGGTTAAATTTTAATGTATTGTATGGTATCTAGCTTCATCAGCAACAACGCTATAGCTAGATTATTTGTTCACAAAACAAGGTAGTTGTTAAACCTAGGATTTAACCTAGATTTAAATTTGCCCAATGAAACAGACGGCTAGAGAAAACACTACCCAGGCATTGGAGGAAATTATTGTAGTATTTGGTTTAGGTTTTAAGAATGATTGTCTCAGCCGTGTATCATCCCAGAACCAATGGACTAGCGGTTAGGGTTGAGCGCACATTTAAATTAAGATTCGATGCATCCAAAGGCAGTAATTAAATGCTGTAGTCAAATACTGTAGTTCAATACTGTTTAATACCGAATTCATCCCACAACGGAAAGGACACCGGCTATATCCTATAAAGGATATCCTGTTGAAGCCCCGTCTGGCAGAGTATATCGGAAGTTGGATCAACAGCAAAATTCAGGAGGGTTCTTCAAAGAGTTCGATCAATGTTGGATAGAACACCGAAAGATAATTATGTGTTTCTAGAAAGCAGATGTCAGGCGCTGAACTGGTTCCCTTTCATTTATAAACGAGCTGGAGGTGGGTGAGCTAGCAAACCACATGGCATTAAGGCGGGTGAAGTTGATACTACCTGTATAAAAAATGTTGATTGAACAACTGGTTGCTAGCAAAGCATACTTGTATTCTATCTTCAATTTGGTCAAGTCATTAAAGATATCAATTTTAATATTTGAGAAATACTGATCATACGATACCATCACTAGTCCTACAAAATATTAATTAGTAATGGTTCAAAGGAGTTGAACTCTCATAGAGTGCCAGAGCTTTCCAAGAGCTAAATCAAGGTATTCTCGAGTATTATTGTTTATATAGAGCTTTATTAAGGTGAGTGGTCATAGGATGATTAGACGAACCCCTTCGTGAAACCTACCTTGAATTAAATTAATTTGCTTCCAACCAACGTTGTATCTCGCTGTTGCTGAATCAAAGCTTTTTCTCGAAGAATGTTTGACGTATATCCTAATAGTGGTAATTTATCTACCGGCCAAAATACTATCAACAGCAAAATTAACAAAATACTTTACTACAGATATTGAATTTCGGACACAATAATAAAACAACCCTAGAGAATAGTCAGGAATATCATAAAGAGGTATTTCTACCATGTTGATAATGAAGTCTATTTTGACAAAAATTTTCTATCAGCAAAAAAACGTCATCCGAAAGTTGTGGATTCCTTCATTACGAATTTTTGGTTTTTGGTTATTAAGGAAGCAAAACAGAGATATTTAAAAAAGATCGCATTTTCGGTCATGTTACGAGTATAAGTATTTTGGCGAATCAATGTGTCAATAATGTCAACTAAGCAGGTCCTGAGGACGGTTGGATGGAGAAGGGGGGAGGAAGATGAGGAACCCTCGGAAGGCTTGCAGGTGTAATCCCGATTAATTTCAAAATCAACTCTCATTTAACCATGGTTTATCGTTCAGAGTCTGGATTGACTCATTCGTTTCTAAAAACACTGTCCTAAATTTATGGAAAAACGTCAGTAATTATTTGTTCATGAATTAATAATTATCCTCATAGGAAGTTGGTCTCACAGAGCTCTGAGTTGTATCATTAAATTCTTTAGAATCATGACTATTTTAAATCAATGAAAAAACAATGCCTGTTGATTTAGTTACATAAAAACACAGTTTTAAGCGCGAAGTTCAACTCTAGTATTCCAAGTTCCAACAAGGGGCTGCAAAAGGCTGGTGGGACAGTTCATTGGTTATCCATCGATAGTTCATAGACATAGAGATGATCTAGAGCCTACCTGGTGATGATTCCTTTATCCGAGCTAATTAGTCAATAAGACAACTACGAGTGCCAATGAAATACTAGTTGCTAAGGACGCGAAACTGAGTACAACAAGAAGAGACAAGTAGTTGTTTCGCATTTTGGTCAGCTAAAATTTTAACGGAGATTTGCCCTCTTTCGCGATTCACACTCGTGATTTTGATTTATCGTAAGTCCAACACTAAAGTTTTTGTAGGGAGCGAACGGTTTTCCCTACAGAGCTCCGGGTGGACTCAATCGATTCAAAAAATTCAATACTATTTCAAATTGGTGAAAAAACATTACCTTTATTTCGAGAGTTTTTGAGCAAGGGCACTTTTGAAAATTTCAACCCTCATTTTTCACCACTTAGAAGTTACTTACATCAACCAAAAGCTTCGCGGCACAACTAGACCCAAATGAAGCCCAAATACAAAATTTCATAAAAATCGGTCCATGGTAACTAAGAAAAGTGCTGTGTACGGCTGACGGATGGATTTTTTTTTTTTTTTTTCGGATTCTAAATACCTACTTAGAAACGTAAACCATCAAATTTTGAAGGGGGGGTTATTTTTATTTCTTTCTCGATTCTAATGGTTAATTATTGGAAATAATCAACCAAAATATCTATATGACCAGCTAAAATTTGGCTCACTTCCGTCAGTGACTGTGAAATAATAAACTAAAATGGTAATATAAAAATAAATTTAATTTAAATGTACCTATTTTATTGTAATTGTTGACAGTATGTCATCTACTGAGGAGTGGCGTAGCTGCCATATTTGGTCCACAGTCCTCGCAGACGGCGAGTCATGTCCAGTCCATCTGCGACACGATGGAGATCCCACACCTAGAGACGAGATGGGACTACAGACTGCGCAGGGAAAGCTGTTTGGTGAACCTCTACCCTCATCCCACTGTTTTGTCAAAGGTAAGACGAGAATGGATTTACGGTCTAGTAGATTCCCAATTTCTATTTGACAATGATATGAGTCTGAACAGTTTTTATTATGTGTTTTAAGTTATCAGAACGGTATATTGAAATGACTTGTATGCTGTATTGTGTGAAGAGAGCGGATGTGTTTCACTAGGTATCTAGTTATAACTAATTCCACTAGCTATAAGAATACAATTATTGTTTACGTACCTTACTGGATAATCCTTTGTAACCAGTAAGACGAGTACAGGAGGCGAGCGCTTTAAATGTATGGACATCATCGTCAGGCCATCAGGAAATACTAATAACGTTTGTAGACAATAATTGAAAAGTCGTGGCTTTTCACGTTTACGTATGTACGTATACTACCGCCAGTACAACAGCAATGCAACCCATAGAGGAACAACTGTCTAGAAACTAACTCGTCCACGTTTTTAGGGTGTATCCATCAAAACCCTAATTTTTGAGACGAAATTTTTTCTTAACCTGCAATACGAATACAAAGCTTTTGTATATTCAACATTAAGCAACCCAAAATCAACAATGTTTCCAATTATGTTGTTGAGATTTGATTGTTAATTGATACTCTGCTCAATGCAATGAATCATTTATACACCTAATGCTACGAAAATCTGATTCTTTCTTATTTTCCTTGATTCTTCTAATAAAGTACATAGGTAATATGTAATAATACTAATAATAATATAAAGTATTATTATTACAGTATTAATTATTACTTTATTATAAATATTATAATAAAGTATTATAATATAAAGTAATATTATAATAAAGTATTATTATATAAATTAATATAAATTATTATAATTATTATAAATTATTATAAATTATAAAAATTATATTTATAATAAATTATAAATTATTATAAATTAATATAACTTATTATATAAATATTATAATATAAAGTATTATTATTACAGTATTAATTATTACTTTATTATAAATATTATAATAAAGTACAGAATAATATTATTATTCTGCGTGAGAAAGCAATACAGTCCACACAACAATGTGGACGGTATTTCCACAATCCCAGAATCAAAAAAATACCATATATAATTTGTAATTTTTCTTTTGTTGCGTATAACGAATTTGGGTGATTCGTGGGTTTCGAAGCAGTTCGGCTAACCATCATTCATTTTTCAGCTCTCTTGAGCGCTACCGGACGTGTCGTCCAAAAAGAAAGATTTTTTCCTTATTGGCCATTCTCAGTATCTGGACTTTATATTGAGGTTATAAATTGGGCCTATTTATCTCTTGTTCTTTCCTTCAAGCACCTCCGGTATCTCTTTGTCGAGTTCCATTCGAACCGTTTCCGAGCCTTTTCAAGGGTTCTGGAAGAGCTCTTCGTATCAATCTGTCGCCGGTCGGACAAGCCGGGTACTCGGCGTGACTGAGATATCCCTTTCCTTGTAGCTCTACTGGGCCCTTCTGTAGCCCTTTTCGTCCTTCACTCACCGACCTCACGGCCCATTAGTCAGAGACTCTCGCCGTATTCCAAGTGGTGAGCGTTACTAGACCGCTGCAATCTCCTGTGCCTTCCGCTCTTTAAATAACTTCTTCCGCTCCTTCCTACAACAACGTCTTACCGCAGACACTCGAGAGATAATGGATGATGGAATCTGTCGCTTCACAGATGAAGCTCTCACCAGCATTACCCTTCAATGAAAAATCAGCTAACTGGTTTTACAACTATTCCGTTTACCCTGGAAGATATAGAGGCACTCGTCTACATCACATAAACTGTGTTTCTCTCGCTTTCTACCATAAACACCCCGAATTTTACATATATCCAAGCCATAATCCATATTTTATTCGATCTACTTAGCAAGCTGTTTTTACACGTCCCGAAAACTCATCTATGGTGTACCTCCGAGCATATGTATTTCACTATGCCTTACATCCTTTGATCGATTCTAGATGATATGAAGTCACCCTCTGCACTGTCTCGTTCGCAGTACAAAAAAAATTACATGGTTATTAGAGATAGATTCTTAGGATAGCAGACGTGTGATGGCTAGTGTTTACCATGCAAGATGATCGTTTGTTTCTGGGTTTTCCTGGGTGTTCCGTTTGAAAATGGATACTCACCTGTCTGCCTTTGTTGGCTCTCATTTGCCGATCTTAAACTAAAGCCAATTAGGCTTTAGCGCTTGGCTTGGATTATTTTGAATAATATTCCGTATTATTGTATTTGTATGTAGTTCCCGAGGCCGAACTGATGGCTCCTCCAAAACCGCTCAGGATTTTATTCATGTGGTAATGGGGTATATTCCAGTAATCAAGTTTAACATATTATTAATGTTCTATGTTCTTACCTTATACTATATTGCTACTTATTTCATGTATGTCATTTGGAATAAAGATCTCTTCAATCATTCATTCATTCAACTGTTCGTTCTATGCGTCACGATGTAGCCATTTCCTCAATTTCTAATCAGCTTATTCGAAATTTACAAATTCGTACGCTATAGGGAGACAATTCCGCAAGACCATAATCACGGCGAGTCTATAATCCCGCTTTATCACACTCCCGCGAGGTCATAAAACCCCAAAACTACTATCTAGTTTTTGGGTCCATTGGGACTACGAACTTGCGAAACTTCATCCTCCGAGACTATACTCTCGCAGAGCAAATCATTATCACTTGAATGAGCAAGCCTATTGACCTATACACCCACTTGAATTGAGTTATAATCTTATCTTAAAGTTATCATACATACGTACAAAATCAACTTTTACCTTAAATATGAAGTTTCTAGGAAGTATTTTTCTTCATGTACTTGATGACGTGAAATGAGTAACAAGAACTGATGGCAGAAAGTACGGACCATTCCTCCAACTCAGTGTCTCCAACAATTCTTTCAAGAGATTTTTTTTCTGTGCCGGGAAAGGAATTTCTCCGTAATAAGATTCCTTTCCAACAGCCATTTCGTACGCGTGGTGTATAATGTGAGCCCAGGATATAGTAATGTCCTCTTACGAAAAAAATTCGTATTCCATTTGAGACTCTCGTCACTGAATAATAACCTTAATAAATACGAAGTGAAAAATGAAGCTCACTCAGCTTCACACTAATGAAATTTTAGTTGAACACAACTTGGAGGAAATGTCTTTCACAGCTTCTAGCTTCGAATTAATGTTGTTGGCTCGTCTTTCAAGCCTCAAAGTTGGAGATTAGACGGAGAGATCTGTTCCCTTTTCCAACCGCCACCCACGACTTTGAAAATCTAATTGAGTCAAGATTCCAAGTGTGACGCTCCTATTTGCTCGACGTCAACATGCGGGGCGGTTTAAGGGAACTTTCTTTGAATCGGAGAGAAGCAGGGTAGTTGGCAGACAGCTTTGCAAAGGGAACAATGCTGGAGAGGACGCGATTTGTAACTTAGACCCCCCTTCTGCAACTACTTCCCTCGTTAAACTGAAGGTCGCACACAGTCATACACAAGCACGAGAGCAAAGAAAATTGTGGCTGAGTGTGTCTTCTTCACGGACCTAGAAGGATCGGGAAAAGGCGGCGACGTGCAGTTGAAATCTCCTGTGAGAAGGTGACTGAGTTGGATTTTCAATGCAAAGTTGTCTCCACTGAAATTGAATGTTTCATTTCTTCTGAATATGGGATATGAATCTATAAAGCTCTGAAGATGAGTCTATAGGACGTACCACTGTACGATTTGGGCGTCCCAATGCGATTAATCTGGAGAGAAGGAGGGAAAAGCTCAACGGAGAAAAAAACACGTACAAATCAGTTTTACACCCTTCTGAATCCAAATTCACAAAAAAAACAGGTGTATGTCTGAGTGAGTATGTTTAAAAATCTTATGTACTCTGCCCAGGCCTTAGATTCCAACCGTTTTGCGTGATTCTTTTTTATTTTGACGCGGAGATTCATGTAGTTGTTCACTACTTCGACTAAATATTGAAATTATTTTTTGAAGGGGGGTAACGGAGATTTAATTAGTGAAAAGGCTCATTCTGACAGTAGGTACTTTGATGCGAACTTCCTATTCCTCAATTTTCAACCGATTGGCGGGTTTCTTTTTTTGTTCGACTCATATAACTATCCAATTTCTCATTAGAACATCAGAGTAGAAATTTGTATGAGAAGGTGCTAGTGGGAGAATAGTATTTACAAAAGATACAATATTTCGGTTCCTATGAAGGCTTGTTAACGTACCCAAGCAGGGAGGGAAAATTATCAAAATACCTACCTCTGGATTCTTATGAACTATTTCGTACCACTATGGAACAAGTAAGAGGTGTCAGAACTCCATAAACCTCGTTTCTTTTCGTTTTTTTTTTTTTTTGGGGGGGGGGATTTCACCATGAATACGAATGTGATCTACGGACAACTTAGCAAAACTAACTGATGAAAGTAAAACGTTATGGCTTATTACCCCGGGTGTCAGACTGGCAAAATTCGGCGATGGGAAGGAGGTGGGGAAAGTCAAGTTCGCATGTTTGGTACCGTAGACAGTTTTAAAACATTGTTTAAATTCGATGTTTGCTGCCAGAATTATTTTTATGGTGGCTAAGGGAGGGAGAGGAGGTCACTATTTCTGACTCAAAACACTAACTATTGAAACAGTTTTGTGAAGCAGAAAATAATAGAAATATATCACGTTTTATCGCTTACTAGTAGAAAATGAACTAATCCTTATTCAATGGGACGTACCCTGGAATGTGCATCACTAAACTTATGTTTTATGGGGATGAGGCGATAAATAGCCAATGAGCGAAATCATCAAAACTAATCCCTTTTTTAAGACCATTGATGACGTCCGCGACGCTAGGAACGGTTGTCAGACAAAAATTCAACCTGAAATGGTTCGACTACCGTACTTGCTCATCCTAGTTTTGCAGAAATAATATCAGTAGGAATTAAAGTCATTTCCTGCAGCAGTTTACTGTCAAAAACATTGTACTTATTGGAAGAATCCGAGTCATTCCTCATCCCTTATCCTTTGATGGTTTTATACTGGTCTTGGAAGTTCTTTCTCTATGTATTGCCAAATCCTCTTGACAATCATGGTAAAAATAGTATAATATTCAAGACAAATGTTCGTCCCATCAGTTCGAAATTTATTTTTAAATCATGCATTTAATTTTAAACCAATTTTTGAAAAATCACGTTTTATGGATATTAGGTCGGTTTTTCGATAAATTCTTGTCCTGAAAGTACCTAAATCTTGTCTAATCTGAGTAGCTAATCTTTTTAGACCAATTTTCCCATTACTCTTTCGACCAGTTTTCTCCTGCTGATCGTTTCCACCAGGGGAAAGTGATCCGATCCGAGTAAGACCAGTTTACCCACTTTCCCATTATCCATATAAATTTGGTGAATCTACTTAGTAGGATGGTGAATTAGTGAAATAAGTATTACTATTACTATATGAATCTGTTTAGTAGTTTAACATTTCTAAGAGAACCTTTCAGTTGCTCTTAATAGAAACTACCAATTTTATCATCACTCAACTCTGCTGGTGCTTCAATTCAAACAAGGACATCGTAAAGTTATCTACTTGCAGAATTATAACGAGGTTCAAATTGTTAGGCACCGATTCCGTATTCCGCTCGAGCCCCAACTCTCCCATAAAGTTGGCTCCCTCGGAATCAACTTTCCACTTCCGCCACAGCAATTTACTCCATTTTGGGTTCGCACGATCGTTGTGGTATTTCATCTGTTGAACACGCGCTTTAACTATTCACGTGCTCAAAATCCGTACAGGAGTAGTAAAGTTCAGCAATAACCAACTTACATTGAAACCTGTTGGCAACGAGACTGAATTAGTTCTTTTATGAAATGGCTATATTTATGAATTTACCCACCAGATGGCATTTCATATCGGAGGTCCCCGAAAGTAGTTTTGTGAACAGTAAAGAAAGCTTCTATTTCGGTGTTCACGGAAAACATGTCCGTTTTTTTAGGTTTTGGGGTCTAAAGTGACGCAGCGAAGTGTTAAAGAAGATATTATCAGCAGGATCTGAAGAGTTTGTAAAGCAAGTGTGTGTAGGACTTCGAGTAAGAAGGAGAGCCTTAGTGCCCCTCCTCCCCCCACCTATTTGCTCTTTTAATAATGAGCCCTTCTAATGTATATTTAAGAATATGTTTTTGCCTTTTCTGGCAGGCTTACGTTCAACTTGTCGAGGCCTTTGGATGGAAATCATTCACAATCATCTACGAGAGCAACGAAGGCCTTGTCAGACTGCAAGAATTACTGAAAGCTCACGGACCGTCAGACTTCCCAATTGCAGTACGTCAACTTCCAGAAGGCAACGATTACAGGTAGGAATCTCATTGGCGAGAAATTCAGTATCTTAATTGTACTGTAGAATGTCGATATCGGTTCTGGGTTGCAACGTCCAATACCACTATTTATTTTCATCCGACACGCTCTGGGTCGAGGACCACCTATGGCCCGAGCATCAGCGTGTTTTCGCAAATTCAGGATTGGAGAAGGACCAAAAACCCTTACCAGCCAGTCGTTATTGAGCCAATGAGAGGACAGGAATAAAAATTATTTTTCTAAATTGATTCAAATTCGTCGTATAGAGAACTTATTAGTTTATTATGATGATGAAATGGCATAAGCTCATTGAAAATGTATTGCGTTTGTAAATTTTAGGATGATTTGTATTGATTGAAACCCGAAATTACCGTTTTTTGAACGAGAAATTAATTAACACAGAATGTGTTTTTGCGATGACCTACCGAAAAAAAATCGTCACGAAAAAGCGACAGAAAAAACATCTGGTGATATGTTTATTGGTTGTCATGTTAATGTCAACTCCACATTTATTATTGTTGTTTTTTATTTAACGGATGACTAGTATCGCAAAAACACATTCTGTGTTCCTATGATTTCATACAGAGTATGGAAAAAGAAATAAACCGGGGGGTGCAGGGGGCGGAGCCCCCCGCCGAGGCGCAAAGCGCCGAGTTTTTCTTACTCGTTATTGAGAAGGTAGGAAAGCATTGTATTCGGGCTGCAAGCCCCATTAAGCCTACATTTCATCAGAAGACAGTCTGACAAACTGACAGAGGATACCACAAAGTTCGAATGACGAGGTTTGAATTCGCTATAGGTTAATGCTAAAATTCTACGAGGTCTGAAACTGCAAAACACGATTGACAAACTGAAACCGTCCCTGGTCAACTGGGCAATTGTTTGCACAAGGATACATCCTCGTAACAATGTTTCTGCGTGGAATATACCCTTAGAATAAATAATTTATTTACGTTTTATTTATTTAGGTCACCTTCAACCCATGATTGTGGGGTTTTAGGTGACACAGGGGTGTATAATAATAATAATATACTATTAAGACTCAAAGTTTGTATGTTCTTAGTTGTTCCTAAAGTTAGTTAATCCTAGACAGCTTGACTTATTCTCGCCATTCTTTCCCGAAATGATCAGCATGTTCTGGAATGGAACCTACAGACTAAGTTGAAACTTTGAAGACGTTCTCTTTCATCGTAAACAAGACTTTGATTAGTTATCAATGTTGATTGAGTAAACAGTTCACTAGTTATCAACTACATTAGTATAATATACTAATACCATAATATTATTATGGTGGAGACAGTTATTGGAGTTGCATGCACAATGATACAGTAAAATGATAAATGTTAGAAACACACCACAGCCTTTATATACAGTAATGAATTGTACTACTGAAATGACAGCTCAACGTGATAATTTGTTCAAGTAATAATTCACGGGTCTCTGAATAACGGAGTGAATTATAAACTTTCGGTAAACAACTGCCGTAGATCAAATGAATAACAGCTTCCAACATTTCCACTGCTCTCTTGTCTCGAGAAAAGATTCAACACCACCACTATAATCACTTACCTCGCCACGAAGCAAGATTGACAAAGGATAAGTGTAAAGGATGAAACCTGAATAATTCATTTGGAACATCTACCTCAAGACCGTTCGCCGCCCCTGAAAAGCCGTTTTGAAGGCACTTCACGCCAAAGGTTCCTGGAAATTTAGATTTGCAAGGGCACTTCCATATAAATGATTGAGTAGTTCAAAGAGGGATAGGATAGACAATATGATTTAATCCGTGTCTGGTAATTCTCAGACCTATTCAATATTTAAAGCTGTTGGATGTGAAGATGATAATTACTGTTTCCCTTTTATCGGTCGGCTGTTGGTTTCCGCAACGAATTTATTATTGTAATCCAGATTTCATGATGGTTAATGCACTATAAGATCTTAAGATCAAAGGATGTCCCAGCATTTTAACGTGAATGTACAGTTAGATTGTATAAAGTTTCAACGCTCACAAAGCGTATTTGCGTTCCTCCCAGCCTCTAGGATGAATAGGGGAGAAGTTAGCATTTAAACTGGTTAATATTCTGATTTATTTCAACTCAATATTCGGTTTTACAAATGGCCTAATTATAAAAGTGTATCGATAGCTGTTTACTCGAGCAACTTTCAACAGAGACTGCGGAATATCGGATAGGTGGGTTTGGGGATCAAGGAGAAAAGGAAGGGGGTTTACCTGATGGATTGTCTTTAGGATTTGAAAGGTCTGGTTGAAATGGTACATGTCATGTGCACTGTTTGCAGAGAAGCTCAACGAACTGTAAGCTATTTTAGGTAGGTACACTTGAGCTACTGTTGCGGTGCAACAAAGACCGAATACTGTCAGTCGTTGTATGAACTAAGATTCATCGCTCAACCAGCAGATCTGAATTCCTCCCAGTCCCTTTTAGTAGTGCTCGTTCTGAGTAGCGATTTTCACCTCTCTCAGATGAATAAGGGAGAAGTAAGCATTACCGTCACATTTCTGATCTGACTTTCTCCTAGTTACATTGCCTACATATGTCAACTCCAACATAATTCTTATCTTATTGTTCCTGGCAAATATAAAATACTAGATTGATGCTGGTGCTATTAAAAATATATTTGATACTGTTAAGGTGAGCCGAAGGCATCTTTGTTGTATTTATTTGAATAATTTAAGAAATAACGACTACCAATTCGGTTTATCCTCGATAACATTGAGTCAAACCCGTAGCTCATGGTTGCAGGAACTACCGGGGCTGTTATGTATTTGGTTATAATCGATATAATCCAGTCGCCTCAGTGTTTTGCGTCTAAACCACAATCTCAAAGCAATCGCCGAACACTACGCGTGAATCGGAAGCCAACGTTCCTCAAACTCCATCTTAGAACAACAGGCCGACGATTATGAGGCTTGAACTCGGCACTCCCGGAATTCACGGCAAAAGCAGTTCCATATCCGAAGTTATTGACAAGTTCGAATCCACCTCTAGTCTCCAGAGACTATTATCAACGAGTTGTCTTGTCTTGCCTGGCGTGGCCATTCCCAAGCTGTCTGATATTGTTCGCCGTCACCCGTTGTCAACCAGTGTCGCTCACGCCGTGCTCTAAATGCCCTCCCCCACCTAGTCGATCTTCAGCGAACTGTATCCCAAGTTTACCAGTAAACCCCCCTCCCTCCAACTATTCCATCTAAATCCAATACAGAGAGTCTCCCCCGTCCAAATAACTTTTCGCATTAAACTAAACCGTCGGCATGGAAGTGTTGTTTGTTTGAATGGGAGTTGCAGAGGGTTCTGGCAGGTCCGGAATTTTTGAGCACCTGTTCCACGAGTTTTAATGGCGTTTATAAGTCAACGTCACGAGGCCAACTTTACGAACCAGTGGAAAAACATTTGAGCGTGTCATTCAACAAACGTATGGGCCGTAGTTCAACTAACAACTTGAACAACATAAATGTGAAACAAACGCCCAAGTCTGATTTTGACATTTGACATAATGAAATGAATATTGAAAGTTCTGTTGACGACAAAACATTCAACGAAATCGATAAAGGATTTTAACTATTTGGAAACACCAAGCATTTCTACTGTAAGTACATAAAATATAGGGCACAATTTTTATTATTATCTTATGAAACTAGTGAAAGTAGATTGTAGAAGTAGTACGTCTGGGATAGAGGGTGTGTTATGACACTATTAGTACCTACCTAGTGGTTACTTATGAAGCTCAGGAGTGGTACCCCTGGGCGTCACCACTCGTGTCCTGCTAGGAGTTTGCTGAACTAGTGGTTCTTCCAAAGTTAAGAAGGCACTTAACTTCATCCTTCCCGTTTTCCTTACCCTATTTCCTCTTCTTCGCGCAACCCTGGAAACGGCGTCGAGTAGTCTGAGGTTTCGCTCCTCTATTTTCAAATCTGATGAGGTAATAAAAACTATCTAACACAGCAAGTTATTACACAACGCTTTATTATTGTTTCTGTGAAGATTAATCGTCTGCAAAGGACATGGCTTCTTCCGACCCTTCTTAGGACTTGGGGTAGATGAGAAGTGGGTTTTATTGGGCTAGTAGACAGCGATACTAACACGTGAGAGTTGGTATTCTGATGAACTTGAATGAATATATCGATACCTTAAAGCACAAAGGTGCTATGTCCAAAAATGGAGTTTTGAGAAAAACGCAAAAGAAATGATTAACTATGCACAATTTCCAAAATAATGGCATATTACACTAAACTCTTTAATTTCCTCAATAAATTTCAAGCTATTATCGTTGAGAGTTTTGTTGAATTTGAGTTTTTCTGAAATTAAAAAAAAATGTGGAAGGTGGATGGACATAGCGCCTTTGTGCTTTAAGGTATCTATATTTAATATAATATTCTGATAAATAATTGCTCATTAAACTTCAGTTGTTGATTCGATTCTAAAAACTGAAGACCATCTCAAATTGATTTTTTTAAACAGTTGTGAAAAATTAATTAATTAGGTAATAATTGCCCTCATTAGCGGACGGTTGGGTCTACGGAGCTCTCGATGGTGACGTTAAAATCTCTGAAATCATTGAAATTTCAAACTATGGAAGAAAAATACCACCAAGGGGGGGGGGGGGGCATATCTTCATCGTATCCTTAACCCGATTGTAAAGATGATCCGAAGCATAGCAGCTAATTTCAAAAATTTCAATCTCTAAGTACTTTGCCCTTCCCTTGTAAAGAGGAAAATATCATTGAATTTGGAAGAAATATATAAAAGTTATGGTGTAACAAGGTTCTTGCGTTTGCGTGAAATGTTTTGTTTCGTCTATCACGGGACAATGATTTTTATATGGAACCACCTTCACGCCATCCAAATCTCTGATCTCCCAATCTCCCAATCCAATCTCTGAAAATTTCATCGAATCAGGGTGGAAAATGTAGGAGTTATGGCTGTTTTGAAGTTTTTACGTTTGCGCATGCGCAGAGACTACTATTTATCTGGGGGCAATGATTTTCGTAGGATAATATATATTCCCGCCATCCCACACAACATTGTGAAATTTCATCGAAATCGGATGATAACTATATACACTTTAACCTGTTACAAGGAACTCCGTGACAGACAGACACGAAACCAAAACTGTTCAAGAAGGTCTGAAACGTGAAACACGAGTGAAAATTTTGATTTCGAAGAATATTTTCATGTTTTTCAACCTTGAAAAGAGAAAATAAAGCTTCCACTACATTTGTAGACTCGGAAACAACTTTAGGTATAACGGAACAGTTCGAGCTAGGGCGTTTTGTAAATGTTTTTCCCCACTTTTTGCCCCTTAAACGTGATTGATCAAAAGCTTCGGGGCACAACTAGGGGTGAATACATTTTTAAAACGACCTAGCTCAAAAACTTTTAATTTACAGAGGTTGTTCCTTCGATTGTTTAAAATTTTCAAGAATTTTTAAAGTAAATGGACACCATTGTTTGCGAAACGTAAGAAATCAAAAGTTCAATATTGAAAAATAATAATCCAAAAACCGAAATTATAATATGAACCAACCGAGTTATCAATCTGAAAATATCATCATCGTGTTGTTTAGGTGTAGGTATTTATCGTGTGAAGGAATGCCGATTCACCGGAGCACCCCAGGAATCCTAAGCAGCCGGGATTTATTACAAGCATGCGGCAAGATTGGCATTTGAGGTCACTCGTTTTTAAAGGTATCCGAACTAAGGGTGTTTGATAATAATCTCTAAAGGTGAAAATATAAAGAATCTGTATAAGGAGGTCTAATGACACAATTCATTATTGTGAAGGTGGGAAATCAGGGTGGGAAATGTAGGAGTTATGGCTGTTTTGAGGTTTGTACGTTTGCGCATGCGCAGAGACCACTATTTATCTGGGGGCAATGATTTTCGTAGGATAATATATTCCCGCCATTCACACAACACTGTGAAATTTCATCGAAATCGGATGATAACTACATACACTTTAACCCGTTACAAGGAACTCCGTGACAGACAGACACGAAACCAAAACTGTTCAAGAAGGTCTGAAACGTGAAACACGAGTGAAAATTTTGATTTCGAAGAACATTTTTTTGTTTTTCAACCTTAAAAAGAGAAAATAAAGCTAAAAATAAACTTCATATTACTTTTCATTTAACAGCAAACTTTATTATTATTCATTCATATATTACAGAAACAGTTAGGTTCCATGATCGAAGAATGTATTGAGCATCATATTTTATAAGCGATGGTACCAACGTAAAAGTGCGCTGAAAGCACTTGCTTATTCGTATTATTAACTTTCTAACTCAACAATTCTTTTGTAAAATAGATTTTTGGGATAAAAATGTTGGACTTTCTCCTGTACATTCTCAACTTTTGTCAGAGAAGTTAATTTCAAGATTCTTTAAATACCGACGTCTGAAGAGACTTGAGGAATTCCAACCCACATAAATTTGAAATTATAATCGAGGTCATTTAGTTTCCACTTGAAAATGATAATGAGCATCTTGTTCATACTTTTTTATGAATATTTTGTCTGAGGAAGTTTCAATTTAGTATTACTAAAATCTGAACAGAAAATTCCGGTGCGCAAAGAAAAGTTTTTTTCCCATTCCCACAAATACTATGCAAAGTTCACATAACTTTGCGAGCCTACCAGTTTTTGTTATGACTTGATCATTTCTTATTGTTTCATTAGAGAGCATCACTGTGGATCAATAGGGATACGAAGTATTGAGAGTTGGTACAGTATTGTTCAAGGGGATCTGGAGAATCTGATTAATTAATGAGAATAATTTAATCGTTGCTGTATTCTACCCCTAGCAAACTAGATACTTTAGAATACCTATTCCTTGGTGGAGATCAACTTAGTACTAAGGATGATGAATGAAAGATAGAAATTGAATTAGGAAAGATAAATACATATATTATCTTATAATCAATGAGGCTTGGATCTATATATGAAGGGGGAGAAGTATCAATATAGTTCACCTATTTGATCTTCGGATTTGAACCACGAGGGTAAGGGAAGTGATCTTCTATTTGGGGGTTGATTGAAAAGTTGTCCCCAACCCCCTGTGTATAAATGAAAATAATATTTCGTCATTGGTCACATGGAATTCATCACACTACTCATCAATCGTTCTTCATTGGTCTTAGAACTTCTTCGTGAACATGACATTGGTCTGAATTCAGTTTCACGATTTGCCACAAAGCTAAGCTTCTGTAGAGAATCGTACGATAACTCTTGAACTTGTCTCATGGCTTTTGATCGATGATTCTTGAAGAACTCATCATTCTTTTATCCGAATTTCAATCAAATGAACTGCTATGTTGTCCTCCTAGAGTTTCCATGCAGTATTCGTGGGTTCACAAAAACACAAAATAACGAATAAATACTAAGCGCTAATCTCTGAAGGAGAATTGCATAAATCCTTTAAAATTATTGGTAACCACCGAAGATAATGATTTCATAACAACTAATGAACGCGTTTTTAGTACTTGCTGTCAAAAATATTTACTTGAAAAATGTAAAACTTGAAGCGAAAATTAATTTTCAATTTTGATTTGTATTATCATGTTCCAGGCCTCTTCTGAAACAAATTAAGAACTCCGCTGAATCCCACATCGTGTTGGATTGTATGACTGACAAAATCTACAACGTTTTAAAACAAGCTCAACAAATAGGAATGATGAGTGACTACCACAGTTATCTGATTACATCTCTTGTAAGTAATCGGTATCTCTTAATATTTAAGGACCATGACAAATAAAACAATATACATGAGAGTTAGAGGCATAATGAGAGTAAAATAAATATCGTTTGTATTCCTCCTTGAAGAAAAATCAGAAACCATCTGTTGAATACTTCACAACCTACTGTAGGACTCGTCAGCTCTGAACTATTATGACGTGCCACCAGTTTCATTTCCCCTGCTGATTGTTCCTTGCTTCAATTAATTTCTGAATAAAAACTTACTTGGGACTCTGGCCATATTTTCTTCTTATAAAAGTCTTATTAAAAGTAAATCGTACTTAGTTGTAATTAATTATCAATTTTTACAGTCCACTATCAAGACTTTATAGTTTCTGTCACCATCAGTATTAATGTCCATCAAAATTTTGAATAAATAGGAAAACACCAACAAAAAAACCCGTTTTTTCTGTATAGGAAAATCGTGTAATAGACTCTCTTCAAATCAACATAAATATGCTTACTGTATGATACATAACGCTCAAATAAATAATAAAATTTATTTATCAATTTATAAATCATTTAATGATTATTTTTCGGCAATTATTATTTTGGCTATAAATTAACCATTTATACCGTTGAGAAGTAGTGTCGTGAGCTTAGGAACCAATTTCACTCGAATGACTACTCAATAGTTTTAATTATGAGTAAACTTCGTATCACACAATAAGTTCATTAAATTCACTTTTTTTCGACCAAACTTCTACTATAAAGTCATTTGTCTATAATGTAATATAATAAATCTATCCAGTTGTACACTTTGAAACCCTATCGAACCCCTTTGGGTCTTACTTTGAGATCTCAATCTCGAAATCGCTACCTACGTCGAGGACAAGTTGACTTCAATTCTACAGTTGAAGACTGGGATCAAAAATTTTCATTAGCAGACTTTTAAAAACTAAACCAAGACGCAATTGCAAGATCAAGATATCTTTGGGAAAGTTCACAGAAGAGTTTGCAGTAACCTTATTCTTTCTGACTGTAGGACTTGCAGAGCGTCGACTTGGAAGAATTCAAGTATGGAGGTACCAACATCACAGCTCTGCGACTCGTGGATCCCAACAACGTGGAAGTACAGAGAGTCGTCAAAGACTGGGCATCTTCCGATCAGCGTCAGGGAAGGAAACAAGAAGCACCGACCCCTGACCTCATTCCTGTAAGTTAACACGTTGACAACGCCAACACTTTCAATTTGTTTTTCTACAAAATTTTAATATATTTTCAAACAGAAAACATGTTGCTTACTAATGCATGCATTCCAGGGAGACTTCCCACTGGATAAGAAATAAATCGTTGAGTTGCAACCAGTAAGCGAATTACAATACGTTTCACTCTACCTTTCGACTGCACAAAACTCATCAAAAGCACAAAGATTTTTTTCATCCATTGTTGAAAGGTTCCACAATATTAAATTCCCAAACAATTTCAATGACAATGTTTCCTAGTGGACTGGCTATCATTTATTCAACAGGTGGAAAACGAACGGAGACATTGTGTCAGGATTTTGGTCTCTGGCGACCGATTGGATTCTGTGAACAGTCGAATAATCCTATTAGTCTCGTAAATAGAGCGGCCGCTGCCTAACCGATTCCTACCAACTCTCGATGCATTTAACCTCTTATTGGGTTTTCAGAATTGCATCCTTCAACGCCCTCAATGAATAGGTCCGCTCGGCAATTTTAAATCAACGATACCTGTTCCAAACTGTGGCAAAATGTTCAGATTTGTGGCATTAGCACAATGTTCTAAAAATATTTAATAATAAAATATTATTATCTGGACGCTATTGGGGACAGGAAGCTTTTCAAAATGTCCTCAAAAAGTAAATTTAACCGGTCTAAATTCATACTTATTATGATTCGAAAAACGAGACTAAACTGCTCTCAAAACCACGAATAGACTCCACCAATCGAATGGAAGTTAAAAAATACATTGTAGAAAATAAACCAAAAAGTGAGAAAAACATTTAATGCATTCCACTTATAAGCAACAGTTTGAAGAATTAAAAAATGTGTTCCAGGCGGAGACGGCACTTATGTACGATGCCGTTCACTTATTCGCCAAGGCTCTCCACGACTTGGACAGCAGTCAGCGGATTGACATCAAGCCTCTGAGCTGCGATGCAGTTGACACGTGGCCTCACGGCTACAGTCTCATCAACTATATGAAAATCGTAAGACCAAACATTTCGTTTTGGTATTATTTATCTACTAGGTATTCATTTGATTAATTTTTGTGTAAAAAAGTTTTAACCACGTGGGAGCTGATACTGATTTTCTTTATTTATTGATTTCAATTGCAGCATCAATTAAACATTTTCTCTCTAATCTCCCTCCTGAAGTCAAGGCAGGGTAGTCCAAAACAGATTAATCGAACATAGAACTCTCATCAGGGCGTTCAGCGACCTGGAAAACCGGGAATACTCAGAGAATTTCACTCTACTGAATTTCACTCAGGGAATTTCAATTTTTCCCGAAGAACCTCTAGCGCCAAACCTTTTAGTCGGAAGTTCAGGCAGTCTGAGAAGAAAAAGTTTTTGTACGGAAAAATACCCACACATGATAATTTGACTTAGTAGGAACTAATTTTGCTTGCAATAATCATATCATCTGAATACACAAAATTGATGGACAATTTTCGAGTGAATTGATTGACTGAATTTTTTACAATCAAAAATCATATTTGCCGGAAGAAAATTTTCTTTCAGCAATTCCTCTATCTTTTTTCCTGAATTCTGTCCATTTTTCAATTCATTATGAAGTAATGAGTGTACAAAAAAAATTTCCGAAATCGGTAAACCAGTTTGGGAAGAAACTGTACCGAAAGGTCAAAAATTGAGTTAAGTTAGTTAAATCACACCACCACAAATCTTGGGGTGATGATTTTCGATCTAATTGCATCTAAACGTATAAAAATCTTGTTGAGAACAGTCGTGATGTTAAACCTTTAATGCATGTCGAAAAATTAATGTCAGCAAGTTATCTCGCAATCGAGTCAATCAATAACTTGCTTAGTGTGATGGCCGATTCTCCTGTGTTGTACTACTTCACACTTTGGGACCTCTTTGCTCGGACCAATAGAGATGGCCACAAGATCCCGCCTTCAAATGTTGATGAGAGTGGATATTCCTTTATAACGGTTTGCGAACAGTCAACACTAGTGCTTACCTCCTGCTCTTCTACTTTCAATCAAATGCCCTTTCCTACCACCAAACCTTTAAGAATGTACTATGACCATTCTTTTTCGTATAGGTGGAAATGAGAGGACTCACGGGAGTCATCAAATTCGACAATCAGGGATTCCGGTCCAACTTCGAGCTGGACATCATCGAACTCACGAAAAACGGTCTTCAAAAAATTGGATCTTGGAATTCAACGGAAGGCATCAACTTCACCCGGACGTACAACGAAATGATTCATCAAATTGTGGAGAATCTCTCTAACAAAACCATGATTGTCACAACCATACTGGTAAATTTAAAAATTCATTACTGTTAATATAACAAGATTATTCTCTGAAAGACACGTATTATTCTAATGATTTCTGACTGTTTCGTCTACACGAACATGTTAGACAGAAAATCAAAATATAATCGATAGGCTGGTTTCCAGTTTTGACTGAACTGTAGAGTATGTATTCAACTGTATGTAGTCATACTCAAAGTTGTACTTTGTTAATTTAGTAGGTACAAAAGGGAACTAACTTTAGAAAACTAAATTCTGTGTAATTTCACAAATCATCTTCAAATCACCTCTTCTTTCATCAGCAAAATCGTAATTTGATGCATGGCTCTTTACTCAGGAGGTATTAGTTTGGTGCCATCGTGTCAATCATGTAATGATCCTAGATAAATATTATTTTAAACTAATTGTTTCGAGTTGAATTGTAGATTATCATGCGCGTTGCCTCTGTTAGACAAATTAAGTAAACCGATAATGCCGATCAACTGCCTCTTTTGCTCTAAAATTTCCTGCAGTAAGTATTGGGATCTATTTTAGAGCAAACGATGCAAGCAAAAAACAACTTGGTTTTTGTTCGTACAATCTAATTTTCGTAGAATTCACAGGTAGGAAATCGTTTGATACTTAATTAACAGCAGAGCCCAGAGGGAAATTGAATGAAAAATTTTAGCTTGATTAACTACCCAAAAGACAAAAAAAATTTTAAGTAAGTAATTTTTTCAATAAAATTAAATTTTTGTATTAAAATGAAAGAAAAAAATCGTTTAAATTAAAAAAATTAAAAATATAATTAATTTTTTAAAGTAAAATTGTTATTTTTTAAATTGAAATGAAGGCAAAAACAATTTTTTAAAACAGATTTATTTTGATAAGAACGACTATGTATACCTTATGTATTCATAAATTATATCCGATTGGAGTGTTGTTTCAAAGATATTTGGGTGGAATTATACTGCCGTGCTAGTCAGAAAGTCGTATCTTGGCTTCACCCAAATTTTGGGAAAACGACCTAATAGGTTTTGTGGTGAAATAACTCTTTCACGGGGTTATTTTTCCTCTTTTTACCTCAACTAAAAGTTTTTCTTATAGGAAATTAGTTGCTGAATCGATTTCTGAGGTTAAAATTAAAATTTTTTTGGTGTATATTGTCAAAAAACTGTATAACATTTTTCTATTCTTATTGTACTTACATTTAGGTCAGATATACTAAGCCTGAAGTCGTATCTCGATCTTGAATTCACGTTTGCGCAAGCGCAGTGGCTACTATCAGTCCGAAGCTGATGATTTTCATAGGGGACCATCTAAATACTAATTTGTAACATCCCTGAAAATTTCATTGAAATCGGATGGAAAATGTCGAAGTTATGGCCGTTACAAGGAAATTCGCGTTTGCGCAAGCGCAGTGGCTACTATCAGTCCGAAGGTGGTGATTTTCGTAGGGGACCATCTAAATACTAATCTGTAACATCCCTGAAAATTTCATCGAATTCGGATGGAAAATGTAGAAGTTATGGCCGTTACAAGGAATTCACGTTTGCGCATGCGCAGTCACTTCTATCAGTCCGGGGATGATTATTTTCATAGGGGACCACCTACCCGCACAATCCCTGGAAATTTCATAGAAATCGGACAATAACTTCGTATAGTTATGCCCGTTACAAGGATTTCATGACAGACACTCAGACAGACAGACACGGAACCAAAATTGTTCAGAAAGGTCTAAAACCTTAAACGCGAGTGAAAATTTTGATTTTAGAACTTTTTTTCCATCCTTGAAAAGTGAAAACAAAGCTTCCGCTACCTTGGTAGACTCGGAAGCAATAAGAATGGAAAAATGTTATACAGTTTTTTGACAATATACACTAAAAAATGTTTAATTTTGACCTCAAAAATCGATTCAGCAACTAATTTCCTATAAGAAAAACTTTTAGTTGCGGTAAAAGGAGGAAAAATAATCCCGTGGAAGAGTTATTTCACCACGAAACCTATTAGGTCGTTTTCCCGAAAGTTGGTTGAAGCCAAGATACGACTTTCTGGCTAGCACGGCAGTATTCAGGTAGGTAACAGTGAGAAGGTTCCTAAAGTCACCACTAAATGCTGAGTTTTCAGAGGCAAAAAGTCGTATCATGCCGAATCAGAATGCAAGAAGTCGTATCGTCGAAATACTAAGGCCGATTCTCGTAACTGTGTCAAGATACGAGTTTTCTTCTTCTGATTCGCTCTGATACGACTAGTTGCTTAGCATAATCAAGTTAACATGCCTTAACGCAAAAATCGGGAGGCTTGTTTGAGGCATTTCTAGTCGAGATACGACTCTGAAACTTCGAAAATCGATAGAAATCGACCCCCTAAACCCCCGGGTACCAATAACTCAATTTGGTCAAATTTTCACTTTACGACTTTCTGGCTTAGCACGGCAGTATAGAACAAACTCGAGAACCTACAGAGGCTTGGCTGCCAGCCGGAGAGTGAGGTTCGCGCCCAAGTCATTGATGAGCGAACGTTATCAAACGCTTTTCTCTTCATAAAATAATGTATGGACCTCCCTTTCGAGTGTGCGACAGCCAATTTTATTTCAAAAACCTTCACCATTGAAAAATGAACAATAGGAAAAGGTAATAGGTCGATAAAAGTTGGCATTAACTTAATAGAAATTTCAAAAAAGAACAGAAATTATTCCCAAATCAACGAACATACTGGTATAAGACCTCGTGTGAAACTGTACCACCTCTTCCACCAGCATACCGAAAGCTCTTTAGAAACAAGAAGCATTTAACGTTCGTAGTTGGACAAACGTAATTGGATTGACAAGGAATGAATACTCCACTTCTGTCCTTATATCCCTCACATTCGGTTTTTCGGTATTCATTAGGAGGAGGAGTCTCATTGGAAGGATATCAAACTAAGAGGATTTACAATGTACCAAAACCCAGTACTCGTTGTAAAGAATGTGCAATAAATTAATAACTACAATAAATTCGTTGTAAATAATGTGCAATATCCCCTGTCGTTTTGCAGAGCGCTCCTTACTGCATGAGAAAAGACTCTAGTGACAAGCTCGTCGGAAACGCTCAATACGAAGGTTACAGCGTTGATCTCATCTACGAAATTTCTAGAATCCTCCATTTCAACTATCAGATCGTTCTCGTGCCAGACGGCCGCTACGGCTCTTTCAACAAGGAAACGAGAGAGTGGGACGGAATGATTCGAGAGCTCTTGGACCAGGTTAGTAGAGCCTTGGAGTCAGTTGCATTGAAAAGTTTGAGATGGTATTTTTTTTGGTGAGTGCCTACCTTTTAACACTATTCTGAGCGTCAGACGGGAAGAGCTACATTTTTCTGAAATTTTAGCAAAACGCTGCAAATTACGTATTTTACAAAGGTTCATTATTATCTGTGTAGATCACTCGTCTGCTTTGTCATTGTCACTACCAAACATAGGTACTACCTACCTACTACGTACCTACTTCACAATCAAGTTTACTTGGGAGAAATAATCACTTTTTTGTTAGCTGATATTTCATCGGAGATTAGACCTCTTTGGTGACTCACACTCGTGATTCTGATTTATCACAAGTCCAACCCTTAAATACTCGAAGGGAGCGAACGGTCCCACAGAGCTACGAATGGTCTCATTCGATTCTAAAAATTCAATACTATTTCTAATTGGTGAAAAAACTATTTACGACTTTTATTTCAAAAGTTTTTGAGCTAGTACTCTTGAGAAAATGTCATACCTCATTTTTCACCCCTTAGAAGTGATGGATACCAACCAAAAGCTTCGGGGCACAACTAGACCTCAAATGGAGCCCATTTACCAAATTTCATCAAAATCGGTGCATGGTAACTAAAACAAGTGCCTCGAGGGTGGACGGACAGAAAATTTTTTATTCGATTTTCTGATACTACGTAAACCATCAAATTTTGAGGGGGTTGAAAAAAATGTCTCGGTGGATTCAAAAGGTTCATTATTTAAAATAGGAAACCAACAGGTTTACATGTTTGGTTTGGGGTTTCTTAATTTCACCCAACAGCTGAAACTCCACAAATTATTAAATACCTTCCATTATGCCTAAATACATACCATTAAATGTCTTCCAGAATTTAAATTACCTACTCATAATTTTTTGTTTCAGAGTTTTCTGAACAACATTGGTTCCATGTCTGACTGTCGTAGAATCCTAGCCACAGGCATAATTTTCATGAACCCCAAATTATTCTTAGGGTTATCATTTCCCGAATAAATCGAACCAAACCCTTAAGGAAGGTTGTTTACGTACAGCTAAACTGCTCCCCAAGCTGCATTCTCTTTTTGACGTTGAGTTTGTTATTCTAATGTTATTTTGGTTTATTATTTTCAATTATAAACCTTTGGAATCGATCAAAAAAAATTGTTAACCCCCCTCAAACTATGTTGGTTTACGTTTCAAGGTACGTAGAATCCAAAAATCAAATAAAAATGTAGCCGTCCGTACGTGGCAATTTCCCCGAGTTAGCATTGAGCGGTCTAGTTGTGCCCCGAAGATTCTGGTTGAAGTACGTCACTTCTAAGCGTTGAAAAATAAGGTTTGAAAACGCCCTAGCTCAAAAAATTTCGATATAAAGATATTGTTTTTCCATCAATTTAAGATAGTATCAAAATTTTGGAATTTTTAGAGACCACGCGGAGCCCTGTAGTACAAACCGTTCGCTCCCTACTAGAATGGGGGGTGCTCCTTGATTTTTTTCTAGATTTTTAATCGAAAGTAGACTACATCTTGACAATTTTGGCACCAACCGCGACCTTCTAGCGTGAGTAGATCTGTTTCTATGATTTTTCAAAGTTTCGGCCGTTTATGACGTCACGCGCCCCTCTCGCCTGGGCGGGACCCCCCAGCCCACTGTGACGTCATAAACGGTCGAAACTTTAAAAATTCATAGGAAAAGATTTACACACGCTAGAAGGTCGTGGATGGTACCAAAATTCTCAGAATGAGGTCTACCTTAGATTAAAAATAACAATAAACAGTTTTTCCTACCCAGGCGCACACCCTATTTAAGTGTTGGACTTATGATAAATTAGAAACACGAGTGTGAATCGCAAAAGAGGCCTAATCTTCGTTCAAACTTTAGCCAACCGAAATGCGATCGACGTTTTTCTTCATGTTGGTCGGTGGTAGCAATGGTAAAGCCCTGTTCTTTGCAGACGAGTGATCTATGTAGAAAAAAATAAACCTTTGTGTAATAATTTGCAGCGTTTTAGTTTGTAATTTGTTCAACTAATTTGTATGCAACTTCCCAATCCCTACTCGCACATTCCGATGACATTGTAATATAACTCAGTATCGGTTTGCCCATTACAAGGACTTGCTGGCACGTATACCGATTGGCTAACACAGACACGTAATCAAAATTGTGCTGTAAGGTCTAATATGTGAAATGCAGATGGAAATTTTGAATTTGGAGGATTTTTTTCACCCTTGAAAAGTGAAAACTTTGTTTCAGCTTCAGTGGTAGATACGGATGGAAAATGTATTCCTACCCAATAAGAATCTTGTAAGGAATAATGGTAAATTCATTAAACAGCCTACTGCGAAAATAACGGAGTTGGGTGAATACAGAATAGGTACCGAAAGTTTTATTCAAAGCCCAAGAGGGACAACTTTGTTTTTCAAGTCAACTTCCGTCACCAACTTTATGTGACAACGTGATCCCAATATCGGGTAAGTTTCAAAAGTTTTTAAGATAGTGTCTGGATCTTCGTCTTGGGGGTTGTAAAAGTTTCGGAAACACAACTTTTGTAGTCGAATGCAGAAATGAAAAATACAATAGAAGTATCTTCCATTTCTAGTATTATAAACATTTAAATAACGCCAGTGTTCAAGAAATATTATTCCTCAAGTCACTATGAATGATTGAGAGCTGAATTCCCATTGACCTCTTTACTCATGTAGGATTGCTAGCCCAAATGAAGTAAGGAAAAATAGCCGTGGTTTTACAATTTGAAAATTGAAAACTCCCTACCTAGCCTTCAGTACCCACCCACAATGTTTTTGGTAAGAGTTTTATGGCGTTTATTAAGGGTCTAGGATTTTTATTACGAAAAACGCTGCAAAGTATTACACAAAGGTTTATTATTTTTCTATATGTATAGATCACTCGTCTGCAAAGAACACGGCTTTGCCATTGTTACCACCAACCAACATGAAGAAAAACATCGATCGCATTTCGGTCAGCTAAAATTTGAACGGAGATTAGGCCTCTTTTGCGATTCACACTCGTGTTTCTGGTTTATCGTAAGTCTAACCCTTGAGTTCGCGTAGGGAGCAAACGGTTTGTCCTACAGGGCTCCGCATGGTCTCTAAAATTTCAATATTATCTTAACTTAATGGAAGAGCAATACCTTTATAAAAATATTTTTTGAGTTAGGGCATTTTCCAAACGTCAATCTTTATTTTTCAACCCTTCGAAGTGACCCACATCAACCAAAAGCTGCGGGGCACAAATGGAGCCTACATAACAAATTTCATGAAAATCGGTCAATGCTAACTGAGGAAAGTGCCGCGTACGGCGGACGGTCGGCCAATTTTTTTTCGATTTTTGGATTCTACGTACCTTGAATAGTACCTAAACCAACAAATTTTGAGGGGGTTGAAAAAAAATTTCTTGGTTGACTACAAAGTTCATTATTGAAAGTAATAAACAAAAAGTGGGAACAGTGTTTTAGGTAAAAATGAGATCTCATGCTTTTCACGATACCATCCGGCAAAACTGTAAGAGCAGAGGGTTACCTGGAACTCCCGGTAGCCCTCTTCCCTCACCACATTTTGGTTCCCAGCCTTACAAAACATCTTTCATTCCAACTCAATTTTGTCTGCTTAAACTTTGAATTGAGGCTTTGAAATAAAATTAAAGACAACTTGGTGAACTGTTGGTGAATTGGATTACTTATTTCTTGTTGGATTTCTTATTTCTTCATGGATTACTTATTTGTATCTTCATCGATTACTTGTTTCTTGATTGAACTAAGCTTGAACTAAGCTTCATGTAATACATACTGATAATACATATAACTTCTATCATTTCCAGAGAGCTGACTTGGCCATAGCTGACCTTACCATCACGTATGAACGTGAACAGGCAGTAGATTTTACGATGCCTTTCATGAATTTAGGTAAGAGTTTTTCAAAATTATGGACGTCCTCTAAGTTTTTTCAAACTGAAAACTTGATTGTGTTCTGAATCGATAAATTACATAATGTGTTGTACTTTTTTTGAGATTCTACTTTTTACTGATGTGTTAGTCAGTGTGGTAAACTGGGACTACTAAGTAGGGGATAAGTGGGGATAAGTCTTATCCTATAATTCTTTATCGGCATCGTGAGCATCAAGACATCCCTTTTATGATTTGTGAGAATTTTATCATTAATTTAACAAATTTTTATTTACGTAACAATAATAATTATTGAAATTAACAAAGTTCCAGCCAACTTTAGGGAAATTGAGGGGGCATGACAATCATAATTTTAAATTGAATTACATCAGCTTTAGTAAATCTGAGTAAATTAATGAAGTTGTGAGGAGGAAGAAGACGTTGTCTTCGGATGGTATTAAAGAATGTGAAATAACCGTTGTTTGATTGCAGTATTACCAATCAATATGAGTATAATTTTCTCACTAAACTGTATACGCTAGAATTCAAATTTCATTAGTCAAACTGTCTTTTTGACCGACTTCATTTGTATTTCTAGGCATCAGCATACTGTACCGAAAACCCATAAAGCAGCCTCCCAACTTATTTTCGTTTCTATCCCCTCTGTCTCTGGATGTGTGGATATACATGGCCACAGCCTACCTTGGAGTGTCTGTTCTGCTGTTCATATTGGCAAGGTATAAAAAACAATCTATAATCTCGAAACATAATTTAAATGATATCTCAAGTATTTAAGATTTTCATAAGGATTTATTGTATATTTTGATAAACTAGTGGCAACCTAATCCTAATCAGTCTTTATTTTATTTATTTATTCTTGATTAATCAGTCAGTCAATGACAATTTACAAAGTCGTTTATCATCTAATAATTTACAACAAATTATTGGTTTTCCAATCAATTTGCATAAATAGGTATTTTTGACCCACTTACTTGAAATTATCAACTTGAAACCAACGTATTGAATGCAAATTAAGAGTCAGATTAGATTTCCATACTACTATAAGTTCAGTCCATACCCCACAAATAAATTTAACGTAGGTTCCCTTGATTGCTCACATTCAATCGTAGGTACTACTATTGTGTACCTTGTAATTTAATTGCAATGATTATTGTTGCAAAATTGAATCAAAAGTAGGTAGGAACGTAACGTTTTTAAGATGAAGGTACCGATATTTTGGAAGAAGGGGTATGGATATGTGATGTTGGCAGGTTCACTCCATACGAGTGGCAGAACCCGCACCCATGCGATCCGAACCCAGACCACCTCGAGAACCAGTTCACACTCCTGAACTGCATGTGGTTCGCCATCGGGTCACTCATGCAGCAGGGCTGCGACTTCCTTCCTAAGTAAGACCCCTCCCATCGGTCCATTGCCTGCTGACTTGGTGATGGAAGCATTCTCAACTGCGATTACGCGAAATGATAAATAATTCATTCTTAACGAGTGGATAACCGTTTGTTGAACAATCACGACAATGTACTTGTTGTGCGTATCAGTATAGAAAATGCTGTCATCACGAACGAAAGTCAGCCAGCATGACCGACCATTAATTCTTGTGTAGAGATCACAGTAGCAATGCATGGGTTTTCCGTTTTCTTTGCCGATTGAACAGATTCAGTCCTTACGAATGGGACCCCCCTCACCAATGCCATGAAGAAAGTGATTGCCTTGAAAACCAGTTCACACTCTTCAACTCTTTGTGGTTCACCATCGGTTCACTCATGCAGCAAGGCTCAGACATCGCTCCAAAGTGAGTGACTACCCATCCGTTTTAAAAAATTAAAGGAACTAAAAACCCAAATTGTCGTGAGTACGGAAAATGATAAATAGGTATTACATGAAGAGGAAAATATTAGTAACTTTGGTAGGTTCGCCAATTTCAACTGAATTTCATCCAGTACTTAACAATGAACTTGTACCTATCAGACGTAAAACTTGAATTGAAGGAGGACGAAACTAAGTGCATTAATCCAGTATATATATCTACAGGACACGCTAAAGTGAGAAGAGTGTCATTTAACATACAACTAATGGGGTTTGAAATAACAATAGAAAAATTTTTATATTTGTTAAGATACTCTGACTTGAAAATTTAACGGTTTGCAATATTTGCATTGAAGTTAAGCATGCTTTTATTCCTTGATGGTGTGTTGGTCATACCTCAAAACTTGAAGGTTTGAAAGCGTGTCTGTCGGTTCCCAGTGTCATTAAGAAAATTAGTTCGCCAATTTGTGGTTTTTCATGAAAATTTGATCTTGTGTGTCAGCGTCTAACCATCAAGAAAACGGAGTGTAGGAGTGTTTTCCTGTAAACCAGAAAACGGATTTATGTGATTCACCACCGATAAAAGTTATGCACAATGGTCCGAGATTCAACAATCTAGATTGAACTTGTGGCTGTAAGTCAACCGTCAAGCAATCTTTGATCGTAAAGTCAGCATCTTTGATCGTGTATGAGAGCACTGGCGAACTCTCAGTTACAATCTCAAGTGCTAGCAGGTGATTCGAAATATAATTTTTGTTTCTGAAAAGGTTAGCTTATTTCGAATAAGCCCTATTTTTGGTCTACAATAGGCACATACTAGATATGTACTAAGATAGCTGATTAGCCAAAATTAAAATTACGTTTGAACCAATCAAACTGCACTAATTTCATAATTTTCATTAGTGAGAAAAGTTGTGAGTAGACTCCAAAATTCTGCGTCGAGAGAAGACAACGTTGTAGCATTATCTTTGGTGCTTGTTGAAGATTTTCCATGTACATAACATCGTAGTGAAATTTATTATGTGGTATGTGTGTGATGTGTGATGCGTTTTAATAACTCTCAGAATTTGGTACTTACCAACGTTTATCGTAGTGACTAAAATAAGCCAAAAGTTCAGTAGAACATCCCAGGGCCATGAACTTCTCATGGTAAAGAGAGGGAGTAGAATTTGGTTCAATATTTCCCCTAGAATCGATTTAACGAGTCAAGTTGAAATTGGTGACCTCTTCGTTCTTTCGGTAGTTTTATAATAACAACAATTCCCTTATATATTTTGCATGCTTTGAACGAGGTTGTTGTTATAGGTAGAGTATAACTATAGCAGCTATATTTATTTTAATATTGAACATAGTATAGGTATTTATCCAAGCGTTCCCATGAAATCAAAATGGTGGCCTATTTCATATGAAATGGTATTCACTCATATAGTTTACTAAAATCTACAAAACTGGAGATGATAATAAGGACTGATAGATGCCTTTGTGTCAATCTTAGTACCTAGTATATAGGTTTTTCAAAGGAAATTAACCTGAAAATGTTCAACATTTCACTCGATTAGGTACGTACCTAATGCAATCATGTTGGAATTTCTGATTTGCACTGATCTGTGCGATTTTATTCATTACAAATCGTACAAATGTAATTATTTGTTGGTCGGTTTTTTCCCTCTATAAAACCATGTAGGTAAAAATGTATTTAAAAAATTCAATATCGACTTTAGCAGTAATGAAATGCTATTATTATGATGGTTTGGAACGATGGTTTTTGAATTACGCCATCGATTATACCCGCTGCTGTAATATTTTCTTTCAAGGGCCTTGTAATATTTCTGTACCTTTCAAGTTTACCTGCATTTAAATTCCAACCACTCTGCTATAGTGAACTATATTAACCAATTCATTTGAAATAATAATCAGTGTTGAATGCGGTATAGTCAATCACTCCCTCATCATTGGTTTAGGAGGAACTGAAATGCTTGCATCGCCACAAAAAATGACCATATTACATCATTAAATAGACTATGATTATTTTTATTTTTTAAATCAGGTATTCCAAATTAGGGGATTCTTAATAAATTAATCATTTCTTATCTATTCTCTTTGAATTATTTTCCACATAAATTACTCAATTACTGGATTTTTTTTTTAAGAACTCATAGAAGTATTCACGAGTACTTTATTGTCGAGCATTTAGTTTGTATTTATAATTCCATAAAAATGTAAAATTTAGCCACTCGAAAAATTTGAGATGAACTATGACTACCTACGTTATCCAACAAAATGCTGCGCGAGGGAGAATGGAAGTATAAAACAAATTTGTGAAAATTCATTTCAAAATTAGATTAAAGTAATATTTACTATAATTCGTTAAAAAATATGATGAATGCAATTTTAGATATCATCAAATTTATATCAATTTGACACTGTAAACATTCTTCTTTTCGAAAAATCGTCTTGATGAACTGTCCATTTCACAATACTTTTTCCTGTTTAGTACCGAACATAACTGCTGCACGTTTTTCTGTCACTGCATGTTACCTGTATTGGGTGTTTTAATACCTAACTGAAGAACTAATAGTGTAGGTATTATTGTTTAACGTCTACCTACTATAGATTACTTCAACAATTCCTAACTCAAGGAGGAGAGGTATAGTAAGTCGATAGTGAACTTCTCCTGATTTTTAAATGTTTTTTTTTTCGGTTTTCTCTCCAGAGCCGTGTCGACTCGGATGGTAGCCGGCATGTGGTGGTTCTTCACGCTCATCATGATCTCCTCGTACACCGCCAACCTCGCTGCTTTCCTGACGGTCGAGAGAATGGACTCACCGATTGAGAGTGCGGAAGACTTGGCCAAACAGACGAAGATCAAATACGGTGCTCTAAGAGGAGGGTCGACAGTCGCATTTTTTAGGGTAAGAGTTACATTTTATTGTCATTTTTTCCTCATCCTACTTTTATGGGTTGATTACCATCTATGAAGACCGAACTATATCTGAAATTCTCTCGACTATTTCTATAAAAAGATAAAGTACTGGCTTACTCTTTCAAGTAACTACATACCCTCAATAATACTTGGAGAATGGACCCGTTTCTCCAAGTTCAAGTTCAACAATAAACACTTCTAAAAAGTACGGTTTGACATTTTTTGTTGTCAGGACTCAAATTTCTCCACATACCAGCGTATGTGGTCTTTTATGGAGAGCGCTCGCCCAAGTGTCTTCACCAACTCTAACTCAGACGGAGTTGAACGAGTGGTGAAAGGCAAAGGTAACTACGCCTTTCTCATGGAGTCTACCTCCATCGAGTACGTCATCGAGAGGAATTGCGATCTCACGCAGATCGGAGGCCTTTTGGATTCGAAAGGATACGGGATCGCAATGCCTCCTAGTAAGTCCACCGTCAGCATTTAAATGTTTCTAATTTATTTGAATAACATTAGTATACATAATATACTACAAGGAGATTGTTTCATCGTGGGATTGGTATAGGATTAATGCCAAAGTGAACATCGCAAAATATCGTATCAAATCCCAAGTACCTAGGTACTTTGAAAAATATGGTCTCTAGCTAGAGCAGGAAATCATTTCAACGTGTTTTTCTCTCAAAGGGAAGATTTGTATAATAATGAACAGATTTGACAATTTTATGTATCTGTCGTAGAACTATATAATATGATATCTAGATACCAAGTATTACTGATTTTCTGGTTGCAATAAATTCACTCATAAACCTCTCACTCTAATGAAGTTTCCAAAGCGGAAGTTCAACATTAAACCGTTCGTAGAGCTTGTAGAACGGGACCACGGCGCTCAGGATAGGCAACAAAACGCATGACCGCTCGGTCGTGCGTTTTATTGCATACCTAGCCCCTTCATTGGTCTCCCTGCTTCAGTTTTACGACACAGCCCACATAACGTTCTTACTGGTGCTTTCCGACCAGACGAGACTTGTATACATTTAGTGTTCCATTTTTGAGACAATTATTTGCAAATCACCTGGGTACTTATTGCATCGATTGTGATGCAATAAGTACATTTTAAATATTCTTTATCATGAATAAGTATAATCGAGTAACCCCGAGGAGCAAACGAGTAACTCGCTAGTTTAAATATAACAAATTTTCGCCTGGATACCGTCACTATTTGATAACACTGGTCAACAATGAAATTGTTTCGGGCTTAAAAATACTCAATTCCTATGTATTTTCGCCTGCTGAGTTCAAAAATCATCATAAAAACCACATATTAGCTCTTATTTTTGAGATACAGAGGCACGTCATTTTATTCAGTGTATATTTACACTAATATTGAGAAATTTTGTTTTCCGAAGTTGGCACCTGTCAACCGACAAAAAAAAAGAGTTTTAGAGGTTATAACCTAACTTCTACTGTAAGTGCTGTGATAAACAGTGAGCTTCTGTGATTCCCGTTGTTTTGTTCATAGGATTTATTTATTTGAAGTGATTTTAATGAGTTAACTTTTTAAAATTAAAAATGCCTCGAAATTGTGTGAACCTAGTGAATAACTTTTGTTACATCTGTGGTGAAATAACATTTGCTTCACAAAAACGCAATGTGACGCCTATTGTTAGGACTGCCTTTCACCATTATTTTGGTATGAAGGTAGGTGATCAAGATAAGTCGTGGGCTCCACACATATGTTGTAACTCTTGTTCGGTTACTTTACGAGAATGGTTGAAAAACAAAAAACGATCCATGGCTTTTGCTGTACCTATGGTTTGGCGGGAGCCATATAAACATATAAACCAATTTAACTTTTTATAAACCTTTTTATAAAACTTTTTTATAAACCATATAACTGACTGCTACTTCTGCTTGACTCCACCTATTAAGTCTGGATTGTCAATGAAGAAAAGAGGAACAATCCAATACCCAAATATACCTTCTGCTATTCGACCTATTCCTCATTCGAATAGTTTGCCAGTACCTATTCCACCCCACAGTTATGAAATTGAAGAAGAAAATGAAGATAGTAGTGAAGAAGGACTAAGTGAGCCTTGCACATCTCATGATCCTGATTTTGAGGAAACAGATGATAAACCGCACAGACTGAGTCAAGCGGAATTGAGTGATCTCATTCGAGACCTTGATTTGTCTAAAGATAAGGCAGAACTCCTAGGGTCCAGACTACAGCAATGGAACCTTCTACAACGTGATGTCAGGGTGTCACATTACAGACAGCGTCAGAAGGATCTGATTCCTTTTTTTGTGAAGAAGAACAATCTTGTTGTTTGTTGCAATGTTAATGGCTTGATGAAATGTTTGAATTTAAACCATGATCCTATCGAATGGAGGCTTTTCATAGACTCATCTAAGCTTAATTTGAAAGCTGTATTACTGCACCACGGTAACCGTCTTCATTCTATTCCTATTGGCCATGCAGATAATATGAAAGAGACTTATGAAAACATGAAAGCCCTCCTCGAATCAATCAAATACGCTGAACACAAGTCGAAGATCTGTGGTGATCTAAAGGTCATCGCTATACTCTTGGGAATGCAACTAGGGTACACAAAGTACTGTTGCTTTTTATGTATGTGGGACAGTAGGGATAGAAAGTCACACTACATTCAAGCAGACTGGCCTGCAAGGAATCTTAACCCCAACGAAAAAATGTTGTTGCAAATCCTCTTGTTGATCCAAAAGATATTTTTCTTCCCCCACTACATATAAAACTTGATTTGATGAAAAACTTTGTCAAAGGCATGAACAAAGAGGGATAGGCATTCAGATATTTAAGAGAAAATTTTTCAACATTAAGTGATGCAAAAGTTAACGAAGGAGTATTTGTTGGGCCACAAATTCGACTACTTGTAGAGGATCCTTCGTTTGACCAGGTTTTGGAGGGAAAAGAAAAGGAAGCTTGGGATGCTTTCAAAGCAGTTATTCATGGTTTTTTGGGGAACAAAAGAGATGAAAACTATGTTCAGTTGGTGACAAAACTTCTACAAAAATACCGTCAGCTTGGATGCAACATGTCACTTAAAATCTATTTTCTTCCCTCCCATCTAGACTTTTTCCCTCCTAGTTGTGGAGCTGTGAGTGATGAACATGGAGAACGATTCCATCAGGATATTTCTCAAATGGAGACGATATCAGGGTCGTTGGAATGAAGCAATGCTTGCGGATTACTGTTGGACTGTGTGTAAGGATGCTCCAGAACTCACAAGAGACAAGTCAAAAGACAGAGAAGTCACAAAGCAACCACATGATGTTCTTGAAATTCAACCTGCTAGGTATTCAAACATCAATTTGAAACTTTTAGGAGGCTGTAAATGAAGTTTTCTAAATCTAAATGACTTTTCACAATTGTTAGCTGATACTTAAAAATGTATAGTTTTGCCTCGGTTGGTTAATATCACATGTTTTGACCCGTTGTTTATCACATAAACAAGGGCTAATAAAAATTTTTCATTGTCATATTCGTTTTTCTCACCCCAAAATTAGTAAAATTTCACTCATAAAGTGAAGGAAACATTCAAAAAATATTTTTTTGAGTACCAGTGTAACATGCGATTAGCCATCATTTGGGGCATCCCGGCCGGCCCAGACCCACCCACCATGGCGGATCCCGAGGCCACCAATCCATTTCTGGAGAGATAGTCCTTTCGAGTGACATGGTTCAATTTGAACCATTCACTCAGAAAAAAAAGCGCCAAGTGGGCCGCCCCCAGGCCGACCAAGAGCCCCGTCCACCGCCCAACACACACACACAATAAATTACACTCGCGCTTTCATTCTCACACTTTACCACTAATATCACAGCCAAATCAAAAAGTATCACAGTCAGATAATTAATATGTACCTAAGTACTAGATATAATAAGGAAAAACGTATAGGCACAAACAAGAGTCAAAGTAATGAAATCGATATCTATAGGAAATCGATATCTAAACCAAAATGCAATAGCCGAGTGAGTACTCTATGAGCTCGTGGAGACGATTAGAACTTACATATTATGGACTCTTAGCATCTTCAAAACATATCCTGAGCATTCAGTAAAAATGTTGGTATAATATACTGAAAATCTAAAAAAAAATACATGCATGTGAGTTCGGGGAGGCGAGAAGAGTATGAAAATGTACCACTGAGATTTCGAACATACAATAGAAAAAATAACAATTTACGCGTGGGTACTGAATATTTTTGTTCCTTTATAGCTAACTACTTGTACCAAAGCTTTGAAGTTAAGATAACATCTGGATTTTCATAAAATATTCTTTGTGCCACCATCGTGCCAGGACTCCTCAAATCGCGAAGTGGTTGGATTTTTGTGTGTTTCACCTTGAACACAGATTTAATCTTCTACATTTAATCTTCAAAACCAACAGATGAAAGTCGAATGTCACCAAAAGGTGCAAAGGTGATATGTTCGAAATGAGCTCAGCCTACCTGGTAGCTCCACCTACGATCAATCCCCCCCCCCCCCCTCACTATGTGTAATGCCCATGTTTTTTTAGTTTTACAATGTTTCCTTTCCACGTGTTCTCAGATTCCCCTTATAGAACGGCTATTAGCGGAGCAGTACTCAAATTGCAAGAAGAAGGGAAGCTCCACGTACTAAAAACCAAGTGGTGGAAAGAGAAGAGAGGAGGTGGTGCCTGTAGGGTGAGTACTTATTTCATCATTATTGAATCATTAATTAAAATTTTGCTATGGTCCAAATATCGAGAAAACTTTTTCTCGAAACTTTATAGATATTTTATCTGATCTCATTCAAGTAAGTACCCTGAATTTGGTCACGATAGGAAGGTTATCGTTCATCCATAAGAGTAGGTACGAGTATAATAACAACCACATGTTTCACCAACTGAGAAGTCGTTTATTCACGGAAAAGTTGGCAGTGCATAATAAAGTTTATTAAATATAAATACAAAAATGAGGTATTACTCGCTTAAAACTGATTAATAATACTGATTCATACAATATCATACATAGTTGACTACAACGCATATCAATGAAAATTCCTCAATCCGCGAAACACACAGATCCCGAAAATCTAATTTAATTAAGGAAAAATTATGCAACGTTTCACGAGAATAACAAAGTGTTCTACGATATGTGAAAATTGAGAAACCAGAAATGTGCATAATATCCCTTTTTCTATCCTACTTGATAGTTCAAAAAAACAATTTTCAAACGAGAAAAATGAAGAAAAAAAAACTTAAACTACAAACATAAAATATAATTAATTGTTTTGGAGTTAAGAACTACAAAACTTAATTAATAAACATTATCATACTAGAATCAGTCATAATCAGTCAGAGGTTTAAAAATGCAGTCGATTAAGTTGATTCAGGTGATGAAGATTGAGATTCATCAGCCGGCAGTTTTTTCGGTCCTTTTCTTCTTGGCTTCGATTTCTTCAGCATCTTGCTTCTTGATGGCTGGTTGGTTTGTGCGAATGATCTCGATTTCGCGTTCCCTGCCCCTCTTCACAGGCTGTTTAAACAAGTTCAAAATTTATTATTTAGAAAGAAAAGGATAACGTCATAACTTCAATTTTAGAATGAAGTTTCTGTCTAAATTCCTAATGTTGCCTAAAAAACTACAAATCGAGGATGAAGTGGCAACATGACATAACTCATTTTTCCTGAATTTTCAGGAGACACTAAATACCGACTTCTGACCGATTTCTTTTTTTGATTATGTAATGAGGAGTTTTTATAAGAAATAATGACGTATCCGTTACTGGTTCCCGTCTATACAAATTGAACACTTACATTCCTTACCATTGCATAATTTCAACAATCTCTTGCAATACATTTCATAGGGGACCATCTACACATAAATTCGCACGATGCCTGAAAATTTCATAAAAACTGGCTGTTACAAGGATTTAACGTTTGCGCACAAAATTCGGAGAACACGATTTCCATAGGGGACCATCTATACCTACACAATCCTTGAAATTTTCATCAAAATCGGACAGTAACTTTGTATAGTATCACCCTTTTTAAGGATTTGGGAACAGACAGACACAAAACTAAAATTGTTCAGAAAATTTAGATTTTGTAAAACTTTTTATTTATTTTACCTTGATGAGTTAAAACAATGCTTCCGCTACCTTGGTGTAACTCTGAAGCAAATTGGCTTTAAAACTAGGAGTGGAAGTTTGAAGGAGAAAAATCAAAACTTTTCCTTCTTCTTTTCCTTCTTCTCTTTACTTTCCTCCTGCTTTGGTATTAATGGGGGATTTAATTTAAAATTTATGACGCTGAACTTCTTCAAGTACAGCAAGTGCAGCCATTATACTTGTCCGTTGGTATTTGCAGCCAATAGGGTGTGCGCCTGGGTAGGAAAAACTGTTTATTGTTATTTTTAATCTAAGGTAGACCTCATTCTGAGAATTTTGGTACCAACCGCAACCTTCTAGCGTGTGTAAATCTTTTCCTATGAATTTTTAAAGTTTCGACCGTTTATGACGTCACAGTGGGCTGGGAGGTCCCGCCCAGGCGAGAGGGGCGCGTGACGTCATAAACGGTCGAAACTTTGAAAAATCATAGAAACAGATCTACTCACGCTAGAAGGTTGCGGTTGGTGCCAAAATTCTCAGGATGTAGTCTACTTTCGATTAAAAATTTGAAAAAAATCAAGGCGCACCCCCCATTGGTGTAGGGCTTGGACCGAAAATTGTTGAATCTAGAAACACTCTCAACTCAATACGGTCCAAAAATGAGTTAGGTCATGTTGCCATTTCACCCTCGAAATGATATGTCGTTCTGGGTTGAACGGGTTCACGAGAAGCTGGTCCAAAAATGGGGGCTACTCGTGTAGGTACTCGTATTAAACCAAGTTGCCCACAGAAGTTGACAAATTTGGATTAGTTTCCTCCCCACTAGGACGGCACGATACCACCGATATATGGGAGTATCGATACTTTTTTAGTATCGATACCGATATTTGTATCGATACTTTTGAAAAAAAAAAACTCATACCGTTATATTGGTATCGATACTTTTGCCTGAAATATCGGAGGTATCGATACTTTCTTGACGATATTATCGATAATGTTGCCAAAGGGGAATAGTGAGAAAAAAAACCAAATATCAAGTATTTAGAGACCATACTATATCTGCCACTGAATAATACTCAGAATAGTATCAATCGAAACGATATATCGCTTCTAATATCCTTCATCGATATTCAAAAACTTTCCACCCTGTAACCTCGCATTTTTTTGCGGTTTTCACATGGACCTAGGGTCCATGGATTTTCATTTCTCTGGGTTTCTTGAACAGTTCGAGTTCCTTGTGACCATTGTTTTACTTTCCGGTTCACAACAATTTTTTTGATTTACTTTTTTTTAAAAATTCAAGTCAAAATTCACTTCACTACAAGTTGTTTGATTCGATAATAAATTATTAATTTTTAATGTAACTGATTTATTACTTGATCCTTTCCATTTGTAGTGAATGAAAAAATCATTTCATTGAACGGAGAATTCCTGGGAATAAGAATTGGAATAAATATAAAATGAAATGATCATTCATTTTTTATTAAATTTTAAATTATTGACTTTTATAATATTTAAAAATACCACTGACTTTAACTGCATCTTAAATTATTGACTTTTATTAATATATTTATAATGTTAAAATTTATAATTCTTGTTTAATGGAGTTTTTATTTGGTTTGCGAAATCATTTGTGGGTTATTTTGAAGTATCGATAGTATCGATACTTTGAGCCGATATTATCGAAGTATCGATATCTAATAATATCGGTATCGAAAATATATGGAGTATCGATACTTCCTGAGAAATATCGTATCGAAAGGAGAATCGATACTTTGGAGTATCGATTCCCTACTCCCCACTCTCCGGAGACTAGATTTCCCTTACCAGAGAGGGAACTATTTCAAAGATCTTTTAGTAAAACTGATCCTTTCAACTGAATTAATCACTTTGTTCGTAATTAATAAAGCCATGTTCTCGTAGAGCGGTTCAAGTATAATCATACGAGTATTAGTTTGGCATCAACAGATATACTGTATTGAGTACAGTAATTTGTAATAATCCTAGTGCACAACGATTGCAATGTGTACTTCCCCCATGAAAGTACTGGAGATTGTTACTCATTTGGGTTTATTATTTTCAATAATGAAGCTTTGGAATAGACCAAGAAAAAAAGTTTAACCCCCCTCAATATTTTTTGGTTTACATTTCAAGTTACGTAGAATCCAAAAATCGAATTAAAAAAATATCAAGATAGAAACTTTCAGATAATCAAGTTTATTAGGATATGCTTGCATACGAGTCTGCAACACATTGGGACATTTTAATGTCAACCACTACACAACAAGGTAGTGAAGTAAGGTTGTTAGTTCAACCCAAGCATCAAAATAAAACAGTTGATTGTTCTCTACGCAACACAGTGAGTCTATTTTATTTATTGGTCACGTGAGCAAGACTTTCTTAGTTTTCGTGACGATTTTTCAGTTTACCTATGTGCCAAAGCAAAGACATGAAAATGTCAAAAATATTTTTAAAATCGTCCGTCCGCCGTACGCTGCGCTTCTCTTAGTTACCATCGACCGATTTTGATAAAAATTTGGTAATTGGGCTCGAGTTGTGCCGCGAAGCTTTTGGTTTTTGTCAGTCACTTCCAAGGGTTGAAAAATAAGGGTTGAAAATTTCAAAACGCCCTAGCTCAAAAATGTTTGATATAAAGGTATTGTTTTTTCGTCAATTTAATCTGGTATTGCATTTTTAGAATCGAATGAGACCATCCAGAACTCTATATGACAAACCGTTCGTTTTTTACGAGAATTTAAGGGTTGGACTCACGATAAATCAGAAACACGAGTGTGAATTGGAAAAGAGGCCTAATCTCTGTTCAAATTTTATCCGACCAAAATGCGATCGTGGTTTATTTCATCGAGTTGTACTCAGTTTTGCGTTCTTAGCAACCATTTTGTAGTAAGATCCCATAACCTTTGCAGCTTTGATTTATTTAGCGTGGAGGAATAAATAGCAACATTCCTTAGCATAGGTACCTATTGTTCGAGTGCCTTCGTGAAGTTAACTTACTTTTTTGGCTGCGGTGATGGAAAGTACGCCGTCCGTCGACAACTTGGATTTGAAAGAGTCTGGCATAACGTCTTCAGGAAGTTTGTACCTTCTCCTGAACTGACGGGAAATAAAGCCGTGCTGATCCGAACGCTCTTCGTGTTCTCCTTGAACTACAATGTATCCATCGTCGTCCAATTTCACTTTGAGCTCTTCAGGTTTGAAATGGTTCACGTCCAATTTCACACTGCAATACAAGGGATAATGAAATATTTTAATTAATTGAATTCATCATCCAATAATAATAATAATGTCGCTGGAAACAAATTCATGATTTAAAACTTGGGTAGTCTAATCACTCAGTATTCACCGATCATCTAAAAGGGATGGGATTACATTTACCTATAAGAAACCAACTAGGTAGTAGTAGTTAGTTTGCCTCTTACCTGAACTCATTGCCGTCTGATTTGACTTGCGAAATGCCGGAATCGAGCTGAGAAAGACGCCTCCAAGGACGGAGGTACCCCGCTTGCAGTGCGGTATCACATAAGCTCCTCAATGAAGGCTCTTCAAAGTCATCGAATCCAAGACCAAAATGCTGATCATAGAGGTCCATGACAGATGACCTACGTTGAGGACGTTTCACTTCGTCGAGGAGATGATTGAACAAAACAGGCAGTAGAGCCATGTTTGTTTGAATTGTAAAATCCTGTAAAACAGTTTTTAAAGATTATGTTAGACGGTATAGGTTACTACGTACATGTTTTCTGTAAACAACTCAAGTATCAAGAAAAGGTTTCAAAAGACGACAAGGCAGTAGTAGGAAAACTAGTCTCTATCGGCCTTCGCTGCTCAACATTTCGATCGAATTTTTATGAAATTTTAGATAATATTCAAATTCCAAGATGTACCGAAAATTACGTGATAAGAAGCAAGTGAAACCTGGGTGGAATCGTTCTAGACGGTGTTCTACATAAACAATTAAGTAGTTTAATAACAAAATTATATTAGTATTTTTCAAATTCCAACTTTTGCCAATTCGATTCAGTTGCGTCCGCTGATTTGTTTAATGAAAGAAATGTGGATGCATTATGCCTTGAAGTTTCAAAATAATCCAAAAATTACGTGGTTAGAATGTGCATGATCATCTGTTCAGTAGGTATTATATTCGAACTCTAATGTCTAATGTCCTTGCAGAAAATGGATACGGAATTTGGATATGGAATCCTCAAAAATCCAGGGCATTCAAGAAAGAATGTTACGATAATCTTAGATATTCTGAATAGAAACGTTAACGATATAGTTACTATAGTGGTAATTAATGCCATATTTTTGTACGAAAACTTACTTTGAATAAGTACGAAGCACCAAAGATGAAGTAGATTGCGGTAGCGTCTAGATTGAACGCAGAAACGAGCGAGTCACAGAGCTTGGTGAGAGCACAACACACGATGCCTTCCAACGTTTCAACTGCCGAGCAGGGAAGCACTGCGGGCTTATATCCGACCATGGAAGGGGCCAGAGAAATCTAGAAGCTCCCTGCGCATTCTCGAAGAGTCTGGATGATTCTCCCCACGTAAAGATATGGGTGGGAAGGGGGTTGGGGGGTGTCGAGTGAGCAGGCCAGATGATTCGAGAACGCCCCTCCCCCCACCCTTTCTTCGTCGACGTCGTGCCGACGGAACGTCAATAACCGTTCCTCCCGTCGAGCCGTTCCCAAATAACTGCTTCTTTCCAGAATTCTCTAGTGGCGAAACCGGAAATTCTTCTAAGGGGTGCCCTGCATGAAATATCTGTATTAGTTTGTGCTTCATGGGACATTTTTTATTAATTATTGGACTTCCCCTTCGAAGAATCAAGTTGGCAATGAAGTGTTTCAAAAAAAAATGTTTCCCGCTTCTCTTCCTTAAAATTTCAAATCCGCACAATTGGGATTTGCTGAAAAATTTTACATTTTTTTAATGGTTTGGTTAAAGTGATGTGATATAAGTTGTCCCGAAACAAAAATTTGTCGATTTCAGTTTTTAAAAATATTTTGGTAGTAGGTACCTAGGTAGGTACCTCGTAGGTATTATTATTAAGGCTAAATGTCACGATGTTTTAGTGTGATTCTGAAATAAGAGATGGCAGCACCATGGGGGCCAAATTTCGTTTACTCCTCAGTTGAGAACGGATCGAGATATTTTAGTTCCGCAAACGGATTTCTCTTCAAGATCACCGTAGAATTCCGGGTAATTGGTTTAGAAAGTGTGCAAAAATTTTTTGCACACAGTTCCAACAAACATTTGTTTAAATTTTGAACATTTTCAAAAAGTGGCCTTATAGCCACTTGCAGAACCTTCATCAGAATACGAATCCGTTTGCAGAATTTTTCTAACTTGATCATAGCCGTCGGATTCGCGTTTTTTACGATTTGGAGGGGGTCGAGGGGGGCAATCATGGGCTGGGGGGGAGGGCGGCGATCAAACGCCCCGCCGCCCGCCCGACCATCACATTCATGTTTTGCTAGTATGCACCCTTTGGTCTCTATTCCTTTTCCTGGCCTCCTAATAGGTAGCTACCATCAACCTTCCCATTTCCAACTTCTCTGTCTTGAGGTTGATCGAATCGGGCGAAATTTCCATAAAAAGCAAGACACATGAACAAATAACTTATGAGACACATTCTGTGTTAATTTGATTCAGATAATTGTTTGCACTACCTACTTAATAGTTAGTTCTAAAATTGTGATAATTTCAGTTCACTGTACATGGACTAGTTAGGTATCTAGAACAACTAGTAATATATGGTTTGATGAGCATATTCTTGGCGTTTGACTTTGATTTCCAAATTTTGTGAACAGCTAAAGATGATGAAAAAATAACTAGTAGGTAGTTAATTCACTCTGCAATAGTGTTGAAAAAGGTAAAAACACCTATTCATTATTAAAATTCAAATATCTTTGAAATAAAACTCGGCGCTTTGCGCCTCGGCGGGGGGCTCCGCCCCCCTGCACCCCCCGGTTTATTTCTTTTTCCATACTCTGTATGAAATCATAGGAACACAGAATGTGTTTTTGCGATACTAGTCATCCGTTAAATAAAAAACAACAATAATAAATGTGGAGTTGACATTAACATGACAACCAATAAACATATCACCAGATGTTTTTTCTGTCGCTTTTTCGTGACGATTTTTTTTCGGTAGGTCATCGCAAAAACACATTCTGTGTTAAAATTTCCGTCCGTCCGCCGTACGCCGTTCGCAGGCACTTTTCTTAGCAACACTGGACCGATTTGGTTCAAATTTGGTATATGGGCTCCATTTGGGGTCTAGTTGTGCCGCGAAGCTTTTGGTTGATGTAGGTCACTTCTAAGGGGTGAAAATTAATAAAAGTTCTAAGAGAAAGAATAAGAGTTCTAATAAAAGGGATTTTATAATAAAAGTTTTTATAAAAGGGATATCCTGCTTTGTGGATGCGCACATTTATAGGGTTTTAGACCAAATTAAATGTCTAACAATTATTTATTTTATTTTCAATCCACTCAGGCGCCTTCAGCATTCTCCATTGACCCGCCCTCTAAAATTTCAGCTTCCTGCGTTCAACAGGAGAGAAAATGGCCTTGGAGCTCACTCAGCTGATCAGTGACCACTCAGGCGCCTTCAGCATTCTCCATTGACCCGCCCTCTAAAATTTCAGGTTCCTGCGTTCAACAGGAGAGAAAATGGCCTTGGAGCTCACTCAGCTGATCAGTGACCACTCAGGCGCCTTCAGCATTCTCCATTGACCCGCCCTCTAAAATTTCAGGTTCCTGCGTTCAACAGGAGAGAAAATGGCCTTGGAGCTCACTCAGCTGATCAGTGACCACTCAGGCGCCTTCAGCATTCTCCATTGACCCGCCCTCTCAAATTTCAGGTTCCTGCGTTCAACAGGAGAGAAAATGGCCTTGGAGCTCACTCAGCTGATCAGTGACCACTCAGGCGCCTTCAGCATTCTCCATTGACCCGCCCTCTGAAATTTCAGGTTCCTGCGTTCAACAGGAGAGAAAATGGCCTTGGAGCTCACTCAGCTGATCAGTGACCACTCAGGCGCCTTCAGCATTCTCCATTGACCCGCCCTCTAAAATTTCAGGTTCCTGCGTTCAACAGGAGAGAAAATGGCCTTGGAGCTCACTCAGCTGATCAGTGACCACTCAGGCGCCTTCAGCATTCTCCATTCACCCGCCCTCTAAAATTTCAGGTTCCTGCGTTCAACAGGAGAGAAAATGGCCTTGGAGCTCACTCAGCTGATCAGTGACCACTCAGGCGCCTTCAGCATTCTCCATTGACCCGCCCTCTAAAATTTCAGGTTCCTGCGTTCAACAGGAGAGAAAATGGCCTTGGAGCTCACTCAGCTGATCAGTGACCACTCAGGCGCCTTCAGCATTCTCCATTGACCCGCCCTCTAAAATTTCAGGTTCCTGCGTTCAACAGGAGAGAAAATGGCCTTGGAGCTCACTCAGCTGATCAGTGACCACTCAGGCGCCTTCAGCATTCTCCATTCACCCGCCCTCTAAAATTTCAGGTTCCTGCGTTCAATAGGAGAGAAAATGGCCTTGGAGCTCACTCAGCTGATCAGTGACCACTCAGGCGCCTTCAGCATTCTCCATTCACCCGCCCTCTAAAATTTCAGGTTCCTGCGTTCAACAGGAGAGAAAATGGCCTTGGAGCTCACTCAGCTGATCAGTGACCACTCAGGCGCCTTCAGCATTCTCCATTGACCCGCCCTCTAAAATTTCAGGATCCTGCGTTCAACAGGAGAGAAAATGGCCTTGGAGCTCACTCAGCTGATCAGTGACCACTCAGGCGCCTTCAGCATTCTCCATTGACCCGCCCTCTCAAATTTCAGGTTCCTGCGTTCAACAGGAGAGAAAATGGCCTTGGAGCTCACTCAGCTGACCAGTGACCACTCAGGCGCCTTCAGCATTCTCCATTGACCCGCCCTCTCAAATTTCAGGTTCCTGCGTTCAACAGGAGAGAAAATGGCCTTGGAGCTCACTCAGCTCGCACATCCGGAGTAAGACTGGTATAAGTCAAAAAACCCAACTGTTGGGAAATCGCATTTAAAGATTTTCGACTTCTTTGTTGTTCTATAACAGTCATCTGAACGAATTTTTTTAATATCTCAAGGGTCTACGGCACTCATATACTATTTAACTATCATGTGCTATACCAAAATTGCTTCGTTACCTCTTCATTTGCGACCAGCATGCTTAAATTGATCAAATTCCTATGATGTACCACTATTACCCCAAGAAATAGTGGAACATCTCAAAATAAACCAGAGTTGTAATTCTAAAAGTGGAACCAATACATGACTTTTCGGATCAAAAGTGGTACATCTCATATTATACCAACGTTACAACATGCAGACCAAAGAGAAATTCCATTTTGTTTTGGAGAAATACTGGTGCATCTCAAAATAAACCAGTATTGCAAATTTAAAACTACCCTACCCCTACTAACCACTCTAATTATTGTTGGATCAAAAGCGGTACATCTGATATATACCAGTATTACACATACCTTGAGTTCATCACACTTCGGCGTCTGGCGCATAACTGAAGTGATCCAGTCTTGCTCCGACGCCATGGTAGAAGAATGGCTCAGAACCATACTGGTTTATCTGCTCTCTAGCGGCCAATAACTAAGTTATCGTTAAACCCGTTCTACCCCCGTGTAGAGCTCGACGAGAGCTATCTGGTGGAATATATAACTCAAAACCGCCAATTTCGGACTTATACCAGTCTTACTCCGGATGTGCGAGCTGATCAGTGACCACTCAGGCGCCTTCAGCATTCTCCATTGACCCGCCCTCTAAAATTTCAGGTTCCTGCGTTCAACAGGAGAGAAAATGGCGTTGGAGCTCACTCAGCTGATCAGTGACCACTCAGGCGCCTTCAGCATTCTCCATTGACCCGCCCTCTCAAATTTCAGGTTCCTGCGTTCAACAGGAGAGAAAATGGCCTTGGAGCTCACTCAGTTGACCAGTGACCACTCAGGCGCCTTCAGCATTCTCCATTGACTTGGTTGCACGTGACCACATTGACCCAGCATTCCATGGCTTGGTTGCACGTGAATATCATTATAAAATTCGCGTAACGATTTTTTCTGTCGCTTTTTCGTGACGATTTTTCTTCGGTAGGTCATCGCAAAAACACATTCTGTGTTAATATCAAAATAAATCTAAATAAATTTGAAACTAAAATCCCCCGTGTCTGAATTTTTTATTCCCGAATTCCTTCTTCTAAGAGTTAAATTATCAATTCCCTCTGTTTTTAAATGTCATTCTTGATTTCATGTAATTATAACGCCTAACACTAGCGAAGTGTTGAATTTTGAGGTAGTACTAGGTATACTACTAAATTACAAACATGACTGTCCCAAAATTACCGTTAGTGCACTGTAATAAATAGCCTAGAACTAGTGCTGTGGTCTAACAAGGTAAATACAAAACAGATGGCAACCCTACATGTTTACCTTTTCGGATTACTCGAAAAGTTCGAGAAGAGTTCAAGGTCGTACACCTTTCTCATTTGCTAGCAATCCCGGGTACATCGGGCACTGTTGACGTTCGAACACTATAGGTAGTAGTAGGTACTTGGGCACGGCGTAGGTGATTTTACCCTTCAATATTCCGCGATTGTGCAGCGATCACTACATCGTTTTTTAGGACGTCCCACAGTAAGAATTGGGCGTCCATATGCGATTAATCTGGGGTAGAGGACACAATCAACGGAAAAAATCTGCGAAGTGCTACTATCAGCTCAGGGGTCTTGATTTTCGTAGGGGACTATCTACATGCCAATTTGAACAATCCTGACAAATTTCATCTAATTCTTATGAAATATGTGAAAGTTATAGCTGTTTCAAGGATTTAATGTTTGCGCATGAGCAGATGCTAATGTCAATTTGGAGGCCGTGATTTTCGTAGACCATCTGCACCCCAAAAATGTCATCGAACTCAGATGGGAAATGAAGAAGTTGAGACTGTTACAAGGAATTCACGTTTTCGCTTCCGCAGTCACTACTATTAGTCCGGGAGTGATTTTCATAGGGGACCATCTACTCGCCAACCCGCACGATTCCTGAAAATTTCATCGAAATCAGACAATAACTTCGTGTAGTTCTGCCCGATACAAGGATTTCACGACAGAATCAAAGACAGACAGACACGGAACCAAAATTGTTCAGGAAGTTGTAGTTGTAGAACGCGAGGAGAAATTTTGATTTCGGAGATATTTTTTTTCTACAATCTTGAAAAGTTAAAACAATACTTCCACTACCTTGGTGGACTCGGAAGTAAGAAGTGCGTAGGCACCTTATCTATTTTTGCTCTGTACAATTTTTAGGTTATCATAAATAATAATTTTGTGTTCGAGTCTACTACGGTAACGGAAGTATTGTTTTCACTTTTCAACGTTAAAAAAATATCTCCAAAATCAAAATTTCTACTCGAGTTATATATTTTAGACCCTTCTGAACAATTTTGGTTCCGTGTCTGCCTGTCTGTCATGAAATCCTTGTAACGCCCGAAACTATACGAAATTAATGTCCAATGTCGATGAAAAATGTTGAGGTAGGTATATTATGCGGGTTGACGTCTAGACGATCCCCTATGAAAATCATCGTCCCAGTATCAATCAATAATATGTATAACATTCTACCATAATTATGATACCTAACCATTATCTGAATCAAATTAACACAGAATGTGTCTCATAAGTTATTTGTTCATGTGTCTTGCTTTTTATGGAAATTTCGCCCAATTCGATCAACCTCAAGACAGAGAAGTTGGAAATGGGAAGGTTGATGGTAGCTACCTATTAGGAGGCCAGGAAAAGGAATAGAGACCAAAGGGTGCATACTAGCAAAACATGAATGTGATGGTCGGGCGGGCGGCGGGGCGTTTGATCGCCGCCCTCCCCCCCAGCCCATGATTGCCCCCCTCGACCCCCTCCAAATCGTAAAAACGCGAATCCGACGGCTATGATCAAGTTAGAAAAATTCTGCAAACGGATTCGTATTCTGATTAAGGTTCTGCAAGTGGCTATAAGGCCACTTTTTGAAAATGTTCAAAATTTAAACAAATTTTTGTTGGAACTGTGTGCAAAAAATTTTTGCAAAAAATTTTTGCACACTTTCTAAACCAATTACCCGGAATTCTACGGTGATCTTGAAGAGAAATCCGTTTGCGGAACTAAAATATCTCGATCCGTTCTCAACTGAGGAGTAAACGAAATTTTCTTCATTTTGGTGCTGCCACGTGGTGGCAGATTTCACAACTAAACTCGGGACATTTAGCCTTAAGTATTTTTTTTATTTTTATTTCTTACTTTTTTTAACTAAAAAACGATTTTCTTCAGTCTTCAAATCGTTAATTAGCTATATTTTAGGTTAACTGTGAAAATTGAAGAGGAAAATTTTGTTTCAATACAAATTATGTTTTTTGAATACAAATAACGAGTTATTTTAGTGAAAACTTGAGGCTTTTTTCCTTTTCAGGGATTATTGGTAACTGCTATACTGAATGTTCCGAAAAAGACCGTAAATTTTCAGGAATCGATTCTACAACTTATTTGCAACAACTTTTCCTCTTAGCAGTTTTTTTTTTTAATAGGTACCTGAAATAAAACTTTTTTTACTACCTATGAACGGTTTGTCCGGGTGGTCTCAAAGAAAATTTTTAAATTCAATACTATTTAAAATTTGTAAAAAAACGATAAGTTTATTTCGAGAGTTTTCGAGCTGGGGTACTTTTGAAAATTTCAACCCTCAATTTTCACCCCTTAGAAGTGACTGACATCAACCAAAAGCTTTGCGGAACAACTAGACCCCAAATGGAGCCCATATACAAAATTTGAACCAAATCGGACCAGTATTGCGGAAAAGTGCTGCGTACGTCGGACGGACGGAAAATTTTGTGTTCGATTTTCGGATTCTACGTATTTTGAAACGTAAAACATCAAATTATGAAAGTAATAAACCAAAAACACTCAATTTTCTCTAAAATAACACTTTTTTGACATTCAAGCATAATTTCTTAATTTTTTTTTCCTCCCTCAAAGTTTGTAGTAGGTAAACCTGAAAATTGGGTTGGTACCTTTGGAAAGCTGATGAATGGAGCATGTTTTGTGCTTTTGATTGTTTTTTGCGAAGTCTCTGATGAAGACTTCGTTTTAGCAGGAAAAAACGTCTGCCAAGTTGGGTGGGCAGTATAGCTTCCTCACTCATTGTAACATGGACGTATAGAATCAGTTGGCGAAAACTCGGCGCTGCGCGCCTCGGCGGGGGCTTCGCCCCCTGCACCCCCGGATGATTTCCGCTTAGAGCCTAATGGCTAAAATGTGACATACCTTAAAAAGGTTTTTGCTCCCTCTCCCTCTTTATCTTTCTTCCACTGTAATATGTAAGCTCACTCAGCTGATCAGTGATCACTCAGGCACCTTCAGCATTCTCCATTGACCCGCCCTCTCAAATTTCAGGTTCCTGCGTTCAACAGGAGAGGAAATGGCCTTGGAGCTCACTCAGCTGATCAGTGACCACTCAGGCACCTTCAGCATTCTCCATTGACCCGCCCTCTCAAATTTCAGCTTCCTGCGTTTAACAGGAGAGAAAATGGCCTTGGAGCTCACTCAGCTGATCAGTGATCACTCAGGCGCCTTCAGCATTCTCCATTGCATGCGCAGCGGCTATTGCTTGACCAATTTGATTGAAACTTATAGGGTGTCTCTTAGAAGTTAGTCCCTAACTAACCTCCAAACTTGAGCAAAATCGGTTCATTAGAAACCGAGGTTCCAGGAAATTCACGTTTGCGCATGCGCACTCGCTCCTATTGGTCCGAAGGTGCTGAAATTTATAGGGGACCGTCTAGGACGTAACCCGCACAATCCCTGAAAATTTCATCAAAATCGGACCACAGGTTAGTATAGTTTTGCCCGGGACAAGGATTGACCACAGACAGACAGACAGACCGACAGACAAACAGACAGACAGACACGGAACCAAAATTGTTCGGGAAGCTCTAAAACGCAAAAAGCAAGTGGAAATTTTGATTTTGGAGGACATTTTTTTTTTCACTTCTTTCACGAATACAAAGCTTCCCTACCTTCGGTAGTGAGGAAGCACAATTACCTAAATGTTAGAAAAAAAAGTTACAATGGTCAAGTTTGAGGTAAAGAAGTCTTAGTGTGGAATTTTTTCTGAACTGGAAAAGAGCTCATCATTCGGTACATTTAACGCTCTTGAGAGTGTGAAACTGCGAGATTTGAAACTGCATGGAAAATGGGAAAGTTAGGTATAAAAACTGCAATCAGTGCTGCAAGGTCGAAAACTCGAGAAAAACGCTTGCATACGAGTCTGCAACACATTGAAACATTTTCATGCCCCCCTGGTAATATCAAACTGTAAAGTACCTACCTACCTAACAACTTCACTTCTGATGGTCATAATCATCATTGTGGCGACTTGGGACAAAATTTGGGACAAAACTTGGGACAAAAAAAATCCCAACGATATTTAATATCGTTGCAACAAATATCGTTGCAACAAATATCGTTGCATCAAATTTCGTGAGGATTTTTTTTTTATGTGCCATATGAAAGACATGAAAATGTCAAAAATTCAAAGTGGCATTTCAAGTGGGGTAAAAAAAGTGCTGAAGGAAAAATTGTCGAAAATTAGTTGTAAAATCGAGTTATGAAGTACCTATTGTTAATTGGTTTCGTGACACCCCTTATACCTGGAAACCGACCTATTTATTCAATTGTGACAGTTAGGGTACAGATCACCCACATTAATTAAGAGCGAATTTCAACAACTTAATAGCCAAATTATCAACAACCTCCCATCAGAAACCCCGAGGACTTAAGAAGAGCTCCTGGATAACAATGTAGCTTGGTTGTACGTTATCTTCGATAAATTGAGAACTTTGTCACTATTCAACAAACTGTGAAAGCTTTCGTTTTTCAATTTTTTTTTAGATTGTTCATCAATGATTTGTAGTAACTCTTTAATTTGGATAAACCAAATTTGGAGTAACCGTTCAAGTTGCATGTGCCTCAATAAAGAAGAAAAAAAATCAATTTACTATCATGTTTTTGACCAGTTGATTGCAAATGTTCAAAACATGATTGTGAATTGCTTTAAATTTTCATACCGTTCCAATCAAGTGGAAATGAGAGATCTTTACAAACGAATTTACCAGAGCAAAATTATCATTAAATAAATGAGTACAAACAACTAAAATACCAATACCAATTTCAGCATTAGTGTGATATCATCATCAATGGGTTCATAATCAAACCTAAATAAACTAATTTTTTCACATTGCTAACTAAATTATTTTGAAAAATGATAATTCAACTTTTAATTTGCTGAAATTTAATAATCAAACCTAAATAAACTACCTACTATTTTTTCACTTTGCCCACTAAATTATTCTGAAAAATCATAATTTTTACTTTGCTGAAATTTAATAATCAAACCAAAATAAACTACCTACTATTTTTTCACCTTGCCCACTAAATTATTTTGAAAAATCATAACTTTTACTTTGCTGAAATTCAATAATCAAACCTAAATAAACTAATTTGTTCAACTTGCCCACTAAATTATTTTGAAAAATCATAATTTTTACTTTGCTGAAATTTAATATTCAAACCTAAGTAAACTAATTTTTTCACCTTGCCCACTATGTAAATTATTTTGAGAAATTATGATTTTCATTTTGCTAAAATTTAATAATCGAACCTACGTAAAATTAATTTTTTACCTTGCCCACTAAATTATTTAGAAAAATCATAATTTTTATTTTGCTGAAATTCAATAATCGAACCTAAGTAAAATTAATTTTTTACCTTGCCCACTAAATTATTTTGAAAAATCATAATTTTTACTTTGCTGAAATTCAATAATCGAACCTAAGTAAAATTAATTTTTTACCTTGCCCACTAAATTATTTTGAAAAATCATAATTTTTACTTTGCTGAAATTCAATAATCGAACCTAAGTAAAATTAATTTTTTACCTTGCCCACTAAATTATTTTGAAAAATCATAATTTTTATTTTGCTGAAATTTAGTAATCAAACCTAAGTAAACTAATTTCTTCACCTTGCCCACTAAGTAAATTATTTTGAAAAATCATAATTTTTACTTTGCTAAAATTTAATAATCGAACCTAAGTAAAATTAATTTTTTACCTTGCCCACTAAATTCTTTGGAAAATCATAATTTTTATTTTGCTGAAATTTAGTGATCAAACCTAAGTTACCTTCATTTGAAAATTGCCCATATTGAGTAAGATGCACGACTAGAACTTATAGTAGCAATGCGATGCATTTTCAGGAGTACTAATCAGGCAAAAAAATAGTAATAAAATTCTAGTTAGGTACCTACTACAATTTACTCTATCCAAAAGATTATCTGTAAATCAGTTCAAAAATTAACATAAAAATAATTTAACGACAAGACGTGGTTGTAGGATAATAAATTTATGCAGGTACCTACTGAACCCCCAGCCTTCTCGAAGTTCTCAAATAGATAGATATTCAAAAATCGACTATTTTCATGGTTTTTTACAAATTTTGAATTTTTAGAATCAATATTTTCTCGTATCCTGCAGAAAACATGTAGTTATCGATTATTCTTTTCTGAACCTAACGTAGGTAGTTGAATTTTGCTTTCAAGGGGGTCTCAGTCTGTTGCCCTTTCTTTCCTCGTTCCGGGTCAGTATTTCCCTAAATTGCAGGGGATCAAACTTTAAAAGGTGTAACTATATTTGAGATGTTCAAGGATTTTCGAAATTCATTAGTGCAAGGGTGTAGGGAATTGAAAAACTAAAATCGTCATAGGAATCATTTAGTTTTCCAATTCCCTACACCCATGCACTAATGAATTTCGAAAATCCTTGATAATTTCAAATTTAGTTACAACTTTTAAAGTTTGAGCCCCTGTAATTTAGCGAAATACTGACTGAGACCCCCATAAACCCCTGAATATTCAGGTAATTATTTTTATTCTGGTAGAAATTCAGACAAAAAAGAGTTAAAGTCTTATATGTTTCTCAATATTACCTCCATATTACACTCGAATACTTACTTTATGTAGGAATCATTATCATATAAAACGGGACGACATTCCACAACTACACTCCAGTATTCGTCGGAAGTTAATTGAGGTTACCTGATCCTTCCTCTTCTAGGTATGCATTTATCCTCCTAGTTTATTCATAGTATTATTTAACACCAGTTTATGTTCAGAATCATGTACTTAGTTGCACGTGCCAATATTATGTTATCCATTCTAAGTGATTCGAGCTATTTTGTAGGCTTAGGTGACAAATAAAGCACAAGTACCCACATCATATAGTTGAAACAATTTATTCACAGTAAATAGTGTGTTTATATAATATTATATTTTTCAATCAGTTCAACAACAACAAATGAAATACCCCCAATACCTTAGATACTCCAAAATATAGCATTTCGTAATAAGTTACGTGAAGAAAAATAATGGATTCAGGCAAAATTTGTGTTTACGAAATAATTTGACGAATTGAAAGCCGTTGTTTCACGCCGATTGGAGGAGCTGAAGAGCTTCTGGGCTGAGGAAGGAAGCCGGTGCATCGGGCTGTCGCCAAGCGAATGTCAGGAGAACAGCAGGTACAAGTTTGAGTTCCAAAAGAGTGCTGTCCTCGTCCTCAGAGGTGATTTCCTGTCCCAGGGCATTCTTCAGGGAGAATTCGCCTTCGCAACTCAAGTTTTCGAGCACGAATTCTCTGACCGATCTGGCCTTTTCGTAGACGTTGAAGGTCCCCTGAAGGAGTATCCCGTCCGGGAAACGAACCCTGATGAGAGTGTACCGGTACTTTTTCAGCTCTCTCTGCTCTTCTTTTTCCCGCATCGCTTTAGTCCTGAGTTGCATCAACGTTTCCATTCTCTCAGATCTGTTCTGCATCTCTTTCTTGATTTCATCAACGGTCATTCGGTAGAATTCATCAGGAAGGTCCATCCTTTGCTAGCCACTTCAGGAATCATGACCTGCACGTTTCTATCCAATTCCAAAGGAACTGATTCAGCAGAACGGAGCGAATCTATCATCATTTCCAAGTGGTCATCGTCAACTTCGTTGACGAACACCAAGAAATCTTCCTCTACGTCCTTGAACGGCAATTTGTGTTTTTCAAAACCGGCTGCCTCCAAAAACTGCATAGAACCCTCAAGTTTGATGACTCTTTCCTGAAAAACTTTATTGGACATGCGAATTTTCTTGTATTTTTCTTCACCAGGATTATGAATTATGTTGGTCAGGTAAGTACACAATGTTTCGACGCATTGCGACACTTCGTCCCGATTTTTGTTCAAAGTGTGAATCATCAAGCAAGACGTCAAAGCTTTTTCTAGCTCCACCTGTTCGTACAGGAAAGTCCTAATTTGCTCTTTCCATTCTTCCTTGGACAAAACCTCCGGACTGATTAGAGGACATTTGAAGTACACACCTTGTACAGCTAAAATGTCGGGGTTGGTGTTGACTTTTTCCACTTTGACTGGGGAATCGCCTTTTTCGTAGCTGGATGCCACGGAGGTTCTCATTGATGGTTTTAGAGATAGAGCATTGCCGAAGGATGATGTAGGTGCCTTTTTTTCGAGACGTGCAAGAGCAGCCAGACCAGCTTGTTTTGCATCGTCCGTAGGAGCCTGCCTCACCACGGGTTTCTCTTCCTTCTGCTTGGGTTGTGGTACGCTTTCCGTCAACTTGTGTCCCTTACCTTTGAATTTGCCTCCTTTCCGTTTCTCGAAGAACGACTTGATCTTATCGGCCATCGCTTCAAATTCGCGGAGAATGAACTTTGGGGAGCTTCAACTGGTCTACGCTTCGTTTCAACTCTTCTATAACTTTTCGAGTCGCGGGTTTCTTGAATTTTTTGAACACTCGCGATCCGTAGTATCTCCACATCAAACCAATACACGACACATTGATAACTAGCAAGATCGAAAGTCCCGTGAGAAGTTTGATTTGTTGTTCGTCGAAGTTGAGCGAGTACTTGGAGACGTCAAGCAACTGTAACCAATGGTCGTAATTCACGTTCAACACGTAATCCACCACACCATAGAAACTTTGTAGATCGAACGACGAGAATATCTTTGACACCGTATCAAAGAATTCCGTAATAAGGGCTGGAGAATATTCCACTATCATTTCACGACTTCTCAAAACATAATTCCGTGTTTTCGACGGGGTCGGAAGGTTGCACTGGGTCTTGCGCTGTTATACGCAGCGGGTTATCGATTACCTCGCGCCTGCGCCGTGAAGCAAGGCGTTGCCTCAATCATCGACCGAGTTTTCGCTTCCCCCCAACTGGATTTAATTTTCGTGACCTTCAAGCCGATACATTGGGAATGATATCTTCGTATTTTGTCCAAATTTTTATTTATTTCATCGTCACCCATAACGCGTCTTGTCTCTAGTGATAAGAGATGAAGATTTGAACCGGAGGCGGGAAGATGGCCGAGAACGTTTGGATGTGGATGAATCGGAAGTTCTATTAAACACCGCTAAAAGCGCTAGTAACAAGTAAACGGGAATGGATGAGAATAATTGAACCGTGGTAGGTACCTACTTAGTAGCTACTTAGGTGTCTACGTAAATATTATTTAATCCTTGATCGGATCTGCCTAACCTGTATTATTTTACTAGGGCGAATATTATGTTGAATATTTTGTTGAATTTTTTTTTGGTTGTCGTTATTTATTCATAATATGAATAAAATAGATATTATCTGCCTCCAAGATGTACCTATAAAATTATTATAACTACCTAGAAAATGAAAACTGAAATTATTAATTGAAGTGTTTTGGCCTCAAAGTGCCAAATTGTTATAAAAAAAAAAAGTGTACGTAATAGAAATATTATTCAAATGCCTACCATTTGCTCAAGATCCATCCAAAACATAGTTTTTTTCCTTAGTCCATATTCAAGTTTTCATTAGATTGGTAGGTACTATTTTTTTTTTTTTTTTTTTTGTAAGTATAATTTCAACTTGAAACATTACTGACCCACAGGCCACTTAGGCACTTAGGTCTCTATAAACACTCCAAAACACTTCGATTAGGTATACGTAAATGTACCTATTTCTCGATCGTAACCTCGATTTCCATTTATGAACTGGGTGGGATGTTCGATGTCGGTCGTAAAGTAATATGTTTTACTATTATGTGAAAAGAATTACCACTAAACAATATTATTGTTTAGTGGTAATTCTTGCAATCCAGAGGACGAGGATTATTTAGTTCAATTTCAACCAGTACCTACATTTTTATTGATCTTCCTAGTATACAAAATAGATTCACCCGATGCAATTTAGTAGATTAGTGTTGAAGATGTACAATTTCTTTTTTAGAATTATGAGAGTCCGAAACTTGATAATACATTTTCAACATTCAACGATCGTACGATATCGACACCCTCCATAACACCGACACACAGACTTTTACTATCATGACACTTGTGCCCAAATCCTGGGGGAAAATCCGACTACTAAAATATATTGGAACGAGATTCGAACTCTTTAGAATCTTCCAAGGAGACAACTAATTAAAAATAATCTCCAAAATCCCAATTATTGTGATTTGTTGACCCGTCAAGAGATTTTCCCTATCTTATTGATTGAATTGACTCATCAACTTTAACAAGATAGAGAATCTTACCTACCTTCAAAACCAGCAGTAGGTATCACCTGTTTTCACTCGATTTTGGTATATTATTTCAATTAATTTTTTACAATTATTATTAATATTCAATGATGAACCTTTGAAATTGAACGAGAAAAATAATATTATCCCCTTCAATATTTGATCGTTTACGTTTCAAGAAACTTAGAATTGAAAAATAATAGAAAGGTACCCAATAAAAAAATTGCCATCCGCCCGTCGTACGCGGCACTGCCTGTTCTCAAGAACAGATTTTGATGAAATTTGCTAGTTTTGGGGTCTGTTTGAGCTCCCAAGATTTTGGTTATTTTCAGTCACTTCAAAGGAGTAAAAAGTAGGGCTTGGAATTTCAAAACGTCCTAGCTTGAAAACTTTCAATATAAAGGTGTAATGTTCTTCCACTAATTTAAAAACTGACGTTTTTTTCACAATTAAATGACACTACCCAAAGCTACATAGGATCAATCGTTCGCTTCCTATGAGGTTAATAAATACCAGCCAATTGCATTAATAATGAATGTTCATCGATTGTTTGTTGGGGACGCAGGACGGTCCCTTATAAATTTCATTGTGATCAGATAATAAGTGGCCATTGCGCATGCAACTAGATGGAATCCTCAATAAGTGAACTTCAACTATTTGGTGACCTCTTTTCCTATTTCCTCATTGCCATGTGTGCTAGGTAACTGAAATTTTTCCATGAATGACATTTTTGATCTTTCATCTCACATACTCATGATTTTACTGGGGATCCGAAAGGGAGATTTATTTAATAAATTAATGAATAAAATTGACCGTTGTGTAATAATATGCAGCGCTTTTGGTGTATTATTTTCAATAATAAACCTTCAGAATTGACCAAGAAAAACATTTAACTCCTCCCCAAAATTTGTTGGTTTACGTTTCCAGATGCGTAGAATCCAAAAGTCTAATAAAAACGCTGCGAATCATTACACAGTGCTTTATTATTTTCTATAAATCACTCGTCTGCAAAGCCACCAACCATCCAACTTGAAGAAAAACATCGATCGTATTTCGGTCAGCTATAATTTGAACGGAGATTAGGCCTATTTAGCGATTCACACTCGTGTTTCTGATTTATCGTACGTCCAAATCTTAAATTCTCGTAGAGAGCGAACGGTTTGTCCTACATAGCTCCAGGTGTCTCAAACAGTTTTAAAAATTCTATTGAATCTTAAATTGAAGGAAAAACATTACCTTTACAACTAAATTGTTTGAGTTAGGGCGTTTTCAAAATATCATAATTAATTTTGGAACCCTTAGACGTAACCTACATCAACCAAAATATTAGGGGCACCCCAAATGGAGCCTACATACCAAATTTCATCAAAATCTGTCAATGCTTAGTGGCAGAAGTGCCGCGTACGGCGGACGGACGGCCAAATTTGGTTTATTATTTTCAATAATGAACCTTTGGAATCGAGCAAGAAAAGAAAAATTTCAACACCCCCTCAAAATTTGATGGTTTACTTTTCAAGGTACGTAGAATCCAAAAATCGAATAAAAATTTGGCCGTCCGTCCGCCGTACGCGGCACTTTTGCCACTTAGCATTGACCGATTTTGATGAAATTTGGTATGTAGGCTCCATTTGGGTTCTAGTTGTGCCCCGAAGATTTTGGTTGATGTAGGTCACTTTTAAGGGTTCCAAAATCAATTTTGAAATTTTGAAAACGCCCTAACTCAAAGAATTTTGATATAAAGGTATTGTTTTTTTTTCAATTTATGATTCTATAGAATTTTTAGAATTTTTTGAGACCACCCGGAGCTCTGTAGGACAAACCGTTCACTCACCACGAGAATTTAAGATTTGGATGTGTGATAAATCAGAAACACGAGTGTGAATCGCAAAAGAGGCCTAATCTCCGTTCAAATTAAAGCTGACCGAAATGCGATCGATGTTTTCTTCATGTTGGATGATGGTTGGTGGCTTTGCAGACGAGTGATCTATATAGAAAAATAATAAACCATTGTGTATTAATTTGCAGCGTTTTATTCGATTTTTGGATTCTACGTACCTTGATACGTAAACCATCAAATTTTGAGGGGGGTGTTAAAAATTTTTTTCTTGGTCGATTCCAAAGGTTCATTATTGAAAATAATAAACCAAAATTTGGTCGTCCATCCGCCGTACTCGGCACTTTCCTTAGTTCCCATGGTCCGACTTTGATGAAATTTGGTATATGGGCTCCATTATGGGGTTTAGTTGTGCCACGAAGCTTTTGGTTGGAGTCAGTCAGTTCTAAGGGTTGAAAAACAAGGGTTGAAATTTCGAAACCGCCCTAGCTCAAAACATTTCGATGTAAAGGTATTGTTTTTCCATCAATTTAAGATAGTATTGAATTTTTAGAGACCCTCGCGGAGCTCTGTAGGAATCGTTCGCTCACTACGAAAACTTGAGGGTTGGGCTTGCGATTAATCAGAAACACGGGTGTGAATCGCTAAAGAGGCCTAATCTCCGTTCAAGTTTTGCTGATTAAAATGCGATCGCTGTAGGTACGTAGTATCTTTGGTTGGTAGGTGGTGACAATGGCATAGTCGAGTTCTTTGCAGTCGAGTGATCTATATAGAAAAATAATAAACCTTTCTGTAATAATTTGCAGAGTTTTGTGTTTCGACTGTTTCCAAATAATTCCACTTCCACGTTCAACTGAGTGAGGTCAATGGAGAATTTCACCGAATTCTATTTGCATTTTTCCTGAATAGTTAATGGTGTGGGATAGATGAAAATCGGGTTGATTTCGGAAAATAAGTCTTATGAAATTTATGATTTCAAAAAATAACCGGGAAAATGGACCTCTTCCACGTGAATCATGAACGCTCGCTGATTGGCTGTTCGGATCGCCGTCCCCTCCCCTTGTTGGATGGAACGACGAAATTGGGTTATCTAAGAGGAAAGTTATCAAACAAAAACAGGGGAAACCTAATTTTCCCCATCTTGCTTTTTATATTTTTTTTTCTTCAGTTTTTCGATTTTGATCTTTACCTATTGGTTTTGTGAAATGTTGCATCTGAGGACTATAGATTTCACAATCTCAGCGCTTCAAGTGGCCGTACATGAACTATTCCAGGTTGACGTCATCCTCCCGGTTTTCTTAAACGTTCACATTTCTACACTGTTTTGTTTATTCGTGAATTAGGAAGTACGGGCTGAAAGTTTGGCGTGGGAGGTTTTCGTGTGCTGAATCCGATTTTGGGGTCAAAAATAGGAAATTCGGACATGGTGAAATTCCTCAATGGAAATTCCTCTCTCCGAACTACCAAACATTCCAAACATAGGTACATACAATTTTTTGGGATAGTGATGGTTAGGAGAGTCTAGCCCCCAGAAAGTGTTGTCGGGTTTCAGCGCTACCTACCGCCACTTCAGCGAACTACCATCCTTATCAGCTCGATGTGAGCGTGGTCAAGCGGCATTTCTGAAAAGTAGGCTTACCTCGGTTTTATCGCTCATTTCTAAGTTTGGCGGCTCTACTTCCCTGCCTTTTTAAATTGCGAATAAAAGGAACTTGTTTTTGCATTTTTGTGTTTTGGAGTGACGAATCAAGCAGAATGCATTATTATAGTGGATATAACTGCAAGTTTACAATCTTGGGATAACTGCAAGGAGTGACGGTAATGCGGTCGCGAGCCTGATCACCTGATAAGATATCAGAAATGGTAGTTCGTTGAAGTGACGGTAGGTAGCGTTGAAACTCGACAACACTTTCTGGGGGCTAGACTCTCATGTGCTAGTGCTAGGACAGTCTTTTGTAGTTAGACCAAAGGTGCGCAATTGTGAATTTCCTGAAGCATGGATCTCACACGATCATCACGATTTTGATCAAATACATGGAAGGTTCATTACTCACCAATAAATATCTACAGGATTGATTCATATTTTAACTACCTAAAAGCTTTTGTCAGTTTTTTCGTGCCAAAGCAAACCGGAAATTTTCTTCTTTACAATCTCACTTTCCAAAATTTAAGCTCTATTTTCTGGAATTGCTCAATTAGACGATCGCTTGGGAGACTCCTGAAAGGACCCAAGTCAGTCGTGATAGTGATAGTTGCGTTCTTCTGTTCCAGGATGACGCCTTGAAGAGCACGAGCGCTGCCAACGAGTTGGGCCTCGCCAACGTGGGAGGCGTCTTCGTCGTGCTGATGGGCGGGATGGGCGTCGCCTGCGTCATCGCCGTCTGCGAGTTCGTCTGGAAGTCGAGGAAGGTGGCCGTCGAAGAGAGGGTGAGCAGCCCCCTTACTTGACCCCTCACCCCCGACCTGGGGGACACCCCGAGCTGAACTTTTTCGCCCTCTCTCTCCTTATAGTGTTACCTACAATCAGTCACCTCCGCAGGGTGTTCCACGAGAGTCCTAACGAACTGCAATCTTTAGATCAATTTTTAATAGTAATTTATTATGGAAAAACTCAAAATCGGGATTAGAATTTGAAATTCATCGACATTCAGCCTATCTAAATAAATAAATAAGTAGGTAGGCTGTAGATACCCCCCAAAACTTCATTATTTTTCGTTCTTGTTTCTGAATCGAGCTTTTAGCTACTTTATTCATTTAGCTATTATCTCAAAATTATCAGAAAACAAAATATTGCTTTTTGAGAATGCCAACTTCATTTAAACAAACTATATTTACCTCGATTTAACGAATTCTTGTATAGAACAAATCTGCTACTAAGTTTGCAGTTTATTCATTGTTGCTGCTTTGCTTTATTATAAATATCTTACTCTGAATAGTACATTCATGTAAATAAAATAGGTGGCAAACATTTCAATTTTCCGCGATTTATGCGTAACCAATTGCGTAACCTATTTGCTTTGATTATTAATATTCGGGGTCATAAATATTATTACTCATGCGGTTATACGTTGTACCAGTCTAATTCATTCCTGAATAATTATTCAAATAATTTTCACCTCGATATAGAAAATGAAATAAGTTATGAACACTTCGATCAAAACTTCGATCAATACTTGGGCTTCACCTGGATTTGACGAAATTGTGGACATAATAGTTAGGTACCTAATTTTCCTCGTCCGATTGGTTTTACTGAACCTGAATATTTTCCTCTAGGGAGTGAGTTGGAAGTATAAGCACACCATCACCTCTATGTAGCAAATGTTGGTGTATAGAATTTCTTTATCGCTTCTGGCATAGTGAATAAAAGTTTACATGATGGTAAGCGCCTGCTCAACCAACTAACTTACCATAACTAATTTCTAAATCAATCGCAGATAATGAAATTTTATACCTCCGTCAGAATACTCATTTAAAGAGAACCTACTTATTATACTCCAATTTCTGCATCGAACTTTGCATTTGTCCGGGAGTTATCAGTTAGGTTCATCTTTCATATTTAGCAAATTTTAGGCTTCAATCTGATTGTAGAGGAAGTCGTTACGAATTTTCTTTTCAAGGCAGTACTACAAGTACAGACAGTAAATACACATACCTTGGTCCTCAAGAATTCGTTAAAACGAGGTTTGAATGTTGGGAGCTTTCCAACTTCCCATAAATTCCATTTTACTATTTTGGTAATAGGTGTTATGTTAGGTAACAGTTTCCTTGATTAGCCAGCAAATGAGTTCCTACCTAGTCAATCATGAAATAACCACTCGGCTGTGCTAGGAGGTACTCGTTAAAATAAACCATCGAGGTCCTCAATACGTCATTGAGGTTTTATACCTACAGTAAAAATAACTAATGTGAAAACAAACAGCTCCCATTACTTCATAAGTAACTTACATTGAAAATAACTTAGTAGAAAGATAGGTACTAGACGATTGTAAATCATACCAAAACTGATCTATTATTTTGTTCGTCTGCTTATAATAATTCGTGATGTCCAAAAATACTGTGTTACTTTGCATCGTAAATTCAGTTCCTAATTTTAAAATGTAACTATGTAAATATCAAACTAAATATAGGAAGCCGGGTATTTAGCATTTCTTATATACCTGCTGCTGGAATACATAGAATGAATGGTTGCGTCGGAAGTGACCAAATACAACCTTTTAAGATTCCTATAAAGAAACTTGATCGAGTTCATATCCTCGATTTTTTTGTTTTATATGAAGCGCACCTAAAATAGGCCTACTATCTATTCCAAGTTTTCGTCTGCTCAGAATTCAATAAAATACTTGTAGAATACGTATTTCTATAGGTATAGTAAATTATCTGCGTTTGTAATGATGACTTATGCGTTAGCACTTCCTTATGAAAAGTGGATGGGCTGATTCATGTTGGGACTATGGACTAAAAACATTGGTTTACGACTCAGAAATTTGGTGTTTTTGGAAATTTAAGGTCAACGCCTAAATAGGAAAGTCTAGGGACACGTCGATTAGTTTGTATGGTATATAGTTGCATTGATGGAATCATTGAGACTAACACAATTCAGCAACATAACATGTTGCTTAGGGTTGCAAACTTCCTGGTTGTTTTCAGTTCAAAATTCACGGAATAAAACCGGAAGAAACTATTTAAAAGTATATGGGGTTAGTTCCGCTAGTACTAAGAATACTATTACCTATATTGTCACGAACCTTATTGGAGAATCCGTCGTAACTAGCAAGTCAAGTACAAAAGGCGAGCACTTTCGATGTAAGATCATCATCATCAGGCCGTCAATAGGAAGTCGGTCAGTCAGTGGGATATCTCTGGGTGAAAGGGAGGTGTGATTAGGAAAAGGAAGCAATCACTTGGTAACCAGACCACGTGGTGAAAGGGAGTATGTCTTTCCAGTCGAGTGAAAGGGAGAGATTAAGATTTTCTCCTACTAGCTAATTGTATCACTAATGTAAGTGGTAAACAACCAGGTAGGTGGTAGAAAACAACTTGTTTCAAACAACCTAGGAACTCATAATTTCTAACAATAGAAAGTAACCTACTAATCTAACAAAGAAAATGCTGCAAATTATTACACAATGGTTTATTATTTTTTATTTTTCTACATAGATCACTCGTCTGCAAAGCCACCAACCAACATGAAGAAAAACATCGATCGCCTTTCGGTTAGCTTTAATTTGAACGGAGATTAGGCCTCATTTGCGATTCACACTCGTGTTTCTGATTTATCGTACGTCTAAACTTCAAATTCCCGTAGTGAGCGAACGGTTTGTCCTACAGAGCTCCGGGTGGTCTCAAAAAATTCTAAAAATTCTATAGAATCTTAAATTGGAGGAAAAACCAACACCTTTATATCAAAATTTTTTGAGTTAGGGCGTTTTCAAAATTTCAAAATTGATTTCGAAACAATTAAAAGTGACCTACATCAACCAAAATCTTCGGGGCACAACTAGACCCCAAATGGAGCCTACATACCAAATTTCATCAAAATCGGTCAATGCTAAGTGGCAAAAGTGCCGCGTAGGGCGGACGGACGGCCAAATTTTGGTTTATTATTTTCAATAATGAACCTTTGGAATCGACCAAGAAAAAAAAATTTTAATACCCCCTTAAAATTTGATGGTTTACGTAGAATCCAAAAATCGAATAAAAATTTGGCCGTCCGTTCGCCGTACGCCGTACGCGGCACTTTTGCCACTTAGCATTGACCGATTTTGATGAAATTTGGTATGTAGGCTCCATTTGGGGTCTAGTTGTGCCCCGAAGCATTTGGTTGATGTAGGTCACTCCTAAGGGTTCCAAAATCAATTTTGAAATTTTGAAAACGCCCTAACTCAAAAAATGTTGATATAAAGGTATTGTTTTTCCTTCAATTTAAGATTCTATAGAATTTTTAGAATTTTTTGAGACCACCCGGAGCTCTGTAGGACAAACCGTTCGCTCACTACGAGAATTTAAATTTGAACGTGTGATAAATCAGAAACACGAGTGTGAATCGCAAAAGAGGCCTAATCTCCGTTCAAATTAGAGCTGACCAAAATGCAATCGATGGTTGGTGATTATGATTTTTTTGATTTTTTTTTTATATTTTTTTCTTCATATCGGATGGTTGGTGATTTTGTAGACGAGTGATCTATATAAAAATAATAAACCGTTGTGTAATAATTTGCAGCGTTTTTATTCGATTTTTGGATACTACGTACCTTGAAACGTAAACCATCAAATTTTGAGGGGTGTTAATTTTTTTTTCTTGGTCGATTCCAAAGGTTCATTATTGAAAATAATAAACCAAAAAGTTAATCTAATGAGTAAATTAGATTAGAATATATTTAAAGTGCAGTAGAATTCCACTTAGATGTTTGTGTTTATCATTTATTGACTCACCAGTGATACAATTAGCTAATAGGGCCAATTTTAATGGTCAAAATTGATTAGGACAAGGGTCAAACAGAGACTCACTATTTTGCCGAACTTTCGGTCAATATACTACCTTCATCAGAGCTCAAGGATGAAACTACTGTGTGAAATCCACACCGACATTTACATCGAAATTTTGATTGTCCATCAATCCTTTGAAAGATGTGTTAGAGCCTGTTATTTAGAACCAGAAAGTTATTGAAAATGAACCTTATGAATCACCAAGAAAAAAGAAGAATGAACGAGAGAAAAGTTCTACAACATAACAAAAACGCTTGCATACGAGTCTGCAACGCATTGGGACACTTTCATGTCTTTACCTATTGCTTTTTACCTCACTATAGGATTTTATAACCCACCCTCCGCTGTTGTCAGAATGTGAAACGAATCATTAACATAATAACATAGATATATTATGTTACAAATTGACACAATTATTAATATTAAGAGGTAGGTACCTAATTTCAATAAAATAGACGATTCCGGATTAATTATCTTCTACACTCACGATCATTAGTTTGTAAACAAAATATGTGAACAGTTATGCCCATAGCTCCGCTATTCGTATAGTCAATATGTTATGGAGAACATGAAAATGTTCGTTAAATCGAGAGCTTTCTAACGAGTGGTGAACGATTTTTGTGGGTTAAAAAGTGTAGAAAAGGAACAAACCTAACAACGGGGTCGTTGTAAGCGGAAATCATTATAAAGGCACTGTAACACAATTTCGTTACGCAATTTCGTGACAGTTTTTTGTGCTATGTGCCAGGGCAAAGACATGAAAATGTCAAAACTAACAACCATCGGTTGTTATGAATTGTTGTAGATAGTAAGTGTTTTTGTGATTTCAGCATAATTGTAGTTTCTTGATGTTTGTTAGTTTTTTCAATAATTTTATGGTTCTAAATAATAGACTCTATCACTTCTTCAGATGGCCAATACTGAGTGGATTTCACACAGTAGGTTCATCCTTTAGCCCTGACGAAGGTAATACGAGTATATTGACATAATGCTCGGCAAAAGAGGAGTGAGTCTCTGACCCTCGTCCCGATCAATTTTGACCATAGAAGTCTGGTGGGTCGATCTTCGTGGTTTCCTTGCTAATTTTAATCTCGTCTTCTCACTCGACAGGACAGACAAACAACCTTTTACCGCGCGACCCCTTCTTTTTCTTATACCTTCACCTCTCCTTCGCACAAACGTTATAAATAGGACCATTGATTGACTGATTGACTTGAATACTCTCTCGGCGGCCTAGAGATGCCCGTGCATCGAAGTGCTCGCCTCCTGCACTCGACTTTCAGGCTACAAAGGATTCTCCAATAAGGTACGCTAACAATAATCGAAAGAAACAAACAAGTTGTGATACATTTTAACTTCCAAGGAAAAGTTTAAACATTCAAAAGTTTACTGGACTAACATTTCAACTCACTTAGGTAAATTCAAGCATTTTAGTAAAAAGTTTAATAATACTTAATTATTATTCGAATTGTTTTTAATGTTGCTATCATACTTCTTATAACACTGCCCTGAATGAATTGGCAGATAGTTCTAATTGGCTTTTGCTCTTTTTTAATTGAATTCGGTTGCTTTATTCGCATTGATTTTCCTTTTTTCATATCTTCCGAGTTTTGCTTTGATTTTCGTTTTCGACTTTTCTGTTCTTTTCTTTCGTTGCAGACAAACAAGAAAAGTTTGGAAGGCTTGAGAGGTGGGAGTTGAAAACAGGTAAATAAATTTTTCGATCCGGGGAAAAAATTATCATTCTTCTCATGTGTGACACATTCGAATTCAACCGAGCACGGAATTTGCAGCCTTGAAGTTCAGAATTTAATCTCCCACCCCTCCTTTCTTGCTTTGAACTTTTTATTAAAATGTTATATCATGCGTTGAGTAACTCTGAGCATGGTTGAGTTATTTTCAATCGTCCTTTTGACAGTTCTACGCCGTATTTCAAGAAGAATTTGCTTTTTTGTCATACTGTCATTATCACGTTTTTACTTTCTGAAGTTCTTCAAAGAGACGCGTTAGGTTTTCTTCTGCACGAACCGTTTTGTGTTTTTGCCAAGTAATGGATGACAGGCGGGGAGGAGACTAAAATGCAACCAAAGAATCATAACTTCAGTATTTCAATTCTAAACAAAACAATATAATTTTTAGGTAATATAATTTATTAAATTATAAAGTTGCACGTTTTTGTCTTTTTCTTTAAAAAATTGTTTATATAAAAAATTGTATGAACATTTGTACATTTTTAAACCCCTGGTTTTTAATATACGAGTATTAGATTCCCATTTCACATTTTTATGAGATATAGACAATTACAGTGATTATTATCAATGTCTCTTTGTCCGCACTATTGGGTGCCAAGGAAGATAGAACCCCATATTTTGACTTTTTACAAATCAATTTTTTTCATAACCGCGCGCAACACAAATATTGCTGACAATGTAGGCTGTTCTTCGACAATATAATATACCTAACCCAGCTAATTATCCCAGATAGTAGAGTAGTGCTGTGGGTGATTTCATTGTCCACTACTTACCACTGTTTGGAATATTGATAATTAGTTATTATTGAAGAACAAAGGTTATTTTTTGATATATTCAGTACCTTTAAAAACTTACCAATTGCATCGTAAGTTAGTTTTCACGAATTCAGTAATCTCTTCGTAATAACGTACGAAGAATCGCTTTCCAAATTTCGGTTTAGGAAACTTGGAGATTTGTATCTCTAGATACTTGAGATTTGGACCTTCCAACATTATAGATACCTACTAACATATTGATTTGTTGAGTTACGTCAAGTTATAGGCTCTAAATAGGCTCTGAACTGTCATTACGGGCTTTTACACGGGTAAATGGTATTAAGTAGATACTTACCATGGAAAATAATTTTTTAGAACCTGTATTACTAATACATTTAAATTGATTTTCTGTGATTCTTGACTATATTTATATATCTCTGTTCCCGCCACTGGGGTTTAAATCAGGAGGTAAGTAGTTCAATCCATTATTCTCTATAATTTATTAATTCAACTTCCTAATATGTTAATTTCTTATTATGTTGAATGTTCGTTCTATTGATAATGAATTTAACTTGGTTCGGAAAACATTAGTGTTCTAAAAACAGGTTAAATTTATTTCAAACTTCTGGTGTCGGGTTGGCATAACTTCAAGCGTAGGTATCTGATGAAACTACCATAGAACCGTAATGTTTCCAATATAGCAAAAAGTAGATACCAAGTGTCGTGTTACGGTTCTAGACGTTACATGACTCGAGTTCTTGAGAATTTCCCCCTCATTTGTTCTTATTGAATTAAGAGTTACGGAAAACGTTCGACAACCAATAATAGACCGCTATTTCCTCAATATGAAACCAAAATTACATCACAAAGAGTCTCGAGCATTGTTTAACTTTTGAATATTCAAACTCTAAACTTACATAGGTCAATTAAAATGTTTAAAAATCTCAATTGAGAAATATGGTTTGAACTTTAAAACTTTCGGTAATAGGTTTTATAGGTTATTTATAGACTACAAATAATGCTGCTCAACAAAATTTAGGGTCAGGTTTGCTCCTAGGTTGTGTTTAGTGTTGTTTTCCCAGAAATAGCCATTTTATATTCTTTCTGTTACAAGTCTCAGATATAGTTCTGAAGAGGAACGAATGCTGATTTAAATGTCTCATTTTAGTCAGCTCTTGTCCTTTTCCAAATCAAAAAAACAAATTTTTAGGTTTTAAAATGTTTGTTTACAAAAATTCATTTAAAATTAATCTTGTTCAAAGGGGACATTTCCAGACGAACGATATCAACCAAAGCTCTCAATACCACAGCTATCATGTTCTGAACTTCTCAAAAATGAATGTTTTGGGACAATTGTTTTATTCAGTAAATTAGAAACAAATAAACTTAAATTTTGAAAATAGGGGTAAATTTCTTTTAAAATAGTTCCAAGGTCAAGAAATTTTGAAGATTTGTTATGAAATGTTTATTCTCATAAGTTCTACAGATTTCTTCTTTAGATTACTTTTAGATTTTTTACTCTAGATTTTAGATTTCTCGATAAATATTTTCAATGGAACAGTACATCATTCGAAATCCGATGAATGGGGAGCACCCTAAATTTTGTTGGTCACATCTGCTACACACTTTTCTGAAGCCATGCATGTTATTCGAGTGACTATATTCGTGTAGATGTGTGCCTTATCTTCGACGTACTTTGAAGTCTTACCTGGTAACTACACAAAATAACTAGTGTTTTATTTTTGAAATAAAATTCAACTGAACAAAACTAAGAGCCTGAACTTTTAATATTGTTCAGCTCTGACTACTTACTGTGGATTAACTATAGGTCTGTTTTTGTACATAATGCACTCTTATGAGTTCTTGATTGTGGACAGTTGGAATTGGAATGTTTGAGGAATGTAATTCGTCGTTACTTCCTACATTCGGTTGTATAATCTACCAAAATGTAGGTTAGGGTGTCCCTTATATGGCCTTTTTTTTAAAATCTTCGAAAACTGGAAGTCTTACTCATAAGTCTTAGTCCCTCATTTTGTTCCATTGGGTACCAAAGTACCCCACAAAAAAAATTGGTCACCCTCGGACGACGCTAACACGTGCCGCATCTCCACCTAAGTTGATAATATGAGAACCACCAAAAAGCCAGCTTATTACGAAAACTCCAACATTTTTCCTGCGTCTCGTTCTTTTCCGATTGAGTCCAACTTTTTGCACGTTGTTTGAAAAGGTCTTCTAAAGCTTTGGTAAAAATTTTAACTCAATTGGATGAGGAGAGCGGGCCGAACAAAACGTTTGGATCAACTGAAACTGAGGTTTCCTGGTGAGAAACGGCCCTCAGGGCTGGAGCCACGCGACCTGTGCATGTAAAAGCCCATAAATCGACTGAAAATTCTTTCCGCGCTGCTAAGAAAGTATGTTGAAAAGTTAGGGAAAACTCCAAAACTCTTCAACTAGTGCACCAAAATGTAAATGTACCTAAAGGCGGTCTTGAAAAACTATTCAACACTTGGGAGAATTACTACTACAACTATTCTCTTTATTTTCTCTCCCTTACAGTCACGGTACGAACAACCGATATTTCCAGACATACTGAAGCAAGAACTCTTTTTGGTCTTTGTTCCAAGTTTTCCCTAACTTTTCAACGTACTTTCTTAGTAGCGTGGAAAGAGTTTTCAGTCGATTGATGGGCGATTACATGCACAGGTCGCGTGGCTCCAGCCCTGAGGGCCGTTTTTCACCAGGAAACCTCAGTTTCAGTTGATTCAAACGTTTCTTCGTCCCGCTCTTCTCATCCAATTGAGTTCAAATTTTTACCAAAGCTTCAGCAGCCCTTCTCTAACCCAGTGGTACCCAATAGAACAAAATGGGGGGGGTAAGACCTTCAAATAATTAAAGTTGTAAAATAAGGGACATGATCTGATTTCCAAAAATTATATGGAAGCCTAAATTTTTTAAGAGATGATTTTGCGGCATTTGCATCTGAAAAGCCCGAGAGAATGCTATGTAGGTACATAATAGCTTCAACAGATGTATCTACAGACTATTTATAGTTTTTGCAAGTCGAAGAATATTATTCCTACTACTGTTAAGTATAGAGTTTAACTTCTTTATCTTTAAGAATCTTAAAACACGCAAATGATCATAATCATAGCTTGCTACATTTTCATAATCAAAAACACTGAATCGCAAAACTCATTTTTATTCTTCAATGTGAGCATAATAATAGTACCTACCTAGATATATTATGCCATCTAAATGTATACCTGATCTAAAGCATGACATTGAGTCACAAGTTATATCTTCCAAAAATGATCGATTAAAACCTTAAATAAGTTCACAACATGTTTTCAGGAGTGGATGTTTATAATCAGTATATTATGAGCGAAATACTTCTAATATTGTTTCATTCTGTTTCAGACACCACTGTGTTCCGAAACACCGACTGAAGTTCGAGTCCCACCAGGCTACCCGGAAAAAAATTGGCCCAACAAAATTTCAAAATCCGTTGAGAAAATCGAAAATCCGACATTCCTCCCGGAAGGCACTTACCCGCAATTTGGTTTCATTTCGAAATAGTCTTCACTGTCCAATGCATCCGAATCCAGCGACCCTAATAGCGTCCAGGAGGAAGATGTTCAGTGCTGAACGCACTCAAAAGTGAACCTAAGACTGTTTTCATCTACTATGAAACTCCAGTTCAGGTGTTCTTGAATGGAAAATTGAGCTCTCAAACAATGAGGGCGCTTTGAGAGGGATATTTTGTTTCTTTTATAAATACTTGCTTGCTCAAGTTCCTTTTCTCATGGACACACTTAAAATTTAAATAATGAATGAATTTGTAAATATAAATGTACATATTAGCACCATCGTTAAAATACTCATCTTAATAAGTACCTATATGGATTTTTTTGTATAATGAAAACTTTTTTATTCGAATTTATTAGACTTTATATTGTGATATCAGTTAGATTATACGTTGAACCATTTTTGTACATAGTCATTTTTATTGTAATAAACTGTTTGTATAATACTTTTTGTGTCTAAGAATTTAAGATATACTTATCGAAAAATCCGTGTTTTGAGCCCGTACGATTCCAAATGGGCCAACTAGGTATGTCAGACGAAAACTTACTGTTCGTTTTGTGATTTTAGATGTTTGAATTTTCCATACTAGTCAACGATTGTGTACATAATAAACGAAATGTGATTTTGCGTTTTTGTAATTCGTTTTTGTTTGAGTTGAACGTTCCCGAAATGTATTTGCTTTTTTCTTAATCACACTTTCCAAATTCAATCTAGATGCATCTAATATTTTGCAAGACAGTAAAACTCAAGAATAACTAGGGATGATACAATGGAAAAATGCCTACTAAGTGGATGGATACTTTGGCTTCCTCACTACATAATCACATGTAGAGGAACACATAAACTTATAGAATTACATTCATAAAGAATAAGTTGTTGATGATTGTCGTTGCTTTCAACAGTAACAAGAATCCAAGAAATTCAAGGAAAAAGTCTGCCAAGTGGATGTGGCACATAGCTTCCTCGTATCCATAACACGATAGTATAGAAGATGCAATGCATAGTAGTTTTTCTCATAAAATTAATCTCTAAGTACCATGCACTACCCTCTTAGGGGACCCAACATTGTTAGAGATTGTAGATGTTATGGCTATTACAAGGATTAACGTTTGCTCATGCGTTCAAAATACATTCAATTGGGGGCCACGATTTTCATGGGGGACTGTGTACACGCCAACTCGCACAATTCCTGAAAATTTCATCGAAATTAGATGGAAAATGTAGAAGTTATGGCTGTAACAAGGAAATATATTTTGCGCATGCGCAGTGGCTACTATCAATCTGGGAGCAGTGATTTTAGAAAGAGAGCATTTAGAGCCCAATTCACATAATCCCTGAAATTTTCATTGAAATCGAATGAAAAATATAGAAGTTACGGCTGTGACTAGGATTTCACGTTTGCGCATGCGCAGCTGCTACTATCAATCCGGGGGTGATGATTTTCATAGGAGACCATCTTCACGCCAACCCGCACAATCCCTGAAAATTTCATCGAAATCGGATGAGAATTGTAGAAGTTATGGCTGTGGCAAGGAATTCATGACAGACGGACTGACACACAGACACGAAACTAAATTTGTTCAGGAAGGTCTGAAACGTAAAAATCGAGTGGAAAATTTTGATTTTGGAGAACTTTTTTGTCTAGCATGAAAAGTAAAAACAAAGCTTCCGCTACCTTGGTAGACTCGGAAGCAATAACATAAATCCCGGTTTTGCCTTGGACGGATAATAAAAGCTTTGAAACGCAAAATGCTAGTAAACTTATTAATGTTGAAGGGGTAGGCTCCATATATTTAATAGCTGGAGCATTTTGCCTAATGCCTGATTTTGCCCAAACTTTGTGGGTGTGCTCATAAGCGTAAATGAGAAGTCATTGCCGCAAACACAACCGTCACAATTGCTATCGGATTTTGGTGAAAATATATTGCGGTCAGTCTGCCCACGAGCAACTGGAATTTACCCCAATCTGTAATTCTCATACTTACTATCTAATTGCCCTATCTATATGAAATCTTAGGAAAATATGCATCAGCATCTTTACAGTTATTGTTTTGAAGAATTGCTGTTTTCAAAACTGGCCGTGCTTTATTTTTTACGAATAGTGGAGATTTTATTAGGTAGGTACTTATTTCAGTTTGGCACCTAGCATCGCACGAAATTGGTTCATGACACACTCGATTATTAGCGACCACTAAGAGAGCAACGGGGGTGTTCCGTTTTGCCTGATGAATGAGCCCGAGTGGACGGGTTGAGAGAAATTCCATCGGATCTCCCCAAGTCTTGAACGCCAGCCAAGGGGTCAAAATAACTTGTGTCAGTCTGGAGCCCCCATCCGGCGTGTTAACAGTTTCCACAGTCGATTTCCGATATATTTCATCGATGCGAGAGAAAATCCAGTGAAGCGAGAGTCCCTAAATATGTGCTTGTGGGCGTTCTTTGTGTTTTTGGTGAGCTTCGTTTTCTGCGAAGAACAGAAGAAAATACTTAGGATAGGTAAGGATACCTACTGGTACGAGATAAACAAAATATGACATATTCATCCCGATCTTTTCAATTGAAGCTAAAAACGGGAATCCCGTCGTCAGTAAACATTTATTAGTGAAATGATTCACTAAGAGTTTGCTCAGTAGTACTTCGATAGATCAGCTACGTAAGAGAAAAATCTCCCCAGCTTCAATATTTACGGAAAGGGGCTTCATTGTACAACTTACCATCCTTCATTTTAAAGGTAAAGTGGATAGGCGTTAATTAGTTTTTACAAACTTTTGGAATAAAACGGCACAAACTATCATTTATTCAAGTCAATAGGCATGTGCATGATGTGAACGAGGGACTCCGTACTCTCAAAGATATTTATGAGGCGTTCAATGTGCACGTTTCACAACGCTATTCGATAATTTTCCGAGCTTCAGATGAATATTGAGGCATTTTATCGACAATTTACAATATTTTTATGATGTGGTAGAGTGGTACTCAGATTGGCCGACCCAAAAGGAAGAGCTAGGGATTCAAAAACTTACACTGTATGAGTATACTGTGATTTCCGAGTTTCTGGTTATTATAACCTCGAAATGTTCTAAAAATTATAATGATTTGTTGAACTTGATAAACAATAAAATGAATTAAAGAAAGTATTCAAGATAACTCAATGGATAATAATGATTATATGATCAACATGCTTGGCTTTTATTCTTCAGATGGAAGGAAGAAATACATCCTAACGTCATACGAGACCAAAATTAAACCAATAAAACCAAAGTTTACAGGGAAGTGCATGCGACAGTTTCATGTTCCGGGATTTGCTAATTAATTTCAGGTGCTTAATGGTGTGCTTCAAAAGTGTGACGTGAGTAATGAAAGTAAGAACTAAACTTCTTAACATTTCTTGACCATCAAGCGTGAACGTAATCATGAAGAGTAGGTCCCTATATATTACAAAACACTATTGAGTGCGCTCTATTCTCGATAGATGGTACCTATTTTTCTTAAATGTATTCAGAGTTGGACTCAATATTACTAAATTATTGGTGAAGTGCTAGGAATACGGAACTAGTCAAGTCTAAATCTGGAAGTCCAAGTAACATTTTTGTACTCTTCAAATAGTTTTCTTAAAATTTGAAAAAACAACAACAAAAAAACTTATTTGTCTAAACCAAAGCGTGAGAGCTCATCGCGGAGGAACTCTCTCCAGTGAATGATTTTTCCAAAATTTTCCAAGAACGTTGATGAAATTACCAACATTGGTAACGATTTTCTGTTAGGTATTGTAGTTTCAATGTTGAGGGTGTAATTTATTAAGTAGGTATTTACCAATTTTAAGACAGTTAAGAGTTACCATTTGATTCTATATGTATATTAAAGTGAAACCAATTCTTTCAATTAGCGAGTAGTTATAAGAAAAATATTTCAAGAAAAAATACCTAAAATTTCATGTGGGACACGCCAATCGGAACAGTTCCTGAAAATTTCACCAAACCAGTATGAAAAGGCGTAGGGTTACTATCGACCCGGGGGCCATGATTTTCATAGAGACCATCTACACGTCAGTCTGAGCAATCCCTGAAATTTTCATCAGATTCGGATGAACATTTTAGAAGTTATGGCTGTTACAAGGATTTTACGTTTGCGCATGTGCTGAGGCTGATCCGGGGTTGATGATTTTCACCGGGAACCATCTACACGCTAATCAGCACAATTCCTGAAAATTATGATAATATCATGATATTATCATGAAATCCTTGGAACGGGCAAATAACGAAGTTATGGCATTTTCAGGAATTGTGCTGATTAGCGTGTAGATGGTTAACGGTGAAAATCATCAACCCCGGATCAGCCTCAGCACATGCGCAAACGTAAAATCCTTGTAAAATGTATATTATACAGGCAAACACAGAACCAAAATTGTTCAGGAAGGCTTAAAACGTAAAACTCGGGTGGAAATTTTGATTTTGGAGAACTTTTTTTTTCAACTTCGAAAATGGTAGGCTTCGGAAGCAATACTTCGAAACCATCTAATATTAGGTATTTTTGCTGCTTACAATAGAGGTGTGTGTATGTCTCAAACGCTTGAACAAAGATGCTATCAAGTTGATTCGTTTCCTAGATTATTGCAGAAGCCCTCGGACGTTTAGACTGATTAGTCTGATAACGTATACAAATATTCGTACGGCTAAAGGTTTGAATGAATTTGAAAGAATTCATGTCCTGGCTCTACGAAACTGGCTAGGTTCCAAGCTACGTTAGATTGGTCTAGTTCTATTAGATTCTCTTTGTGATAGGTCGTTCAACAGCATTTGATGTTTTCATCTCGGAGATTCAAACTTTTAATATTTATGCATGCATTATAAAATACTCACATCCTCTTAAATTCAATTCCTCTCAATCCTCTCAATTCCTCTTAAATTTTAAATTTTTTTCATATAGTTTTGTACACTTGTAGCTTTAAACAAGATGAATAACCTTTTATTTGTCATACATTTAATTAATTAATTACAGTGGAGTGGGACGAAAATGAATGTCAATAAATACGGTAGGTACTTCTCTAGCATTGTAACTTAATTACAGTGGGTGAAACTGTTTTGTGTAAAAGAAATGAAATAAAATATTCATGGCTAGCCATATTCAGGTTAACCAACTTCAAATCTGAAAATTGTTATTATGGGCATAAGTTGCGTAGACGTTCCGCGATATGAATAAAACGAAACAAAACCTTTTACTTCCAGAAAACGAAGCAAATCCTTCTAATGTTGTGAATTAAAAAAAAAGAGCAAAACCTTTTGCTTCTGTAGAAAAGCAAAAGGTCGAGAAAAAAAGCATTTCCTTCTGACAAAAGTATTCATTATGAATAAAGCTACTCTTTTACTTCGTCCGAGAAGCAAGTGCTTCGAAGAAGATGCATGAGCTCCAGAGTAGATTCACTTTCCTGAATTTACCGTCTGCCACTTTTAAGGCTTGAAAACTTCAATATAAAGGTGTGGTTTTCATCAATTTAAAATGTAGAAAGGTAAAATGAGGAATGGAATTTTTAGAATCGAATGAAACCACCCAGAGCTTTGAAGAAGCAACCGTTCGCTACGATACGTAGCGGATTTGGCAAATCCGTCCATGTGTTCTAACACAATCATAATATTTATATTCTTGTTCTCGATTGTTTCTTCATAAATAAATGGTATTCTGAAGTATTCTTAATCCTAATCTCAAAACAAGTTTGTGTTTCTGAATCTAATTTTAAAACTCGTTTGTGCCTTTTGTTGTGCATTTTGCTTTTTTGGTTTATTATTTCAATAATGAACCTTTGGAATCGACCAAGAAAATAAATTTTTTACCACCCCCTCAAAATTTGATGGTTTACGATTCAAGGTACGTAGAATCCAAAAAACGAATAAAAATTTGGCCGTCCTTCCGCCGTACGCGGCACTTTTGCCACTTAGCATTGACCGATTTTGATGAAATTTGGTATGTATGCTCCTTCCGGGGTCTACTTGTGCCCCGAAGATTTTGGTTGAGGTAGGTCACTTCTGAAGGTTCCAAAATCAATTTTGAAATTTTGAAAACGCCCTAACTCAAAAAATTTTGATATAAACGTATTGTTTTTCCTTCAATTTAAGATTCTATAGAATTTTTAAAAATTTTTGATACCACCCGGAGCTCTGCAGGACAAACCGTTCTCTCACTACGAGAATTTAAAGTTTGAACGTACAATAAATCAGAAACACGAGTGTGAATCGCAAAAGAGGCCTAATCTCCGTTCAAATTAAAGCTGACCGAAATGCGATCGATGTTTTTCTTCATGTTGGATGGTTGGTGGCTTTGCAGACGAGTGATCTATATAGAAAAATAAAAAATAATAAACCATTGTGTAATAATTTGCAGCGTTTTTCCGTGTGCTCATAATTATGACGGAACTTGTGAATCATACGCGTGATCGTAAATTTTATAAACAACGAATGTCTCCTCGAGAACGAGATTTCAAAAGTTTATTCCGATTTTCGGAAGAAAATGTCGAGTGGCTTACAGATCATTTTATTGGGAATAATGCTGATACTCGCGGTGGTGCTGTAGCTCCGAAGCTGAAAATGAAAGCATGTTTGCGTTATTTAGCAGATCCGGGGTTCCAAAAAGGCATCGAAGAGGAACTTGACATTCACCAGTCCGGAGTGAATAGACAAGGATAGAAACACAAGGATCAATTCTAGGTCAGGTAACGATCGGAGGAGGCTTTTACTTTTTCTCGTGAAGCAAATGTTTATTCATACGAAACCAAGCAGAACCTTTTACTTCAGGCATTTACTTCCAAAGCAAATGCTTCTATTTCGAAGCAAATGCTTTTACCATGAAAAATTAGCTTTCTCAAGGAAAAGTGTTTGCTTCAGAAGGAAGAGCTTTTGCTTTTGAAGCAAATGCTTTTCCTTCGAGCATATGCTTTAAAGCATTTGCTCTAGTTTTATTCATACCGCTGAATTACGATGACAACTGATGAAAAAGGACACTTCATTTTGGTTTATTATTTTCAATAATGAACCTTTGGAATCGACCAAGAAATTTTTTTTTTAACACCCCTAAAAATTTGTTGGTTTACGTTTCAAGGTACATAGAATCCAAAAATCGAACAAACATTTGGCCGTCCGTCCACCGTTCGCCGTACGCGGCACTTTCCCCACTTAGCATTGTCCGATTTTGATGAAATTTGGTATGTAGGCTCCATTTGAGGTCTAGTTGTGCCTGAACATTTTGGTTGATGTAGGTCACTTCTAAGGGTTGAAAAGTAAGATTTGAAATTTCGAAAACGCCCTAACTCAAAACATTTTGATATAAAGGTATTTTTTCCATCAATTTAAGATAGTATAGAATTTTTAGAATTCTTTGAGACCACGCGGAGCCCTGTAGGACAAACCGTTCGCTCCCTACGAGAATTTAAGGGTTGGACGTACGATAAATCAGAAACACGAGTCTGAGGCCTAATCTCCGTTCAAATTTTAGCTGACCGAAATGCGATCGATGTTTTTCTTCATGCTGGATGGTTGGTGGCTTTGCAGACGAGTGATCTATATAGAAAAATGATAAAACATTGTGCAATAATTTGCAGCGTTTTCTATTAATACGTCAGAGAGAGGGCGACGACATCTTGAAAAACAAGCAAATGATCCAAACCCTCTAGATAGCTGTTTGTAATTCTGCTTCTATATAGTTCACTAATATTTAGTAAAACAATATTCACTTCGAATAATATCAACATATTAAATGAATAATTATTAATTACATAGGTAAATTAAATTACACAGCAAAAATGTCACCAAATCTTATAGGTAATGATTTGAAGTAGGTAGTTATTCTAAGGTCAAATACTAACTAATGGCAGACCATCCTCAAACAACCTTTCAAGTTGGAGAATCTAATTATCAGATGTTGAAGAAAACTTCGTTTGCGCGTGCGTACATTCTCCTGACAGACAGACGATTAGACATATAAATGGACATAAAGATGAACACGAAACCAAAGCACGTCGTGCTGCAAATACGAAGCTTCCCTATATTCGATAGTTATCAGAATAATGCTTACCAAAATATTTTATTTTATTTTCTCCATTCCAAGTACTTGCAGCCTAAGCTGATACAGAAAGTTGATTAAAGTATATTTTATTTTATTTTGTTATTGAATTATTTACTCGTAATCAAGTTGAAAATTGAAGAAATACCAACTTTTGAGTAAGGTGTTAATAAGTAAGTATCTGGTGCCTGAATACCTACCAACCTCACCTAATTGCAATGTTTCCAACGATCATCGTTCTCAGAGGGCTTGAGTAAACATTGGGTTTCAGCGCCAACTTTTCCGTCAGCTTGTGTTGTTTCAGAAATATAAATAAAATCGTGTTTAGGAGCGGTTTTCGAAGAAGGGGACGATTGGGGGAGACTTGCCTTCAAAGCGGCCATCAAAACCGTAAACCAGGATGATTCCGTTCTTCCGGAAATAGAACTCGTCCCTCAAATAACCAACTCTGTGTCGCGATTCGCTGCCTTCGATGTACAAGATAGAGGTAAGTGGTGACTTTCATTCTCAAAAGGTTCACTCGGAACTTTGATATGTACGATACTGCAACTCAACGATAGCACTAAAGCGTTTCAACAAGGGGTTCGCAGCTCTACGAGTGCACCCTTGCTTTTTACCCTTTTAATAATAAGAATGGTTGCTCATAGATTTGCTACTTTTGTATCAAAACTCAAGGCGTAGGGAACATGTCTCTTTCCCTGAAAACTCTAAAATGAGAAAAACGGAGTTTAAATTTTTATGCTATCACTCGACTGGTAACAACTCGAAAAACCCAGCTATTGGCATCGGTACAGTCGTCAGCTAGTCCATATTTGAACCACTTTCTCAGAAGAACAAACTGCTATTTTTGTCGGGGAACACAACCTAGAATTCCACAGGTGGCATAATGAATGTCCCAGTTGAAAATATATTTAAAAGGTAGAATTGTTACAAGTGGTTTTTACTTGTGGTTATTAATGACAACATACTCACGAGGTTCCACGGTTAAAGTTACACGCTTAAACGATTAATCGTTACACGCTTTTGGTTTATTATATTTGAAGGGAACCACGTTTATTTTATAAAATTAACTCATTATAAACGAGACGAAGCAACCCTAGGTCTTCACCCTCTTAATTGAAACTTCCTGACTCCCTGGGTCTTTCTCCAGGGCTTGAGTGGGGACCCCTATAAAAAGACCGACGGCTCATAACGCTTTACTTCTGTTTGGTGAAATACCTTGAACCTATATAGTACCTATTTAGAACGAACTCTCTTCTTTCAAAAGTACCTTAAAACCTTGCCATTTTTATTCAAGTTATCAAACTTAATTTTAAAACCTTCCAAAAATTTCCTATATGCATTGCTCCTGAACTTGGAGAGCACTTATAACTGTATGTAGTTGGCACCAAGCAAAATTGCTGATTCTCCATACATTCATAACTCCTACCTATATAAACTTTCCTTGTGTAAGCTGTCATGGTAAGTGGCAGGTACAAAGTGGAATTTATATTTTTCCTACCCTTAGGCGACTGAGGGTAGGACTTTCCTGGCACTGCTAGCCAACCTCTATCGCCTTACTTTACTTGCCAAATCTATACATTCAGGTAGGGAAAATAAATAAGTAAAACGGATTCACAATCTCGTCCTTCTCATTTTCAATAATGATTAATGGACCATGGGAATCGAGCGAGAAGAAAATTATAACCTCCTCCCCACCACCACCCACCTTCTCAAAATTTGATGGTTGACGTTTCAAGGTTCCCTTGTAGAATCCAAAAATCAAATACAAATTTTTCCATCCGTCTGCCATACGTCGCGCCAGCTAATTACGCCATAATTTCCCAGTTCCCATGGACCAATCTTGATGAAATTTGGTATTTCGGCTCCATTTGGTTCCAGTTGTGCCCCTTTTAGTTACTGTTTGTCACTTCTAAGGGGTAAAAGTAAGGTACCTAGTAGATCTTTTGCATACGTGTGATCTTCAGAAAAATAATGTACCTACCGTTTTGTAATAATTTGCAGTGTTTTTTATTTTTAATACAGTGTGTAGATTGGTCAGAACGGGAGTCGTTGGGATAGTCGGCCCACATTCCCCTATCACTTCCAACCACGTCCAGAGTCTCTGCGACACGATGGAGATCCCTCACCTCTCCGCCAGGTGGGACCCCCAGCAAAGGAGAAGCAGCTGCCTCGTCAATCTCTTCCCTCACCCGGCCGTTTTGGCAAAAGTAAACAAAGATTGTTTTCATTCACTATCACTCTTATACATCTACCAGGTATAATGGTTCTATAAGTAAGCGTCTTCAAAAATAAAAGACGTTTTGAATCTACAGGCCTCTGCAGACATAGTACGAATGTGCAATTGGGAGGGCTTCACATTATTATACGATGACTTTGACGCACTTAGGAGAATGGGAGACCTTTTAAAAATCGCTGACGACAAGGGTTACTTCATCTCAGTCAGACAACTCAAAGGAACTCGGGGGAACGAAAATAATTTCAGGTGAGTTTATTGGAAATTTTTTCACTTAACATGGTTGTTGTTTATTTATTCCAAATTTATTAAGAATAAATGTAATCATTTTCCCATTAATTAGATTTTTTAATAAAATTTCTACTGCAATTCTACTATTACAATTCTACTACTACTACAAATTTATTCTAAGATATGAGCTAATTTGCATGGCACGTGAGTCGTTCTTGCTATGAGACTAGGGGGCTTGGCAACAGCAGATTTGCCTCTTGGAGCGCTGTTACAACCAGTAACAGATGAGGATGATATCTCAGCAATGAAGTTTTGTTGGTTCCATCGTACTTTTGCCGAGTCTTGTCAGTGGAAGGAAAATTGGCTATCCTATCACAAGTGGGGGAATGTGGTCGGGGTATATCAAGCCACCTGTTTGTTACTGATGTCATTTCAAAAACTTAATACCTCATCGATACTGGCGCCGATGTGTCAGTGATTCCAACTGCCGAAGACAGAAGGAGCGGCCAATCTAAATTTACATCTATATCTAAGTAATCACCACTCATGATTACTCTACAAAATTATTTGAGGTCAATGGGCTCGATCTGTAAACGGTTGCGAGTCCTATGCAGGAAGTTGCCAAGTAGAAGCTAGAACATGAGCGAAGTATCCGGTTGTTTGGATGTACGAAAAATTATCAATACCTACCTATACGTAAAATCACACTTCAAGGAACTTTATACGAATTCCGAATTGTCATAACAAACTCCACTTAAGTATGTTACATTTTAACCTCCATATTTCTTTGTTATTCTTAGGCACGTCTTGCAAGAAGTGAAACATTCGGAAGAGAAGAATCTGGTTATAGAAGTTACGAGAGAAAAACTTTATGATGTTTTGCTTCAAATGCAACAAGTCGGTCTTGTGGGAAAGGACTACAATTACATCATAACGTCCTTGGTAAGAGTAGGTTCATTAGGTTTTTTCGTAAAACGTGAGACAAGATGACTGTCACGGCCGTAGGTGACGTAAATAATTCACGTAACTGGTGATTTGAGAATGCGAGGAGAAAGCAACGTCCCTCAATTGTATCTCTCTTGTATGAATTATCAGAGAACAGCAGATTCTGCGGTTTATCTAAACATCTAAACCTCTAGTTCGTCGAATTTCTCACCCAAATTCGAACATTCTCGATTCATTTAGAAGCTAAATTCGTTAAATTAGGTTTTCGTAATCTAAAAGGAAGTTTTCCATTTTCAAATAATTACACAAATTATTCAAATTGTACGAAAACAATAAAAAATATACTCAATTTCACCAACAAATATTACCTACTTATATAGTAACAAAACCAAATTGAATTGCTTATAAGTCACATTTATTATTAGCAAAATATCACTTTTTTAGGCAACTTTTCTTAAGAACTACAGGAGACAGCATATTGTTGAAACTAACTAAATCTTTCTCCGTGGATCTTGTTGTCGTATCCGAATATGCGTAGCCTAATCTGACTTTTACAATTATTTAAAGAAAAAATCCCGTTGAAGTTTACAGACACAATAATCTTTATTTTTCTGAACACATGTACCTAATACGAGTTTTTAGTTTAGTGAATTTGGTCAGAAAAATACTGAAGTAATTAAACAACAAATTTAGGAATAATTTAGAAACCATAATTCTCGCAGTTGCGACACACTTGATAACATTCCGATTAATGAATGTTTGAATGAATTGTGATTTATTATAGTTTAAAATTCTTACATGTCCCCTTCAATGGGATTGATATGCAAGAAAATTTAGCTTGTTTTCACCTCAACCTTCTTTTGAATCTTTTCATAGTTGAAGGTAGAAACTGATTTGCTTGATGACCGTAATTACATTTTTCAACACAGGATCTCCATACCATAGATCTGGACGGTTTCAAATGGTCTGGAACGAACATCACCGGCGTCCGCTTCGTAGACACTGAGTCGAAGAGCTACCGGGAAGCCATGCAACTTATGATGAGCATCCAAAAAGAAGAGGCGGAGGACGACACTGGGCTTTACGATGAAGATGAGGTACGAGACGATCTCGTCGGGAAATAATTCCTGAGGCCATAGAAACGGACGGGAAAAGACGTAAAACGAATTTCTCTCTACTGTTTGATGTGATTCGGCTGAGGATATGGGCGTCCCACTAGAACTTGCATGCGTAGCATCATACAATTTTGCACTGATCTTTTGACGATTTTTTTTTCAATTCGTTAATACGTGGTTATTTATTAATTTCAAAATCATTTTACTCTACCTGGTCCTGACGAAACTTTTTTTCGAGCTATTCCCACAAAAACGTACCTACATTTGTGTTCCCTTGAGGTGCAAAGAAAATACATCAAATGAACTTGCAGTTTTTCTGTGGTGAGGTTTGCTGTGATGAGCATGGGAAAACAATATCACTGAGCTTCCAAAATCTCATCTTTATTACCTAATATCCCCACAACTTTTGAGTTTGAATTTTGCATTGGACGATTTGGTTTTCCACCCCCAAACAAATAGCGAATGGGGTGTGCGCATGGGTCTGAAAAACTGTTTATTGTTATTTTTAATCTAAACTAGACCTCATTCTGAGAATTTTGATACCAACCGCTACCTTCTAGTGTGAGAAGACCTTTTTCAATGATTTTTCAAAGTTTCGAATGTTTATGACGTCAAAGTGGGCTTGGGGTCCCGCACAGGCGGGAGGGGCGCGTGACGTCATAAACATTCGAAACTTTGAAAAATCACAGAAAAAGAACTAGTCAAAAAGAGAATGGCTGGCGTCAAAATTCTCAGGATGAGGTCTACTATTGATAAAAATTTTTTTTTAAATCAGGCGCACCCCCCATGCGTGATTGATTTTTCTGGGTTTTTGCTCTGGTTCAGTCAACGTAGTGCATGGGTAATTGGGGTGAAGTTGTACCCTGATTCCTTCCAAGTTTTACTATTTGAATGCTAAAATTAGGAACATAATCAGTTTCCAATGCTGTGTTGTAAATATGGGCAATTTTCTCTATCTACACATGTTACATTATCCTCATTGCGTGATGTATTAAACTACAGAACGTATCTTTAAAAAAACTCTATTTTTGATACTCTCGCCAGTTCGCAGTCTAAAGCTAGAACGACAATAATATAGGTAACTACCTGAATAATTGGTTGAATTATTTTTTACTTCGGAGTCCACCAAGCATTGTTTTCACTTTCAAGGTTGAAAAAAAGTTCTCCAAAATCAAAATTTCCAGTCGCGTTTTACGTTTCAGACCTTTCTGAACAATTTTGGTTCCGTGTCGGTCTGTCTGTGTGCCTGTCATGAAATCCTTGCCACAGCCATAACTTCTACAATTCTCATCCGATTTCGATGAAATTCTCTGGGATTGTGCGGGTTGGTGTTTAGATGGTCCCCTATGAAAATCAATGCTCCTGAACTGATAGTAGCCAGTAGCCGCTGCGCATGCGCAAACGTGAAATCCTTGCCACAGCCATAACTTCTACAATTCTCATCCGATTTCGATGAAATTTTCAGGGATTGTGCGGGTTAGCGTGTAAATGGTCCCCTATGAAGGTAGTGGAAGGTACTTAGAGATTGATGGTTTGAGATTAACTAATATGCATCGGATCATCTATACAATCGGGTTATGGATACGAGGAAGCTATGTGCCACACCCACTTGGCAGACTTTTTTATCTGGTTGTGATTTAAAAAAAAACGAAATAAGAAAAAAATTAATTTCGCATTGCTTTTTGTGTTGTTTACTTGGTCTCATAAAACCCTTTTCGGAGGCGCAATAAATCATGTTATCCTAACCCGCTCGATAACATGAGATACCTGGATGAGATTTGGCAGCGATTAGGGCTGGAGAAGAACAAAATAGACGTAATTCCAGTTTGTTTACAAAGCACATGACGAATTAAATTCATTAAAGTAATATTAAAGTGATAAAACTTTATGTAGGTAGTATAGTGGGTTTATTTGAGTAGATTCTTACCTGAGACTATTTCGTACAATATTTCAGGAAAGAATGAAGAGAAACGTACCAGGTGGCTTGAAACCGAAAGGAGTTTCGAGAAATGAATTGAACAAAAGAAGAACGAGAAGAAACAATGACTCCCACGGCCTGGAGGAAAATATAATACCACCGGTAGAGTAATTATTTTTACGCTATATTCTATGGCTGAAAATAATGCATTTTTTGTTCCTTCGTATTTATTATTTGCTTCAAATTCCTGCTAGCAAGTAACTGCTATCATATCAAGGCTTCTAGCTGAAAATACAGATTCGAAATCAATAATTGAGCCCCTGAAAAGCCAAGTAGAGGCTTAATAAATAATAGATAAAGCATTTGTTGTGTCCAGCTTACTAAAAAAAACTCCCTAATTTATGTTGCCCATCGAACTTCTGATGCTATCTCTTGGGCTATTCTCGAAGCGCTAGGCTTATTCCACTAGGCCAGTAAACGAAGTTGAATATGCATATTACGTTTCTGCACCCATTTCCGTTTCACCCAAAAACTTGACTTATGCCATTCGGATTTTCAGGGGCTCAATTGTAGATCCACTCCTAACGCAACGTGATCCAGAAAACACAAATAGAAGTGAACATACATAGATGTCACGGCATCCCTATATAAAGTGAAATCCATCTCGTTTCCCAAACACGCTTGAATTTTTTAGGTTGAAGCCTTGTTGATCTACGATGCGGTGATTTTAGCTGCTCAAGCTCTTCACAATCTCGGCCTCGTGGAACCCAAACGCATCGATTGTTGGATGAAAATGGCTTGGGAGTCAGGTTACAGTGTCATCAATTACATGAAAATAGTGAGTTAATTTTGAGTAAACCCTGAAATATTCCAAAAATGATTCCAGTTCCATTCTGCAACCCATCTAACGTCTCTGCAAGTTTTGGTTTTGTGATTGCAACTGCATTTTTTCGAAATACGAAGGACAGCATAAAGTATTTTCATCCCGCTTTTCGGAGGTCTAACTGAATCATAAGTCAGTGTATACGTCCGCAGTATTGTCACAACTTATTATCAACATCAACCGGTATGTTTTTTAATCATGCCTACTAATCCAAAATCCCCATTTCAGAGTGAAATAGACGGTTTGAGTGGGAGAGTGAAATTTGACAATGAAGGATTCAGGACCGACTTTTCACTTGACATAATCGAACTGACTCAAACTGGTCTTCATGTGAAAGGCAACTGGTCGACTTATGGTGGCGTTTCTATTGAAGTTTCAGAGCCTGAGAAAGATTTTATTGAGTCCAGTGATGATTTGAGAAACTCCACGTTCGTCGTCATCATTGCTCTGGTGAGAAAGTTTGCAATAATGATGGAAAATAGGAGTGCTAATGTTTTTAGAATTGTAGAATTATAAAAACGTCTGCCAAGCGGGTGTGGCATATAGCTTCCTAGTAACCATCCCGATCGTACACGTGATATACTGCAAAGTAGCTAATCTAAAAACATTTATCTACCTAAGTACCTTGCACTACACTCTTAGGGGATCATCATCACCCCAGAGTGTTGGAGTATGGTTGTTACACGGTTTTCACGTTTGCACATGCTCAGCAGCATACCATCGATGGTCTTCATAGGGGACTATCTACACGCCAATCCTCACAATCCCTGAAAATATCAGCAAAATCGGACAATAACTTCTTGTAGTTATGATCGTTAGAAGGATTTCATGACAGACACACATACACTGACACGAAACCAAAATTATTATTCAGAAAGGTCTAAAACGTAAAACGGAAGTGGAAATTTTGATTCAGGAAAAATAATTATTTTTTTTACCTTGAAAAGAGAAAACAATCTTTCCGCTACCTTGGTAGACTCGGAAGCGACACTTGGAACGGCCTCGAGGACCAATGTTGAGAAAGAACAAAAAATCAAGTTAATTGTCAAAATAGGACTTTTTTACAAAAAATTATATTTATTGTCTTTTGATCATTCTATTACACCACTAATTCGGTTTCAGACACATCCCTATGGTATGCTGAAAGAATCCAGTCAGTCATTGGTGGGAAATGATAGGTTCGAAGGATATGGAATTGATTTGATTCACGAGCTGTCAGAGATGACAGGTTTCAATTACACTTTCCGCGTTCAAGAAGACAAGAGCAGTGGAAATCCCAAAACGTTCCCTAATGGGACAAGGATTTGGAATGGAATGATTGGTGAAGTTTTAGCTGGAGTAAGCATTTCCTCTTTTATAAATCGGCTTAGCTTTTTCGTATATTCGGTCTGATAATACCTACTTCTCACAAGTATTGAAAGAGAGCTTTAAGTGTACAAAATAAAATATAGATTTATTTCTTCCAGAGAGCAGATCTTGCCATAGCCGACATCACAATTACCAGGGAAAGAGAACATGATGTTGATTTCACTATGCCATTCATGAGCCTTGGTAAGTACGATCAGATTGATACAACACGGACTTTTCATAGTTGAATTATATTTTTTATGTTTTGAGCAGTTTGACGAAAAGTACCTAGCTAAAAAAGATGATTAGCCGAAGTAAATTTTGAGAAGATTTATAACTATTATCAATCAAAAAATTTTGATGTACACAATTATTCCAAAATAGGTGTATACTGTTGGGCAGTTTGGATGGAATCGGTTCTTAACAATCAGACATCCAAACATACAAAGTTATTTATTTACTCGGAGTATAAACTTATTATTGCGTAACCCTCTTATGTGACCTATTTTTCTTTTGTCTTTCAGGTATTAGCATACTTTACAGACAACCTAGAGCTGCACCACCTAGCCTATTTTCATTCCTGTCACCTTTCAGCTACGAAGTTTGGGGCTATATGTTGTCTGCATATTTAGGGGTATCTTTCCTTCTATATATTATGGCCAGGTATCCACTTCGCTAGGCTTTTCAACGTTCATTTTCTCTATTTTCGCTGATTTTTTAAATAGATATGCTCAATGTCGCTTCTCAACATAAGTGATCCTTATCTATTTTGTTATTTGCAGAATAAGTCCCCAGGAATGGACAAACCCTTATCCCTGCATAGAAGAACCAGCTGAATTGGAGAACCAATTTAGTCTTTCGAATTCTCTTTGGTTCACCATTGGCTCCCTCATGCAACAGGGGTCAGAAATCGCACCAGTGTGAGTACTTACTAATGTACCTGCTCAAGAAAATATATGCTATTCAGAGTTTACCAATTTTCCCATGTCTTTTCCTTGCCTCTGTCTTTCTCATCGTCAGAATGCTAGACTTCACAAAATTTTGAATTAATATTATAAGATAACGACGAGGAATCATAGGAAGCGCCAAAGTAGGATCTTTGGAACAGGCTTCTTGAAGAGGAACTAGAGTCATAATACTACTTATATACTCCACTCCTACATAGGTACTATCTAGTAACTTAGGTTTATACTGAATGATAATTTCGGCTAATGATTTTCATACCCTTAAGAAAAGCATTGCTATTCAATTTAATCCTCGTTCTCTTTTTTCATATCTCAGTGCAGGATCAACCCGAATGGTAGCTGCGATCTGGTGGTTTTTCACCCTTATCATGGTTTCTTCGTACACTGCTAATCTAGCTGCCTTCCTCACCATTGAACAGAAAGTTAGTGTCTTTGATGACGTGAAAGAACTCGCTGATCAAGATGTAATCCAGTACGGTGCTAAGAGCGGTGGATCAACTGCAAATTTTTTCAGGGTAAATGTTACCTACTTCACAAGCAATTACTAAACATGATTTTGTCAAAACCTGAATATCTGATTTCCCCGAATCATCTAAAGGATGTAAAACTATTATTTTCATCAATCGACTCTGAAACTTGTTGATGAACCAGGTAGGTAAACTAATAACGTATTTTGGTCTTGGTGTATCAAACCACCAACCATCATGCCATCTACTCCTAATTTTTACTATTATTCGTTAAAAAATATCAATCATTTTCAGGATTCACACGACCCAACTTACAAGAAAATGTGGGAGTTCATGTCGTCCCACCCCGATGTGATGATCGACTCAAACGAAGGAGGAGTAGACCGGGTCGATCGGACGACAGACTACGCCTTTCTCATGGAATCTACTAGCATCGAGTACGAAACGGAAAGAAGGTGCAACCTTTACAAAGTTGGGAATGAATTGGACGAGAAAGGCTATGGAATCGCCATGCGGCAAAGTAACATTATAATCTGTTCTAAAGGGTGATGGAAAAGTAACGCCGAATTTTAAACGGCAATAAAAAACTCAATTTACGTTCAGTTTGTTATTTTTTTATTGAAAAACGTTCCACATGGACCATTTAGGTAGGAGTGAAAAATCATTTTGGGTATCAGCACTTTCCCTGCACTAAATCAACTGGCCATTCAAATTTTCGATCAATCGCCGGCAGATCTTTGGATCCATGATGGCAATTACTTTCCTGATTTCCTGCTCAAAATGGTCAACCGTCTGACTTTTTATTCGTAAACCTTTGACTTTATGTACCCCACAAGAAAAACACCAAGTAGCAAGACCCAACAGGTCATGTATGGCGCTAAGTATGGCAAGTTTCCCCATCCTGTTGGAACCAAAATCCTTCGAATTCAGCAATTTCGTACAGCTGGCCCAAACCATTCAGAAATCATTTTCCTTTACACCACCCCTTTTACTGTTAAAGTATATCCGTTTTGATCCTAGAAAAAGTACGGCCCAAGAATTACACGAGCCCAGAACTTGTACCAAACTTGTTGTTAAAATGGAAGTGAGATTCGTCAGAGAAAATTATTCTCATTACACTTGTAAAAAGTTTCCAACGCCAAAATTCGGTGTTCGGTAAAGAGATGGCGATGGTTACAAAATCGCTTAAACAATACAAACTAGGCAACGAATGGGTTGCTATCACGAATCGGAATGATAATAGATAACAAAAATCATAACCATGGCTACAAACCTTCACAAAAAACCGAAGTGCCAACTTTAAATTCGGCGCTAGTTTTCGAACACCCTTTATAATACTTACCTCTACGATTGAAACATTGGTGATTTTTTTATTAATACATCACTAAGGCTCACTTTCCGAGATCACGTATCAGACAAAATCATTTGATCTACCCGCATCATCATGATGATCATCATCATTTGATTGTTTCGATGAAGGCTGCTGGTAAGAAACCTGACAAGGGATTTGCTTAGTTCAGACAAGAGACGGAGGGTAGCTTGTGAGGGTTAGACCAAAATAAGTTTAATATAATTGTAAAAAATCTAAAGCCATTCAGAAAAATAAAATTGAAATTTTATTTGCATACGTTAGGGTCACATCTCTACTTGATATAATTTCTTCGACTGTAAGTCTATGATCTTCGTTGAAGAGAGGAGGGGGACATTGCTGCAGTTGAGCGCATTCTCAACTTTACCGAAAACTTTTCAGCTATTGCAGATCATCATGAAGTACATGATTTTGAAAATGAAGAGCAGTTGGAAGAAAGAGAACTTTGTTTAGATTTCCAAGACGTCCTTCTTTGTAATTAACGGAGGGAGTTACCTGTTAAGAAATCGATTTCAATATTCAAATGTGAAATGCATGAATTTAATAATTTACTCATTTTATTTTAGACTCAACCTACCGGAACGTCTTGAGCCGAAGTGTGGTCAAACTTCAAGAGAGTGGGAAATTAAATGAGTTGAAGAAGAAGTGGTGGAAGGAAAAAAGAGGAGGTGGTTCTTGCCTGGTCAGTATCCAGTGCACTTTTGGAATTATGATGCATGTATAATCGTGTCAAGTATGAGTTGCATTTTTGACAAGAATAAACAATGTTTATTAAACATGCTTAGTGATTTCAAAGTTTCAGTATATAGCATCTACTTACATCTAGAATAATTTAGCCAGCTAAACCCAGCTTCATGTTGTGAAAGAATGCCAGCGAACATGTGGTGACAGATTATTCAAGAGTTATGACATATTTATGTTGAGGTCGATTAACATAAGTTGAAGCACAATATTTTGGTTGTTCGTACGATTTATTCAAATCCCAGCTCGTTATCAACTCTTGGATGGTCTTGCTCATACACATTTTATGGAAAAACTCTTCTGATTGATTATAATATTTTTTGAAAATTCGTTTTATTGGTTTTGTACGTGTGTACAATATGGGTCATTTCAAAATTTGGGGTTATTTCTTGTCACGCAGCTTTTGTGAACACTCTATTTGTCTTGGAAATTCAGAATTTTTTCAGGGAGATACAGCAGGTTGGTGTCTACAAAGATCACATAGAATGAATTTCATTAATCAATTAACTCAGATAATTAAAAATCATTAATGATCCCAATTCTCTCTCCCTACACCTGTCACAGAGGGTAGGTTGGGAACTTTGAAAATTTTTGGAGAACTCTATATTCATATTTTAATTTAAGTAAAAAACGTTATTGGTCTAGGATACTCTCCTCTTCAGGAATAAATTAGAAACGAACGAAAATTCCATGAATTGGAAGGGTTTTTGCTAGTTTTGATGCTGTCACAAGGTTTTATTCTCTCTCCCTACAATTTTTTTGAAATGCCTGCCCACTCCTGGAAAACGATTATTTTGTGTCATGAAAAACAAAAGCGAACACTGCTGCAAGATGGCTTCTGAAGCTACTGAAGTTTGTTGAATTTCCAAGCTCCCAGTTGTGTGGGTTATGTTGTGAAGTGTTGAAGCTTTGAGAGTAGGTAAATACTTTCTCTCTCCCTACAACCACCTCACTCATCAGGGTAAGTGTTCAACTAAGTTTAATTAAACTCAAATTACAATTATGAATGCCATAGTGTTATGTATTTTTTCTAACGTTCAGAATCAATAATGGTTAGGCCAGTAGAGAGTGATAACCTCACAAATCTCTCTCCCTACAACCTCTCTACCTACAACTTCTGGGAAGAGGCTGGTTTGTAGGAAGAGAGATGGAATTGCAGGGAGAGAAGTTTTTTTTTTTCAAAGCCGTTTACATTCTTAAGAGTTACCTGAACTATTTACACCGCTGGGTCATATAATTCTGACTTTTCATTAACCCACATTTTACGAAAGATTAGACTGATTGAAAGACTTGAAGAATCTGATAATTCTGATGTACCTAGATTATAGCTTCGGACTGTGATTGCAATAAGTAAAAGAGACTCCTAAACTAAGATTCTCGTATTTTGAAGGAATAAAAAGGCTTCATGAGTTCAACTCACACTTGGTTTTCTCTCTCCCTACAAAGTCGAAATTATGGAAAAAAATCCAAAATTCTATAAATTTGAAACTACTTGATAAAGTGTGCGCCCACTTCAGGATCTGCCTCAGTGGCCAAAACAAAGGACGTTTACGGGAGAAAAAACATAAAAACTTCAACAATAATTTATGGAAAAGTTCGAGGACAAAATAACCCCAAATTTTGAAATGACCCATATACATGTACCAGCATACTGGGAGGATTTTAGGCACAGCGTAACGGAGACAAGTTAAGTGATTTTAGGGGTCGAGATTAATGAGGATCACGGTCCTGCGTCTTGAATTATAATTATTAACATAACACTATTCTTCAACTTTCAGGAGAGTCCTCCAGCCGGTGCGGAAGATCTTGGACTCGACAACGTAGGTGGTGTTTTCGTCGTTTTGTTAGGCGGCTGCATCTTCGCCATCTTTCTCGCCTTTGGGGAGCTGTTTTTCGGAATTTACATGATGGAACACAAGGTAGTGGATCTGTAGTCACATAATATTTATTCAGTGCATGATGTTATAATATATATTATTAGCAGCCTTGCCATTTTCCGATTTATTTATACAAAAGGGGAATTAAACCCTGATTGTCTAGGAGGAGCTTTTCTTCCATGCTCTCATCCTTTACTCGATTGAACACTTCTTTGAAATGTACCTCTTCAATATTGACGTTGTTGTTAGCGGTTTCTCTTCTTGTCGGAAAAGAGGCAAGGCAAGAAAGCCCAGCAGAAAGACGTAAACGTTTGGCATGTTTTTACCTATGCCCTATGGTTCCAATCATAAACAAAATGAATCAACGAAAAAAATCATATTGATAAGTTCAGGTAGACTTAGAATGTTTAGCCACTTGTATTCGTGTAATAGATCGTGAAGATTTGAAGGCTTAGCAGAGAAATTCAGACCTATCTCCCACAATTCAGACTTCTGACCAAATCGGGGTTTGTAAAGCATCTTCGACGACCATTTTTTTGCAACTTCCCTTAATTTTCCATATCCTGGAGTGAGGCGAAATTGTCATTCACCTTACAGCTAATATCCTTAGACTTAATGACAGGTTTTTGTTCGTTTTTCAGGAATCTTTCAAGGAAGAATGCAAGAAGGAACTCAAGTTCATCATGCAGTGCCACGGAACTTCAAAACCCAGCAGGATGCCTCCAGTCTCAAATTCGACTAGTCCTAGTCGCTCCGACCGTTCCAAGTCTAGGTCAACCTCCAGGTCTAGAACATCCAACGTCCGAACCCCAAACTTTAGCCTTCAATTTCCATGACATTCATCACAAACTGATCTTGATGTTACATTATTTATATAATAAATTTATTATCATAGAACTGTTTCCATTAAGTGCATAATGACCATAATAAGTAGATATTGTAATAGACAGAAATCTATTTATTTGGCAGAGAAAAAACAGTTTGTACAGTTCAGCTAAGGAAAAAATTCAAGAACCGCATTTTCAAGAACCGCGTTTTGCTTAAATTTCCTATCCACATAAGGGTTGGACCGTGTTGTAGAGTAAGATCTCAGCTCACGTTTGACTTAATTACAAGTAAACACAAGTAAATACTTTGTTACTTATCTAATACATAAAATCCCAACCGTACATGTAAGTCACCGATCGTCTGAGAAACCCGGGTTCGAATCCAGGCCGTGACATAAAATTTTTTATTTAAATTACGTGTTTATATTACGATTTGTTTTTGCCTGCTTTTATCAGGCTTTTCAGCTAGTGTTAAATAAATTATATTTCATTAGGTACCATACATAGATGCTGTTCAACAGCTTATCGCATTATACAGCCAGTACACTTAAATTTTGTTATTATGATTACGAATTGAAAAAAAACACTCCTTCAAATTTTTTCGATTCAAATAACTCATCATTCTCAGAGTTTGGAAAATTTAATTCGAAATTAAATCCTGAGAAGTCGGCTCTGGGAATCGAAACTTTGGTGGTCATTTAGTTTTTCGACATTTTCAGAAACATAGTACCTACTAATTATAGTAAGTAGTACATGTCTTAGGATCAAAACCAATGACATTAAATTGTATTATACTTGAATTTTAATAATACTTGAGTTGAGGGTTGAATACAAAAATGTATCAATAAATTTATGTAAGCATTAAAAATATTTAGTGAAGAGTTTGTAATATTTATTTGTATAGTAGTTTTCTCTCTGAAAGAAACGTCTAAGTAACCGATTATACTTAGGGAATCGTTGTAAATAAATAATTATTGAAATGACACTCGAAAGATCACGTAATTTATTTCCTTCCTGTCTACAGGTTACCCTTCTTATCCCAACAGGGCTTGTAGGACCTTCTACCAATCCATCGTACAGGTTACCTTTGTATTGGATTATTACAAACAATATTGAACTAACATAACAGAATAGCCTACATGCTTCTCGGTATTAGAGAGCACGAGGAAGTATAATATAGGATGTTCATATTCATAATCATTGCTGGGTCACGAATTATTTATCTCGTCTTTGAAACCAACTAAAACGTTCCTTCACTTCCAAGTATAAATCCCAGTAAACCTCTGATAAGAAGATGCAAAAGTAGGTTTCTATAAATAATACACATTGAGACCAAAATGGCTTACGTGAATGTTCTGGCCTCAAAAATACTACCACATATTCGAAAGAACCAAATAGTGAGTTACCTATATTTAAATCGGTCCATTTCGAGTAAAATGTCCACTTTTCCTTCAGAGCATTATTCTCGCACTTCTTAAGAGGATTCCCTACGGTTTTGGAGACGCTGCAGTTTAAAATTGATAGGACAATTTCGCCCTTTCCCATACTCGTTTGACCGTATGCCAAGAACCAAAAATAATTATCTCAGTCTGGTCCGGTTCCCCCTCGGATACACGTTGTGCTTTCACCTCAATTTCGAACCAAAATGTTTAGATGATACGCAATTAGTAAACATGTTTGCTACGAGTGTAATAGTTGTCCTGGCTTGCGCTCACTTATCAAGCGCATTGCCTGCAGTGATCAAACTGGGTGAGTCATAAAATTCATACTAATTTCATAGCTTATCTATAGTTTGAAACACTAAAGATTCAAATTATTCAACATATGTGAGCGAATTTCTGATGAACCTCGTTTTGAGGCTTGTACTATAGAGGTTGATTAGCAACCACGAGGTAGTCGTAATATTCAGAGATTAACAACGTTGAGGAGGAGGGTTAAGAATTTAAAGTTTCTCCTTCCCCTGTTTTTTAACCTCTTCTATTAATTTTTGACTCATCACGTAGCAACATTATGGAAAGGTAATAATTTGAAGAAGTAAAAATGAGGATCGAAAATTCCCCTTCATAACCTGGCAGCATAATTTTCAAAACAAAACCGACTCAAATTCGTTGATTTGTGAGAAATGAATCAGGTAAACTTGAAGTTAGCACGCAAACACTTCTACGGACACCGAAGTAAAATATCCAGTAACTGGATTGGAAATAACTGTTATTTCCATTTGTTCGTCTATTTGAATTTTAAAATTCTGTTAGGTACCAAATCAAAATTTTCAATTCCAACTGTCAAATCCATGCATTTTATATCGATATTAGTACTAAACTGCGATGAGAAAAGTTCTAATAACCGTTCAACGCTAAAATAGTTGGTGGAGAGGAAGTTGTTCATATTTATTTTCATTACTTACTTGTCCGAAGAAGTTATACGATTAGTAACCGTATGTAATCGTCGATTACAGATTCAGAATATACACTTGTATTGAAAAATGCACAATTATCATCTCTACGAATAAAGTAACTCGAACAAACCTATTCCTTGCGCATTTTTCAGTAATGAAAAAATTTAAAAAAAAGAAAAAACATATGTTAGGTATACTATATATTATAATTTATTGTTATATTCATTAAAAATTAATATACTATATTTCGACCGTAGTTATATGTACTTATTGAGGTTGCAAACCAAATAATTTCCTTGGTATGTAAATTTGGAAGATATTTAAACAGAGTAAACATGAGTGTTACTAATGTATTAGTATTCAATGTATACTAATATATAAGTAATTATTATATTAGTATAATATGTTAGTGCCTATACAATATATACTATATGTATAGGATACTAATATATTATACTTATGTATTAATTACTTATAAATATGTCATATTTATATTTTGGGTCACTAGCTATACAAATTTGAAAAACAAACTTGAACGAGTTGCTCATCACAAAAACTATCTATACCTAATCAACCATGTAAGTTATAAACACCTAACCACGGAGGTTAGGTATGTACAGCGTATATACAGCGCATATACAGCGTAGTTATGTCTACTGAATACATCGGACAAATTTTTGGTTTATTATTTTCAATAATAAGCCTTTGGAATCGAGCAAGAAAAAAAAAATTTTAACCCCCCCTCAAAATTTGATGTTTTACGTTTCAAGGTACGTAGAATCCGAAAATCGAATAAAAAAATTTCCGTCCGTCCGCCGTACGCCGTACGCCGTCCGCCGTCCGCCGTCCGCCGTACGCGGCACTTTTCTTAGCAACACTGGACCGATTTGGTTCAAATTTGGTATATGGGCTCCATTTGGGGTCTAGTTGTGCCGCGAAGCTTTTGGTTGATGTAGGTCACTTCTAAGGGGTGAAAATTAAGGGTTGGAATTTTCAAGAGTGCCCTAGCTCGAAAACTCTCGAAATAAAGGTATCGTTTTTTCACCAATTTTAAATAGTACAGAATTTTTAAAAATTTTTGAGACCACCCGGAACTCTTTAGGACAAACCGTTCGGTCCCTACGAGTATTTGAAGGTTTTCCTTCGATAAAACAGAATCATGAGTGTGAATCGCAAAAGAGGTCTAATCGCCGTTCAAATTTTATCTGACTAAAATGCGATCGCTGTTCATTTCTTCGATTTGTATACAGTTTGGCCTTCTGAGTAACCAGTAATCAAATTTCCATATCAAGCTTTCTATTTTTCGAATCGAGTGTGAAGCGTTTAGTTCTTTTTAATAAACTTGATTGTGAAGGTGTGAAGCTATTATAGTGTGGTAGGTAGTACCTACCAATAGTTGGTAGGTAAAAAAAAATTGGTAGGTAAAAACAATGTTTGTAGGTAAAAAACGCTGCAAATCATTGCTCACTGATCAGCTGAGTGAGCTCCGAAGCCATTTTCAATGCTATTGAATGGAAGTGCTCTTCCAGGCGTCTCCAGCATTCGAGGATATCTTCTTCACTCCTCACATCACTGATCAGCTGAGTGAGCTCGAAAGCCATTTTCAATCCTATTGAATGGAAGTGCTCTTCCAGGCGTCTCCAGCATTCGAGGAGATCTTCTTCACTCTTCTGATCACTGATCAGCTGACTGAGCTCCGAAGCCATTTTCAATCCTATTGAACGCAGGAGCTGAAATTTGAGAGGGAAGGTCAAGGGAGAATACAGATGGTGGTAGGTGCTATTGATGGAGAACCAGTGATCTATACAGAAGGATGATCTATACAGAAAATAATAAACCTTTGAGCAATGATTTGCAGCGTTTTTCGTGTTATTTCCCGAAAAATTTGAGACGTTCGTAAACAACTAAGAGCATATACCTAACACTCTTTAGTCGTAAACTTGAGTTTCAGTCACAATTTTTCGTTATTAATTTCAATAATAAACCTTTGGAATCGAGCAAGAAAAAATTGTAGCCCCCCCTCAAAAATCGAATAAAAAAACGCAGCAAATTATTACACAATGGTTCATTATTTTTCTATACAGATCACTCGTCTGCAAAGAACAAGGCTTTTGTTACCATCAACCAACTTGAAGAAAAACATCGATCGCATTTCGGTCAGCTAAAATTTGAAAGTAGATTAGGCCTCTTTTGCGATTCACACACGTGTTTCTGATTTATACTATGTCGAACCCTCAAGTTCTCGTAGGGAGCGAAAGGTTTCTCCTACAGGGCTCCGCAGTTTGTCCGCAGGGCGTAGGGCGTACGGTGGACGAATAAACTTTTTTTGGCCGATTCCAAAGGTTCATTATTGAAAATAATAAACCAAAAGTCCGTCTGCCGCCGTACTCCGTACGCCACATTTTCCTTAGTTACCGTGGACCGAATTTGATCAAATTTGGGATACTGGCTACATTTGGGGTCTAGTTGTGCCGCGAAGCTTTCGGTTAGCCTCAGTCTGTTCTAAGGGTGGAAAAATAGGGGCTGTAATACAACATCGCCTTAGCTTAAAAACTATCTATGGATACGAAGGTAGCGTATTTTTTTACCAATTTAAAATCATATGAGACCACTCAGAGCTCTGTAGAACAAACCGTTCGCTCATATCACAACATCTCACTAAGCTGGAATCGTGAGTGATCTATAGGTACAGAATAATAATAAACCTTTGTGTAATATTTACGTTTTTTTAACCCTAGTGGTTATAATATTGGATATTGTTATTCAACATACTTTCAAATCCTTCTCAAAACAGGAGCAGTCTTTGAAGAGGGTGATGAGTGGTCTAAATACGCATTTCAAGCAGCCATAAAGATCATCAATGACGACGAATCAACGCTACCCGGCATAAAACTCGAAGCTGAAATTGCAGAAGAACCTATACCTCAATATGACATCGTTGGGGTTGAAAACCACGGTTAGTTACTTCTTAATATCCTTTCAGTGAAGTAACGTTAGCTACTCTATTAACAAGGTACCTATTAAAAATTTATCTTTATACCGAACAATAGTGACAGCCCTTCAGCATACTGGCACCTACTAAAAAAGCCATTTTCCCATTTCGTTTGAAATTGAGTTCCCATTTCCATAAAATTAAAATCAAGAATTTTTTCCCCCCTTTTCTTGAATCTCTTCAAAATAAGCTTCTGCTCATGATCACGAAAACTTGGGTCATAGAAATGCGTAAGTAAGGAAATATATGGTCACGGGTAAAATCATAGTAGTGCGGGAATTGAGTGATGAGTGAGGTAATTAGTTAACATGTACAATTTAACTCGTAAAACGCCATTACTTTTTCAAATCAAGGAATAACAATTAGGTACTGGTAAAATTTAGTACGTCCCTGATAATAACTATAATAATAAGTTCAGATTATGTCTTGAGAATTATTCTCTCACATTCTTCCTAATTGAGAGTGGTGTGAGGGGATTGGGTGTGGGTGGGAGAATTAGGTTTTGGAGGATTTTCAGAAATGTACCCCTCTACATGTCTTGTGAAAAATGAAAATAAAAAACAAGAATAGAACACATATCTCCCTTCGCAAACACTTCAATTAACGCAAAAATAACATGAATACATCTCACCTGAGTCAAAATACAAATTAGAATTAGACAAAACCCCATGGACACAGGAGTATCATGCTGCACATTTTTCTGTAGGCATTTTGGGGAGCATCCTATCGTACTGATCGTTAGTTGAGAACATAATAAAGTCACCAAAAAAAGAAAAAGCGCTACAAGCAGTAATAGTGATTTTTTTTCCATCATCAAATGGACAGGTGAGGGAATTAGGTTTTGACGTTTTGAATCTAATTCTAGGTACGATTACAAGGGGCTATCATGAGGTTTGAGGAAAGGGTCACCAGTAGTCATTCACTACCAAAAATGTAGCAAAATTTATCACAGAAGCCACAATCGTTCAAAAACATGAAATCCAACGAAATGGGAGAATCACCCGAATACTCATTACCTACTGCAGAAAATTTGTGACTTTCGTAATGATACTACACTCACTATCAACATATCCAAAATTACTACCTAATCGTAGTGGTATTTGGATTTTTTACAAATTTTTCTTCTTCTTGGGTTATCAATCCCCTTCTTAGTCCGATTGGTTAGTATAATTACTAATTCTTTATTTATTTTACTCGGTAAAAATTGGCTAGAACAGAGAAATACACTCTTTCAATGAATCAAAACCCGATGATCACTGACGAATTACTCTCTCATGTATGGTGTAAAAGTAACTAGTACAAACATGGTATCTTGAATATAAAGTGCCAGCATGAATCAAACGTCTGGTACGAGGCTTAACCCTTATTTTTCTCGCAGTAAAAACCCAAGAAATTCTGTTTTTGAGCTATTTTGAATGGTATTGTAAATTTTTTATAGGTTCCTAATCCGAATAATTTAATTTAAAATCCTTGAAAGGATTTGGGAACAACTCGAAAGTGCTCATCTTTCACCTGTTTTGATTTTTCTCTCTCTCTAATTGTTGAAATTAAATTGCTACTAGTTCGAAAACTACGGTATACACTCCTCAACTTGGCTATTATATTAAATTCTCGGGGATAACTCCCCTTCTTCAGACTAGGATACCTTAGGAAGTAATCTGATTAAACAAAAATCCTGCCTGAAAATGAAATTGATCTGATATCGATCAGACCCTCTTTGAATAGTCATTGTATAATCGAGTGTCAGCCGTTTGAATTCATTCTTTTTCCCTTTTTGGGTGAGATGATGAATATAAAAAGTAGTCGCCATGATAAAAAGTTGGGACAAACTACATTCCAGCAACTCTTAGGGATTTTTCTAAAAAAAATTCGTAAAATGATTTTTACATTTTTCTCCCTTAGTTTGTAATTTGATGAAGGCTGGAGTGGTGGGGATCGTGGGTCCACACTCGACGGAAATGTCCAATCACGTTCAAAGCCTCTGCGACACGATGGAAATACCTCACATCTCAGCGCGTTGGGACGGCCAGCAGAGGAGAAGCAGCTGCCTCGTCAATCTCTACCCTCACCCCGCCGTCTTGGCACAGGTGGGATTCTTCAGAATTCTGATTCTTCTTGCGTCTACGATATGATAAACAAACAATAATTGATGCGACAGTAGAATCGAAGTTAAAAAGTCTTCATCAGCCTACGAGTTGTAAAACAAATACCGATTTTGGTCTATCATTTTCAATAATGTAAGGTATCTTTGGAATTAAAAAAGAATTTTTTAGCCCCCTCAAAACTTGATTTTTTACGTTTCAAAATAAATACAATCAAAAAACTTGAAAAAAAGTGCTATTCTTACGCCGTCTAGACTAAGTAGTTAACTTTTATCTATCTACAAAAGGCTCTGAAGACGATGAAGCCCATGGAACTTACAGTATACCTCGATTTAAGGGTTAAAAACATCATTTAATCTTATTTTCAAGAGATTCTGACTGCTAGTAGTACAATTTTGATGAATGGTCCATGCTCTTAAATTAACAGAGGTTCGCAAACGATAGAACGAATCTGATGGTGTACATATTTATCTATAGGAGTTAGTTGTGATCAAGAACTTTTCATCTCTTTTCCAAAATCTCACGGAAATGTTACAAACAAATAAATGAAAGTAAACTGCTAGAATAAGTATTAACTATTTTTTTTTTTTTTTTTTTTTCCGTTGGAGGTCTTTTTGCGAGCTGATCTACAGACTCCTTCCACTGCGACCTAACGAGGTCTATTGTGGAGTGCCTCCAGGCTATATTAGTCTACTAAGAAGGGTTTACTGAAAACCCCTTCTTCCCACTTTTTAGCAAAGCAAAGAAGGTCAGTGTAAGTCACCTTAGAAACAGAGTCAGGCGCTAAGACATCACTTCCAAGGGTTGTGAATCTAGCTCGACTCAGTGCTTCACAGTAGCACATAATATGTTCGGCATCTTCCGTTTCCATATCACAGAAGCGGCAGATGTCCGTTGTTAGTTTGCCTATCTTCTTTAGGTGATATCGAAGTGGGCAGTGGCCTGTTAACAGACCCACAAGTATTCTGACGTCCTTTTTAGGCATAACTATGAGTTCGTTAGCCCGCTTCTTCGAGAACGTCAAGAATAGTTTTGCCTGTCTCAGACCTGGGAGGTTCTGCCAGTATCTTACTCGCTCGTTTTTCTCCCAGTTTCCAACCACGTTTTGTAAACAACTTTTGGTGGTTCCCAAGATCGGTTCTGGTCCTATTGGCAGGGACTCTGATCCTCTTTTAGCAAGGTTATCAGCAATTTCATTACCCTCATAACCTTCATGACCGGGAATCCATAGAAGGGTGACCTGGTTGTTCCGGGCCACAGTTTTAAGGGTATTCAGGCATTCCCAGACCAGCTTCGAATTTATGGTGTATGAAGCAATGGCCTTCAAGGCAGCCTGACTGTCTGACAAAATGTATACTTTGGCTCTGTTGAGATGCTTGTTCAGCATTTCTTCAGCACATACTCGTAATTGAATTGCATGGACCTCTGCCTGAAAGATTGTGGCATTCGTCCCAAGAGACTTTACGAGGCTGGCCGAAGGGCCTTTAATGCCTATGCCAGATCTTCCACACATGACTGATCCATCTGTGTACCACACAAGAGAGCCCGGTGAAAAGTTGGGCATCCCCTTTTTCCAGTGGTCTCTGTTATTAATGACCACCTTAAAAGGGATTTCGAAATTTTGTTTTTCTATCATAAGATCAGTGATTGTCAGGGCCATTCCACATTCATCTTTCTCAAGGATTCTATGGTGGCTGACCCTTGATCCCGGTCTTATGTATCCCAGCCCCAGCAGCCTTGCAGCCCCCAGGAAGGCCACTCTTTGTACATGAATATGTAACGGCGAGAGGTCCAGAAGTACCTCCATTGCTGCAGTAGGGCAGGTGGGCATAGCGCCGGTGATTCCCAAGCATGCCTGTCTTTGGACTTTGTTAAGGGTCCTTTGGACTGCTGCTTGGTTGGTTTTGGGCCACCACACTAAGGCGGCGTAGGAGACTATGGGCCTGATGATGGCTGTGTATAGCCATTTTATCATCCTTGGCTTGAGTCCCCAAGTTTTGCTAAACATTTTCTGTCCAGCCCATAGGATGTATCTTGCCTTATCGACAATCTTTTTTATGTGTGAGTTCCATGTTAGTTTATGGTCCATGGTAACCCCCAGGTACTTAACTTCCGTTGTAGTGGATAGTTTTATTCCACCAAGGTTGAGCACCTTAAGGTTCAGCTTTCGCCTGTTGGTAAAAGGCACCAACACTGTTTTATTTGGGTTCACACGTAAACCTTCTGCTGTACACCACTTATAAATGATGTGTAGGGCTCTTTGCATTCTATTGGATATGGTACAGTCGAATTTGCCCCTTACTATTATGGCCAAGTCGTCTGCATACCCTATTGCATCAAAGCCCTCCTCCTTAAGTTTAAGGAGAAGAGAATCAACTACAAGTAGCCACAGTAAGGGGGAGAGTACTCCCCCCTGTGGACATCCTCTTGAAGGGATGATAGCAAGGGAGCTTGCCCCTAGCTCTGAGTACACGATCCGCTTGTTTAGCATGACCCTGATCCATTTTACTGTTTGAGGATCAATGTTCTTCTCGTATGCGGCTTTCTCTATTGATGCATAGGAGGTGTTGTCAAAGGCACCTCCTATATCCAGGAAGCAGCCAAGAGCTAGTTCTTTAGCCTCCAGAGATCCCCAAATCATGTCAACCAGCTGGCTCAGGGCAGTCTCCGTAGATTTACCCTTCTGGTAGGCATGCTGGGATCTCTGCAGAGGTCTTATGGAAAGAAATTCTTGTTTTATATTTTGATGAATCACTTTTTCCATAACTTTAAGTAGGAAGGATGAGAGGCTAATGGGTCGGTTATCCCTGGCTTGAGACGAGTTTTTACCAGCCTTTGGGATAAAAACGACCTTTACCTTCCTCCACGCTTTTGGAATATAAGCGAGTTGATAGCTAGCCCTAAAGACCTTAACCAGAACCGGAATGAGTACCCCCCATACCATGCTGTAGCATGGCTGGACACACCCCATCCAGTCCCGGAGTCTTGTACGGCATAAATGAGCTAATTGCCCATTTTAACTTCTCAGGTGTCACAAGTTTCTTTGAAGTACGTATTACCCAATTTGAAGGGCGACAGTAGTTAGGAACATTTTGTTCCTGGTTCCCTTCAGGTAATACGCTGGAGCCAGGGAAATGTGTTTCCAGGAGCACCTCAAGGGTCTCCTTTGCGCTCTTCGTGAACACCCCATCTGTCTTTTGAATACAGCCCAAGGGTATGGGCCTCTCCTTGGAAAGAATCTTCTGAGTTTTGGCAATGGTCGGTTGGTCCTCCATTCCCTCACAGAAGTCCCTCCAGGATTTTCTTTTGGCTTTTCTTAAGGCCTTGTTGTAGGCAGTGAGGGCTTCAGTATAGGCCTCCCAAGCCCCACTACTTTTAGCCCTGTTGAAAAGTCTCCTCGTCTTCTTCCTGAGCTTATTAAGCTCATTGTTCCACCATGGGACGTTTCGGTTCGTTGTTCTAGTTTTAACCGGACAGCTTTCCTCATAGCATTTGTGAATTGCTGAGTTTACAGAGTTAACAACTCTCTCCAAATCTGCAGTTGTTTGGATTTCTGTATCCAGCCCTACGAGTTCATCGTCTAGTAGGGCCTGATACATACCCCAATCTGTATTTTTGGGGTTTCGGTAGGTTTCACTGTACACATGTGAATACCTTAGCTCAAAGGCTATGATTTTGTGGTCTGACATTGAAATTTCATTTAGCACCTGCCAATCCTTTATTCTGATGGCAGAAAAAGGACTGGCAAAGGTAATATCAAGAACTTCACTTCTAGCTTTAGTAACGAACGTAGGATTAGACCCCACATTTACCACCACCGATCCACATGCTGTTAGAAAGTCAAACAATGACTCACCACGCATGTTGGTGTCTGAGCTTCCCCAGACAAGGTGGTGAGCATGTGCGTCACAGCCAACCAAATACTGGAGGCTGTTTTTTTGACAGTATTCAATCAGTTTCCTGACTTCCACTGGAGGAGCAGACTCTTCTTCGCCAGGAAAGTAGGCACTTGCCACAACTGTGCGGCGTATGCCCTCTCCCATTCTCTCCTCCAGTGTCACTGCCACCAGATCTCTGGAAATAAATTCAGGCATTGGCAAGAAGTTCAATGTGGTTTTAATGAGAATGACAGCTCTAGGCCGCTCCACATCCCTACAGTAAATCAGCTTACCTGAGGTTGAAGAGAAGCCCTTGACGAGCCCCTTTCCTGCCCATGGCTCCTGCACCAGGGCAATGTCACACCCCCTCCAGGCAAAGTTCCTACACAGGACAGCCGTGGCAGCCCTGGCAGTGTGAAGGTTCACCTGGAGGAGGCGCAAGTTGGGGGAAGTCATTTCTTCCCCCTACTCCCCCTCCTCTCTTTCTCCTTCTTCGTCTTCTTCTTAGGGAGATTTGGGAGGGGTTCTTGAGGCTTTCCTGATCCTCCTTGAAGCGGTGGGCGGAAAGCCTTCAGTGGTTTTGCAGGAGGTGCCGATTCAGTAGTCTCCTGAGTTTCTACTGACTCATGCACCTTAAGCATCTCCAGATTTTGGGTGGCATCCTCGAGAGCAGCCTCCCCTAGGAGCTTTGGATCATCTTTTGCAGATGGCCCCTCTTCTTCAGATGCTTCCTGCTTTTCTTTTTCAGGTTTCTTCTGAGGTTGCTTGTTCAGCAGCCTCGGTCGAATAGTCCCCCTTGCTAATTTGATGCTGACATCTGAATTTTTTTCTAAAATTTCAGCAGACTCAACATCAATTAGAAGGGTCAACAAAGCTGACATAGCACCCTCTCGCTTACGAGAGAGTACTCTCCACGACTCCACATTAAGTCCTCTGTTTTGTCGTGCAAGGAAATGAAAAATTCTTTCATTTGTTTCCTCCGCACATTTTGGGAGGAAAGCTGTCGCAACCCTAGGTTTTGGTAGGTCCTTGCCTGCGAGGACTTTCAGGCTTGCGCCTTCCCAGGGTTTACAGGAGGAGATGAAGCTTTGGAGCCATTTTGACGATTCTTCATCAACACATCTCATGCAAAGCCATCCCCTCCTGTAAGCTGTTTCAGAGAAACCAGGTTTAGGTCCGTCGAGATCCAATTCAAAAATGGCTTCAACGATGCCATCTTGAATCAGATTCATCTGCTCCGATGTGAGAAAAACAGAGGGATAATTATTATGGAATATACCCACCTTGATTCCCCTTGCCACGTCGTTAAACTTTCGTTTCTTTTTGGGGGCTGGGGTGTCAGAGTGGGTCCTTCTCTTCTTATCCCTCCGCACATCAGGAGTGGTATCCGTTGATTCCCCAGCTTTTTTTCGTTTCATGGGGGCATCAAGGGCTTGCTGAATGGCAGACTATTAACTATTTAGCATATCAACTAATAATAATCTATGACCTCACTACTTGAGAAAATCAAGTTAATTTGGAGTTGATGTTTGGAAAAACAAAGTCAATCAACAAGGAAAGAGTGATAAACAATGCATAAGAAGAAATATTGGAATAATTCCAGGCTGCAGCAGATGTAGTGAGGGCCTGGGATTGGAGAGGATTCACCATCCTCTACGACGATTTCAACGCGTTGAGAAAAATCGGAGAACTGGTGAAAATTGCTGACGACAAAGGACTAACAGTTTCAGTTCGTCAGATCAAAGGGAAGGCAGGAGAAGAAGATAATTACAGGTTAAATTTATAATATCTACCCAGTACCCTCGAGGCTTGTAAGTAATTGTTATTAATATGTTATTAAAGGTATGTGTCATCCAAAGACTCAACGGCGGATTGAAAAAATGGGAGCTTATAAGCATAATTTGAAGCATACTACACAAAGCGGAGCTCAGGAAAACTAAGTCGAATCTCTGATAGTAACTCAAAAACCCATCTCATTACTTGAGTTTTCGTTGTATTACTGGTTGGAAACTCGCAATCCATACGATGGGGTTTGGAGGATTAACGCAGAAATGAATAGGTTCAGTAGTCGGATATCATCACAATTGCTCGTTCAAATTTTACAGGTATGTTCTTCAAGAACTCAAGCACTCAGGGGAAACCAACCTAGTAGTGGAAGTATCCAGAGAGAGACTCTTTGAAGTCCTAATGCAGGCTCAACAAGTTGGGCTGGTCGGAGGGGAATACAGTTATATCATCACTTCACTAGTAAGATCAATTAACAATTTTTTTTCAGTGAACAAGAAGTGTTTTTTGTTTGAATCTTTAAAATAATTAATTGTTCCATGTTATTTACAAATATAGGATTTCCAATCGATCGACCTGGAGCCTTTCAAATGGGCAGGGACCAATATCACCGGGGTGAGGTTAGTCAACCCAGATCAACCTCATTTCAAGGAAGTGATGAAACTAATCATGGAAATGAAAAATGAAGGAGAAGGCGGCGAAGGAGCAGAAGAAGGAGCCGAAGAAGGTGGAGAAGAAGAAGAAGAGAAGAAAGAGGTAGGAGGAGGGGACGGGGAGGAAGCTGAGGAGGGAGCTGAACAAGAAGAAGACGGTGGGGAGGAAGAAGTACTGATTCTGCTCAAAGATAAACGTATCGGTTTTTGACTGAGTTGCCTGATACCTACTTCTTCATTTTGTATGAAAGAGAAGTTTACATTTGAATGCTCTTCTCAATTATCACTTCCAGGAATGAGTATTCACACCTATCACACAACTAATTTCAACGAAAGTTAATTGCCCACCAATGTTTATTCCAAGGTTGAAGAGTACAGATTGTTGAAAGTTTCAATTTGAATGCTCGTCTCGACCTTCGGGTCCAGGAATGTATTACTACTAATTGCATCGAAAGTCAGCTGTCAACAAATTCTCATCTTAAGACGGTTGATAGGCAGTATAATGAAACATCATCATGGTTCTGAATGCAAATATTGTGGCGATTATACTAAGTTTGTGCAATATTCACCTACCCACATACTACCTACTTATCATTTCGTGATCAGCACGATTGGAACAGTCATGAAAAAAACTTCAAACGAGAAGAAAAGTGGCACGTTTGCGTATATGCGTCTTATTTATACTAGACATATACTATATAAAATTAGATTATATACCAGATATATACCCGTATATACTAGATAACTTCATCAATCAGTAATAAAATAAGTACGTATTGAATGAAATTATACGATTTTTTAAAAATATCATCGTCATAATAAGCATACCAAATGGCTTTCCACCATTCAATGTTTCATAAGCATTAAGGCGTACTTATCTATATATGTTTTTTTTTAATTCAGAACGTCGAAGATGGTGTGAAGAAACGGAAGAAACGCAGAACACAGCAAAATGAGGAGGAAAATGAAGTGATAGAAGAAGAAGAGGGTGAAAAAGAAGGAGGAGGTACTGACTATTTTCATAAATTTTCACAGTATTAAGGTATATTTATGTAGACCATACTCACACTCATTCGCTCTCTTATTAAGCCCGTCGCGTGATTGTTTTCAAAATTTCAAACCTTATTTTTCAACCCTTAGAAGTGACCTACATAAACCAAAATCTTCGGGGCACAACTAGACCCCAAATGGTGCCTACATACCAAATTTCATCAAAATCGGTCAATGAAGTGGAGAAAGTGCAGCGTATGGCGTACGGCAGACGGCGGAAGGACGGGCAAATTTTTATTCGATTTTTGGATTCTACGTATCTTGAAACGTAAACCAACAAATTTTGAGCGGGTGTTAAAAAAAAATTTCTTGGTCAATTCCAAAGGTTCATTATTGAAAATAATAAACCAAAATAGAAAAAAAAGCGAAGAACTAGAAAAAAACAGTAACAAAATTAGTACAATTTAGATACCTAAATGAAAAAACTTTGGAAACATTTATATTGGTTTATTATTTTCAATAATAAACCTGTGGAATCAAGAGAAAAAAAAAACGCTGCAAATTATTACACAACGGATTATTACTTTTCTGAAAAGTTCTTCGTCCAGCGAAAGTAAGCAGACGAAATTTGATCAAATGAAATTTGTCTCATTCCGTCAGTGAACGTTCATACAATTCACACTCGTATTTCTGATTTTTCATTCGTCCATCGGAGATAAGAGCGGAGTCATGGAGAAAAGGACCTCCATACAATGGCCCGAAAAGAAGTCATTGAAAATTCACTATTATACTAGATACTCGTAATAAATTATCGTCTTTATTAAGCGATCGGTTGGTCCCACAGAGTTCTGATTGGTGTCAAAAAATGCTTAAAATCGTCATTATTTTAAATTAATGAAAAAGAATTACCTGAATTTTGATAGTTTTCGAGCGATGACATTTTGAGCACGTTCTCCCACACTTAACACCCCTTAAAAGTGACAGACAATAACCAAATCCGAAATACGATTTTGGATGCTCCATACCTTGAAAAGTAAACCATTAAATTTTGAGGGGGGGGGGCTCATAATTTATTTTGTTTTTAAAAAGGTTCTTTATTGAAAATAATAAACAAAAATTATCCTTCCCCTCCTCCCCCCACAAAAATTTATGGTTTACGTTTCAAGGTAAAGAATTCAAAAATCTTAGCCCAGTTTCCGTGGATGTCAGATTTCCGTTAGTGTCAGTAACGCAAATAGCGACGATTGAAAAGAATTGTTTGACACTACACAGAGATCTGCGGGACCAACTGATTGCTTAATCTGGAAAATTATTCATCAAATCAACAAATGTTTCAAGACTTTTCTTCGTCAATTTAAGATACTGTTCAATTTTTTAACGAATGAAACCACCCAGCCGATCAACTATTTTTATAAGAGCAATTACTGAGAATTTTGTCAGAACAACAAGTCTCGTAAATCCCGGAGCTTTACAGAGAGGAGCCGTACCCCCCTCCTACCATAGGTGTCTTCAAAAGGGGTTCTTTGGTCCATTGTAGGGAGCTTCTTGTCTTCTTTGGTCCGTAAGTTAGATGAATCATAAATCAGAAACACGAGTGTGAATCGCATGTCACCCGTCTCCACTTTCAGAAGAGAGACAAATTCCAGTTGTTTTTCTTTCTTCGTGTAGCATTTTATGTCACTCATTTGAGCTTCCTTAGCAACCAAGAAGCAAATTCCGTAATTAAAACACCCACAACTTCCGGATAGCGATTTTATTTCTAGTTGCTGGTATAATGGAAATGTCGCGTTCTATGCTAAAACTAATTCTAATCTCAGATGGCGCATATCAGATACGCATGTAGGTACTTATGAATTTTTCTGCTCTCTTTTCTTGAAAACCCTTTGATGATTTTTTTGATGTTCTATTGGAAGAAGAAGATGGAGAGGAAGGGGGTGGGGAAGGAGAAGAAGGTGAAGGAGGAGGAGATGGAGCGGAAGATGGTGAAGAAGGTGAAAAAGAAGGTGAAGAAGGAAATGAAGAAGGGGGCAAAGGGGAAGCAGGAGAAAATCCAGAAGAACCACCCGCAGAAGAAGAAGGGGAAGAAGAGGAATACGAAATTCCTCCGGTTGGTACCAAGGGCATTTCGAATAACAATTCGTTTTTCTCTTAAAATCCCATTTATTTGTATAATATACAATTTTTTTTATTAAGTATAAAAATGTAACACCTTTGAAATTGGTTCAGGTCACCTATATTGCAGTTTGGAACAATGTAGATTCCTAATAAGGAGCATCTCTGTCACGATTCTTGTCAAAAATTGCATTCCAAAGATACAGTACAAAGACATCCTTGGAAATATTTAATAGCTATCTGTATTGATGCAATAAAAGCTTAGTATCCAAACTAAAATCTCACCTTATTCTTTGAATCCAAACTAATATATGTTCTTCAAAAATGTTTTAAATTCTTATCATAAATGAACATAATACAATAAAATAATTTTATGCAGTGCATATTCCCTACAGATTAGAACATTTGTGCATATTTACTATAGATTATAACATTATTTCTTGTCTTGATTTTTGAATTAAGTGTCAACTTCGTTGTACCTTATACAAATCTTTATAAATATATGAATGTATTTTAAAATATGGACGAGCTATGGTTGGATTTTTCAAATCTTGTTCAAAAGTGGGTTCATACAACTTTTCATAAATAAAGTATGGTACAACGCGGTATTCTCTTAAAAATGATTTTCATCCGGTTCTTTTTTTGTGTCTAGATTGAAGCACTATTGATATACGATGCTGTTAGCCTTGTAGCTGCGGCGCTGCATAATTTGGATATCGTCGAACCAAAAGAAATTGATTGCAGGCAACACAGAGCCTGGGAATCTGGATACAGCGTTATCAACTATGTAAAAATGGTAAGTGATAATACGCTTAATAAAATTCTTGTATACTTATTTTATGATTTATCCCATCCGTGGTGGGTGGGTCCAGGCCGGGTTTCTCCCAGATGGGTGATTGCCTCGCGAGCGGCTAACTATTTGTTTTGTTTTTCTTCCGTTGATACTTGTACACAGGGTGTCCGATGTTGAGGACCGAAAAACTTCGGGAGTCGATTTTACAACTAATATAAGAGAGAAAATGTCTCCTAGCAAGTTTTAACCCCTTGTTTTTTCAATTTTTTTTTTAATTTAAAGATTTTTTTCGTGTGTTCGACTTATATCTACTTAAATTAACATAACTACCTTGATTTACCGTAAACATCTAAAAATAAGGACACCATTGGAAAGGGCGTCAAATTTCCCATTTTTATAGTGCCTGCAAATTACTATTTTTGAGTCCTGATGGGTGAAAAATCAAGTCGTAGTGTAATTTTTCCCTTGGTTTTTTATTATTGTTTTTTTACCTTATCACCAAAAACTGCGCTATGATCTCAGCTTTCCAATGGTATAATCAAAAATATTGAACAATCTAATTTTAAGGGAAAATTTGTGTTTGAACGCGGAAAAACGTGCATTGTTTTCAGCGAAATCGACCTTTTGACAGGGAGACTCGTTGCTTAGGAGGAGCGTGGCGTTGAAGATCCCGGATTCCTCCCGCTAAACGGTCGATTTCTCTGAAAACAATGCACGTTTTTCCGCGTTCAAACACAAATTTCTTCCTTAAATTTGATAGTAAAATATTTTTTTATTATACCATTGTGTGAGTCTCCACTCACTGGGGAACATTTCCAGTGAAGAGACTGGGTTAATTCGTTAACTCCCTTCCGATCCGAATTTGTCATAGCCACCCGCGGCGATGATTGTCAGATTCGGATCCGTGGTCAGCTCGGAAGGTGACGTCACCCCCCCCTCAACATGAAGACGCCGTCTCCAGCCAGAGCGTCCCTCCCTCGGCGGGGGGAGCCAATCAGAAGTCTCCACCTGGCAGGCGCCCGTCCGTCGAGGGAGCGGAGGGGGACCATCCGGAACAAAACCAACGAGCAGCCCCCTCCACAGGCAGACCCCCCTTGATATTCAGTACAAGTCATTGAGAGCCCTGCTGCCCGTGAACTTAAAACTGCTAGAGTCAACCGCCCCCGTAAATACTTTCACACGCTTTTTTCGTAAGATCCCTGACCATCGGAAATTGCCGTGTCGCGCCGAATTGATCTGGAGGAAGAATACTTGGATTCCCTGGACGTCCGTCGCCACAACCACCACAACCGCCACATCACACCTGGAAGGATACCTCAGGGCCCTGACACGTGTGAGTGAAAACTATAACTTACCTTCTAACCATTGGCCAATGCAGTTAGGACAGTGCGTAGAAGTAATTCTGAAACAATTGGACAAAAGTCGTAAATTTGAGAGTTGTAATTTAATGCTAAATTCGTACCTGAAACACAAAGTTAACCTATACTTACCATACTCACCTTTGTTGAAAACCTGGAACGTTGAACTGATATACTCTGGAAACCTGAAACATAAAGTCAAATTGGAGTTATTATTTTGTATATTTGAAACATTATCTGAAAATCTATCCTATTGAACATTGAATCTTGTGCCATACTTACTTGTGTTGTTGCGCCCGTCAGGCTTCTTTTCGACACACCATTCGGTGTGCCTAGTCAGAAAACCAATTGCATATTTAATAAATTTACCTTTTATTGTTGTAAATCTGCATTTGAATATCTTTCTCATTTTACCTGGTTCCTCAGTGTGAAAAACCGGAGCTTGGTGACGCGTCACACTCCGCCATCTTTTCCGAAGCGTCCCTCAGACGCCTTCGTAGGCCCCTTCGGCAGCGTCGCATTTTGCGGACGCCATTTTCTCAGTAGGACGCCCTTAAGGCTAACATTTCAGATTGCATCATCCCGAGGAATCCGACTGGCCGCTTCACCGCCTCGTCACAGGTAAATACCACACGCTACCCTTGTAAAATTAACTATTGTTTCGATATTTGTTTGTCTTCCCCTCCCCACCTGAGCTCGCCACGTTGGGTTTTGTGTCATCCGGTGAACTTGGGATCGGCACGTGGCGTCACAACCTCGTGCTGCTACCAACTACGCCGCGAAACGAAACCTTAACCCTGTCGAACGCAAATCCCGCTTACAACTGGTGTGTCGCCACAATCGTCACAATCACCACGAGTAAGCCGGGACGCTACCTCTGTGGTCCATCGACACAATCGCCACAAGTAGCAGGCCTACAATTGGAAAGCTGAGATCTTCGCTCAGTTTTTGGTGATTAGTTACGTAGAAAACCATGGGGAAAGAAACCCCTACCAACAAAAAGAAAAACGTCTACCAAGTGGGTGTGGCACATAGCTCCCTCGTATCCATAACCCGACTATATAGATGATCCGATGCATAGTAATTAATCTCAAAACACCAATCTCTAAGTACCTTCCACTACCCTCATAGGGGACCATCTACACGCTATTCTGGACAATCCTAGAAAATTTCATCAAATTCGGATGAAAAATTAAGTGAGTAGATGTATGAGATTGGATCAAAAAAATACTTAGCCTCGGCTGGGATTCGAACCCGCGACCCCTGGGGGACAGTTGAAGTTACCGCTGCTATAAGTAATTCACGTTTTCGCATGCGCAGTCGCTTCTATCAGCCGGGGATGATGATTTTCATAGGGGATCATCTAGATAGTAGTCTGTAACATCCCTGAAAATTTCATTGAAATCGGATGGAAAATGTAGAAGTTATGGCCGTTACAAGGAAATTCACTTTTGCGCATGCGCAGTGGCTACTATCAGTCCGAACGTGATGATTTTCATGGAGGACCATCTAAATACTAGTGTGTAACATCCCTGAAAATTTCATTGAAATCGGATGAAAAATGTAGAAGTTATGGCCGTTACAAGGAAATTCACTTTTGCGCATGCGCAGTGGCTACTATCAATCCGAACGTGATGATTTTCATAGAGGACCATTTAAATACTAGTCTGTAACATCCCTGAAAATTTCATTGAAATCAGATGGAAAATGTAGAAATTATGGCCGTTACGCGCATGGCCGTTTGCGCATACGCAGTCGCTTCTATCAGTCCGGGGATGATGATTTCCATAGGGGACCGTCTACACACCAACCCGCACAATCCCTGAAAATTTCATGAAAATCGGACAATACCTTCGTATAATTATGCGCGTTACAAGGAATTCATGACAGACACACAGACAGACAGACACGGAACCAAAATTGTTCAGAAAGGTCTAAAACGCAAAACGCGAGTGGAAATTTTGATTTTGGAGAACTTTTTTTTCGTCCTTGAAAAGTGAAAACAAAGCTTCCGCTACCTTGGTAGACTCGGAAGCAAAAATAGGACATTTTGCCAATCTGGCAAAAATTACTCTTCGACTTGATTTTTCACCCATCAGGACCCCGAAAATAGTTTTTTTAGGCACTATTAAGATGGGAAATTTGACGCTCTTACCAACGGTGCCCTTATTTTTACATATTTACGGTAAATTAAGGTAGTTATGGTAATTTTAGTGACATAAAGTCGAACACACGAAAGAAATTTTAAAATGAGAACAACTTGGAAAATCAAGGGGTTAAAACAAAATTACTAGGACACATTTTCTTATTTCAATTAGTTGTAGAATCGACCTTAACATGGAACACCCTGTATAATCACACACACATCTCATACCTATTTTGAATTGACAATTTATTGAATTGTGCACTATGTTTTGTTAATTAACTATAATATCTTTAACACTTATTTATCATTTTACCTACTGCTTGTAATGATGAAATGCTCAATATAAATAATAATGATTATAATCAATCATTTGTAATAATCAATCATCATTAATAATGATTCTTATAATCAAGAATAATAATGATAAGAATTTGGTTATTTTGCAGAGTGAACAAGAAGGATTGAGCGGATTGGTGAAATTCGACAACGAAGGATTCCGAAGCGAAATCGTCTTGGAGATAGTCGAGTTGGTGCAGGAGGGTCTTCAAGTCAAAGGAAATTGGAGCAAGCAGGACGGAGTGACGATCCACTATGCGGATGGGGAGGTGGACCATGCGGTCGTAGGAGAAGACCTCCGGAACACCACGTTCGTCGTCCTCATTGCCCTGGTACCTCTCAAAACCCTAGCTATGTAAATACAAATACAGCTATGTAAATACTCACGCTGGGATGTTCAGCTTATAATACTATACTACAGCTTATAATTCAGCTTGACGATCAATAAAGCAGGATGCAAAAACATGATTTACTGATCACTTAAGTTGGCCAATGAGGCTTTGATTTCATTGTTATCGTCCTTACCCATTTCATGTTATGATGTGTAACTAACGTGTTGAAGTGACAACAGAAAATAAAGAACAATTAATTAATCCAAGTCATAGAAGTAGGGAGTTCATCACAGCTAACAAAATAAATCATCTTTAATTTTAAAATAAGTGTGGGTAGAACGTTGTGTAGATTGACCGTGATAATAATGAGTTACAAAGTAGAATAAATTTGGACGATTAGGTTACCATCATAAAATATAACGCACAACTGTTCTTCTTTGTTACTGATGAAGACCTGATCGTCGAAATCAATATAACTTCGTAATTCATTATTATCGTTGACATACGAGGGGGGACCTAAAAGTAACCGGAATCGAGCTGGAGGCGAAAGACAGGTGTGATTGGCTGGTTGGCAGAGGGGGGGTTTGAAAGGGACACATCTCACGATTCGGTGTGTGAAGTTGGGATGCTGTGAGTTTCACGGTTCGTCATTGAGATTCTTTCTAGTGAAACAACTTTTTCCATTTTGTCGAAAACGTGTGATGTCAGACAGCGTGGAGCAACGCGCGGCCGTGGAATTTTGTTTTCTGTTGGGAAACACGCCGGCTGAAACTCTCGTAATGCTTAAAACTGCTCAAGGGGATGCTGCATTAAGCAAGACACGTGTCTACGAGTGGTTTCAACGTTTTAAAAATTGGCAAATGAGGATTGAAGACCAATCTCGTTCTGGCCGCCCTTCAACGTCAAGAACTAACAACAACGTTGATAAAATCACCATCATGATTCGCGAAGACCGTTGTCGAACGGTTGATCAATTGGTTGAGATGTTCCGGAGTTTAATCCAGAAAATTGTATCGAAGGATTTATGCATGAGAAGGGTTGCAGCAAAATTTGTCCCACGCCTTCTCACAGACGAGCAAAGCCCCCGCACTCATTACGCTGTCTGTGAAGCAGTTTCCTACGAAAAATGGCATGACGCCGATTTTCACCCCCCCCCCCCCCCTATTCACATGTTCTCGCCCCTCGCGACTTTTTTTTGTTCCCCCGACTCAAAAGGGACTTGAAAGGAAAACGATTTTCGGCTGTGGAAGATGTGAAACAAATATCGCCGGATGGCCTCAAGCTCATTCTATTAAATGAATTCCAAAAATGTTTTGAACAATAAAAGACGCGATTGGAAAAGTGTATTGCAGTCAGTGATAATTACTTTGAAGGTGATCAAAATTTGGTGTAAAAATATTGCAAAATAAAGGAGTTATGATGAAATTCTGGTTACTTTTGGGTACCCCCTCGTACTTTTCCTTTTCCGTTTTCAGGACGTCCCACAGTAACACTTGGGCGTCCTCATGCAATTGATCTGGGGTTAAGTTGGACAACACTCATCAGAAAAAAATAATAACCACACACTAATCCGTTTTATACCATTCTGAACCCAAATCCGCGAAAAAAACCATAGGTGCATGTCTGTATGTGTGTGTGTGTGTGTGTGACAAAATCTTGTGTACTCTGCACAGGCCTTAGTTCTCAACCGATTTTCGTGGTTCTTTTTTTTCGACGCGGAAAACTATCTAGTTGTGCACTACGTCGCCGGAATTTCGAATTTGCATTTTAAGGGGGGAAAGGGGGGTTGACGCTTAAAAAACGAGCGTTTGCGGCCATAATACTGAAAACTGCCCAGGCCTCAATTTCCAACCGATTTGCGTGTTTCGTGTTTTGTTCGACTCAGATAACTTCAGAGTTGCACATTATTTCACCAGAGTATCAAAATTAGCCCGGGGAGGGGGCGATTGGGGGGATAATATTAACAAAATATTGGTTTTTTGGATATTTCGGTTCCTTTACTGCTTATTTACTGTACCCATGCTATGAAATTGAGGAAAACTTCTCAATATACCTCCGGATTTTCATGAATTGTTCTGTGTACCTCCATGGAACTAATAGTGGTGCCACCATGGTGCCAGGGCACCATAAACTGCATATTACGTGTTTTTTTTTTTGTTTTTTTGTGTGTTTCACATTGAATACGGATGTGAACCTCGACGGACTGCCTACTGAAACTAATAGGTGAAAGTTCAATGTTGACCAGATTGGCACCATTGGTGGTGGTGGTGGTGATGGGGGGGGGGGGGGGGGTTTGAACTCTCTGAAAATTGCTCTAATGCTTATCTAATGGGACGTCCCCTGGAATGCATGCATTACTAAACGATATGTTTTATCGGAATGAGTTTCCTCAACATCTAGTAAGTAATTGAGTAATCGAATTATTTTCAACATCTTGCTGACAATACTGCCGAGCAAAATCGAGGTCGGCAGTGAAAACTAACGGTTTTCAAATGAGGTTAGCTTATGATGAAATTGTTCAAGGAAAGCGGAATTGATTACTTTCTCCCTATGAAGTTTTTAGGTAACATTATATTATTGAATATTCTTAAACCAATGGCATCCATATATTAACCGTCCAAACTTATTTCATACGATACGTACCTACTCCGTGATGATTTGTTGGGATCCATTTCAGAAACCCCTGATTCTCTCAGTGAGACACAGCATTTTGAATAACCAGTAGAAGAGGGAAGTTCCATGCAGATGGACATACACGAAACCAAAATTTGTTCAGGAAGGTTTAAAACGTAAAACGCGAGGAAATTTTGATTTTTAGGACTTTTGTATAATCATGAAAAGTGGAAGCAAAATAATAATACCTTGAAAATTCGCTCATTCATGTTGCATAAATGGAACTTTTTTGTGGATACCTACCTACTTATTCATTATGGAAATGATAGAAAGATAAGAAGACATGATAAGTGACATATTTAGTAAGTCAAATTAATGATGGGGGTGCGCCTGATTTTTTATTTATTTTTAATCGAAAGTGGACCTCATTCTGAGAATTTTGACACCAACCGCTCTCTTTTTGGATGAGAAGATCTTGTTCTATGATTTTTCAAAGTTTCAAATTTATTGCTATCAAGAACACTTCAAATTAAAATTGAATTGGAATAATAATCTAATGAGAATGCCATTCAATTTGAATGTTGATGCACCTATTAGACATCATTTTGATGGGCTCCTTGTAATTTGGGCGTTTCAAATGTATATTCCAACAAAAATAGTACAAAAGGTATCAATGTAATTAATTTTTTATCAGAGGGTAACATTCCTTCTAAATAATGTTTGTAACGAGATTACGGATTATGTATGTCTTTCTAATAAATTCATACTCTTATTTTGAAAGTGCAGACACATCCCTACGGCATGCTCAAAGAAGACCCTCGCCAGCTTATCGGCAACGAGCGATTCGAAGGGTTCGGAATCGATCTAATCCACGAGCTGTCCCTTATGAGCGGCTTCAACTACACGTTCCGAGTCCAGGAAGACAAAAGCAGCGGGTCCCCCAAGACTTTGGAGAACGGCACAAGGGTTTGGAGCGGGATGATCGGCGAAGTCCTGGCTGGGGTGAGTGCAATGACTTCTCTCAGAGAACTCAAATTCAATTAGGTGGTTTTTCCTTACGCAAAAATGCCTCAGCTCTGAAAAATGGAATTATAAGTACCCAGGTAAGCTACTTATAATTACCTAGTATTCGGTAGATATATTTTGGAAAACCATATACCTGCCTACTCGTGTAGAAATGTTTGAGAAAAACTTCAAACTACTAGTTGGTCAATTTGAAGAATTATCGACGTGATCACTACCCTTCCTTATAATTTGTTCATTAACAATTTCACATAGACACATAATTCTGATTGTGAAACATGCTACAGGGAATTGGCTCTTCAATGCAATCCATGATAATAATAAACCAACTCGGGAACCCGTGTGACTATGAGAGAAAAAGCTTGGTATACTTCCCACAACATTTGGCAGACTTTTTTTATTGAACTCTAAAAAAAGGAAAAACAAGTTGTTCTATTACCTACAAATGGAGAACTAATTCAATGAATTTATATATTTAATTTATAATAAGTTGAAAAATTTTGTTGACAGAGAGCTGATTTGGCAATTGCTGATATGACCATTACGAGAGAACGAGAAAGGGATGTTGACTTCACGATGCCCTTCATGAATTTAGGTTAGTACTCACTGTCTTGTTGTGGCTTAATATACTACCTAAGTATTATTTGAAATTATCAAATGTTTTAATATATAAAATTGAGTTTAATAAAGAACAACTGAAGGGTCGGAGGAAAGCGCCAGCTATGTAGTAAGTATAATGACGTGTTACGCTTTTTTCAAATCTTGATAAATCACTTTTCATTTATAAATTTACCAAAAATGTTTTACTCAGAGAATTCTCAATTCTTTTAGCTACGGAACCACAGGAGTAATTTAATTATTATTGTAGACATTTGCGAATGACTCTCTCACCTCATGAGTCTCACCTCACCCTATAAATTCACCTCATGAGGTGAATGAGTCTCTTTCACCTGACCTCAGAACTGTTTCATATTACGGACCAAGCCACTGGACCTTGGATGCTGAAGTGCAACTTTAATGTAGTGAAAGTCATTGGACTAACACTTGCATGAGAAACGCGTAATATATATGTGAAGTAAATATCTAGATAGTTACCTGATACATAATACCTCAATTGTAACTAGTTGATATATTGACAAATAAACGCTTAAAAAAATATATTACTGATGATCATGAGGACTTAGTCATTATGTCACATTACTGTTTTCAGGTATCAGCATATTGTATAGAAAGCCAATGGCGGCGCCGCCAAGTCTTTTCTCTTTCTTGTCTCCGTTCAGCTACGAAGTTTGGGGATACATCTTGTCTGCTTATTTGGGAGTTTCGTTCTTACTTTTCGTCATGGCCCGGTAAGCATAAATAAGACCATAATGGTTCGGTAAGCATAATGATACAATCGAGTTTGAAACCTTGTTAGGTAATTAAGATGTATAGGACATCAATTTAATTTGTATTGAGGGATGTCAGGCATGAACACCTAATAATATCAGAAAATGTTAGCCTATAATGGACGAAGAAGTCATTGCTCTGTTGATTGAGTTTCTATCATAAGTATTTGCTCGTCCTTCTACCAATATCATTGAGTGACCACCCAGAAGTGTATCTTTTTGGTCACTCAATAAAAATTAGTGTTTTCGACATCTCGACACTAAATTGGTCATAACTCCGAACTGTCCAAGCGAATTCAAATCTGATTACCTACACCGTTGAAAATAAAGTTGAATTTCCCATTTCAGAAAAATTATAAAGTACATATTCGGTGACTGTTCTACTCGAACTGACTTCAGACGAAACTTTATAGTTTAATCAGCACTTATCTCAAAATTATCACTACGTTACAATACAAACTTTTCCGTATGAAACTTCGAAAACGAATATTTTATTTTCCTCAATTATTTCAACACACATGTCATATTAAAAAAACAAATCGAAAATGGATTTAGAAATCATATGGCCAGAAGTTGAAATGTTCGCTGACGCGGACAGAAAAACTTTACACTAGGATAGTTTCCAAACTCAAACTTAAAAATTTGTCAATTTCTGTTTTTTTTCAAATATGGTGATTGTGAGCTCTGGGTGGTCTCATTCTATTTTAAAAATTCAATCCTATTTTAAGATGGTGCAAAAACAGAACTTTTATGTCGAGAGTTTTCAGGCTAGGTCGTTTGGAAAATTACAACCCTTATTTTTCACCCCTTGGAAGTGCCTGGCACTAACGAAAAGCACAACTAGACACAAATGGAGCCGAAATACCAAACCGGTTCATGGTAACTAAGGAAAGTGCCGCGTGTGGCGGACTGACTGATTTTTTCTAATTCGATTTTTAGATTCAAAGTCTATTAGTTCTACTACCTTGACACGTAAACCATCAAGTTTGGAGGACAGGGATGCAATTTTTTTCTTGCTCGTTTCCAAAGGTTGATCATTGAAAAAAATAAATCAAAAAGAGTGCCAAGAGGGACAAGTTGTTGCAAATTTTGTAGAATCGATTCCTGAAGTATTGGTTATTGGTTTCGGGACACCCTTTACACTAGGTAGATTTTATTTTTAACCATTTCAGAGTACGATACCTCTTCGATATGTCTTTAATGATTGCAGTATAAGTCCTTATGAGTGGACGAACCCCTACCCATGTAACCAAGATCCCACCGAACTCGAAACACAGTTCAGCTTGTCGAATTCATTGTGGTTCACAACCGGTTCAATTCTTCAACAAGGCTCCGACGTCGCCCCAATGTGAGTATAATTTGCAACATTCTAGCCGTAAGCAATTTAGGTCCTTGTTGGCTCTATAAAATATAAAATGAGATAGAACGTACAATTATTTTAGACTAATTCTAGAAATTTTTTATAAAATATAAAATGTAGAATAAAAATAAAATAAAAATTTTTAAAAATAAAAATACAATTTTTTAATAAAATTTTTATTTTATTTTTATTTTACATTTTGTATTTTATAAAAAATTTTATAAAAAATTTCTAGAATTAGTCTAAAATAATCGTACGTTCTATCACATTTTATATTTTATAGAGCCTAAAAAAAATAGTCATTAAAAAAGTCTAAAATAATCGTACGTTCTATCACATTGTGATAGAACGTACGATTATTTTAGACTTTTTTTTTAGAAATTTTTTTTAGAATATCATAGAAGTAAAATGTTTTAAATCTCAGGTGTATAATAAAACTATAAAGAAAGCTATCAACCCCACAACAGCCTTGAAAGGATTTGTGTAATTAACATACTAACAATGTCAGCGAGAAAGGAGTGAGTGGTTTTGGATATTTTGAAGTAATTACCACCCTACCAAAAATTAACCCATTACAGTAAATCCGGTACATATTTTTATTAAATACTCACAATAATGTAAATAACTTCATGGAGTCATATATAATTTTTAACCGCGATACATTGATTTGATGTGAGACGAAGTCAGTCAGTGTGACACTTCCATCAGAATTTCATTTTGCCTCGTCACTACTTCATAACCCCGAGATTGAAGCCTATAAATAGGCTTCATAAATTTATGAAGTAGTGATAAATGAAATAATTGGAAACACGATGAAGTTTTGGTTACTTAGAAACATAATGTAGGTTTTTGAATTATTATATTATATCTACGCAGTCAAAAGGTTGTCTGAAAGTTTCAGTATAAAAAAAAAACCTTCAATTAAAAAAAAAAGTTCAAACATTCTGTTATTAACAGGGGTGTTAACACTTGGGACAACCGAGTTCACGTTTTTCAAGTCCTGCTAATTGGAATCCTATGACTTCCGAAGTCAATCAAAGATTTCGACAATTTTCAAATAAAGGTGTTAATTAAGTAATTTAAAGGTTATTAGCTGTGTTAACTGAACCATCAACATTACAAGCTGATGTTCTTGGTGTAGTCATAATAAAATATTTCTATTGAAAGGTCTATTTGAAAGGTAGGTACCTACCTAGGAATCTACTTGTACAAAATGTGTTTTACATAAACAAATACAAATCTTTTTCGTGTCAGATCTGTCTCAACTCGTATGGTTGCTGCTATCTGGTGGTTCTTCACTCTAATCATGGTTTCTTCCTACACGGCTAACTTGGCTGCTTTCCTCACTATCGAACAGAAAATCGAACCTTTCACGGATGTCGAGGGCTTAGCTAATTCCGATGGAGCCATCAAGTACGGTGCCAAAAAAGGAGGCGCCACGGCCAACTTTTTCAGGGTGAGTACCTGTACCTATCACGAACATTATTTACAGATAATGTATATTGGTGACTGTTATGACGGCGTGTGAAGGCGTTCGGCTTCACTTCGGCTTGTCGATTTGATTGGTCCCTACTCAAAGAAGACAAAGGACGTGACAGCACTCGATGCCCGGCGCGGGTTACCGCCGACCGTGTGCAAGGGTGCTTAAGGACTTCAGCTCGGCTACATACCTTGGCGCGAGGGATGCCAGAGGGATGCAGCACATTTACCTAGGCCTAGTTGGGGGCAGACAACTACTCGGTGAAATGGGAGCAGATGCCGGCGCAATGAGCTTTATCGCATACTGAGACCTCTCAGGAACTGTGGGCTTCAGAGAGAAGGCGAGGTAGAGCGAGAAATAATCAAGTCGAGTTTTCGAAGACGAATGCATGAAGGGGAAGCCCTGAGTCCATCTTTTATATTGGTTGAACAAGGTAAGGGGAGAGTGGAACAGGTGACGTCAAGTGATGTCACTGTTCCCCATACCTCACCTTACCTACCTGGCATGATGAGTCACTCAGGGTTTCCCTTGTCCTTTATTGGAGAACTAACATGGTTAAGAGTAAGAGTCATTACAGTGACATAAATTAAAGGCCATGCTCGAAAAACGATCTATCTGCAGTTTTTCTCGACGGTTTTGGGGCCAGAAAAATATGCTGCTTCGTTTTTGAGGAGCCACTATCCCTCCGATAGTTATAAATTTGAAAAATCGTACTATTTGACTAGTTGAATAATGAGACTCATATATCATATTTATGTTCCTGAAAAATTATGAAATTTTCATGGAATACAAGTATTATTAGAGAGTTCCTAGTAGGTTTGTTTCGGCTTAAATACGCCATGCCGTATTTAAGTCGAACCAAAACTACTAGGAACTCTCTATTGTCTGATGGCATTTAGGATTTATATTATGTGGATGGAAAGTTATAGGAGAATTTTTCAACAAACTAGAGATAAAAATAGGCATTTGGATAACTATTGGTTGGAAAAACGAGCTAACTTCAATGGCTTGTGGCGCTTCGAGTAAATTGTTTTTAAAATCATATCACATGGTTTCGATCCGTCATTAATCATAGCAGCATACCTTAGTCTCATTGCAGTATACCTGGATTTTGCTTCCGAGTCTACCATGGTAGAGAAACCTTTGTTTTCACTTTTCAAGGTTGAGAAAAATGTTCTCCAATATTAAAATTTCTACTTGCGTTTTACGTTTTAGACCTTTCTGAACAATTTTGGTTACGTGTCTGTCATGAAATTCTTGTTACAGCCATAACTTCTACATTTCCCATCTGATTTCAATGAAATTTTCAGGAATTATGCGAGTTGGGGTAGAGATGGTCCCCTATGAAAATCATGGCCCTCAAATTGAAAGTATTTCGTGCGCATGAGCAAACGTTAAATCCTTGTAACTGCCCTAATTTCTACATTTTCCAGCGATATTCAGAGATTGTGAGGGTTGGCGTGTACCCTATGAGGGTACTGCAAGGTACTTAGAGATTGATGTTTTGAGATTATATACTATGCATCGGATCATCTATACAATCGGGTTATGGATACGAGGAAGCTATGTGCCCACCCACTTGGCAGACTTTTTTTTAAATTTTGAAACAGGAATTTCTGAAACTTTTTTCGAATCCCCAATAATTGTGAAAGCTGCATATAGCTCGTTTTTCGAGCAAGGCAATAAATTATCATTCATAAATTTAATTGAAATTTCTGTATTTTGAACAGGATTCAAATGAGCCTGTATTTCAAAAAATGTACAAGTTCATGCAAGAGAACCCCGATTGTTCGCCGTCCTCCAACGAAGCCGGTGTGACGAGGGTACAAGAAAACACGGACTACGCCTTCCTCATGGAGTCTGCCTCTATTGAGTACGAACAGGAACGGAAATGTGAGCTCACGATGGTTGGCGACTTACTTGATAGCAAAGGTTATGGGATCGCCATGAGACAGAGTAAGTAACAATATAGTTATTCGATTATTTCATGAAGTTTTACAATATTCTGTGATCTGTTACAATCTTTGTTTGAAGATTCATCATACCGAAATGTTTTGAGCCGAAATGTGATCAGACTTCAAGAGAAAGGAAAACTGACCCAACTCAGAGACAAATGGTGGAAGGAAAAACGAGGAGGAGGTGCCTGTAATGTAAGTATTATAGTACTTATTGTAGCTAGTACTTTGAAATTGAAAACTCATTGTACTCAACTCATTGTATTTCAATGTTATAGGCTGAGGAGGAGGGTGGAGCTGCTAGCGATTTGGGACTGGACAACGTGGGTGGTGTGTTCGTAGTGCTTCTTGGTGGCTGTATTTTGTCAGTTTTTCTGGCATTTGGTGAGCTTCTGTGTGATATCTACGGCAGAGATGACAAGGTGAGGGAGTAACAGATTCTTCTCAAGTAGGTCAATTATTGACCTACCTAGCCACAACTACTGACATTATTATTGACATATCTTACCCACAACTATTTTTTCTTGGTTCTTGTTTATTATAAACAAGAACCAAGAAACAATAGTTGTGGCTATGATATTTTAGCTTTTGCGATTTTTTGCATGACTCAATCGGTTGTCAGTCAGTTCCAGCACAAAGAATTTAGTTGTAAAGGTAGTTCATAGAATACGTAATACGAGGGGTACCCACAAAAAATATATATATTTTAATCGACTTTTTATTCATAAATTATGTAATTGACAGGAATTGTTCTGTAGAATGTCTATTGCTTTATTATTTTCAAAAATGAACCATTGAGATCAACCGAGAATTTTCTTTTAACTTCCCTCAAAATTTGTTGGTTTACGTTTCAAGGTACGTAGGATCCAAAAATCGAATAAAAGTGTGGCCGTCCGCCGTTTGTTTCCTTAGTTACCAGGGACCGATTTTGATGAAATTTGGTATAAGGGCACCATTTGGGGTCTAGTAGTCTCCCGAAGCTTTTGGTTGATGTCAGTCACTTTTAGGGGTTGAAAAATAAGGGCTGAAATTTTGAAAACGCCCTAGCTCAAAAACTTTTAACCCTGTATTTTTAGAATTGAATGAGGCCAACCGTTCACTCCCTATGAAAACTTACGGACTGTTATTACAATAAATCAGAAACATGAGTGATTCGCAAAATTGGCCTAATCTCCATTCAAATTTTAGCTGGCCCAAATGCGATCGTGTTTCATTTCTTCGAGTTGTACTAAGTTTTGAGTCCTTAGCAACCAGTAATCAATTTTCCTAATTAAGGCTCCCACAACTATTCATTTCCTCGAATTGAGTATGAAACGTTTATTTCTTCAAATCAAACTTGATTGGGAAGTGAAAATACTGTTGGTGGGTAGTGACAATGGTAAAGCTGTGTTCTTGGCAGGCGAGTGATCTATACAGAAAAATAATAAACCTTTGTGTAATAATTTGCAGAGATTTTGGAATAAATTGAGAATACACCACTAGACAATATACCACTAGAGACGTAAACTCATGTTTTGCATGTGTATTGAATTCAGAATATATGCTTAACAAGGGGTGCTTAGCCCTGATTTTCATAAATTTCCTGCCCTTCTGATCGTAAGAATTTTTGGGTATTCTATTGCCTGCCACATGTGGCCCTTATGGTCATCAAATAATCCTTAATCAAAATCACTTAAGAAAGCTCTCATGATTTATATCTCCCAGCCTTGTTTCAGTTGGGTAAATCCAAAATATTAGTCCAAAACCGTTTTTAAAGGGTGGTTAGGAGAAATAATTTTATTGTGAAAACACTAAATTTCTTCAACAGAAGAATTGTGAAAAGGAATTAAGTGAAGTAAATATCTACCTATTCAAGATTCTCCTTCTTTAGGTAGAAATCAACTGAATTAAGGTTTTCCTTCCGTACCAACAATTTGGTTATGAAATAACTAGGTATTACTGGTAAGTTTTACAACATATTCCCTTCTTTCTACGCTAGGTGAGTTTAGGTGCGAAAAAGAACTGGGTGAAACTACATAGAGTCTGACCGAATCTGAGACGTTCTTTGGTAATTATCACTAATATTGCACCCTTCATTTTTCAAATGGACTTCTTTTGAGATCTAGCTTCCCTTTACAGGTATCATTCAAAGACGAGCTGATCGCTGAGATCAAGTTCATAGCCCGATGTCACGGGACAGTCAAGCCCGTGAGGAAACCCGGAGAGTCCTGTTCGAGTTCCAGCAGTTCCAAATCCCATTCGCACTCCGGATCCAAAACGCGTTCTTCACGGACCCGGACGAGGTCCGGATCGTCGCCGAGCGTCACGCGGTCGCGCTTCTCAGGAAGACTCTTCACAGACCCGCTGAGCCTAGACTGAGAATTATGTAGGTTGTCATATCTAGACCTGTAGCCAGGGAGAAGATTTGGGGCACGAGTCGCAAATAAGAGAAATTCACGAAAAAAATGATAAAATCTGGTTCGAAACATGAAACCCCACATAATTACTTAGTACACCATACTCTTGTCAAAGTGCGAGGAAGTGTCTTACTGTCTTTTGAAAAAAATTCTGAGGAAAAAACAGATTTAATAAATACCTACAGGAGAAGCCTGATCAAACAGCTGGCTTGAACCCCTCTTCACAGCCACACCATCCCTCTCATCGTGACGAGGATCCGACAGAACACGTATAACCCCTGATACAGTAGGTACTTAGTCTCCCATTGTTCAAGTTAACATGTTTTATAACCTAGTTTTTTTTCATTCAAGTAAATATAGTCAGTTTGTCATCAAGTCTACGTGTTCGTCATTAAAGATTCGTTCGGAGAAGCAGTTCTGAACGGTTCGGAGGGCTTGGAGGAGTACAGGCGCCTCTATCTCCTCCCCATTCCAGTTCCGGTTTGATTCTGAACTGGTTCGGGACTGCTTCTCCGAACAGACCATAAAAATATGCAGTCCGCCCATCTCAGGATTCAACACCTACCTAATAGATCAAGAATGAAGTAGACAAGTTAGTTAAAACACCCCCCTCAGATCAGCCTCCTAGGTTAGGGGAAATTTTGCATTACCCAATGAAAATGTAGAGCAACAATTTCAGCGTTCATAAAAATTTGTGATCTTCCCAATTGGAGTACTAAACCTCAGCGACTCTACGTGTGTGCCGATAATAGTGTCTAAAAGGGTATTTGTACTTGAAAAGAAGTGTAAAGAAAATAAATTAGGAATTCAGTAGAAGTTTTCGTAGAAATGAAGAACGGTAGAACTTTATGAAAATATTGTATAAAGTATTCAACTACCTAAGTTTTGTAATTGTTCCATAAATAAATCGTTATTTTTCTACCGCTAGTACAGTATGTAATGTCTACCATATAACCCAGGGAAATAGTTTGAACACGTTGGCTGCGGGAGCCCATTCCCGAGTTTCGCCGTGTCATGAAACGTTTTTTCGAGAAAATCAGCGCCTAATGCAGGTTTTCCATCGCGTCTGCGCGTAATTATGACAAAACACACAACAATAATTGTATTTTTTGGTCAAATTTGATTACCTGTCCATCATCCGGCCCAGGAGAGGAATTTTGCTCGGCGACTGCAGAAACAATGAGTAATGCGCGTATAGACTAGACCCGCACAGCACCAATCTCCGCAGAAAACACCCCTTTTACTGACACTTTCTTCGTCTTCCTCCGAAGTTCAAAGACATTGCTTGGGACTGGAATACTTTCGCGCAGAATTTGTTTAGTTTATGTGGAATATTTGTTAACTAGCGGTAAATCGCGAACAGCTGATCAGGTCGACAGGTGCTCCCTCTACCGGCAAATGCAGTTGATTCGCTCTCAGTCGGTCTTCATCCTCGGCACCTTTCAGTCTTGCGCTCGAATCTTTAGAAAAAACCCGTCTATTTCATCTGTTTTCTTCCTCCTCAAATTGTCAGTTGTTAACTTCGCGCTGTCGTCTTCCTGGAGGAATTTGTGAATTGCGGCCCAGGTATTGCATCTTCATCAACGGGGGCCCCCGTCCTTCACGAGCTCACACGTTGCGGAGGTCAGTGACGAATTTTTTATTACCATATTTGATCATTGTTCTGTTTTCAGATATTTTACGTATTGCTATTCAGATTCTGCGGGGTTAGTTTCTTCATAATTTATCCTCCGGGGTATATTCTGGGCAAGCCTCCTTTTCAGCTCATGTGCCTACCACTTACGCGGGGTCCTCTTGCGGCTCTCTTCGCGAAGGAAATTTTAACCAATCACGTTGTTAAAACGAACCACCAAAATTATTACAGTCCGCTTTTTTAACGACTAATGTCGGTACAGATATAGAAACAATTTATTCTTACTCAGGAGGTGTTGTGGAGCAAAACCAAATGAGGATTTTTTAAAAATGCCTCACATACGAAAATATTCAAGAAAATCGATTCTTCAACTTCAAATGATTGGCAATCGAAAAATATCCCATCGATCGTGGAACTGAAGGTACCAGTTCGTTAAGATATCAATAGAGATCGAGATTCAACATCGATAACAATATTGAAATCGAAATTAGGCTGAGGAGCAATCAAAACCAGTCATGTCAGATGCTTTTCATGATTACTTGTCCATCATCCCGCACACGAGCAGAAACGATTTGATGAACTGTCCTTCGACTCGCACCTGACGTGTTAAGCGGGAACCGGCGATTCCTCCGTCAAAGTGATTGCCCTTCCTTCTGGTTACTCAATTCCTCCCCATCCAGGTATAGGTCAGTTTCAAAGAAAACCACTATGAACTAACGAAGATTTCTTAAAAAGAGGATATAGAATTCGAAGATTGTTAAAAAAAGGCTATAGAAGCGACACCATAATGTACAATGCATGAAATGTACTAACATGTTCAATTTTCAAGGATACCTATGTTAAAACATTGTTCGAAAATTGTTGAAAAAAATGTTCGAAAAATATGTTAAAAAATTGCTATGTTCAAAAATCCTCCCAAATTTACCACTGACACTTTTAGCGAATTGTTAAGGGTTGGAATGTTTTCACTTTTCAAGGTTGAAAAAAAAAGTTCTCCAAAATCGAAATTTTGCGTTTTACGTTTCAGATCTCTCTGGTTAATTTTGGTTCCGTGTCTGTCATGAAATCCATGCCACAGCCATAACTTCCTCAGTCCTCATCCGATTTCGATGAAAAATTTCAGGAATGTGTGGGTTGGCGTGTAGATCGTCCCCTATGGAAATCATCACCCCCGGACTGATAGTAGCCGCTGCACATGCTCAAACGTGTCACATGTGCCACACCCAATTGGCAGACTTTTTTTTGTTGTTCGAGTCTGGAGAGGAGCCTTTTTGGTGTCAAACGTCTTAATGTAGATTTCAGTTTGAAAAGCAATTAAAGCATCGGGAGGAATTGACGAACCTCGGCCCAATAACCTGCTTCCCATCGGGAGGAATCGTCATCTCCCTCGGACCGTTATGTCCAACTTTCAGTTTTACGGGGAGGAATCGCCTGTTACCCGTTTTGAAATACCTAGTACAAGAGTGAATATTTCAATACCTCATCATCAATAATTTCAAAATTAGTTGAAGAATTCGATAATAATAATTGTAATAACATTTATTGTTAATAAAAATTATTATTATTATTCGATAATAATAATTATAATAACAATTATCGTTGAGCTATGACTATCAGGACTACCAACAAAACAGGCTTCGTAACGGTGTCTGACGGTAAAAAAACTGAAATAAACAATTATTACAGTAAATAAACGATTTTTTATTACTTAAAAATTTACAAAACATTCTTCCATCTACATTTTATGTACATAAAATCTTTCATCGTGAGAACTTTAGACCACTCATGGTTTCATTTTGTCGGGTAATAATAATCGTAAGGGTAGGTAATAATAATTTTTTATAACGAAATTTTCTTCAAAAATCAATACAATTCAAACAACGAACATAATTACAAAGATACGATAACAAAAATAGAAGAATTCTGAAGAACGAGGTTACGAATTCAAATAATATTATAATACCTCCCTATCAACACCACCCTACACACGATCTTTCTGATGAAATAAATCAAGAATTCAACGAAATTCAAGTCCCGGAGAGAACATGCGAAGCTTCAAAATTAATAACTATTTAAGGCAAAGAGCATTACGAATTGGCATCATCAAGGTAAACGCTTGCTTTTCTATACAAAATATACATACATAACTAATAATTTACAGGAATATTGTACAGGAATATGGTACATCTGATAAGAACTCTAAATGACTATCGACAAAAATACTCGTAGTAGCATCTAAAAATTTGTAGGTTTGGTTCAAGTTTAAATCTACGTTTATGTACAGAGGTATAATGGCGACTCTCCGCTGAAGGTGACGTAGTTTAGACGCAACTGAACTTGGCACCTGAAAAAAAAATTAAAAAATAAGTAAGTAAATAGAAGGGTTTGCAAAATGGAGAACTCGGTTTACGATCCAAAAATTCGATACAAATAAAACTAAACACGAAGGTTTTTACAACTTCGTCGAAAATGATATATTTTGAAATTAATATTAAAATAATCACTATTTTTACGTGAATGGGATTCAAAACTGGAAAGTAGGTATACTGTGAAAGTAAATCCATTCCACATAAAGATTGCCAGCAGTGCCTCGTGATAAATACGTAGGTAATGAAAATCGATAGGGTAGGTGGGGGTAAGTTCCGCACCTCTCATGATGAGGCTTGTCTCAGTTAGTGAATAATAATAATTCTCTGGCAATTATAGGTCAATTTTGATGATTCCAGCGGCAATCTTTTAGTTTTTCAATTCCTTAAGTAGATGCACTAAACTCACTTTTATTTTTTTTCTTACTTTTGGACTTGAACAAGTGCTTGGGTGGTGACAATGTTGTCACCACAATGTCCTCGTTGCGGGTTAGTCTAATCTCTTACGAACCGGCGCTTCCCCAACATTGTCACCACCCAAGCATTTGTTCAAGTCCAAAAGTAAGAAAAAAATAAAAAGTGATGAAATTTTCAAGGATTTTCTGAATGCAATTAGTGCATCTACCTATGGAACTGAAAAACTGAAAGATTGCCGGTAGAATCATCAAAATCGAACAATAATTGCCAGAGAAAAATGGGAAAACATAACTGAATAAACAGTAAACGAGGAACGAACGGCGACCAACTGAGAGGAGAGTCTAGCCCCCAGAAAGTGTTGTCGGGTTTCAGCGCTACCTACCGCCACTTCAACAAACTACCATTTCTGATATCTTATCAAGTGATCACGCTCGCGACCCATATTACCGTCTAGAGATGGGCGAAACGGTTACATTTGCGTATTAGGTTCCACTGTTACCGCTCTGGTTGGGTAATAGGTTCCAATAACCTGTTATTTATTAATAGGTTATCTCAGGGACCTTCTCAGAAGCTCATTCTGACATACCATTCCAAGGTATCGTGTTCATGATTTCTACTTTTCGTTCCCGACCTACGTTCGTTTGTTTATCATGTTATATTGTTATTCCATTCCAAAGTATCATTCTGTTGATCTCTAGTTTTTGTTTCCTACCTAAGTTGGGGTTTCTATCAAGTTATTCCTGACATATTTACGTGTTAGTGTATTTTCACTCTTTTTCGATTAAAAAACCGAAGCTATTGTTCTAGCTCCACACATTTTGGAGCCTTCCCTGGAACGTTATTTAGTAACAGGATTATTTTGGTAATAGGTTCCAAGCGGAATTAACGAAACCCGGTAACAGGTTATTTTTAACTGTTACGTTAAATACTGCCCATCTCTATTACCGTCGCTCCTCTAACTTTCAGTTATCCCAAGATTATAAACTTGCAGTTATCTCCACTGTAATAATGCATTCTGCTTTATTCGTCACTCCAAAACACAAAAATGCAATAACAAGTTCCTTTTCCTCGCAATTTAAAAAGGCAGGGAAGTAGACCCGCCAAACTTAGAAATGAGCGATAAAACCGAGGTAAGCCTACTTTTCAGAAATGCCACTTGACCACGCTCACATCGAGCTGATAAGGATGGTAGTTCGCTGAAGTGGCGGTAGGTAGCGCTGAAACCCACAACACTTTCTGGGGGCTAGACTTTCCTCTGACTGAGACCCCCTTAAAGAAAAAATATCAGATACTTTCATGGTACTTTCCCAGTAGCGGCGGATTCTCAGGGATGGTAACCAAGAGTCTTAAAAAAACGAAGAAAAATGTTTGCCAAGTGGGTGTGGTACATAACTTCCTCGTATCCATAACCCGACAGTATAGAAGATAATCCGATGCATTGCAGCTAATCTCAAAACATCAATCACCTCATAAAGGGCCATCTACACGTCAACCAGCACAATCCCTGAAATTTTCATCGATTTCCGATGGGAAACGTAGAAGTTATGACTGTTATAAGGAAATTTACGTTCGCGCATGCGCAGTGGCTACTATCAGTTCGAGGGCGATAATTTTCCTAGGGGGCCATCTACACATCAACCCCACAATCCCTGAAAATTTCATCGAAGTCGGAAATAACTTTGTAGAGTTTTGTCCGCTACAAGGATTTCGAGACAGACAGACAGACGAAACACAAATTATTCAGGAAGGCCTAAAACGTAAAACGCGAGGAAAATTTTAATTTTGGAGAACATTGTTTTTTCAACCTTGAAAGTGAAAACGGTTCTAACAATTTTTGGTTTATTATTTTCAATAATAAGCCTTTGGAATCGAGCAAGAAAAAAAAATTTTTAACCCCCCCTCAAAATTTGATGTTTTACGTTTCAAGGTACGTAGAATACGAAAATCGAATAAAAAAATATTTCCGTCCGTCCGCCGTACGCCGTCCGCCGTACGCGGCACTTTTCTTAGCAATACTGGACCGATTTGGTTCAAATTTGGTATATGGGCTCCATTTGGGGTCTAGTTGTGCCTCGAAGCTTTTGGTTGATGTAGGTCACTTCTAAGGGGTGAAAATTAAGGGTTGAAATTTTCAAGAGTGCGCTAGCTCGAAAACTCTCAAAATAAAGGTATCGTTTTTTCACCAATTTTAAATAGTATTGAATTTTTAAAAATTTTTGAGACCACCCGGAGCTCTGTAGGACAAACCGTTCGGTCCCTACGAGTACTTGAAGGTTTTCCTTCGATAAAACAGAATCATGAGTGTGAATCGCAAAAGAGGTCTAATCTCCATTCAAATTTTATCGGACTAAAATGCGATCGCTGTTCATTTCTTCGATTTGTATACAGTTTTGCCTTCTGCGTAACCAGTAATCAAATTTCCCTATGAAGCTTTCTATTTTTCCAATCGAGTGTGAAGCGTTTAGTTCTTTCTAATAAACTTGATTGTGAAGGTGTGAAGCCAGTATGGTGTGGTAGGTAGTACCTAGCTGGTAGGTAAAAAAAAACGTCTGCCAAGTTGGGTGGGCAGTATAGCTTCCTCACTCATTGTAACATGGACGTATAGAATCAGTTGGCAAAAACTCGGCGCTGCGCGCCTCGGCGTGCACCCCCGGATGATTTCCGCTTAGAGCCTAATGGCTAAAATGTGACATACCTTGAAAAGGTTTTTGCTCCCTCTCCCTCTTTATCTTTCTTCCACTGTAATATTTAAGCTCACTCAGCTGATCAGTGACCACTCAGGCACCTTCAGCATTCTCCATTGACCCTGCCTCTCAAATTCCAGCTTCCTGCGTTCAACAGGAGAGACAATGGCCTTGGAGCTCACTCAGCTGATCTGTGATCACTCAGGCGCCTTCAGCATTCTCCATTGACCCGCCCTCTCAAATTTCAGGTTCCTGCGTTCAACAGGAGAGGAAATGGCCTTGGAGCTCACTCAGCTGATCAGTGACCACTCAGGCACCTTCAGCATTCTCCATTGACCCTGCCTCTCAAATTTCAGGTTCCTGCGTTCAACAGGAGAGGAAATGGCCTTGGAGCTCACTCAGCTGATCAGTGATCACTGAGGCGCCTTCAGCATTCTCCATTGCATGCGCAGCGGCTATTGCTTGACCAATTTGATTGAAACTTATAGGGTGTCTCTTAGAAGTTAGTCCCTAACTAACCTCCAAATTTGAGCAAAATCGGTTCATTAGAAACCGAGATACCGAGGTTCCAGAAAATTCACGTTTGCGCATGCGCACTCGCTCCTATTGGTCCGGAGGTGCTGAAATTTATAGGGGACCGTCTAGGACCTAACCCGCACAATCCCTGAAAATTTCATCAAAATCGGACCACAGGTTAGTATAGTTTTGCCCGGGACAAGGATTGACCACAGACAGACAGACAGACCGACAGACCGACAGACAGACAGACAGACAGACACGGAACCAAAATTGTTCGGGAAGCTCTAAAACGCAAAAAGCAAGTGGAAATTTTGATTTTGGAGGACATTTTTTTTTTTCACTTCTTTCACGAATACAAAGCTTCCCTACCTTCGGTAGTGAGGAAGCAAAAAGTTGGTAGGTAAAAAAAATGTTGGTGGGTAAAAAACGCTGCAAATCTTTGCTCAAAGGCTTCTTCAGTCTTCAGATCACTGATCAGCTGAGTGAGCTCCGAAGCCATTTTCAATCCTTTTGAATGGAAGTGCTCTTCCAGGCGTCTCCAGCATTCGAGGAGATCTTCTTCACTCTTCAGATCACTGATCAGCTGAGTGAGCTCCAAAGCCATTTTTACTCCTATTGAATGGAAGTGCTCTTCCAGGCGTCTCCAGCATTCGAGAAGATCTTCTTCACTCTTCAGATCACTGATCAGCTGAGTGAACTCCAAAGCCATTTTTACTCCTATTGAATGGAAGTGCTCTTCCAGGCGTCTCCAGCATTCGAGATCTTCTTCACTCTTCAGATCACTGATCAGCTGAGTGAGCTCCGAAGCCATTTTCAATCCTATTGAACGCAGGAAGCGGAAATTTGAGAGGGAAGGTCAAGGGAGAATACAGATGGTGGTAGGTGCTACTGATGGAGAACCAGTGATCTATACAGAAGGGTGATCTATACAGAAAATAATAAACCTTTGAGCAATGATTTGCAGCGTTTTTGATGTTGGGTTAGCTTATAATTTCAAATGGAATACATTTGAACCTGCAGGAACTTACCTCCACCCACCTACAGGAGAAATGATTTGAGGAGCCTAAACAAAAACTTAAACTTAAAAAACAGTAAATAAAAAATAAAAAGAATCAACTTTACCTTCACCAACGTTTACATGAATATGCACATATATAACGGTGTTGCTAACTACAATAATCGATGCAACATGATTATGAGAAAAGCCGTGCAAGATTTGAAAAAGTAGAACGCAAGACATTACTTTTTTGTCTTCTTGCTTATATGAAAAACTACTTGTTGCCAATCCTGCAGAATTTTGACGATTAAAAGGGAGAATCAAGAAGTTGTTCACAATTTAAATAATCTTGAGAAAGTTGTTGAAAGAATTGGAGTTTGGTTATTGCCTAATTTTTTGGACAGTCGATGGTTTTTGTTCGGATAGTATACCTTATGATGGAAAGAGAATCGACGACCCTTCAGTAACAACGAAGCAACTCCAAAATAGACTTTTTGAGTTAACTCACGTGGTACCTACCTGTCTGCTAGGTAGTTCTGGAAGTTTTTTGCATCGCCACTGGATAGGGGGAGTTTACTGCCGTAAAAAGTAAAAACAGCTTGGGAAAACACGGGGGGGGGGGGGGAACCCAAACATGGAACATGTTTTAGCCACATTTAGTGCAGATCCTTTAGTCGTAGGTAAGTATAATACAAAAGTTATAATTATCCAACACATAATATAATTACATGTGTTGGAAAAGGCGCGTTTTCGCTGTGTCGGAAAAGGCGTTTGATCAGAGTGTTTAAAACGCGAGTGACCGTCGCGCATCCCCTTTCCGCGTAGCTACCCTAGGGCAATAACACGTTCCATTTAAAAAATTTTGGAAAAATTCAAAACCCTCAGGTTGAAAAATCAAAAGGGCTTGAAAGAATGTTTCGACATTTGACGTGCAGGAAAAACAGCTCACCTAAGAGCCTTTGGAAGGAAAAGAGCTGATGGAAGTATTGCAGCACGCCTTGGCCAGGTTATTCGCTATTTAATGTTGAGGCAAAACCACTCATCTACAGTTGCTCAAAATTCTTCGATCAGTCCCTAAGCTGAGCAGTATTCGACTTCGGTCTCAAGCTGTTCTTCCTTTTGAAAAAAGATTTACCTCATAAACGACAATTATGGAGTTGGCTCGTTGTTGCTGCAGGATCTTCAATTATAATAATTTCAGTAGATTTCAATAAAGAAAGAAGGGATTGAGGTGAGCTCACTGAGTTTTGATCATTGACTAATGACATAAACTAACTATGAGGTAGTGGTAAAACCCATTCGTGATAATACCACGTGTTTGTTGTACTTTAAGCAAGGTAAGACCGATAAGACATCGCAGTTTGAATATACCAAGCAGAAGTAAATTTTCATGATCACCAGGACGGGCAACAGGACAACACAAGGAAGATGCCACGAACACCATAAAAAAGAGGACACGCACAAGCAAACCTCAGCTATCGTTTGAATCCCTGACCTGTGTCGTAGTTAGGTTGAGAAGATTTCTTTGGAAAAAACCACCCCCTTTCTCCGTCATCGCGGGAAATCCCTTGAGGGGGAGGCATTCCTTCTCTATGAATTTGAGGTTTGATTTAGGAAGAGATAGAAGTACCATCGTCACTGGAGTAGCAGTTGTGACAATGAAGCTTGTTGTTACGGACTCGAACGTCCGTGCCCATGAGGCCGTCGCCGAGCTGGAGGCAACAAACGCAGCATTTGAAGCATTCGATGTGGTAAAAGAGTTGCAGGCTCTCGATGATCATAGCGGCTCCACGACCTGAAGTAGTCAATTGATACAACACTGTTAACCACATAAGCGCAATAATAAAAACATTACATTCCCACCTAGTACAACAGTTTGGTCCAGATTTAGTGTTATACGTTTAGTTGATACGTAGTATCAACTTGGAAATTTGAACCATTTCAAAAATTTGAATCAGAATTATAATTGTGTCTCACCAAGTTCATCTCCACAATGAGAACATCTCTTCTTTCCACTGACACTCAGCATTTTGTCCTTGGCACCGTCAAGTTTGCTTGGAGTGTGGTTATAGTAATCCATGTTATTAGCTTCATGCCTGAACAATGAAAGGACGATAAATTCGACATTGATAGAAAGAGACAGAGCCAGATATAGTATGAAGGCGTTGAATTGAACCCGGAAGGGAAAATCAATCAAAGCCTGATTCTTTCCTTGACACTGGATGACACTCACGAGGCAGACAAACATAGACTGATATTTTTCGTCGTAATTTAAAACCTAAATTTAACACAATTATAACATTGATAGCTTCGTTGCACCTTCTCCTATTATTGTTGTTGTTGTCGTTCATCCTTTGCACCCTCTGAGTCAAAGTCTGTATAATTGCATCAGGAAGAGGTTTGCCTTTAGGTTGAGGAGCGGTCTGCAAAGAAAAACCAAATTACTACATCGAATTTATTTACATTTAAAATCACAATACAGAAAAGTGGGATCGCCCCCAAGAAATTTTACACAAAACTAACCCTTTGTTGAGGTTGAGGTGGAGGTTGAGGTTGGGTGGGGTATGCAGGATGGTGAGCTGGCACCTGATTCCAGTTGTTCTCTGGGTAATATTGACTATTTTGCTGTTGCTGCAGCTGTTGTTGTTGCTGTTGCCATTTAGCGTTATTGGCGGAAGGATGAAGTTGCTGCATGGGGACAGGCCGCTGCTGCTGAATGGCTCCCATCTGTCTCTGGTGCTGTTCAGTTATCCTACGGTGCTCCGCCTCCTGCAAATCACCATCAATGGAATGAACTCTTTACAAGATTTTAGGTATATAAACAGACGTTTAATAAAACGATATGGCTGGCTCTATAGTGGCAGCCCGGTCGGTCAAATTCAATCAGAAAAGACCAGTCCAGAAAAAATCAAAATTTCAATTTTCGCCAGACCAACACAGGTCCTCAGCAGAATATCCTTGGGATAGCAGAGGAGGGCATACAAGCTTGTTTTATTCTGCCACGTCCAGATTTAACAGACCAGTTCAGAACGTATGGTCTGAAGAAATTTTGCTTCTAATATAGGAGCAAACTAACACATTAGAGGAGGATATCACATACCTAGCCTAGTGTACTCACTTATAAGTATTATCATGTTTACCTGGATTAGCCAATGCTGGTAGTTGCAGTTGTCTGGTCGAGGTTGCTTTCGTTTGGCTTGGGCCTGCCACGTGTCGTTGGAGATCAATCGGCTCCTTGGGGCGGCACTGAGAGCTTGCAGTGTCTGTCGGGTCATCTGCTGACTGCAAGGACCACTGCTAGAATACAAAACTCGGTCATTCAAAACCTTATTTTTTTAGTTTTGAAACAATAATATTGCTACATGGCTACAATAAAGTTACATGAATTACACGCATTGTCCACCTACTTCTGAGGCTGAATGGAGACACTGAGAGGCAACTGCTGAGTTGGGGGTGGCGGAGGTGGACGTCTAGGTTGGATGGGCGGCTGGGCTTCTTGGAGATCGGGCATAGATCGCCTGTGCAAAGCCTTCATCTGGTCCGCGCGCCTCAGGTCCTGAAGGGACTTCCGGTGAATGACATCTCTCATCTGAGATGCATCCAAGGCCTCCCTGGACTTGACTTCCTGGGCCATCATAGGCCAATCCTGCTGAGGCGGAGGGACCGGTCTTTTCATTTCTTGCACATGCATGGCAGGGCTAATAAGCACGTTCTGGTAGGTCTGCGAAAACGTTACGATCAATAAAATTGTTGCAACCAGTGGTTCAATGGCAGAGAAAAAGTAAGCTCCGAGAAGAAAATGATATTAACAAATAACAGTTTGAATGAACAGGTACGCACATAATCTTGAATAAGAGATTTACAACAAAGAAAGAGATTTCCTCATTTGATGCTAATAAAAGTGCTTTAATATATAGAACGTGGAACAACAAAAATATTAGTATTGTGACAACCTGGTCACCTGATGAGATTATTAGAAGTTCACCTGAGGTTACCTGAGGAGTTGTTTCGCACTGTACCAACAGTACCCCAATTGACTACACGTTACGCAGTCAAGCTACGTCAGGATTTGAAGGAGGTTCGGGAACTTGCATGCGACACAATGAGAATTCAGATGCGAAGGCAGAAAGAAAGGTTTGACCGAAATGCCAAGCAGCCTCCGTTCAACAAAGATGATTGGGTGTGGGTTCACGACCCTAAACGGACAGTAGGAAAATGCCCGAAGCTACAACCCCAATGAACTGGACCCTGGATTAAAACAAAAAAGAAAAAAGACGTTCTCTTTGAAGTTTGGATTGATAGGACAAATAGGCTCCTCAGCGCAAACCGACTCGCAAGAGCAGATCCAACGTCATGATGCGGTTGCCAAGCAGATAGCAGGTGCCTTGACATCTAGCAGCTGGGATGTTGAAAGGGAGAGATTATACCACATGCCAAGTGACCAGGGTAAGAAGCCTGACATTGTTGCCGTCAAGCCCCACAGGTCTTGCATTATCCTGGATGTCCAAGTTGTCAATGGCAGCATGGACATGGAGCAGACCTGGCGGGCTAAGATAAGCAAGTATGATAGAGATGATTTACGGCAAGCAGTGTCAGAGCTAAAAGGAGTGGAACCCAACAACATCAGGGTTATGACTGCAACCTTGTCGTGGCCCGGAGTGTGGAGCAGGAAAAGTGCCACGGAGTTGCGCGAGTTGGGCATCTCAGTAGGTGTACTACGTGGTGTCACCAGACGCGTACTGCTCGGCTCATATTCAAACTGGTGATCATTTTATAGAGGCACTTCCCTTCATCCCTCTCTCCCACCTCTATGTTCCTCATCATCTCTCATTCCTGGGGCCGGCGTTGGGTGAGTCCTGGGCGTCCTCCCGATTATATTTGATTTATTTATTTATTTTGTTTTATGGCGTGCCCCCTCCGTCAGATAGACCTTTAGTCTTTGAGGGGTTGAAGAAAAAAAAAAAATTATACCCCAGAACTTGGTGAAGAATTGAGAGAAAGAGGTGGAGGGGGTAATGTGACGACCTGGTCACTTGATGACATTATTAGAAGTTGTTGATAGTTACGTTGTCTGAAAAACTGGTTGGCTTATATTGAATTTTAGACTTGATGTGTTAAAATAGTTAGGTTGTTAATTTGTTGGAAATATGGTGCCTGCTGGTATTCAAACATCGATTTCTGTACAGTATTATTGATATAATCTATAGGATGAAAATAAAGCATCTTGTGCTGTTATTCCTCACAAATTCCATTACCTCAGGACATATTATCAGAGCTTAGTAGCAGGAGATCAGTAAGAGGGGACCTACTAGGAGGGACCAGCATGAATCCTTGTGCATTATATTGCCCGCCATTGGGACTGCTCTCTACTGATTTTGACTGCTAAATGAGGAAAACATACTTCGATAGGTCTCCGTTGAACAAGTTCCTGCCTACAGGATACTGGCTCAAGTCGGTAGATCTGTTCAGCTCTATCAGGTTGAGGGGGGTCGGGTCTGGGCGGCTGGACGTTGTGTTGTTCGACATGGTAGTCCTCGGTTATCAGCCCATTTGTGTTCTCCCATTCGTATCGCTCTTTTTTCGCTTCGAGTTCTCTAAGTTTCATGGCCAAAGTTTCACCTGGGAAAATTCACAATGATTCCAACTTAATCAAGTATAGTAAAAATTCACAACTAGGTACTATATAATAATACATAATTAAATAACAGACCAGAGTCGACTCAAAAGGTCGTGACTTCGATAGGACTCACCTAGTTTGAGTTTGTTTTCCATGTCTTGTTTCCTGATTTTCTCCTCTTCCTCCAAAGTTTCAATAATTTCGCGTTCTTTCTTCATTATTTCATCTTCTTCAGAGGTTGTACTTTGATTTCCATAAACCTGAAACCAACGAAACAGTTGCCCAATGCATTCCACGGGAGGAACAGCTTTATCAATGAAATTTGAACACAATTAGAGTACGATTTGTAAATGTAAGTTTCTAGGAAGGCAGAGCTGATTCAGATGACGGAATGGTGAGGGAAACGTTAATGTTGAATAGTCCTCCCCTTTCAGTGAAGCTCCCAATATAAGATAATGTGGTCAGTACTTTAGTGATTCTACAACTAATTTGTAACAAAAAATGACTAATAACATATTTTTTACTGAACATAAAATTCCACTTTTTTTTACATTTCAGACTAATTTGTAACAAAAACGCTGCAAATCATTGCTCAAAGGTTTATTATTTTCTGTATCGATCACCCTTCTGTATAGATCACTGGTTCTCCATCAATAGCACCTACCACCATCTGTATTCTCCCTTGACCTTCCCTCTCAAATTTCAGCTTCCTGCGTTCAATAGGATTGAAAATGACTTCGGAGCTCACTCAGCTGATCAGTGATCTGAAGAGTGAAGAAGATCTCCTCGAATGCTGAAGACGCCTGGAAGAGCACTTCCATTCAATAGGATTGAACATGGCTTCGGAACTCACTCAGCTGATCAGTGATCTGAGGAGTGATTAAGATCTCCTCGATTGCTGGAGACGCCTGGAAGAGCACTTCCATTCAATAGGATTGAAAATGGCTTTGGAGCTCACTCAGCTGATCAGTGATCTGAGGAGTGAAGAAGATCTCCTCGAATGCTGGAGACGCCTGGAAGAGCACTTCCATTCAATAGGATTGAAAATGGCTTCGGAGCTCACTCAGCTGATCAGTGATCTGAGGAGTGATGAAGATCTCCTCGATTGCTGGAGACGCCTGGAAGAGCACTTCCATTCAATAGGATTGAAAATGGCTTTGGAGCTCACTCAGCTGATCAGTGATCTGAGGAGTGAAGAAGATCTCCTCGAATGCTGGAGAAGCCTGGAAGAGCACTTCCATTCAATAGGATTGAAAATGGCTTTGGAGCTCACTCAGCTGATCAGTGATCTGAAGAGTGAAGAAGCCTTTGAGCAATGATTTGCAGCGTTTTTTACCCACCAACATTTTTTTTACCTACCAACTTTTTTTTACCTACCAGCTAGGTACTACCTACCACACCATACTGGCTTCACACCTTCACAATCAAGTTTATTAGAAAGAACTTGATTGGAAAAATAGAAAGCTTCATATGGAAATTTGATTACTGGTTACGCAGAAGGCAAAACTGTATACAAATCGAAGAAATGAACGGCGATCGCATTTTAGTCCGATAAATTTTGAATGGAGATTAGACCTCTTTTGCGATTCACACTCATGATTCTGTTTTATCGAAGGAAAACCTTCAAGTACTCGTGGGGACCGAACGGTTTGTCCTACAGAGCTCCGGGTGGTCTCAAAAATTTTTAAAAATTCTATACTATTTAAAATTGGTGAAAAAACGATACCTTTATTTCGAGAGTTTTCGAGCTAGGGCACTCTTGAAAATTTCAACCCTTAATATTCACCCCTTAGAAGTGACCTACATCAACCAAAAGCTTCGCGGCACAACTAGACCCCAAATGGAGCCCATATACCAAATTTGAACCAAATCGGTCCAGTGTTGCTAAGAAAAGTGCCGCGTACGGCGTACGGCGTACGGCGTACGGACGGAAATTTTTTTATTCGATTTTCGTATTCTACGTACCTTGAAACGTAAAACATCAAATTTTGAGGGGGGGTTAAAATTTTTTTTTTCTTGCTCGATTCCAAAGGCTTATTATTGAAAATAATAAACCAAAATGACTAATAACATATTTTTTACTGAACATAAAATTCCACTTTTTTTACATTTCAGACGAAGGGGGAGGGTGGGGGAGGGGGTAGGTAAATTTTCCCTAGTAGATTTTTTCACCAAAAAAATCCTATAAAAAATTCGGTTGACATCAGAGAGAAAGGAAATGCTACGCTCTGCCCAACGGTATCCTCATATTTATACTGAGTTACTTATGAAAGTTACAGTCGTTTTAGTGATACGAGGTTGAAATCACGAAAAACCTTAAATCCGAGAAAGTCGGATTACCCATGGAGTACCACTGACCAAATTATCTGGTACACCCGATGCTTAGAATAATAGTGAAAGTTCATGGTGATCTCACACGACAATTATTGTTTGAACATGCTCTTATCACTGAGACCATACGTTGGATACTTTGTCAGGAAGTGGGTAAGGGCTAAGCTCCACTCAAATATGGTAATTTACATTGGCCGATTTTCTTCTCCTATGCTGAACTAAACAAACCTCGCTGTCGTTGCGGCTGTGACTCCACGTTTCTGGGATTTTTGGGTCGAGCTCGACTCCCGAATCTCTGCTCTCCTGGTTCGAATCGCTTTCCGAGCAAATAGACTGGCGATACATCTGCCTCTCGATCCTTCGCTCTTCTGCCAGCAGAGCAGTCATATCCGGAGGTCTCACGAGCTCCATTTCTGCCGAATGGGAAAGAATATTAGTCAAATACGAGACACTAATTGATTTTTTTTCCATTTCTCTAATCCAAATGTTGGTTTAAACAAAAAGGTATGAACGAGACTGATATTTTTCAACAATAGGTGATTTTTCGATTGGGTGATATTCATGCGACAAGCTTGTAAGTTCAATTATGAGACGTATGAATACCATGTAATGATTCAGCTCTAGCAGTATAATAACAAAAATATACACAGTAAATAACAGCACACAGATAGATCTAAGTGATTCAGGATGCTTCAATAAGTGAAATTTGCTAACAGTTATTTCAACGGCTGTTAGATATTGTGTAAAACCTAAGTGCGCCTCAGCTAGAGGAAGAGCCATAATTTCAGAAGTACAAATATATTCATGCAAGATCATGCATATTTAAAGTAATATTCTTACTAGTGTTGAGTTGAATTAGGAAAAAGGTGGAATAAATCTGTACGTAAACGTACACGTACCCTTCAATTGTGAAGTTTTACTACAGTGTCCTCAGACAAAGAATTTTTAACTATCGGGACTGGGGTCATCCAAAAATATATATGCAGTTACTGCCTAGCTTTCGGAAAATGTACTTCCATCATCAGGGCTCAATGGTCACCAACCAACCCTAATTCTCCATCCGGTTCTCACTCGAATAGCGATGAACCAAAACAGATCAAAAACTATCAATGTAAATACAGGGTTACGATAGGCATGACTTCAGGGTTCGATTCTACAAGGTATTTCCAACAAAAATGTCTCTTAGCAATTTTTTCTTAACCCACTCAAAATGCCTTTTTTCTTCACTTCAAAGTTTTTTTCTCGCCCTTACGTCATTAAAACTGCCATAACTCCTGTTATTTACCAAGTAAATTCAAATTTGAGGATATCTTTGGAAAGAGTGTTAAATTTCCAAGCTACCTGGTGTATAACCAAAATCTTTTAGCAATAAACCATTTCTAAAAAATCAAGTCAAAAACTTCACTTTTTTCCCGAAATATGACTCTTTTTAAATCAAATGTTCACTATGAATCATTGACTATTTCGACAGGCCCTCTTCGGGAAAAAATGATCAAATTATCAGCTTTCCAACGGTCTATCAATTTTCCTTTTTAAAATTCAAATTGGAAGAGTAGAACAAGTTTGAATGCCAAAAAACGTGTGTTTTACAATAAAATCGAATGTTTTAAGCGGTTTATGGTCCCCTTCGATCTCAAGATGACTTGACGATTTTGGTATCATTTCCTATGTGATTTTTTACGCTGAATCCAATGGTGATACTTCCGAATAATTCTGACTGCTAGAGGGTGCATTTTTCGAAGAAAAGTTTCGTTTTTTGTACATAAAATCATCGAACGGATGGAAGATCGAACACCGCGTAAAACATTGAATTTTCTGGTAAAACTCACGTTGCATTCAAACTTGATTTACTCTTCCAAGTTGAATTTTTTTTAAAACTTCATAGACCGTTAGAAAGCTGACAAATTGAGCATGTTTTTTCCGAAGAGCGCCCATCGAAATGGGCAGGGATTCAGAGTGAAAACTTTGGTCAAAGAAAGTCTAGTTTCAAAAAATGTTAGAGTTTGCTTTTTGACTTGATTTTTTAAAACTATTTCATTACTGAATGATTTTGGTTTTGCTCTGGGCAGCTTGAAAATTTAACGCTCTTTCCAACGGTGTAGTCAGATTTGAATTTGCATGAGAAATAAGGGAGTTATGACCATATCAGTGCTGTAAGGTCAAAAACTCGAAAAAGAAACTTTGAAGTGGGAAAAAGGAATTTTTAGAGGGTTAAAAGAAAATCGCTAGGAGACATTTTTTGTTGGAAATACCTTGTAGAATCGAACCCTGAAGTTATGGCCATCTTAAGTGTAGACACTCTGTATAGCAACAGGCTCTCAACAAAAACAATAGATTTAAAATTTTTAGCGTATAAATAGATAACAGGCAGAACTGTGGTAATAATTCAAAAAACTACTTATGGCGAAACTAAATTTTGGAAATAAAACCAAAATACTCGAAGTATATTTTCCGAAAGCCAGGCAATAACGGCGTACATATTTTTGGATGATTCCAGTCCCGATAGTTGACAATTCTTTATACCGTGGGTCGATACACACAACATCCTCAGACAAATTTAAACATATTCTTTATTTAATACTATATTCACACAGACATATTACCATGGTGTAGTGTATATTAAAAGGTGACGGCCTGACATCTACTTATGTCATCCCAAACATTGAAAGTAGTTCATAGAAGCCAGTTTGAACAAAAATGTGAGCAGAAATAAAACATTATTAATCATTTTGGTGAGCGAAATTAGTGATTAAAAATCAAGAGGAAGTAGAACTCACAATTTCCATTTTCTTGGGTACAAAATAAGTAAGATGGAATCAACAAGGTGGAGTATACTAAACTCTGCGAAACATGGCTAAGTTGGCATTGATAAATACATGAGTTAGTATGTATATACTGAAAAACGATTAACATGATTCTCATCGAATAGGATAGGGTGAAGAATATCGACTACCAAAGTACGAGTACCTACCAGGTTCAAGATAGCTGTCATCGTCGTTCCCTTCAATACCAAGGAAAGAAGAGCGCTTCTGTCGGATTTCTTTCTTAATTCTTTTGGTGGAGTCGAGCCTTCTTAAGGAAACCTGTTGAACGGAATATGGACGAAATAAAAACAGAGGACACATTTTTAATGAAACAAAGTACTTTCTCATGGTATAGGAAGTTGTTATAGTTACGTGTGGTTTAGGTTCAGGAACTTCTTCGTCGCTCAGATCGGTCGGAGGGGGTGGAGGTTTTTCTTTGGGCGGTTCCAGTCCAACTGGGTTCAAATTGAAAAGACAATCCTGAGGTGTTTCTGAGTACATGTCCATAACAATACCCTTGAACTGAAAAAAAAATTCGATCAGGTTCCCAACAAGAAGAACACAAACTAAGGAGTACTTAAACCATTCCTGGGAACCACCAAAAGCTGCTTACAGAACGTGTTTAACAACTGGGAAAGAAATGAGCGAGTAGAATACTGGCAGAACCTCCCAGGCCTGAGACAGGCAAAACTGTTTGTGAAGTTCTCTAAAAAACGGGCAAAAGAACTTATAGCTATGCCTGAGGAGGACATCAGAATACTTGTGGGTCTGCTAACATGTCACTGCCCACTTCCCTATCACCTAAAGAAGATAGGCAAAATAACAACGGACATCTGCGACATGGAAACGGAAGATGCCGAACACATCATGTGCCACTGTGAAGCACTGGGTCGAGCTAGATACACAATCCTCGGAAGTGATATCTTAGCTCCTGACACCATCTCTAAGGTGGCATACACCGATCTTCTCTGCTTTGCCAAAAAGTGGTGAGAAGGGGTGTTCAGTAAACCCTTCTTATTGGGCTAACAGCCTGGAGGCAGTCCACAATAGATCTTGTTGGTCGCAGTGGAAGGAGTTTGTACATCAACTCATTTAAGACTACTTAAGACTTTTTTACTTTATAAAATAAAAAAAGAAAGGAGTACTTCAGACCAGTACGAACCAATGGGAAAGTTGCTTCAATAACTTTTAACACCAGGAATACCAAAGGGGAAAAAATTACCGTAGACGAAAATGCCTAAACAAGTGAAGCCTCTGTCAAAAAACGCTGCAAATCATTGCCCAAAGGTTTATTATTTTCTGTATAGATCACCCTTCTGTATAGATCACTGGTTCTCCGTCAATAGCACCTACCACCTTCTGTATTCTTTCTTGACCTTCCCTCTCAAATTTCAGCTTCCTGCGTTCAATAGGATTGAAAATGGCTTCGGAGCTCACTCAGCTGATCTGTGATCTGAAGAGTGAAGAAGATCTTCTCGAATGCTGGAGACGCTTGGAAGAGCACTGATCAGCTGAGTGAGCTTCGAAGCCATTTTCAATCCTATTGAACGCAGGAAGCTGAAATTTGAGAGGGAAGGTCAAGGGAGAATACAGAAAAAGTTGGTAGGTGCTATTGGTAGAGAACCAACGATCTATACAGAAGGGTGATCTATACAGAAAATAATAAACCTTTGGGCAATGATCTGCGGCGTTTTTTACCGACCAACATTTTTTTCACCTACCAACTTTTTTTTTACCTACCAACTATTGGTAGGTATTACCTACCACACCATACTGGCTTCACAGATTCACAATCAAGTTTATTGGAAAGAACTAAACGCTTCACACTCGATTCGAAAAATAAAGAGCTTCATATGGAAATTTGATTACTGGTTACGCAGAAGGCAAAACTGTATACAAATCGAAGAAATGAACGGCGATCGCATTTTAGTCCGATAAAATTTGAACGGAGATTAGACCTCTTTTGCGATTCACACTCATGATTCTGTTTTATCGAAGGAAAACCTTCAAGTACTCGTAGGGACCGAACGGTTTGTCCTACAGAGCTCCGGGTGGTCTCAAAAATTTTTTAAAATTCAATACTATTTAAAATTGGTGAAAAAAAATACCTTTATTTCGAGAGTTTTTGAGCTACGGCACTCTTGAAAATTTCAATCCTTAATTTTCACCCCTTAGAAGTGACTGACATCAACCAAAAGCTTCGCGGCACAACTAGACCCCAAATGGAGCCCATATACCAAATTTGAACCAAATCGATCAATGCTAAGTGGCAAAAGTACGGCGTACGGCGTACGGCGGACGGACGGAAATTTTTTTATTCGATTTTCGGATTCTACGTACTTTGAAACGTAAAACATCAAATTTTGAGGGGGGGTTAAAAAATTTTTTTTTCTTGCTCGATTCCCAAGGCTTATTATTGAAAATAATAAACCAAAACACCGCTAAAATCAAGGGAGGCTGAGCAGCAGCTTCCTACCCTTGACTCAAAAACTGACCGAATTCACACTGCTGTGTTCTGGCGAAGCGTAAAAGAAGTCTCAGCAAATATCATCAAAGAACGACAACAGGTAGAGTTGTAGGCGCCCTTGTGACCTCACGTTGCAACATGGCTGCCCCCATGTACAGATAGCCCCTACGTTAAAAATTTCCATCTTCCTTCAATTTTCTAAATTTTTTGGATATTTTTTTGAGCAGCAAACCATGGTTCTGTTACATATCAGTGAAACCTACATCGAAAATTTTTTTTAAATGTGAGGCAAATGCCCCATTGTATAGTGGATCCGATGCATAGTGGGTAATACTAAAACATCAATATCTAAGTAGGTACCTTGCATTACCATCATAGGGGACCATCTACTAGCCAACCTCGACAGTATCTGAAAATGTCATCAAATTCGGATGGGAAATATATAAGTTATGGCTTTTACAAGGGTTTTACGAGTGCGCATGCGCAGTAGCTATCTATCCGGGGGCGATGATTTTCATAGGGGACCATGGTTAATTAAATTTTTTATTGTAACAGTCATACTTTTTGACGTTTAAAACATGTTTTTGTGAATATTGTTTCGTTTTGATCAAATGTTCTGAATATGAATTTGTAGTTTTTCCTCACAAATTTAAGCATCAATAAACGATAACTCCTACTTACGAGTACGTCCCGACCCTGGTTTTTGGGTAGAGGTAAAACACAACAAAGATTTATTTCAAGTTCCTGTGTACCAAGCTAAGCTTATAGGTAGAACGATACTTTCATAATACTTATTATTAATTCGGCTATCAAAACTTATACTACCTACTTTATTCCTTTAGTGGCAGTATTCTTCCACAATTTAAATTCAAAATCAAGTTCAAAACGAGTTTTTCATGAGTAGAGTAATACATGACAAAATATGTTAAGTGTGGGAGAAGGGGACGCCTCGAAAAAGTTGTGTTACATAAAATAAAACGTTATACTCACTTGACCAGGTTCAGTAGACATGTTTTCCTTCGGCAGCACGTCGACTTGTGTCACTGACATAACTGTGAAGTCTGTGGCCGTAGGTGGAGGCGTCAATTCTTTTGGGGGTTGCAAGTCTTTGGAAGAATTCGACGAATCAACGAGTACGTGGCTCATAACGCTAGCTCCGGGCAGAACACCCGGATCGCACTTCTGTTCATGGTTGATAAATTCTCTGCAGTGCTCCTATGGAACGATAGCGTGGCTTAGATTGATTGGAAATAACCCGTCCGACGTACAAGGTACTACTGATGCATTTGTAAAGGTACCTACAGACTTCCCTCGGTAAGATTGGACGTCCTTATCATCACAAGAATATAAGATTTTCAATATTTTGGTGCCCATCGTGGATTCTCAAATTTCGAAATTCAGGGAATATAATCAATAAACCCTCAGATTTGTAAGTACTATTCTTTGAGCTATCGTAGCAAAAAATAGTGGTGTCACCATGGTGCCAGAACAATAAAAACCGCGGCATATCATGGGATTTTGGACTACCAACCAAAACCAACAGTTTCAAGTCCAAATGTTACCGATTTGGTGCCAAAGTGGCACCGGTGGTGGCGGTTCTCTCAAAAACTAGGTTTGTATAAGAGACTTTAAAAATAATTCAACATCAGTAGATACCAAGATTATTATAACTAGCGTATCAAACTTTGAGGATTCATTGCATAGATTAAAGCGAAGAATAAAGCAAATGCGAACGAACTAATGAACAGTTGTAGCAAAAGAGTATCAGTTTTAATAGTCCAACACCTAGATAAATGAAAAACCATGATTGGGTACGCAAGTATTCTGCATAGAGATAAATCGGAACTATACTAAGTCGACAGCAACAACAACTGCGTTGATTCTTAGAAAATTGATAGGAAAATCATTGGGCAACAAAGTAAAATACTTGGGTGGAAGGCCAAAAACTTGTTTATGTAATAGGTAGACAGGTGATTTGTATTAATATCAATTTCGAGACATTAAATATGAGTTTTCGTAATTTTGGTGGTAGATATTTTTCCTGGGTAAGAACATGCTGTGTCTTGAAAGCGAAGAGAAAATAAACGAAGAATGGCAGGTACGACTGTTGAGTACAAGAGTAATTAGCCTTTATGAAATAAATATAGAAAACCATACAGTAGAACCTCTCTAATCAGAGCCAAAAGTCAGTCTGAAAAATGTGCAGTAATTTGCCTATTAAATTGATAAAAACATGACAAGATACCGATATGGTTGATTGATATCACTGAAGTTATTTCATTAACGTCTAGTGAGGAGATGGTTTAGAGAGTATTCTACTGCATATACAGGGTGTAAGCCTAACTGGTCTGCCATACGGTACCAGTCGATTCTACAACTAATTTGCAACAAAAAATGTCCCTAAGCGATTTTTTTAAACCCTTCGTTTTTGAGATATTTTAACTTTAAATTTTTTTTCTCGTGATTTTGACCTTATGTCATTAAATCGGTCGTAACACCTTTAATTTGCTGTGTAAATTACAATTTGAGGATACCGTTGGAAAGAGCATTAAATTTCTTATCGGATAAATGCCTTAACTTTTTTGAATCAAGGTTTGAGACATGAAAACGTCCTCTAAAAAGAAAATTTTACGTAATTTTGGAAACCTCGCATTCTTTCAATCTCAAATTGAACTACGAGAACCCATACTTTTTCAAGATGCAAGAACAGTGAAAACTGCGCCAGAATTTCAGCTTTCCAACGGTATAATCAAAACATATTCTACAACCGAATTTAGGGGAGAACTTTGTGTTTGAACGCGGAAAAACGTGCATTTTTTCAACGAAATCAGCGCTCTGGCCTCCTGTTTCCGGAGGCCTCGCGGTCTACTGCGGCGCCGACCCACCCACTGCTATCGTCCGACCCCTCAGATCGACTAGGCGGAGCGCCGATTTCGTTGAAAAAATGCACGTTTTTCCGCGTTCAAACCCAAATTTCTCCCCTAAATACGGTTGTAGAATATGTTTTGATTATACCATTGGAAAGCTGAGATTCTGGCGCAGTTTTCACTGTTCTTGCATCTTGAAAAAGTATGGGTTCTCGTAGTTCAATTTGAGATTGAAAGAATGCGGAGGTTTCCAAAATTACGTAAAATTTTCTTTTTAGAGGACGTTTTCATGTCTCAAACCTTGACTCAAAAAAAGTTAAGGCATCTATCCGATAGGAAATTTAATGCTCTTTCCAACGGTATCCTCAAATTGTAATTTACACAGCTAATTAACGGAGTTATGACCAATTTAATGACATAAGGTCAAAATCACGAGAAAAAAAGTTTAAAGTTAAAATAACTTGAAAACGAAGGGTTTAAAGAAATTGCTAAGAGACATTTTTTGTTGCAAATTAGTTGTAAAATCGACTGGTACCGAATGGCAGACCAGTTAGGCTTACACCCTGTATAGTAAAGATGAGAAGAAAAAAACCCACTACTAACCTCAATATGCACTCCGTGAAGATGACTAGGACATACCATGCTCTCTATCGGTTCTGGGCTTAAAGTTGGTTCATCTGAAATTGTCTGATTGACCATAGTCGAGTTAGCGTTTGGGTGGTTAAAAGAAACACAGCTGACGTCGAGGTTCTCGTTAAAAGAAGGGCATGAAGATAGGGGAGGGGTATGTACAGTGGTATGGATTTCCGGAACATTAGACACCTCCGGGATGGAAGGTAAGCAGTTAGAGAGAGACTCGAAGTGAAGAAGTTTAGAAGAAGGTTCCTCCACCAGCGTCGGACTTACGGGAGGCGGAGAACGGGGATCTGCGAAGCCGTAGCGTTCTGAGAGACGCGACTCTTCGACGATAGGGGGCTGATGGGTGTTCAGGATGACTGTGCTGTCTAGATGTAAGTCGTAGTCATCAGCTTGAGACACAGAACTGGACACATCAGCAGTGTGTATACCCGAGTCTTCCCTATCAGTGTCCCCGCTAAACGTCGAAGGCGGGTAGTTTCTGCAGTAGTCCAAATCTTCCAAACTCTGCACCCTTTCAAACGACCCACTCTGGACGTTCTCATGATCGATATCCAAACTGTCCAAACTCCTATGTCTGAAATGCTGCTGGCGCTTCCCGATGTCATCCGGACTATACGCCCTCTCTTCATAGTCCACCTTGTCGTCCTTTTCAAACTTCTGATCACAACTCTCCTTGAAAACAGCCGCTTTCTCATTAACACTCGTACTGTTGATCTCAATATTCGTCTTAACAGGTTCTTTTACGATTGACGATTGCAAACTATTCAAACGATCTTTAATGCTCACAGAATTCTCCACAACGGCTTTGTTGGTTGAACTACTCAAATCTGGCTTCGACAAACTATTCAGCCTATCTTTGATAGATATTGATGTAATAGGTTCTACCACTTTCTTAACTGTAGTCGTCTGAGACGATATTGACTCAATGTTCATCAATCGATTTTTAACCGAAGCTTCCGAAGAAAACCCATTCAATTTATTCTCCTTCAAGATATTTTCAGACAATTTTTTCTGTTCTTCCAAAGATGACAGTCTTTCTTTGATTTTTTTGCCTGGAACATCCGGGGACGTTCTGGGACTTTTTTGCGATTCATCGGAGTTTTTCATTTTTTCAAAAAGCTGTCTTCTGCCACTGATGTCAACTTTAGGGACTGCAGCAACAGGGGACTTCTTCACCTCTTCCGGGGAACTTCTATTTTTGTCTATGCTCTTCAAATAATTGTCTGCTTTAGCAGTACTGACGGGTTTCGTGGCAATAGGAGGGTATTCCCTGTTCTTTTTCGGTTCATCTAGTATATTAGTAGTGGATTTGGATTTGACACGATTCTCAGCGAAATTTACGTAATTTTGTATCGCCCATTCGTAAGTGTACTCCTGCGACTCGTTTGAAGTAGGGGGCTTGGGCGAGTTTTGTTTGTCTTTTGATTCTTTGGTTGAAGTATCAAGGGATTTTCCTACTTTACTAATTGCTTCGTCTTTCAATGTCGTTTCGCCATCAATCGAAGAAGCCTGGAATATAAAATGAAAAGTAGTAGCAATGAAAACGGGCACATTTCTTGAAATTCGGACGTTACACACTCAGTTAACAAAAATGTTTGAAAAAGTCAATTCATGCGGCATTAATGAGCGAATTTTCATAAAAATATTTATAGCTATAGTTAGGTAAATCGAAAAATTAGCAATTTGAGGGAGTAGTCGGCCTTCTGGGTGTGGCTCATATCACGAATATGTAAAGGGTATGTTTCAAAAATGTTAGTAGTTTTTCTTTTTTTTCGATTTTCAGTATGGTATACCAACATAACCACAGGGTATGTAATGAAGATTTTAGGAGTCTATAATCATTCTGCTCGTTTTCACTCGGTTATTGGATTTTGGGTTCAACAAATATACGTACGCCAGTTTTCATTAAATTGAATCAATTGTATAGGTATATTTACAATTTATGGACAATTTTTAATTTTTGAAATTGTTCTAGATATATTGAATATGTTGTGTTGAATAGTAATATCCTCAAAATACCTAAAAACACGTTTTTGGGCCCTATTTTTGAAACTGGACCCCCGAGTGGTCCAAAAACTCTGCCCAACGAACTCATCCTTTCTTTAGTTATTATAAACATTTTGGCACCAATTTCGATTTTATCTAGCTCGAGTTATAGTCTAAATCACACACATACTCGTATATGAATAAATAAGTGTGTGAAAAAGAGTTAAACTAGACAAAACGTTTTGGAACGTTCCAAAATGGATTTCCATGAAGAAATGTTTCAAAATTTGTCATCCTAAAAATTAAGGCCATTGCAATAGCTTATTTTTTTGAAAATTCGCGTAAACGAAAAAAAATTGACATAGGCTACAAGTGGTTAGGCACAACAATTTTTTAATTAAGTTTCGACATACTCCATTCTAGGTTCTACGTAGGTAATACGATTTTTTCTTGACTTGTCATGAACTTACTTGGTCTGCGTTGGACGCCGTGTCCGAGGACCCCGTTTTGTGACTGGAGAGGCCGAGCTCGCTAAGATCATCATCCTCGTCATTATGGTACACTGGTAAGCTGGTTTTTCGACCTTTTGAATTTCTATAAGGAGAATCGCATGGATTACATCTGGCAATACATTCTAATAATTCATGACAACTGACAAAGAGTGATTAAACAGATTCGCGGATTTGGTGCACTTTTATAAATTAAAAAATTAATCAAATCATCGTTATTTTCATTAATTTTTTTTTACAAAGTTACAAATGTTTTGAATTTGGAAAACAGATGTTAAGAAGTTATGACGTTATGAACATGCGCGAAAAATTGAGCAAACGTTTATGATTTTTTCAATCGATAGGCACTTCACTCTGTGGGGTGGACGTGGTTGGTATCAAATCTTACAATGTTCTACTCACTACATTTTCAAGGGCAGTTAAAACCACATAACTCATAAAAGAATACCTAGGCACCAATATAGAAGCGGAAGGTCAAATGCGAACGGTAATTTCAAACTATCACAATCTACTATCGCAAAACACAATCGACCCCGATGTTTCCAAAAAGGTTTCACAATTTTCATCCAATTTGAGTAGTATTTAGTTTCAGGAAATGCACAAATTAGACCCTAGATGATTTCTACCTCCGTCCGATCAATCTTTCATGGATTCAGTATACCGTAAACGGACCTTTCTGGACTATGCTTAACTCTACTAGGTAGGAATATAAATTACTATGCATACCTATCTTGCATCATCTCGCTAAACGTTTTGCTTTTTCTTCGATTTCTTTCGTGTTCCTCCAATTCGAATTTCTTGACTTCAACGACTCGTTCGATAGTTTCTTCAATGCGTTTCCGTCGACTGCACTTCCAGTTGTCCAAGTTCTAGAATGAATTTTAGAATAACAAATTATCCTGATATAATCAGTTATTGTTAGGAAGTACTTCTATATAATCCAAATATGTTGAGTGTTTTTCTATTAATACGAATCAGACTCAACGTTCAATGATTGGAAGAAACTAAGATCAGTTGGTGTATATTTCCCAACTCCAATTTCCAACTCACCGATTGCCAGTCTTCAACATCATCTTTCTGCACTTTTTTGGCCTTCTTGATTTCCTCCACTTTCTTGAGCTGCTCCTGGGCTGATCTGTAGAGATCGCAAGGCCCCACTTTGACGAATTGGAGAGGGTTGGTGGCTACCTTGGGGGCCAATGTTTTCCCAACTCTTCCCGCCGTCGAGATGTCGATATCGCCGATAGACTGAAAACAGCGAAAAAGAAACAGTGTTGGGTGGGCATCGAAGCTCTATCATGCATATTAACTTTTGACCTTCGCGTCCTACTTTTAAAAGATTGGTGTGACATTAGAAAGATAGGAAATTTTTCGCTCTTTTCAACGGTGTATTTAGATTTTGATATTCTCAAAAAATTAAGTAGGTCGAAAACAAGCAGAAAATCTTGAAATTGAGAAAACTAGGAAAAACGAGCGGTTGATATAAAATTACTAAGAAACATTTTTTGTTGGAAATACCTTGTAGAATCGAGCCCAGAAGTTTGGGGAGTACACCTTGCATTATCAATAAAAATCGGGAAACTTCAAAAAATTCATGAAACTATCAGACTTTATTTATTATAATTTTCTTCATCCGTAACAATAGAGTTACTGTAAATAACAACGATTGATTCGAACTCGAAACCGCCACCAAAATAATAAGTTCACCATATCATCAAAAGTATATTACTCACACTGAGATGATCGATACCACCCATTCGATTTTGAGTCGTGTTTTTCAGCACTCAAGCATTCATGTAAATATTATTTCAAAGTAAAAAAAATCTTCACGGGCAAAAAAATGGTACTAGTTGGGAAGTAATTAATCATAAAATCTAATAAATCGCTGATATATAGTTTGGAGGGAGGTTGTGACGACGTATTTTTTCTCGATTTGTGATTTAGATCTTTCAGAACTGCGGTGTATTTAACTACGCTACCTGTAGATTTTTCTTATTTCCTGAGCTTCGCCCGAGAAATTAGTTCCTCGCAAATTCTCAATCAAACTCCGCAAATTCTCATTGAAAAAAAGCCTTTTTAAGAGGCCCATCTCGACCTCGGATGTGAAGTGAGGACAGGTTTCTTTCCTAATTGGCCCTTCAAACACGCCTCTAGGACTATTATGAAACCGTTACTTCTTCAACGAGAAAGTAGATCGTGTAGCATGCTCTGACACATATTTTGATCTCGAAATAGTCGTTGCGTCCAACCGGATGGATGAAACGCGCCCGATGATCTTGCTCCTGTTCCAGCGGTGTATAATTTATTAGAAATTTCTTTCGTGCTATTCCGGTCGGGGTATGTTAATATTGAAAACTAGGTAGGTAGGTACATACGTTTCCTTGTTGGGATAGCCTAAATAACTAGAGCTAAGAGATTGTCTGGCTCTGTACAAATATCCGAGATGCCTGAACAATTTTTCATTCAATATTTACCCTTCAATATGGATGTACCTACTCGTATATTTGTAGAAATTATACTAGTCGTGGGAGTCGAAATGCATTCACTAATAAACCAATCAATATCTTAAGTTGGAGAAAGTCACTGTAATGAAATTTGATTAAACTATTTAGAGGGGAAAAAACGACGAACTTATTATTTCGGTGGCGATTTCAAGATCGAATCAAAAGTTTCATTGATTGTTTGAAGTTTCCTGATTTTCAATGATAATGCAGGGTGGACTCACGATACTTCAGATATCGATTCTACAAGGTATTTCCAACAAAAAATGTTTCTAAGCAATTTCGTTCCAACCGCTCGTTTTTCCTAGTTTCTTCAATTTTAAGATTTTTTCAAGCTTGCGATACAGAAATATCCATAACTCCTTCATTTTTTGAGAAAATCAAAATCTTATTATACCGTTGAAAAGAGCGTTAAATTTTCGATCTCTCTAATGTCAAATTAACTTTTCAAAAGTAGGACTCAAGGGTCAAAAGTAACCCTAAACGTTGAAATTGTCTGATTTGTTGTAAGTAATCACTACTTTCTTTGACCCGTCGTAGTTTAGGATAGCTGCCTTCCAATTTCTCTCTAGTGAGGGAGAAAACACAAAAGTTCTCCTCAAATTCGAATGAAAAAATTGTTTGATTACCTACACTATTGAAAAACTGACGTACTGAGGAAGTCAGTTTTGAGGATTTGACATTAGGGAGATAAGACATTGAACGCTCTTTCCAACGGTGCAATTAAATTTTGATTTACTCAAAAATTGAGGGAGTTATGGTCATTTTAGTGTCACAAAGTCAAAACAACTAGAAAAAATTCTTAAAATTGAGAAAACTTGGAAAAACAAGGGGTTGAAACAAAATTGTCAAGAGGAATTTTTTTTTGGAAATTCCTTGTAGAATTGATCCCTGAAGTTTGGCGAATCGAGCCTGATACACTCTGTATAATAGGATAAATAAAATGTTATATACTACATGATTTCTTTCCTACCTATATTTCAGTTACTGAACCAAAACTCTTTAGAAATGCAATTCAGATCTACAATATACATTTGAAACTGATTTACAGAACAACTTCTTCAATCTCCAGCAAGAGTACACGGTAACCTAGGAAGTAGATTAATAATGACCTCTATCTTACAATTCACTTTTTTTTTAATTCACCAAACTTACTTTTATATAATAATAACATGATCGGAAAATATGAATTAGTCTGATTATGGAATTCATAATGAAACCTACGGCCATAGCTGGTTTAATCACCAAAGTAGAGGCCAGTCGGCTCAGGAGATTGTTTGGATTGGTGACCGCTCGCGGGCGGGATCGCAGGTCTTAATAATTTTTCGAGTAGGTGAACCCTCCTCCATTTATAGGAGGTGACACAATAAGTAGCCATGAGCGAATCATCAGAAACAAATCTGATCTGCCCTTTGGGAGACACCTGATGTTGTCCGCGACTCCAGGAATGGCAGTCAGACGAAAATTCAACCTAAGATGGTATTTACTTACTTACATCCACAATAGCACACAAAATATTCGCAAAACTAACCATTTACAATCCTAAAAAATCAATAATCTCAAGATAGAAAACCCAACACACAATCCCATGGTTGGATAACAACTGAACATGATATTGAGAAATCTTCGGAAGATAGTCGATTGGTTGTTCAACATTACTCGTATCCGAAGTCGGACGTTTAATTGTAGATTAGGACGCGTCTATCAATAAAGGATATTAGTCCTAGCTATAAGTAAAGCGACTGCATTATTCGGTGATAGGTTTGTGTACCTACTTGGAAATATAAATCACAAACAACAAGAATGAATATGAAAGAAGAAGAAGAAAAAAAAAAGACCATGCAAATGAATGTATTCAGCATCGGAATAGAGTCAGTATCTATAATGGATGGAACAGTACAACGAAAGCTCGGAAAAACTATTTAGAACGGAATGAAACTATTTAGAAGAAACAATTTTACAATATTCGTAGATAATCAACAACTCAAAGCATCCAATTTATTCAACTCAAGTTGAGTTTATGTTTAATTTTTGACTAAATCTAACTTCTAAATAGTCATTTGAACCTTCTAAACAAATTATCTCAGTGACTTGTGAACATTAAAAATAACATTTAACAGAACAGAAACATTTAGAAGAACTATATAATTTTACTAGGGAACTCCATTTACACCAGTTAGAGTACAAACCAAATTCTCGAAAGGAGAAGTTATCAATAAGGTCTGTTCTTGTGACACTGAAACTAACGAAATGAAAATGATGATGATGATTTTGGGGTTGAATAAGAGATGATAAACGATGGGAAATACCAATCAAAAAGCGGAAAATTTTACGATTAGTGAAACGCACTACTTTTACTTACATATCTGGGAGCATATCTAGTTCCACCGTTCCTCCAAGACTGAACCAACATAGAAAAATTTAAATAAATTCGTCTAATACAAATTAAAGAATGCCGCGAAATATACCAAGCATCTTCAAGAAAACACTGAGTTTTTAAAAATCAATGTACGTACAATTTCACTATCTCTTAACTGATAAAAAGTGGGTGTTGTAACATTGCAAATTGATGTTTTTCTCAAAATACAAGACGAAAACTTAACCACCTCCCTAACAGAATCAATCAAACATGTCTGCGACGTTGAGAGATAAAAACCATCTGTAACTTACCTACGGCGAACCACTATACAATATAAAAACTAAGTAAAAGGTGACATTTTACGAAGAATATTATTCAAAAATTTCGATTGTTCAGAAAGGAATGGGTATATTCACCTGTCGAGAGTCATTGCTAGAATCTGACGTTGTACTATGACGGCGTTCCATTTCGTTCTCACCAAGTCATCTGAAACAACAAAAGATGAATGATTAAGTAGATAAAAAAAAGGTATAAACTACAAAAAATGGTACAAGAAATGTTAAATGAATAGACTTAATGAGATTTCTTCCTAAATAACTTCGCAAGTAACCCCAGTAACATTAATTGCAGAAAAATTATTAACGGAGTCAGGTATTTACCTGATCAAAAATTATTGCTGTAAACCATTGTGTAAAATTTGAAGTTTTTTTTTAAATATTGATTAATGAATTCTAAGTACCTTGAAACGTTAACCATCATTTTTTCTTTGGTCGGTGGGGGTGGGGGGTAAAAACGTTTTCTTGCCCCATTCTGATTCATTATTGAAAACAATAAACCAAATAACCAAAGTGTTAAATTACAAATTTTATCCAAAAGAAGGTGGGTACAGTTGGAAACTCCTCAAATATTAACGAAGACGTATGGAGGGCAAGAGGTGTTGCATTATTGAGGTGGAGGCGAACCTTGGCCGGGAAAAACGAATGCGTGGCAAGAGAACGTTTCCCATGGTGCGTCCATCTTGCTGATATGTTTCTGGGGTTGAATAGTGAGAAAATGTCTAAGGAATAAGGTAATCCTCCATAAAAGAGCAGTTCATCTCTCAGAGAGATTCAATATTGTCTGAAGTCAATAAATCATTGACAACTTATACTAATTCAACGAGAGGTACAACGCATGAACTTGAGCGTAGTAGGGTAGTACCTGCTACAGTGTTACACACAAACACATGACATGTGTGTCACAAACACATTGTGTCACTGTTAATTTAGAGTGTAGTAACAATTTATAATGTTTTTATAGGGATTTAATTGGTTAAAAGCAACAAATGTTTACAGTTTTTAAAAATTAAACCCTCAATACTATTCTCTATATCTGTACGGGTGACGCAATGTGAATCCACCCAAGAGGAGCGATGAACCAGTCAGTTTTTGATTACTTCATTAGCAGTTAATTTTCAAAAACCCAATAGAAAATCAATCAAGAATTCTCAATGTAATAAACTCGTATTTAAAGGGTGACATAATGTGAATGTACTGCAAACAGGAGCGATGTACCAAATGGGATTTTTTTTAGATTTTTAATCGAAAGTAGACTACATCCTGAGAATTTTGGAACCAACCGCGACCTTATAGCGTGAGTGGATCTGTTTCTATGATTTTCAAAGTTTCTACCGTTTATGACGTCACGCGCCCCTCTCGCCTGGGTGGGACCCCCCAGCCCACTGTGATGGTCATAAACAGTCAAAACTTTAAAAATTCATAGGAAAAGATTTACACACGCTAGAAGGTCGCAGTTGGTACCAAAATTCTCAGAATGAGGCCTACCTTAGAAAAAATAGCAATAAACAGTTTTTCCAACCCAGGCGCACACCCTATCAAGTTTTAAATTGACTTAAGTTTTCGATTTTGATGCGGCTTATTTCTTGTCACTGGTTACAGAGAAAGATTTTTCATTTCACCGGTTCTTTCGTCGGAGTTACTAGTTATTTGTTGGCACTCGAATTGAAAATAATTAATCACTTCAAATGTACGGCTTTTGAAGCCGTAAACATATAAATTAGCCGTACACATCGCTTATACATACATTTTCTTGCCTCTTGGTCGATTTACTCCTTCTCATCCAAGGTTTTTTTTTTCTCCAATCCATAAACTACCAATTTAATTGTTATTCTCATATTTTGTTAAAATTCTATTCTCACCAGTCCCTTTCAGTCTGCTGCCTTTGATTGGCATAATGAAATAATCGTAGGTATTTATGTAGTGAGTGGGTAGTACCTACTATGGTTGCTAGGGAGTGACAATGGCAAAGCCGTGTTCTTTGCAGACGAGTGATCTATATAGAAAAATAGTAAACCTTTGAGTAATAATTTTCAGAGTTTTTAGTTCAGTCTACGTCATACCTAATGAACCCCTGAAATTGCGCCTTTTCGAAAAGCTGTCTCTGAGACCTTTCGAACTAAGAGATAGAAATAACCAATAGCAGAGCCAATTATTCCCATCTCACCTTTCCTCCACCTCACCACCAGACCAAAGCCAATCGACGACGCGCGTCGAAAATTCCCACAACCCGGAACCTATTCCGCGATTTTGTGGAAGGAATCCTGTGACCCAGTCACCTCCCTTGTTAGCATTATAAGCCATGAAATCAGCCGTGACCCGCACAGTGGAAGGTACGAGTAAACACTTCTCTAACGACATCAACGATTCCACAGGGTCATGATGAAGTCGTAAATCTGCCCTTCTGCTCCCGCAGTAAAACGACTGCCTCGCCGAGAGGTAACTGCCTCAACGCCCTTCTCCCCTCATCACCCCTTAATTAGGTCTTTCAAACAGTACAGATGGGTCGATTCATCTCGCGTTTCGAGGTTTCTGGTTTGTTGAGAACGGGTGTTTCGTTATGATTTGTGACGCCACATTAACCGAATTTTAACGAAGAAGAGATCACACATCACGTCCAAAACGATTTCAAGTCGGCTGTTGAAATTATTACATAGCAGCTAATTATTTTTCACGTGTATTTTTTTTCTTCATATTCTCAATTTCAGACCATTTAGGTTTATTATTTTCAATAATGAACCTTTGGAATCGACCAAGAAAAAAAAATTGTTAACCCCCTCAAAATTTGTTGGTTTACGTTTCAAGGTAGGTACGTATAATCCAAAAATCGAATAACAATATTTCCGCCGCGGCACTTTTCTAAGCAACTATGGACCGATTTGGTTGAAATTTGATAAATGGGTTCCATTTGGGGTCTAGTAATGCCGCAAAGCTTTGGGTTGATGTCAATCACTTCTAAGGGTTGAAAAATAAGGGCTGAAATTTTAAAAAGTGCCCTAGCTCGAAAGCTCTCGAAATAAAGGTACTGTTTTTTCACCAATTTGAAATAGCATTGCATTTTTTGAATTTTTAGAGACCACCTGGAGCTGTGCAAGACAACGCGTTCGCCCCCTACGAGAACTTAAGGGTCGGACTTACGATACATCAGAATCGCGAGTGTGGCCTAATCTCCGTTGAAATTTTAGCTAACAAAAATGCGATCGCTATTTGTTTCTTCGAGGTGTATTTAGTTTTGCTTCTTTAGCAAGCAGTAACCAAATTTCCATATGAAGGAACCCCAACTCCCTATTACTTCGAATCGAGGGTGAATCGTTTATTTCTTCCAAATAAACTTGATTGTGAAGGTAGGTACCTAGTATGTAGTAGGTACCTATAATTGGTAGGTAACAAAAAAAGTGACAATGGCAAAGCTGTGATATTTGCAGACGAGTGATCTATACAGAAAAATAATAAACCTTTGTAAAATAATTGCAGCGTTTTTGAAAATAATAAACCAAAATTGCGTGAAGCCTCGTTCACCTGTGCGATTTCTGTACTGCAGCACGCTTACCAAATGTAGCATGTATGAACGTGGCAGAAGTACACGAACCATATTTCGGGTTGTAAACAAGTAGAGGAGGTTCGGCGCTGCGCACCATACACCGATACAAAGATTACAGCGAATTGCGTACGAGCTTTCACACGAGGAGGAAGAACTTGTTGCTGAACATTTTTCAGCATCCCGAGGTGACATTACCTATATGAGTGAACATTCATCCGGTTGAGTCTGATCTCTATCGTGATGAATGTGGAAATACGAACATATTTGACCTTTTACAAGTTTTGGCACGAGGGACTTCGGACTAAACTGCACTCAAGCAAATTATGTACTATTCCTTCCGTCGCCGGTTGAGAACAGAAAATTTGGGGTTAGATGAATGATTGATTTATAGGTATACTCATGCCTAAAATCTTCTATACAGAAGTATCTTCTCTACCTTGTACTATCAGTTGTCGAGAAAAACCTACCTACAAGAAGGTGAATCTACTACTACAAGTAAATATGCAGAAGACGGTTATCTTCCCCGCTCGAAATGACGTAGAAACTGAACCAAGCGAACAAGATCTTCAGGTGGATTAACATATGGAAAATGAATCAGAATCATAAACTTCATCAAACGAAAACCCTCAGTCGTAGAAGTTGAGATTTATTTTTTTTTTACGTGATTTATTATTGCAGCTGAATATTAAGTACAATCCATCTAGCAATATTACATATCATTTTTACACTCCTTGAGAGCCCGTTTACAGTAAAACGCAGTCCCTTCTCATAACAGTATCTTCAACACTGAGCTATAACTGCACTTAAACAGCACTAAGTTCAGTGGTTTTTTTCGCTTGAGTCGCCGGAGTTCATCTTCGTTGTCCAAAACGTAGAGCATTTCCAGGTTCTCATGATTGTGGAGGCGTTGTTCGTGCCTCGTTGAGTACTTTGCTATAATTTCGTGGACTTTTTCCATCCTCAAGTCTCGATGAATATCATCGTTCCTCATGTACCAAGGTGCACGCACTATACTTCTCAGTATTTTATTTTGGGAGGTTTGGATTTTGTTAATGTTTGGGTAATTCTGAGCAATTATCCGGTCAACTCCGATATTTCTCATAATTAACCATGATATATGTAGAGTAGTAAATATCAATATTCAGACCGAAATAAGTGTCGGAAAAGGACAATATATTGTGAAATTATATATAGTAGTCATCTGACTCGCTATCTGTATCAGCTTCACGAGTGATGTTAGGGTGTTCGTTTTCACCGTTATACAGATGGCCAATTGCTCTGAATAGATGATGCACTCTTGTTTTGTAATCAGAGTACTTTTTTTTTAAACATAAACTCTGCTAAATGGCCGATAAAATGTTGTTTTCGGTTTCTGTATCGAGGCACGCTTCCCCGCACCTCCCTCCACAAACGTTCAATGTGTTGAGTATGCGCACCAGTCTCGGTAAGTCTAAGGTAAGTTTCACAATATATTTTCCTTTTCCGACACTTATTTCGCTCTGAATATTGATATTTACTACTCTACATATATCATGGTTAAGTATGAGAAATATCGGAGTTGACCGGATAATTGCTCAGAATTACCAATGTTTGATTTTTTGGCACAGCCCCATAACTGAATTCCATAGGTCCAGATAGGGCGAAGGATCTGCTTATAAATAAGCAGCTTATTGTGGAGAGAGAGGCGAGAATTCCTTCCCATCAACCAATACATCTTTCTGAATTTGATTTTAATTTCCTCTTTTTCCTTCTCTATATGTTTTTTCCAGTTTAATTTGGAATCGAGGGTCATACCCAAATATTTAACTGCATCGGTATGGGGTATTTTATTTGAATTGATCTCAACATCCATGACTGGAATTTTTTGGTAAGTAAAGTTGATGTGAACTGATTTTGATTCATTCAACTTTATTCTCCACATCTTGGTCCACTTAGAGACCTCAGTGATTGACTTCTGTAGATTACTAGTTGCAGCTTCGATATCATCATCGACGGAGAGGATAGCCGTATAATCTGCAAAGGTGGCAACAGTTGTACCTTCTCGTTGGGGTAAGTCCCGTGTGTACAGTAGAAAAGGACTGGCCCTAAGACACTCCCTTGCGGGACCCCAGCTTTTATTGGCTTCAAGCCAGAGTATTGGTCATCTTGCTTCACCCTGAAATGTCTGTTTTCAAGGAAGGATTTTAGCAGTAAGTAGTACTGTTTTGGGAGATCTCTGTGCAGTTTGTACTCCAATCCCTCGTGTCAAACCTTGTCAAAGGCCTGTGCTTTGTGATTCGATGGACTTGATCTATAGTTGAATGTTTTTTCCTGAATCCGAATTGGTGATTTGGAATTAAATTTCTGTCTTCTATCAATGGTTTGAGACGTTTAAGAAGCAATTTTTCAAATAGTTTTGACATAACAGGGAGGAGGGATATTGGTCGATACCCCGTCTTCTCGTTTGGTGACTTTCCTGGTTTGGAGATCATGATGACTTCAGCAGCTTTCCATAAAAAGCAACATTAATGCAAAAAAAAAAAAAAAAAAACGCCCGGCTACGACCTGATATCAGGTCGTGTAGTGAAAGAGCTCCCGGAGATTGAATGCTAATATAAATGGAATATTAGTTTTACACAGTGCGGAGTATTGAAATAAACTAGTTTCAGTAATTCAGTGAAACTATACTTCCCTATTCTTCTTAGACAATCCATGAATCTCACAACGGGGTTGAACAACGGTACTTGATCCTAATGAAAGCGGTTCTCTCGGAGCAGAGTGTATAATGTTTTTTTTCAATCTGTAAATTGGAGACCCCAAAGAAGGGGTCGACAGGTTAAGGAGAGAAGCAGAGTACCGGTCACAGGTGAGTCTTCCAATTAGGTCCCATCATTAAAATTCCTCTTTCGAACGGAGATGACCCCTCTGCTTGAACGTGAAGGCTCACAAAGGCTCACAATCTTAAACAACTCTACTAAGGATAGGTAGGTACTCGTACTTACCCCTAGGAAAAGAGTTTGTCTCACTGACATGAACAAACTTCGAGTCCTGAAAATTCGATCCTAGAGGCTTTTTTTAATACGCCAATTTTCTCTAATTGCCTTCTAGTTGAACCCAGTTGTCAGAAGAAGAAAAACAATAACGGCCAGGAAAATAACTGGGAACAATTTGCGGATTGGATAACGAGGGAGGTGATCTGCGAATGTCTTGTTTTACTGTGTTATGTAAAACTCCCTATAGGTTCACGTAATATACGAAATGAGTTCATAATAATGTCACCTAACAAGACGCAAAACGGTACACTTTACAGGGTACTCAAACGTCTAACATGTAGAGAGAGTAGGTACTTTTTTTCTTTCCAAATACGAGAAAGGTGTCGAAAATGCTGGAAGTTGGTGTAAACAGTAAGTAGGCAAGTGACCAAGTAACAGGTCTCTAACACACTTTCGTTCCGAATCATACACTTCATGATTTTCCAGTTCTCTAGGCAAATGGAAAGAAATGTTATCTGGGTCATTCTGTCATCAAATGTCATTCTGACAAAATTAGGAAGGACAGAATTTGTAGGGGAAAAATTTATTTAATAGATCACAGCAAAAATTAATTTTCTAATATTAAAAATTATGCAATCTTATCTTCACAGTATCTCGACCTCAAATCTCAATATTTAATAATTTTTCAGAATATGTGTTGCCTGACGGACGATCAGAAAAGGAAACTGCCAGACGAGTTTTTAGTATCATCGTTTAAGATAAAAGGTTCCGATCGGCCAAAGTCGATCGGCGAGGTGATGAAGAGAAAAAAAAGTTGCTGTTCGTTTTGCAGCTCATCAGCTTGAAGCGAATGGGTCATATTTTTCTGTACCAGTACTTGGTGTGAACTGAGTAGTCTACTTTGACCTCTGGAGGTCTCCTTGTCTCGAGGGTATCTCCAAAGTAAAATCAACTTGAATTACTTTGCCAATTTTTCCTCTCGTGTCATTATTATTGTTTTTCATCACATTACGAGTAGTAGTTTTAAACAACATTAATTTTGATGAGTTTTGCCGAATGAGAAATATTGTAAAAATGCTCCTCCATCTACGGAACTCTCAATATTTCCAATTTCATCGTTTCACTTTTTATTAGAATCACTTTCCAACTACAAGGTTCTTCTCTCCCATTTACGTGTCTTTGGTTAGTAGGTAATAGAGGTATGATATTAACTACAAAAACAACTGCATTACCATAATGTATACGACGTATTCATTGTAGTAGTATTCCTAATAAATCTATACGATTTCGGTCTCATTGACTTTGCGTCAGTATTCTCGCGTCGATCTATGGAAATAAAATTAGAAAACAGTGCCTCGGCGTCTAATGGCATTGAATCGAATCACGTTCCCACAATGTCGAAATAAATTGTAACAAAATGCTTTTTAATTGGGAGTAGGTACAACGTTTCTCAGGGAAGGGCCAAACAAAGCGTAACGCAGAGCACGGAGAAAGTTCTATTTGCGCCAATTACGAGTAGAATTGATTTCGACAATTACGCGTGAGAACGAGCCTATGATCATTGTAAGGATTAGATATGAGACAAGAGTGTTTTTTAAGTACTTAGGCGAAATTCGGGTGAATGTCACCATGAGGAATGACAGCGTCGAGCGACGAAATTACTTTTATTGTCGAATGGAACAAATTGTGGAAAAGAAACAACAAGAACAATGGAACGGGAAGAAGGTCGTGAGAACAAAGGGATCCAATTTTGATGAATATAATTGAGTCAATACACGTAGGTTCTTGAAATGCGATATGAGAATTCCATTGTTAGCAGTTTGGTGGAAGATTCGAGTTGAACACTGCCTATATTGTGAGCAATATTATAGGTTGTAGTACAATATTCAATAACGTTTTCGAAATTATGACCAACTGTAACCCCGAACTCTCCTGAATTATCGACACTGCCAACAGTTTGAAAAATGAGATGGATAGTTTGTACTCTTAAGTACTTTTTTGTGATATTTATAATACCAATAAAACAAGTTGAAATTATAGTTTTCAATTTTGAAAGGTTCCCCGAAATTAATATTAGTTAATTTTTTCTTTTGGGAGGGAGGACTTTGTGGGGCAAAATCTTTCAATTCGAGCTGGATTATGAGGATTCCAACCTGTGGCAGTGAGGGAGCAAACATTTCTTCCCAACCGTTCAACGCTTCAACCATAAGTAAAGAACAGGATCAACTGAAGATAGCAAACAAATCTGGTCAATATTAGTTCTGTATATATTTGGAGGGACCTGGGGATTATTCGCAAGATATGAGGCTGACACTGCCACAGGAAACACCCTACCAGAGGAAACACCCTGCTACAGGAAACACACTACCAGAGCAGTACCAAACATCCTAAGCTCACTGCTAGAACTGTCTTTAACAAACCAGAGGCTCCTGGAGCTGAATCATTGAGAAACTTCTGTTCAGAATGGCTGTGACATAAATGCCTCACACGGTGAAATTTTCTCGCATTCTTGCTGGAATAAATTGATATCTCTAGAAAGAGGAGTGGGAGAGATTCAGGCTAATGTTAAGGAAGAGGTTCTACCAGGTCCAGTTCATACCGCAAGTTTAAGCTTCTAACAAAATTTAATGCGTGTCTTTCTCCGAGACATTCAACACCACCATAATGTTTTGTGCTACATTTCCAAAAATATCTTCACCGGAAACCACGGCAAAAATGCTAAACCGCCAGTTGGGTCCAACCAGCCGGATAGCTGTCCAGGCCGAGGGTACCTCTTGAGGACGGTAGAATTTGAATAAATCGTGGATATCGAGGAGAAAAGAGGGATTCACGAAGGCGGCACTAAGAAATCGGAATGGGAAACGTGAGTCGCGGATCTGTGCCCCATCAGCGTCTGCGGTATCGAGTTCCCAGTTATACGATACTACGTGTAATCTGGAGGTAGGATTACATTTTAGCTACTTCCCAAGGTTCACGTCATTCTTGAAAGGTGGGTAACTGCGTTTCTTCAATTTATGAAGGACTAGCTGGTCCGCTCGCTTGGCTTGGTCATTGAAGGTGTATAGATCACAAGTCTTGCTTCATGCAACTGTTGCCTATCCCAGTACATATGCCTACTGAGGTTAAAGGAGTAAGATCCTACTCGATAATGATATCGACAATCAAGATGCATCACTCAAATCTAACATTTTGATGAAATTCAAGCAAAACTATCAGACCCACATCTTGCAACTTTGTTGTGGTACTAGTGTAACCTCGAACAGGCCACCGAGGCAACGGAGAAAGATGGAAAACAGTACTAAGATGCCAATGTTTAGAAAGAAACCCATTTTCCCATTCACTTGAAAATTTGGCAAAAGTTGGTACGTCGTGTTACCTCTATTTACAATTTCCACAGCAAGCTTGAGTCAATCATAAAATTGATCGTAAACTTGGTGAAATCCGTGTGATTACCACTTCATGGTCAGTCTGACTATTTCAGAGTAAGCTCTTACTCATTTCTCCAATAACTTCTAGGGTCCTCCATGAAAGATAATTCGAAATACCTAGAAAAATCGATAAATGCCTATTTCCTTGGCTTTCTCTGATAAAAATATCAAGAATTTCTTACACACTAGTAGGTATGTTACAAGTTTTATTTACGTAAATGCCTTAAATTTACAACAATAATTATCATACTACCTAAATATCCGTAAAATCGTAGGAACCTTTGATCGAGGGACGTTTCCTCTGCAGCAACATTCTTCGGTCTGGCCCCAGGCTTGAGGAATGCTAATTTAATTACTGCCACCGATCGAAAATCACTATACTTGCCCATCTGGTTTTCTCCTAAACCAACGATCTCAAGCCTATTTTTACCATGTTCTTCGAAAAATAGCGTGCAGCCGCGAAGAAAGCATGTAATTAAAACTGCTACAACCCCTCACCAAGAACACTCTCTGGTTTTTGCTCTTTCCTAATAAAGACTAGATGTACAAGGTATCTGATATTTCAAGTTTTCGAAAGATTTCGGAAGTTCTTGAGCATCTGGGCGAACATGATCGTTGACCCACTGACTCCGGTTCCGGTTTTCCCTTCTATCGCATCATCCCGTGAAGGGAATTTCTGCCCCTTCACCTTCTTTCCCCGCTCTTTCATTGTTCAGTATGACCTGATAAATTGGTTATTGGGTTAACCGGAAGCTGTCTTCGAGCGATGATTTCTAGCTATTGTGCGCTTACATGTGGTTTTGTGATTGTCAATTAGGTTTTGAAAGGCACAGGAAATGGATAGAATAACTTGGATATTGCCAATAATCCCATCTGCCAACACAATTATGTTGAAATGTTCATGATAACACAATTAGACTATCTTGGTGTTCACCGGTTGAGAAGAAATTATTTTTGTGTTTTCGATTCACTTGAACTCATATCAACGCTTTATGATGATATATGGGAATAAGTGGAAACAGCTATTAGCTTTCTCGAATCCTAGCCTTAACATGAACAAATCAACAATCTCAAGTTTTTCATAACAAGGATATCACTCCTTTTCCGAGTCCCTTTGATTTTCAGGGCATACTTATGCGATTAATCTGGGGTGAAGCGGGACAACAATCAACGAGGAAAAAAACCACGCACAAATCTGTTTCAGACCATTCTCACTGCAAATCTGCAAAAATCGACGGGTGCAAATCGGGAGTGGTCTTGTGCTCACGCCTTATTCTCCAACTAATATGCGTGGTTCTTCTTAAAAAAAAGGGCGCACTCGAACAATACCTTGTGAGCGCTGCTTAGTCCATAATTTTCAATCGATTTGCGTATTTCATTTTTTGTTGGATTCAGGCATATTTCCAATTGTGAATTATTTCACCACCGGGTCGAAGTTTTCGAACAAAGAGAAGAATATACGACCTGGATACCGCTCTATCGAAGTCTTCGGATTTCAAATAACTGATCATTTTGGGCGCTCAAGATAAACATGGCAAATTATTACACAAAGGTTTATTATTTTTGTAAAGATCACTCGACGGCAAAGAACAAATGTTTGCCATTGGCTACATTATTTTCGCTTCACAATCAAGTTTATTCTGAAGAAATAAACGCTTCACACTCAATTCGATGAAATAGAGAGTTCAGGTTGCTAAGGACGCAAAACTGATTACAACTCGAAGAAACGAACAACTATCGGATTTTGATCAGCTAAAATTTCAATGCAGATTAGGCCTCTTTTGCGATTCACACTCTTTTATGAAGTCCAACCATAAAGTTCTCATGGGGAGCGAACGGTTGGTCCTACAGAGCTCTGGGTGGTCTCATTCGACTCTAAAAATCGTAGGCAAAGCCACCAACCATCCAACATGAAGGAAAACATTGATCACATTTCGGTCAGCTAAAATTTGAACGGAGATTAGGCCTCTTTTGCGATTCACACTCGTGTTTCTGATTTATCGTACGTCCAAACCTTAAACTCTCGTAGTGAGCGAAAGGTTTGTCCAACAGAGTTTCGGTTGGTCTCGAAAAACTCTAAAAATTCTATAGAATCTTAAATTGAAGGAAAAACAATACCTTTATATCAATTTTTTTTGAGTTGGGGCGTTTTCAAAATTCATTATGGAACCCTTAGACGTAACCTACATCAACCAAAATCTTCGGGCACAACTAGACCCCAAATGGAGCCCACATACCAAATTTCATAAAAATCTGTCAATGCTAAGTGGCAAAAATGCCGCGTACGGCGGACGGACGGCCAAATTTTTATTCGATTTTTGGATTCTACGTAAATACCTTGAAAACCATCAACCATCAAAAAACCATCAAATTTTGAGGGGGTGTTAAATTTTTTTTTCTTGGTCGATTCCAAAGGTTCATTATTGAAAATGATAACCAATATTCATCCATTCATCGATTCAGTTTCTACGACACATAAAATCGAGTCTGTAGATCATGTTGGTGAGGATCCCTCCTGTGCGAATTGGGCCTAAGAGAGACTTCAACAGATGGGAGGTTGTTTCCTTCTCATATCCTCCGGGAAAACAATGAGCGGATGATTGGACTTGTCGACTCCGGCTGGGGCGCACAGCGGCGGCCTCCTCCCGCGGGAGTCGCGCCCTCAAAAAATTCTTTAGAATCTTAAATTGAAGGAAAAACAATACCTTTATATCAAAAATGTTTGAGTTAGGGCGTTTTGAAACTTTCAAAATTCATTTTTGGACTCTTAGACCTACATCAACCAAAATCTTCGGGGCACAACTAGACCCCAAATGGAGCCTACATACCAAATTTCATCAAAATCGGTCAATGCTAAGTGGCAAAAGTGCCGCGTACGGAGGACGGACGGCCAAATTTTTATTCGATTTTTGGATTCTACGTACCTTGAAACGTAAACCATCAAATTTTGAGGGGGTGTTAAAAATCTTTTTTTCTTGGTCGATTCCAAAGGTTCATTATTGAAAATAATAAACCGAAATGTTATGGAAATTCGAAAATTAGCCAAGAAGGTCGAAACACCAATTGCAAGTTGGCGTTTTCATTTTTCATGATAATGAATTGTAGTTAGATACTTGAACTATCACAAATTGAGAACATTTCTACCCATTCACGGAGGAATTGTTTGAAAAGGGTTAGAAATCCAAGTCTTCTTGGTAAACTTGTCAAAACTATATACAAGTCAACAATATACGCTATGAAACTGTCAGAAAGAAGATTCTTATTTTTCCAGATCATCTGAATATTTACGGTCAACATTTTAGGAGTTCAGGCAAAACGGTCATTCCGCACAAGGGCTTTGATCAAAGAGGATTCGCTGAAAAACTTTCGAAACGATAGATTTCAAGGTCCCATCCTTCGTTGAGCTTGATGGAAAAAAAGTTGTATAAAAGGAGAACATCCACCCGACGCGTTTTAGAGTGGCAAGGAAGGTCCTTTGTGCGAACGACAGTAGCGCTGGTGTCGGACGACAAAAGGCTCGAAGGAAGGAGCTATTGAAGGGAAAGGCGATTGCGGTGCTTGGAGGATACTGCAGCACACAATGCTGAGTGCTCCACGGCGTGTTAACACACCCCCTGTGTCGAACGCCCTATCCAGGACCAAGAGTAGTTTGTATGGAGGAAGGAACTGGTTGCTAGTAATATTTGCACATTCCGAACGGTAAAATGCGTCATAACCCATATTAACCGTGGGGGATCCATTCGTATTTATAAGCATAGCAAACGTTTTGTACATAATTTACCTCAATACTAGGCAGCGTGAGAGAGGGGAAGAATCTCCCACTTAGTATCAGCAGCAAGATGCACATGAAGATGTTATGCAAGATTCTCACAAAATGTTCACGATTTCCTACTGTGGGAGCATGATGTCTGCCAAGGTAGATGGTCATGAGGGCTGCGAAGGGTGGTGGCCAGTACAAGAACTGCAAAGAGGAAGGATAAGTGCTGCCACCGCGGGTGGTTGTTGAGAAGATAAGGAGTATAACCTTTTTGACCTATAAGTGCTAGAAATGATTAAACACTGTATTATGAGACTAAATCAACACAACACCCGTAATTTCATCGGAGATCAGAAATCTTGAAGAAGTTATGATAGTGCGTTATACAAGAATCAGCGGCACACACTGAACCAAACTTTTACACAGTTCTCCACACCGCGACACGTAGTATCACTCATGAATCATATCGGCTGCTACAAGATTACTTTGACGAAGACGTATGAATGTTTTGGAGATTCTGCCTACTTCGAACCATTTTTGCTAAACACTACGAGATTAGCAACTATGTAGATCGACCCAACAAAACGGACTGTGTCAATTGATCGGGATTGTGGTCAAACGGAAATATACACCTTCTTCGCCGAACTTTCGGTAAATTTATTACCTTCTTCAGGGCTCGAAGGATGTTTATTTAGCGATACCACCAAACGTCGATAAGTAATGAGAAGGTGGAGACGCCACCATAATTATAGAAGATAAATTTACGGAAAAATGAAAAATTAATTAAAAACACCGGCTTTATAGTACAGAACAATAGAACAACAAAAACGCAATGACTCCAGCTCACAGAGAATCTTTCTAAGAACCCGAGTGATGAGCTCTTTGGCACAGCTTTGGCTTTTTGGTTTATTATTTTCAATAATAAACTTTTGGAATCGACCAAGAAAAAAAAATTTTAACACCCCCTCAAAATTTGATGGTTTACATTTCAAGGTACGTAGAATCCAAAAATCGAATACAAATTTGGCCAGTCCGTCCGCCGTCCGCGGCACTTTTGCCACTTAGCATTGACCGATTTTGATGAAATTTGGTATGTAGCTCCATTTGGGGTCTAGTTGTGTCCCGAAGATTTTAGTTGATGTAGGTCACTTCTAAGGGTTCCAAAATCAATTTTGAAATTTTGAAAACGCCATAACTCGAAAAATGTTGATATAAAGGTATTGTTTTTCCTTCAATTTAAGATTCTATAGAATTTTTAGAATTTTTTGAGACCACCCGGAGCTCTGTAGGACAAACTGTTCGCTCCCTACGAGAATTTAAAGTTTGGACGTACGACAAATCAGAAACACGAGCGTGAATTGCAAAAGAGGCCTAATCTCCGTTCAAATTATAGCTGACCGAAATTCGATCGATGTTTTTCTTCATGTTGGATGGTTGATGGCTTTGCAGACGAGTGATCTATATAGAGAAATAAAAAATAATAAACCATTGTGTAATAATTTGCAGCGTTTTTTATCTTCTATAATTATGGTGGCGTCTCCATCTTCTCATTACTTATCGACGTTTGGTGGTATCGCTAAATAAACATACTACGAGATTGTTCATAGAATTTTCCAAAATGAACACGCACACTCAATAATTATTGCGAACAAATTACTTAAACCAATTATTTTTTATGTTCAACGTCAAAAACTTTATTTAATGGACTTCAGGAATTAAAAAAGAAATCTCCTTCGATTTTTTTCCACTATGTTGAGCGAAAGAATGGGTACAATAACTGAATCTTGAAAAAATATAGATATCCACCATTTTCACGAAAAACCTTTTTTTTTAATTTTTGCCACGAATTGAAACGAATTAAGAGTAAACTAATCGTGTTTAGATTGTAATTGTGCTTATCAACCTCAGCTGTGTGTCATTGTATGCAGCTTTCACAGAAGATGGATTTTACACACCTCGGTAATCACCCAATAATAACAATGCAAAATGTACTGAATAGTTAAGAGCTCTGGAGTGTCCATGCACCAAGCTATTACCTAAAATATGGACAATATATAATCATTTTAAGAAGATTTTTATTCTTATAACGCCTTTCAGTTGTTATGGGTATTTTAGACTAAGTTCAAGAGTTTTGTGCGTCATTCACTAGCTAAACCCGATTTGTTCCCTCAAGGGCTTCCTACTGGCCTTGCGGTTTGGATTTGGATAGGGTTTCCAACATTACACCTCTGACGTCCTTGCGAACGAAAATAACATTTTTATAAACACGGAATACGGAAATCCATCCACATCAAAAACAAAAATTGAAACCTAAGGATTGGAATTTTTCACACACCTCTGTTGACATTGTCATCGTTCTATCGTTAGGTATCTCAAGAATTCCAGGGTTATCAGTACATTTGGTATTTAAGCTCTCTTGAACATTAATCTACAATGAAATATATGGACTGTTGCACTATTGGCAACGATAATTTCCTCAATTTTTCAGGAATAGAGACACTCTGAATACGTAAGGAAGCGTGACCCAGAGATGCTCGTGTGACCAACTACAGTGAGAAGCTTACTCGCCAGCACCCAGTAGTTAGGACTTGTGAAAAAAGGAACCACCCCAGCAATGGAACTTCCCAATCGTAATGGAAGCTCGAGCTCTTTTGGACGGTTCATACGGCTGCTTCCTTTTGTTCGGAGCCTTTCGGAATCGTGACGACGGTTTCCTTCCGCTTCCGTTCCTATAACGTATAACCGGTTCGCTGTACTTTTCACGCCACCCGCCGGAGTTCACGTAATGCCGAAAGCTCCCAGTCCCATTACTAGAGATCACCTTCTAGGTACGAAGCGCTGGACGTGCCAATCACCAGAACCTCCAAATTAGCTGTTATTTGAACCCTCATCTCATTGCGAAATATGATATTTGAGTTCGGAGGTTGCTCCAGCAGTGCCTCAGGGCACCCCTGAGGTACAAGAAGTGACCCAACTTGAAATGAGTGTATACAAGTTGCAAAGATTAAATTTCCATGACAGTATAATCTCTGACATGTTGAAACTCAGCAAAGTAGTCTTTTTTTTATAGAACCAAAGGTTGCTATGTAGGTAGTTAGAAAATAGCTAAGTTAAAACGTGGAGTATCCAGAATACATGCACTATAGCTTTTCTTAATCCAATTTGGAGCTTTCCAAACCACATTCAGAAATTTCATTAACCAAAATAACAATTTTCCAAGTCAAATATAAAATAATGCATTTCAATTTTAGAGTGAGATCAATATTCATGTGTGATTATTGATGAAGTTCTAGACCTAAAACGGGATTACATAAAAGCAGGAACATGTAAATAAGGAGTGGGATAAAGAGACGGAAATAAGTGAGTAGGGATCGTCTACACGTTCACTATTGTCACTATCGGTCTTCAAAATGTGAAAACGATTCATCTTCACAACAATACACAACTTTTATCCTTTTGACTTGAAAAATTCTAAAATCGGTTTTTATCTGAATATGGTTTGGATAATTCTGAGATTGGTCTCGGGGAATAACTTACTAACCTCTATAAAAGGCTATTTGGGTGAACTTGCAGAAAGATATTTAATCAGGTTACCAAAAATCACTGGAAAATGCAATTTTGACAATCGTAGAAGTAGGGTTCATCAGAATAGTAGGAAAATACATAGATAACCTATTAGCTCCAGCTACCTATCTGGTTAGTAAATTTTGTCATAGATAATTTTATTTTTGGCTGGTCAATCAAATAACTATAAAGAACTTAAGGGCCAATAAGAATGTACCGATTTCTCAAAATCGATTGAATTTGTGATTTTTTTTGTGCTCGATGTTCGTTAGTTTTTGACCCACCAAACCGAGATTGATCTTTTGGGAAATTATGTATTCTACCCAACACGGATAGATTAAACTTTGAGCCCAGTTTTGTGTGAACAGTATCTGAAGGGCTACTAACGTACCTACTATCAGTACCTACAAGAGGTTTTATGCTTGGAGAACGGCTTGAAACCATAATTTCAAATTTGTCTCAATAACTGGTCGTAACACCTTCAGGCTAATCTCACAGTCATACTTTCAAGTGAGAATGATGAAACCATGATATTTGTGTAGCTTAAAATCGTTTACCGGTTGATATCGAAATAACTTCTCCTTATACAATGGGAAGTTCCCTTCAATGCATGCTTTACTAAACAATATGTTTTTAGGTAGAGGGTAGACAAATACCCACGTAAAAATGGAAAAATACCTCAATAATGAACCAACAACAGATTTTGAGCTTTGGTGAATAACACGACACGTGTACATTATTTCAAATAATACTACTCACTCAGAGGGCGAGGCCTTCAGAAAGTAGGCACCTTACCTGCGGAACAAACAGAAAATCGAATCAATAAAGAGTTGATTGCAAGGGAAATAAAATTGAATAAACTAGATAAATTTAAACTGCTGATAGAACGTGAGATCACAATATTCACACTTAAAACTATTTCATTCAACCCATTTCTGGATTGTTATGAGGGATTCTAGAATTCGAACTGTTAGTGACTAGTGGAGGGTGGTGGTTTACTCGTGACTAGTAAGCGTGTGGGGTTAATTTTGGTCTGATCCGTCCTAGTGATGAATTATGATAAACACAAAACATCCTTAACATCATGATCAGTTATGATTCGATTAGATAAAGTTTACAAGAAAGAAAAAAGTTTTCGAAATTCTAATTAAAACATTGTTTCAACAATGGTTCATGTATTCCTTCAAGTTCATTTACAAATCTACTCCCCAAAATCTCCGGTTATCAACGCAAACAAAAAAACGTCTGCCAAGTGGGTGTGGCACATAGCTTCCTCGTATCCATAACCCGATTATATAGATGATCAGATGCATAGTTGTTGATCTCAAAACACCAATCTCTAAGTACCTTCCACTACCCTCATAGGGAACCATCTACACGCTAATCTGGACAATCCTAGAAAATTTCATCAAATTCAGATGAAAAATTAATTGAGTAGATGTATGTGATTGGATAAAAAAATACTTAGCCTCGGCTCGGATTCGAACCCGCGACCCCTGGGGGACAGTTGAAGTTACGGCTGTTACAAGGAATTCACGTTTGCGCATGCGCAGTCGCTTCTATCAGTCCGGGGATGATGATTTTCATAGGGGACTATCTACAACCTAATCCACATAATCTCTGAAAATTTCATAGAAATCGGGTGGAAAATGTGGAAGTTATGGCCGTTACAAGGAAATTCACGTTCGCGCATGCGCAGTGGCTACTATCAGTCCGAAGGTGATGATTATCGTAGGAAACCATCTAAATACTAGTCTGTAACATCCCTGAATATTTCATTGAAATCGGATGGAAAATGTAGAAGTTATGGCCGTTACAAGGAATTCACGTTTGCGCATGCGCAGTCGCTTCTATCACTCCGGGGGTGATGATTTTCATAGGGGACCGTTTACACACCAACCCACACAATCCCTGAAAATTTCATAGAAATCGGACAATAACTTCGTATAGTTATGCGCGTTACAAGGAATTCATGACAGACACACAGACAGACAGACAGACAGACACGGAACCAAAATTGTTCAGAAAGGTCTAAAACGCAAAACGCGAGTGGAAATTTTGATTTTGGAGAACTTTTTTTTTCGTCCTTGAAAAGTGAAAACAAAGTTTCCGCTACCTTGGTAGACTCGGAAGCAATTACTTGTTTCTTTAATTCTTCTTGTTAATCTTCAAGGATTTGGCTTCAAATATGGGCACAAGGTACCATGTAATTGTATCATGTTGGGTGATGATCATTCTCCCTTTTTACCAGCACCACGTTTGAGTGGGGGTTAGGTACTCTCAGGTCTAGAACGACTACATCATGGAGTGTTCCATCTTCAACTAGGCCAAACCTTCCTGTTCGATTTTGATCTCCTTCGGTCTGTAATATAGGGGACATCACTATACCCAGTACAGAAAAAGACAGAGAGTTGATATGAGAAATGCGGGTGCTCTGATGCAAATCCCATCGTTACATCCGACCTATCACTGTATCATTATAAGCGGAATCTACAACTGTACTCGTACCTTCTCTTGCGTGTATATGAAAATGTCGAATTACGTGCATGCTGATCACCAATGGTAACAGGACAACATACTGCAATCTCATGTTGACTAATGGACATCACAAGGCACGAGGAAAAGTTATCCTGACGCACTAAATAAAATAAAATCTATACCTCTTGAGCTGTTAGAAAACGGAAATTCAAGTGCTGCTGTCATGAACAGGCTTTCCCATAAAACTGCACCATCCTACATCAAGAGGCTTTTTACGAAATACCTGATGCAGTAGAGACGCATAACGCTACTTGACCTCTTAGAAAGTGGTTGAGATTTCGCATCAACAAGTATAGCAAGGGAATAAATCGCGTTAACCAAGGTATTCAATTTTCAACTCGAGTGATACGCGATCTTGTTACTTACTTTCCGTCACAATAAATTCACAGGGACAGCTCAGGTCTCCAAACTCCTATCGCATTTTTTTCTTCTTGTTTCCTGCCCATTAGAAGTGAGAGCGGATATTTCAGTCGGACGTTTTCATAGTTCACCTCGAGGAGACGCTGCGGAACTGAACGTTATGCAGGAGTTCACCGAACCGCTTTCCAAGCAAGGCCCAAGATCGTGTAACACGGTCACTTGCATTTGCAAGTTGTGAAAAGTAAAAGCTCCCCAGAGCTATTTAACTGTTTCGTTGTCCCGCATAATAAGAAGAAAGTCGAACGGAAGTTCAAAAGCCAGTATCAACATCAACAATTACCTCGTCAAGTACGAGTAAACTGGGTTGGTTGGTATTTGACAGTTTTTGCTCCCTCATGCCCGCACACTCATGTAAATGAGAAAATGCTGACGTTCATAGCTCTTTTAAACTTTATAGAATAAGCCGACTCCATTACTACTATACTACGGTGACTCCAAGCAGCGAGGGACGAATCAGTCGGTTGACGTTCGTTTCTCGTTCCGGGTCAGTATTTCGCCAAATCGAAGGAGCAAAAACTTTGTACTTAAATTTGAAAATTTAAAGGATTTTAGAAATTCATTAGTGCACGGCCCTAGGGAATAGAAAAACTGAAATATTGCCGCCAGAATCATCAAAATTGAACAATAATTGTCGGAGAAAAACGCTGCAAATTATTACACAATGGTTTATTATTTTTCTATGTAGATCACTCGTCTACAAAATTACCAACCATCCAATATGAAGAAGAAAAAAAAAGAAAAAGAAAAACAAAATAAAAAAATTTAAAAAAATCAAAATCACCAACCACCGATTGCATTTCGGTCAGCTCTAATTTGAACGGAGATTAGGCCTCTTTTGCAATTCACACTCATGTTTTGATTTATATATGTATATATTTCAATGTAAACCCTTAAATTTTTGTAGGGAGCGAACAGTTTGTCCTACAGAGCTCCGCGTGGTCTCAAAAAATTCTAAAAATTCTATTGAATCTTAAATTGAAGGAAAAACAATACCTTTATATCAAAATTTCTTGAGTTAGGGCGTTTTCAAAATTTCAAAATTGATTTTGGGACCCTTAGAAGTGACCTACATCAACCAAAAGCTTCGGGGCACAACTAGACCCCAAATGGAGCCTACATACCAAATTTCATCAAAATCGGTCAATGCTAAGTGGCAAAAGTGTCGCGTACGGCGGACGGCGTACGGCGGACGGACGGCCAAATTTTTATTCGATTTTTGGATTCTACGTACCTTGAAACGTAAACCATCAAATTTTGAGGGGGTGTTAGAATTTTTTTTCTTGGTCGATTCCAAAGGTTCATTATTGAAAATAATAAACCAAAATGGGGAAAAACAGTTAATTCAATTATGTTTTTCCCATAAAATGTAGAAAAAAAATGTTAGAAATTCATTAGTGCATGGGCCTTGGGGATATAAAAACTGAAAGATTTCCGCTGGAATCATCAAAATCGAACAATAAATGCCAGAGAAATATGGGAAAACATGAAAAAAAAAACAGTTTATTTGGTAGTTTTTCCCATTTTTCTTTGGAAATTATTGTTCAATTTGCATGATTCCAGCGGCAATATTTCAATTTATCAATTCCCTAGGGCCCAGCACTAATGAATTTCTAAAATCCTATAAAATTTCAAATTTAGGTTCAAAGTTTCAAGTTTTTGCGCCTCGATTTCGCGAACTACTAAGAACGAACGGCGACCAACTGAGACCCCCTTAACATCATTTCGAAAGAGTACTCAACTTCAGTGTCAGCTATTGACAATTGGAATGGACATGTTTGAATTACGTCTCCTGACCTTTTAAAAGGTTTGTATTTCTACAAATTCATCTCTTTTCACTAGTTTTATATTTCTACACATCCGTCTCTATCTATTGCTAAGAATTCTGGTGGAATCATAATATATTGTCTAATGTGTATCGTAATATATTGTGTCTGTAATTCCACAACTCAGAACTTAGGTACCTAATATGTAAACTACCATCAACTTCCTTACACTCTAAATGAGACATGTCACATACATGAAGACATTAATTGTTTCTTTGTAAATTAGACCAACAGTCCAACAAGCATTGTTAACACTTCGGGTGGTGAAAAAAAACCTAACAAATCATAATTTCCACTCAAACTCAACATTTTAGAACTTTCTGGATTATAAAATAATTAATGAAATTACTTTATATGAAAATGATTGTGGTTCAGTGTCAGTCATACGATCCGCAAATCCTTGTAGCGTGTAAAACTATACGAAGTTACAGCACGATTTCTATTAAATCTGGAACTGCGAAGTTGATTAGAAATTGTGGCTTCTTTTTGCATAACAAACATATTTTTGTAAAACTCACAGTCGAAGGTTTTTGAACATTGCTTGAAGATTATGTGTAGGAAACTATGCTGGAATTGAAAACCGAGGCGAGTCGGCGACAAATATACGATTGGTACCTTATCGTACAAGTAGGTGAAAACTGTAGTTTGCACGGAAATGTTGCGGATGTTTGGAAGAAGCAATCGTCCATAAAAACTTTCGGATGCCGATGACACCCCGTTCACGGGCAAAGGCAACAATGAGATTAGTAATGGGTACCCCAGAGAAAGTCTAACGTCCTGGAAGGAGATATCTTTTCCGATGCCATTCCCAGCCGTGTCTAATATTAAGCGCTGCGACGATTCAACACGACGATGTTCTATTTGAAGAAATCGCAGCGACCGACGCGTTAAGTTTCTTCCATTGCTAATGCTCACAGGTGGCGTTCGAGTCAATCACCAGCTAGCCAAGAAAGAAATGTACGGATAGATGAGCTCTGATGTCGGGAGAGCTTCCAAATATGTTGGGGAAGTGTAGGTGTGAATGAGGATACAGGATCAACGGCCAGCTTCAAAAGAAATTCCAAAGGGGTAAAAATAGCTAAGAGTACTATTTGTATTATTCCATTCATGATGATTGAATGTCTTTTGACTTAATGTTTCCCTTCTTTCCCATCATGAAGCTGAAAATAGGTTCGGAAAGAATGGCGAAAATGGTGGGTAGGTTGAATTGTATGGGTAGTATTTTTCTAGTATCTCTATTGGTTACATTTGGTACTAGATTTAGTTTCATAAAATTCAAAACGGAGAGAATTTTTCCTGTAGGTAACGTAAATCGAAATACCTACGTACTGCCTTCCTACAAGAATATTCCGATCAAAATTTTCCTATAACAACTATAGTCCAACATTATTTTGAACTGGTAGCTGTCGTGTTGGTGTTCAAAATTCACGTTTCCTTGGAAACACGAAAGCAAAACCAGCCAAATCATTATAAATTAGTTACCTACGGCGTTGCATTAATGTATCCAGCGAATTATGAATCGATCGTCACAGACGCGAACTTGAAACTCCTATGGACATCTTGAGAAAAAATGAACTCATCTTGATGAAATATAGTAACTAGAAGTGAACGGTATCGCACAATAGGTACTTAACCAATTACGTTTTTCCTAAAATGTTCAATAAAATGTTTTTCTCTCTCATAAAAAAGTAACTACTGGCATCATTATTTCAGTAAGATCGAAACTATCTATTCTAATAGTAGACACCTAGTGATATGGATATGTATGATGGGGAACCGAAAGGAACTGTGAATAGTAGCCACAGTTGATTATCAGTATATTGGTAGAGCATTACTTTTTTTTCCCGAGTAACGAAATTTTTATGACCCCCAGCATTGAGACTTATCAAATACAATCAAAATACAATTTCAACATACAAAATAATCGTATCAAGATTCTTGAGTTTTGATGACTATTACCCTAATAATTAAGTTGTCAAAACATGTTCAGAGTAAAGGTTGACTCCCATAACAATCATACTCACATAAAAACGTGTGCAAGGCACGTGAATGTATAAGTTCCAAACTAGTTGTATAGACACTGGTTATGGACGTGTACTTAGTGGACTATAATATGCTCCCGATCTGTTCAGCATACTGGTTTTTGGCCAGCCAAGGATAGAACGTCCTGTTGACAGTTCAGTAAAAAAATCCCAAACCTTTTGGAAGGTGCGAATATAAATAAGCTTTGAGAAAATAACCTTTAGAGCTCCTGTTCCAAACACGCCCGCTCATTTATTCCCATTCAAGTTTCGCTCGATCCAAATTTAAATCTTCACCCTTGAAAAATAAGGATTTTGACCCCTTTTAAAGAGATAAATACTATCTAGACTTCTTTCTGACTACATCCCGTTGATATGACTCATAAACCAGTTCAAATTTCTTTACAATGTGAGTTACTTTCTGTTTTTAAAATACTACATACTATTGTTTAGCAATGCATGCGTTCCCAGGGACATCCCAAAAGATAAGGAGTTGTTCTTTCAATATCAACCGATAAACGACGAAACATTGTTATTTACCTTTCTACTGCACACACAGTTTCATGCAATGTAATTTAGTTAGTTCGTTGAGGAAGTAACATATCTTTTTAGCATTACGAGAGCCCAAAACTTGACATTCTGAAACCTAGTACACAAGATTGTGCTCGAAAAAGCACATTTTTTCATCATTAAACCCCTTCCCCCGTACCCTCGTAGACAACACAAGATTTTTGGTTTATTATTTTCAATAATGAACCTTTGGAATCGACCAAGAAAAAAAATTTTTTAACACCCCCTCAAAATTTGATGGTTTACGTTTCAAGGTACCTACGTAGAATCCAAAAATCGAATAAAAACGCTGCAAATTATTACACAATGGTTTATTATTTTTCTATATAGATCACTCGTCTACAAAATCACCAACCATCCAATATGAAGGAAAAAAAAAAATTAAAATCACTAACCATCGATCGCATTTCGGTCAGCTCTAATTTGAACGGAGATTATATATTATTATAATATTATATATTATATATTATAGATTATATATTATGCCTCTTTCGCGATTCGTGTTTTGATTTATATATATATATATATATTTCAATATAAACCCTTAAATTTTCGTAGGGAGCGAACGGTTTGTCCTACAGAGCTCCGCGTGGTCTCAAAAAATTCTAAAAATTCTATAGAATCTTAAATTGAAGGAAAAACAATACCTTTATATCACAATTTTTTGAGTTAGGGCGTTTTCAAAATTTCAAAATTGATTTTGGAACCCTTAGAAGTGACCTACATCAACCAAAAGCTTCGGGGCACAACTAGACCCCAAATGGAGCCTACATACCAAATTTCATCAAAATCGGTCAATGCTATGGTGCCGCGTACGGCGGACGGACGGCCAAATTTTTATTCGATTTTTGGATTCTACGTACCTTTAAACGTAAACCATCAAATTTTGAGGAGGTGTTAAAATTTTTTTTTTCTTGGTCGATTCCAAAGGTTCATTATTGAAAATAATAAACCAAAATTTGGCCGTCCGTCCGCCGTACGCGGCACTTTTGCCACTTAGCATTGACCGATTTTGATGAAATTTGGTATGTAGGCTCCATTTGGGGTCTAGTTGTGCCCCGAAGATTTTGGTTGATGTAGGTCACTTCTAAGGGTTGAAAAATAAGGTTTGAAATTTTGAGAACGCCCTAGCTCAAAAAATTTTGATATAAAGGTATTTTTTTTCCTTCAATTTAAGATTCTATAGAATTTTTAGAATTTTTTGAGACTGCCCGGAGCTCTGTAGGACAAACCGTTCGCTCACTACGAGAATTTAAAGTTTTGACGTACCATAAATCAGAAACACGAGTGTGAATCGCAAAGAGGCCTAATCTCCGTTCAATTTAAAGCTGACCGAAATGCGATTGATGTTTTCTTCATGTTGGATGGTTGGTGGCTTTGCAGACGAGTGATCTATATAGAAAAATAAAAAATAATAAACCATTGTGTAATAATTTGCAGCGTTTTCACTCACAAATACACACCTACGGGATTTTCCCGCGGATTTTGATTCAGCGTGGTATAAAACGGATTTGTTTGTCGCTATTTTTTTCTCCGTTGAGTATTGTCCTGTTTCGATCAAGATAAATCCCGTTAGGACACCCAAATCTTCTTGTGGGACGTCCTAAAAAAACGTCGATCAAGGAACAAACAGTAATAAGCAAACACGTATTCGACCATATAATATTACTCAATGAGTCACTTTGGTATTTTGAAATCTGCCATTTGCTATTCATACAGTGCACCATTATTGTGATGAATTCGAAAGACATTTTTCGATTTAGGACGGAAAAGGTGAGAATTGTCCAATCAAGCAAAACAACTGGAATGTGCCTACCAATTTGTCTGTTTGTTCGATTCAACCTCTGAAGATGGGTATAAACAGAAGATTCAACCTCCTCTGAAGATGGTAAAAACAGTAGGATCCAAAAGATCGAGAAACGAAATCTTAATGATGAAGAAAAGTGTACCCCTGAGGCTGAACCCCGACTATCATTCCACAACATGGTTCCACTTTGGGAACTTTAGCTGAAACATATCTTAAAAGGACCCTAATCGTAAATTGATACACACGAACGTCAGATTTGGGTGTAATCGTTATCATGATTACTGAAATATGTCTACAATTATAATTGTAATAATATGGGTTTAGGTAGATATTTTGAGAAGAGCATTCAGAACTCCAAAACTCGAGAACTTCAACGCATGGAAAATGGCGATTCGATCGACGGTTGTTCTGTAGAGGGTTCTGTTCGGGCGGGGCTCAGAGGTGTGGAAAATGTTACGGTGACGAAAGATGGAACAATGACGCAGGGGATACTGTTACTATAATGTCACACTTGGATTAGCTACGGCCATCCTCGATCTTCCTTCCTCTATATGGGCTCTGCGTCTTCTACTCATCACTCCCTCGTATCTTCAATAATCGAGGCGATGTTCACTAGAAGTTTTTTGGTGTCGGATGGAATTGTGTGCTACGGTGAGAATTCTAATGGAAGAGTTGTTCGAATTCAGTATGATAATAATTAGAAACCTGTCAGTCTGATGAAAAAAGTCCTATCAATCTATAATCCATTTCGAAGTACTACAGGTTAGGGAGCCTTGTAATCAAGCAACACTAGAAGCAATTCTTCCCCACCAAAATCACAAATTTCGAGTTAACAGCTGTTGGAAAAACTTCCATTTCTTTCGTTCTTTCCAATAGTGAGTATCTCGGAGAGCTTTCCAAAAAGGTGCAATGGAAACGATGGGTCGGAAATGATCGGAAGATCACGAAAAAGAACTGGCATTTCAGCTTCACTGATCGCTGGAAGGAACCAAAGTGTGTTGCCAGAGAAATTGTTTGTGAATAACCCTAGGAGACTACAGTCTCTCGAATCCACAATCCTCCGAAACCACATTCCTATAAAACTGCAAGTCCAGTGATATCTATACACCCTCTTGAACGAGCGAACAAAGCGAGACGGCACGCTAGTTGTTAAAAATTATGGAGAATACACTTACTACTTCTACTAATTGTCTCTTTGTTACGTTATCTATCACTTTTCCCCACTCCTATCTAAACATGTGGATAATATCAATAAAAAACTTGACAACATGGAGGAGTTTCATAGCACTAATAAACTGTCAAGTATCGGGAATGGGGTCATCTAACAAACGCTTTTATTACCGAGCTTCCGGAAAATTCATTTCCTCCATCAGGGCTCAAAGCAGCTACATGTGAGGAGAGTGTATCCACCAACTCATACTCTCAGTGTTTCCAAACTTTGTCAAAACTTTTAAAATAAATGTGTTTTGTTCCCAGAGTTTTATTGTTATTTATACGCCTAAAAAAATTTTAAAATTTAATTTTTTTTGTTGTTGAAAGCCTGATGCTATTTATTTATTTTAAAAGTTTTGACAACGTTTGGAAACACTGAGAGTATGAGTTGGTGGATACACTCTCCTCACATGTAGCTGCTTTGAGCCCTGATGAAGGAAATAAATTTTCCGAAAGCTCGGTAATAACAGCGTTTGTTAGATGACCCCATTCCCGATACTTGACAGTTTATGCGTGCCGTGGGTTGATAAACACAACATTTCATAGCAATAGTCATTAATATCATAGTGACCTAGGAGGAGGAAATTAAATCTATAGATTATACGTATTTTAAGGAATTTTACAACTGAATATCAGCAGTAAATCTTAAAATCAGCCTGAATTTCTCTTGATATAGAATGGTATAGATTCGAGATAGAATGGTATTCGATTCTCTCGATATAGAAAACTTCTCTTCGATAGAAAATGTAGTTAATCAGAGTCCACAATCTCAGAGAATGAGCACGAAACCAATTTTAATCATGTCATCATTTAACATTGATCATTGAACAAAATTATTATTACGAAATAAAACTAATTACAGACTTGGGAATCGCTCAACAGAGGTCGATCACTCATTTGTGCTCGCTTCACAGCCAAATGCCATGAGATGAATCAGCAGATTCAAAGTGCCCCTTTGGAAAAAAGACTTTTCTAATTAACCCTCGATCCTAATTTAACGGGGAAACGATGGGCGGGGCCGTGATACAATAATTGCTCAATTGAAAACCGGCTCTTATTGTCAACCGTTGGAAAGTCATTCAGTCGGATCATCCCATCACAAAAACACTGCCTTCTCTCTTCCTGCCAGTCTCTTGTACCGCTTTTCAATACGAGAAGTTAAGCTCACTTTCTCTTTAATATGAATTTTCGCTTTCGCCGAGTTTACTATTCGATTTTTGTTAACGCAGATGGAATGAATTGTCTTTTAGGGGAACCAGCAAAGAAAGAACGCACAGGACAAACGCACGTTGGACGATGTGGGAGTTTTAAATTACACAATTTCTATGAGGAATTATCAAGGTACAAAATGACCAATCGAATAAGAACAATGTTATAATTCTTGCACTTTATTTTAACTACGATCGATCAATAAACTAAATGAAATCTATATGAATCAACTAGAAAACCCTACACTGAATTAAGAATGTACTCAGCTACGTATCACTATCACAATGTTTTGACCACGTAAATCCAAATGTATTGCAGTTCTACGGTCAACCAACATCAAAACACGTGAATACCCAATAAGATTTAGAACAAACTTATCGTTGATATCAAGAAAATCGTGATATTGACACCTCCTTTCTCTTTGTGGAATTCCATAATATGGAATTAGATAATATCTAATTTTCACCCGAATTGTGTTTACAGAGGCTACTAACTTCGCTTGTTAGACCTCAACTTTCCTTGATTGACAAGACCCCTGAGCAAGACTCACCAACAGTTCCCGTAATAGAGTGGACAAAAAAAAAAAAAAAAAAACGGGATTGTGTCATGTTCCTATGATTTTCTGAGAACCGAAATTACCTACGAAATGAAGACAGTTTTACGAGTATCAAAATGGAATGATCGAAATACGTCAGGACGTAACTTCCATTTTAGTACTGAAACTAAATTTATGTTTGGAGCGTTCAAGGTCCCCCCTATGAGCGGTTATTGTCCGCAACAATGTCATTCAAATTGGGCAGTACACAATTTATAGTTCATCCGTAGTGATAAAAAATGTTAATAAAACACGAAACCCAAAAAAGGTTCAAGATGGACCAAGAGAAAAATGTTAAGATTTATTTTAATATTTTGTGAGCTAAAACCACTAAAATACAGTGATAAATCGATCGAGAATCCACGAATTCTATGGTGAAAATCTTAGTCAGATACAGAGTAACATAATAGATCCTAATATCTCGCTACCTGCAGCATATTATGGTGTCATATTGTGGAAGACCTACGAAGGCTTGAAGGCATGAGCCATCCAGAGAATGAATCTAAATACAATGGTAGATCGATCGAAGTCGATTCATCATTCATACCTCAGATAGAACAAATTCGAACGATAATCACGGTTAATCAAGGATTTTGAACCGCGGTACCGAATTATTAAGATTCCTTACTACCACACACCTGGTCATTTCGCTCTTCTGAACTTCAAATGAGTTCGCCGCGCCGTTGGAATTGCATTTTGGCGACATTTTTGATCTCTCGATAATGAGGTTTCTAGGGTGATGGCGGCATAAAAGTGCCAATTTCGAATCGAAAGCTTCATTAGGTCCGACGAAAGTTCAAAACTCGAGCCAAAAGACAATCCCGTTTCGCTCTCCTGGCAGGAAGATATAATTTTTGGCTTTTACGGGTGATTCTCAGAAAAAGCTCAATTTTCAAGGCTCAAACTTTGAGAAAGTGAACCGTCTCCAAAAAATTCAAAAAAATTCATGAAGTTTCCTGGGAACGTTAAGAAGAATTTGTAATGAAAGACAGAGCTCAATTCACAGTTTTTAGTCTCAAATTTCAATTTTGAAAATTTATAGTGCGGCGGTAATGAGAACTTGATTTTTTTTAAGGTCGTTGGTATTGAGAATAACGTATTAGTTTCACAATTCTGTGTGAAAAAAATTCATCAAGTTTCCTGGGAACTTAAAGAAGAATGTGCAACGCAAGATAGATCTAAATTCACAGTTTTTAGTCTCAAATTTCAATTTTGAAAATTTTTAGTGCGGCGGTAATGAGAACTAATTTTTTTAAGTGATGGTAATGAGGAGCGCAGTTGGTATCAAGAATATGGTATTAGTTTCACAATTCTGTTTCTACCTTTCAAGCAATGAGCTTGTCCAGTTGGTTGGATAAGATGATTATATTGAAAAATCTCCATTTTTCTCTTTTCTATAGATTGATAGGGAGGGAATAAATAAACTAAAATCAATGACAATCAGAATAGTATCAATGTATTCCAAGTAGGTAAAGAACTGTAAAAAAAAACTAAAACACTCAGTCAAATGACATTCAAAAAACTCTTATCAGTCTACAACATAATATATATCAATCTTCAACTTTTTATATTAATCAACTTGACAATTTTGTTAATATTCGTCACATACTTAATTAACTTAATTACATCACAGATTTGTTTCATTAACTGAAAAGTAAGAAGGCAAATATTTTTTAAGAAACTCTTGACCATACTGCGCCTTCGATCAGCCTCCCTCTTTTGTTCACACAATTGTTCCGCTGGGTAAAATGTAGGGCGAGTCATCTCTGAGGGCTACCTAAGGGGACGATAAGAATCTTTTTATTCTAAGGGCTTAGGGCAATATGGAGATAATAATATCAGAATTCGAAAACCTAAAATCGTTTTATTTTTAAAAACTGTCAATAGATACCTGACGTAGAAAATAATATAATATATACTTCATCTTCATCTTTAAAATACTCAACTAACAACATTTTCTCGTTACCACTCGCCTATTTTCATTACCACTGAACTTTATTAAGTTAGTGGTAATGAGATGGTTTGATGTGTGGTAATGAGAATTCAAAATTTGAGAGCTTGCCATTATCGTTCTGTACATACTATATTCCTTATTCTACGCCGTTTGAGAAGGCAATTAGTGGGCTACAGAAAAATGCGATCTAAAAAAATTAGTCACCAACATTGAAAGAGAATCATTGAACTGTGGTAATGATAACAATAAATATACGCACCTGACATGTGACCTTAAACAACCGCTCCTGCTTGGCGGGGCCCCCCTAAATGGCGGTGGCGAGTTCCCTAGCGCTCTGCAGTATTGCCACTACGATTCTCGTCGAAAGTTTGCCAAAATGTCCTGTTGGTCGCTATGGGAGGGAAAATCTTGATTCTTGTGCGGTAATGAGACTTTTCACCATTACACTTTTTGAAATAAGTTATTGGCATCATCAAATAGATTTAAAAATCACACCACTCTGTTTTTGATGAGATCTACATGTAGACTTTCAGTTTCATTCGTTTTTTCACGCAATCAATATTTTCCAAGGCCTAGGAGAAGACTTTTGTAGGCAAAAATTAAATCATTACAGGTGGTGGTAATGAGAATTGAGCCTTTCAAGACAAAAGAAAAGGTATTAATTTCGGATAAAGTAAATTTTTCAAGAGATTCTAGTAGGCAGAGGCGGGAATAAACCCAATGAAAAAATTAGAAAAAAAACTAGGACGCACATTTGGAGAAACCCTACCATAACACTATTATTGAGCTTTTTCTGAGAATCACCCTTACACGCCATGAATAATTCAGCAATTGAGTCGTTCAGACAGTCGGGAGTTGAATGTGGAATGAGTCATCACTGTGTGTATCGCGGAGCCCCTCCATATGGGGAGTGGGGTATTTTCATCGAGAAGTATGTAAGCACGTGAGTCTTGTTTAAAAACAGGTTCCATAACTTCATTTATACAGAAGTGAGGTACTGCGCAAACTTCAAGAAACTGCATTCCAAGTAACTATTGAAATGATTTTCGTCTTTTCGAGCTCATCATTGTTACGTAAGTGCCTTTATGGGTTATTGCACGAAGACAAACAGTACAAAATGTTAAACAAAAGCCTGGAAAAGTTTGAATTTGAAAAGCAAAGTAAAAAGCTTGCAAAAGACGGAGACGTATGGCGCAGTTTCTTCGTCAAAAATTGTGGAAGTTAGGCTTGTAACATGGATTTCACGGTTTGAGCATGAGCAGTAGCTACTGATGAAATTCACTTGGGGTGATCGAAATATTTTTATATTCCTAGTTTGGACGAAATTCGAAAATTAGGTAGTATGCATAAATTCAACTTGGATGATTGGGTAGTATTATGGAAGCGACTCAGTAGCTTCCTATGATCCGAGACCGATCGAATTCATAGATAAAGTAGTAAGTTGATATACTTTTACTTTTGCTCAACCACTGGCTGGGAGATGATCCTATTATACACAGTCGGACCAACCAGGTGACCGCTCGAGGGCGGTATCGCATGGTCTTGATAATTTTTCGAGTTGGGCCGTCAGTGAACCCAGCTCTACTTAAGCTGGTAAGGGAATAAATAGCCATGAGCGAAATTTACAGAACCAATTCAGATCTTCCCTTTGGAAAACAGCTGATTACTTCCTAGACGCCAGGAATGGCAGTTGGACGAGTTACAGGAAGCTCAAGCAACGAGTATCAGGTATGCTAAAGTCAGTCAAACCGTTCCAAACAGTTAGTGTTTTACCACCCTGAGTACACGTATACTCGGATGTTCGGTTATAGCAGAACAGAACAAATGTATAACATAGGCGACACCAGCATGAAATGCAACAAATGATATTTTGAATTCCTCAAATTTTGGTCTGAAGAGATAATTTTAAATCCTTTGCGATCTAGTGGAATGATGATAGTGATAGCGTAAGACGGTTTTAAAAGCTGTAATGCACTCTGTATTCAGGCGAATTTGCAGATTTAATAAAATAAATCTTATTTATTTTTAATGCGAGACAACATTTTGACATTTAATCGTGTAAGTTGTTGATTGGATTGAAACATTAGACTTTTTTGTACACAAACTAGTAGAACAATTAAATAAACTAGTTCGGAGGACTTCAAAAGTATGACATTTGGGGAATCAATGTAGGCAAGGTTAACGAGAACGGGATTGAACGGTGGAAGTACCAATAGGATCTGCACATTCTGAGATTAATAATAGCCAGACAATTTTCTGTATGAAATCTCGATATTATCGCTGTGCTCTGGTTAACAATCAACACTTTGAATGTTCTAATACCACAGATACTCACTTGCTTCAATAGGGTAATTGCCGAAAATCTGTCCTCCTATAAAGATGACTCTTCGTAAAGTATACTCCGAACACACCCACACAGGTGGCTTATCTGCCCGTTTTACAAACACCGAATGACTCTACGACTCACAATAGACCACTCAGTAAGTCTTACTATGAATAACCGCGGGAAGCGGCAGGACCGGCGCAAACCTCACCTCCCAGGCTCTCGCCGTATAGTAGTAGTAGTGAGATATTTGTAGATAAAAAGAGACCAACCAGGATGGGTGAGTCACAGAGAAGGTTTGGCAGAGGAGGAGGAAGAATCCGGAATTTCCGTTTTGTAGCCAAGTGCACATACCCGCACCAGACTATATTTGCACACGTCATTTTAATGACCCACCAAGAGACCAAGACCATGTCATCAGTATAATGACTAATAGAGAGAGGTGGCTGAAATAATTTGAAACATAAAATATACATCCGGTTTGACGTTTTATGAAATAATAATGTGATGATTCCAAAGGGGAAACTTTCAACTCGCAAGGAAATTATTATTAATCGTGACTTGAGGACCTAATTGAAGGTACTAGAAAAAAGTTATAATCAAGGAAAACTAGAAAAAGTTGAGAGGTTCCATTTTCGAGAGCTAAGTCATCTAGAGAGTAGTACCTGCGGCTTCCCTTGAAATAAAGACGTACAATTCAAGCTCAAAGCTTTCAATCGAAAATTGTAGTCTCCAGATAACTCAAAACTTCTAAATTTGTCTCCCTATTTCCGAAGCTCCCTTCAAATCTTCTAGAAGAACGATTCTTTCTTTCTCATACTTCTAGATTAAAGAAACTGACAAGCATACCGCCTGCCAAATTAATAGCTAAATTTCTGAGGTTTTAGGGTAGGAAGTGTACGGTAATGGACGAAGCGGCTCCACTACAGTTCCTCTTGGTTATTGTGAAAATTGTTAGTCACGAATCTTCTGCCATTGACCGACTCCAAAACACCGGAAGAAGAAGGAGAAGAGTTCTCAGTTTCATCAGTTGGGGACAACATTTAAAAAAACGCTGCAAATTATTACACAAAGGCTCATTTTTTTCTGTACAGATCACTCACTAGCAAAGAACACAGCTTTGCCATTGTCACTACCTACCAACCAAGTTTTCGCTTCATAATCGAGTTTATTTAGATGTAGTAAAAGCTTCGAAGAAATAAAGAATTCCTCAATTTAGAAAATTTAATACTGGTTGCTAAGGAAATCAATTATTGCTAAGGACGCAGATCTGAGTACAACTCGAAGAAACGAACAGCGATCGCATTTTGGTCAGATGAAATTACAACGGAGATTAGGCCTCTTTTGCGAGTCACACTCGTGTTTCTGATTTATCGTAAGTCCAACTCTTAAGTTCTCGTAGGGAGCGAACGGATTGTCCTACAGAGCTCCGCGTGGTCTCTAAAAATTCTAAAAATTCAATACTATTTAAGATTGGCGAAACAACGATACCTTTATTTCTACAGTTTTCGAGCTAGGGGACTTTTGAAAATTTCAACCCTTAATTTTCACCCCTTAGAAGTGACTGACATCAACCAAAAGCTTCGGGGCACAACTAGGTCCCAAATGGAGTCTATATACCAAATTCCATCTAAATTGGTCCATGGGAACTAAAAAAATGCCACGTAAGACGTCCGGCAGATTTTTTTCGATTTTTGGATTCTACGTGATTGGAAACTTGGAAAAGTAAACCAACAAATTATGAGGGGGGTTAAAATTTCGTTTCTTGGTCGATTCCAAAGGTTCATAATTGAAAATATTAAACAACAAAGTTAGTTACGGGTAAGAAACTGATGCTCATAGGGTGATTGAATAACGGCTTTAGAACAACTTCTATGATGGGCACGCGCTGTGAATAACGTTCTTATGATCACAATCGATGAGGAAAAAAAAAAAAAAAATACTAATCAATTACCTACTACTAATACGCTCACCGATTGAGATCACTCACACACACACCCACAAAACTTCATTTAACATACATTACCTATAGCTATATCAAAGGAGTGATAAGTATTGATTCGATCTATTCCACTACATACAGTAGGAATTTCGGGCAGAGCCGCCAAACACCTGTTGCCCTGCCTGAATCATCCTCGACAATAATACGCATTACGGATTTAAATAGAGGTACTATTTCGAATACCTTCCTACGGCCTAAAATATGCTCCTAGGTCGAGTATTTAAACGAATGGAATTTACGACTCCGACGGTCAGGGTAGTTAGGCCAACTTGAACGCGTCGTTTGAAATATTTTATCGTTGCTTATCATTAGCGACAACACGCCTCCTATTTTTCTCGAGCTGCATTAGAATGTTTGGCAAGGCGTCCAACAGTTGAGACACCGAATTTATTTTTAAAATGGCGCCTATGAAATATTTCTCACACTAACTATGTAAGGAGAAAAACAGTGTGACCGAACAAGAGTTCTATAATTACATTTGGTTTTTTTCAAAATGTAATTATGTTTTAGAAATCATTCGTCGAGTCATCAACGATTAATTTTAGAGAACTTGAAAGAACATCTGTATCCTGTTATTTGATATCTGTCTCCAATATTCATATTTCGATTGGGATCTTTGTTACAAACGTGTCCTCCCTTGTCAACTAAACTCCACACTTGAGTTCTATCTTACAACCTAGGGAGCATGGTGTGGTTAGTTGATTGGAAGACTTAATAGGCGATTTAATACATTATGGCAGCAACGAGTTTTGGATGGATTGTGAGCGGCTTAGATAGCAGATACGTAGTAACAAGATACCCGACGATGTGAGAGATAGATGATATATATTTTATTAGAGAATGTTCGATTCGCAAGAGGAAGTTTGAATTTCGGATTTTTATTATCGTGTAAACATCCATACCTATGTATTTTCTAAACGATATGTTATGAGTATGGTGACAACATTTATTATTTCTGAATTAATACTGCGTAGAATCCGACGGCCAGGTTTACTCAATGACCATGAAGGAACTTACGCCTCTAGACTTCATCTACAAGGTTAAATTTTTCTATTTATTTCTAAACCCCCAGGTGAAAAATTTCTATTTTATTCCAAATTTCGGATAGAACGAGGAACCAATACAAAGACCTACCAGAAGGACGACTCTTTCCTCGCGTCATTTGTAATGACAATACTCTTTGTAAACAGCCGAGAATATCCGACAAAGACCTGGAAAGTCATTCATGCCCAAATATCTTCTCAAGTATTTGTGAGGTTAATTCGAGTCGACATTCACACTGTCAGCATGGTTCGTATAATACGGAGTTGTCTTGTGATTTACCAGTCCCGTTCCCGCTATTCAAATTCTAAACACGCTGTGATTTTGATGTTCCGCAGCCACCAAATCATTTTCGAGAACGTTCTTATTCTTGAAGATCGTTCGACCCAGTGGGGGGGGGGGGGGGGCTAAGGCACGAAATTCTCGTTTAATGACTAATATATATCAAACGGTGGGCGAGCGCGGGGCTTCCGACAACAGACGCCGACTTGGGCAGTTTTTCAAACTCGCATAGCTTAACATTTTTGAGACGATTCCAAGTGGTGGCACCCGAGCGACGTATTACTCAACTTGGCCATGATCCTTGAAACTCAGTGCCCACTCGTCCAGGTGTTTACATCACCGTACTCGTAATTACAGTCATGAGCTTGCAACGTATGCAAGCCTCGCATTCTAAGATTCATTTTATTGGCTGCAAACCAAATAACTCACCAGTACTATACACACAAGATATGCCAATTGGTATGTACCAGTTGATACACAGTTTTTACCACTGCGTAAGCTTTTAACAGTATGTACAAATCTGTGCAGGGTGACTGGTGCTAAGATGTCCTCAAATGGAACAAAAAAGTTGCTCCTGAAAAGTTGTCCTGAAGTGTAAGAGAGAAATTTCAGGATTTGTGTTTTTTCCTGGAACTAACAGTAGCTCCTCAACTTTTGGTCATACAGCAAATTCAAAAACTGTTGAAAAGCTCAATAAATTTCCTTAAGAAGAAAAATAGGAAGTTTTTGGGGAATCCGCACAGTTTAGAGCGGTTGAAATAAAGTTGTTTGCCAAAGATATATTTTCTAAAATTTAAAAATTTCCAAAGATTAGAATTGTTACTTCAGTGTTTACAAGGTTTTAATGGTAATCTTACAAAGTTATGTTTCCTCAATGAAATTTAATGAGCTTTCAAATAGTTTTTTTGAATGCACGACAGGACTAGTTGAGTAAATATGGTTAGTTTTAAACAAAAATTTCATGCCCCCCCCCCCCCACAAAACATCAGCCATTTCTCCCTACACTTCAGAATTGAACTATGTACAAACAACCGCGAACAAAGTTGATGGAACTATGTATAAAGTTTGTTCCACATGCTAGTTTTCTTCAGACAGTCGAGTGGGTGTAACACATACGTTGTACCCTATGTTTTTCGATTTTGACTGATTTCCGGTAAGAATCTATATGGATTTTGGCGAATACTTTACACGTATCATACGTACGAATACCTCGAGAAAATTAAGAACAGGTAATGCATAAATAGTAGTAGCATAGTGAACTGATTATCAAGATAGTAAGAATCCTAAAAGATAACCGTGTAAAACAAGAGTATTATAAAGTATACCAAGTCGATTTTGTACCTCATGGAATAATAGATTTCGTGCAATCTTGAAACAAACAAACTTCAGCAGATTTTACGACAATACTGGTTCAGGAGGGGTACCTACGTAAGGAATGTTGCTCAGGAGGGTAGTATGTAGGTTCAACTGTCCCTGATGTAAGAAAAGTAAAAAGTATAAACCACAACGGAATAATTCTTCTCGTCGTGATCGTTAAGACAATAGGCTCCCGTCCTTGACGCGTTTGTACGTACTTTTTCTGAACTAGGTACAACTTTACGGCTAGATGACTGGTGGAGGGGGGTCGTTAATGAGTGGAACACACCTTTGTGTCTTAAGTATATCACGGAGTGACCTCGACGCGGCTGCTAACCTTGTTCTGGGTCGTTTACTACTTTTTTTACCGTTATTTATTGTGACCGTGATGAGCAGTGGTAATGTTCAGTTGGCAATTACCATTTATCCACCCACAGATCATTTGTACCGAGAGACATTTGACATTAATTCCCTGGAGTGTCTAAACAAGGTCTACGACAATCATAACTCCATGAACTTGGTAAGTATATTACTATAAATTACAATAATCCCAACAGTTTTCCAATTTTCAAAGAACACCATATCGACTCACCAATTAAATACTGCTTCCATGAGAAGTACTAAGGTGCACGAAGTGTTGAAACACCACCTCTCGAGCGTAGACTGTTTTGTGAAGAACATTCAAATAATGTATCAACTCACTCACCTCAAGATATGATCAAATTATCTGTCATGGAATTCGAAATTCATTGGAGAGCACTAGGTACGTTCATGAGTGTTTGCGGGCGAACGGTGCATTAAACTTGAGATTAGATATTTTTCCGCAAATATTTTTCAACAACATCCTCCTTTTTAGTATCTATCCAGCCTAAGGAAGAGTTGAGGAATCGAAATTGAATAATTCAAATTGGTGACGATGAAGAACTTACATGGTGCGTGAGAACCTACTAAAAATATCTGCTTGAGAATGAGTTGTGCACACAAAAGTGACAAAATAAATCTACATTGGGTAGAAACGTTTATTCATAACAAATTACTAACCCATTAAGGACCACGGTTGCCATATGGCAACCGCGAGCGCAGGAGGGTTTGAACGGGTATGGGCTCGTTCAAAAATTGCTGAGAGGATGGAGATGAGGTGGATTCTCTTCAGAAATACCTACATGAAGTTTTGAATTTAGTATTCAGTGCCGTTTCTAGATTGTGCTCGCGTTGTGCGGATTTGAAAAAGCTGACATGGAGGAGCTTCAGGCGCTACTACATTAAGTACTGTTTACACTCGATAGAATACTTTTAGGAAGTCCGTTTCTCGTTTATGTCTCCTTGATGAATATAGCGTACAGTTAAAACTCGCGACAACGTAATTTTTCAAGGTTAGGGGGGGAAGAGGTGCATTTTGACGTCGGTTGCCATACGGCAACCGTGGTCCCTAAAAGTATTTTTTTATCAAATTTCACTTTTTTTTCTCAAATGATTTTTTTTATTAGGGATTTTAGTTTTGCACAAAGAAACGAAGATGAGGCATTATTTTGAGACATTGATGTTACACTAACAAATTCTCAACCCATTTTCTCTTCTATAGGCCTTCCCATTTATCCTTTTTTTTCCCATCTTCCTACTCCTCATTCTTGTTGCAGGCCAGGGTTCACTGCTCAAAAAGAGATATTGAGTGGTCAGCAGGACAATATTCTCTTTCCTGAAGTAATATTCATTGAACCACCAGACCCCGCCGTTATTTTCGACGAAGAATCTGACATGCGACATCTCCCTGGAAGGCAGCTACTACGAGGTTCCGAGTTTGGTTTTGACAATGGGACGCGCATTTCAAGTAATGACAGAGTTGAAGCCTCTACGCCTGTTAGCCAAGGCACCAGCTCCTCAAAACAACCCTCGTTCTAGGGTGGTACTGATTTGATGGACAACGGATTGTGTTGTTACCGATGGTGGCCTATTTTCCCCTGGATTTTGAATGTCCTTATGACAAATGCCTGGATCACTTACAATCGGTACCGCCCAATCTCACAATTGGAATTCCGGAGAAATGTTGTAATTACCTACTTGGAAATGTGTCCAAAATGCCAGGTGGGACTTTGCATTCCCTACTTTGCTAAATTCCATACTCCCCAAGCATAGTATCGCCCTATACCCCATTTTTTCTACCAAGTATTTTTGTGCGTCCCACGCCTGGCTTAGATCTCAGTAAAGTGTTCAATGTTCAAACAACAATAATACCTACTTACCTAATAACTTCATGGCAGTTTTATTTTATGTAGGTATCTTTATTATATGACATGTGTGAATTTATGTTCCTATAAGAAAACAGTGATAGTTTTGAATAGTTTACCTACATAAGCTAGACATGTGCTTTTCCGTGATGTCTCGAATAAAGACTACTTACTGAAAAATAACACACAAATAACAGGATCAAGGATTATGCGGAGGCAACCCTCGGAGACTACCAGTGTGGTTTTAGGCAGAATAAAGGGACCTTGGATCAAATATTTATCCTTAGGCAGGCAACCGAAAAGTTTGTTGAACATGGAATGGACCTGTACATACTCTTCATTGATTACCAGCAGGCGTTTGATGGATTGAGTCGAGTTGGGGTGGCTAACGCCTTGAGGAGAAGTGGAACGCCTGAAAAATTGTGAGACTGGTGGAGATGACCCTAAGAGGAAGTATTTCGAAGGTACTGGTGGGTAATAAGACCGGTGATCCATTCGAAATCAGTTCAGGTGTCAGACAGGGTGATTCACTGTCGGCAACATTGTTTAACTTGGCCCTCAATGAAGCAGTCAAGGTGGTTGACAAAAAGGGTACAATCGTGGATAAGTCTTGGCAAATCCTCGCTTATGCTGATGATTTAGCCATCATGGGTCGTAGTATTCATGCGTTGAGGGAGGCGTTCGGAATGTTGAACGAAGCAGGAAAGTCTATGGGACTTCGTGTGAACGAACTGAAGACTAAACTCCTCAAAGTATCTCCCAGCAGCACTGCTCAACTGCAGAAAGTCAGCTTCGGTCCCTTTACGTTTGAGGAGGTTGATTGCTTCTCTTATCTCGGCAGCTCGATTAAATCGAGTGAGGGAGGAGATAATCTCCAGAATGATGGCAGGCAACAGAGCGTTCTATGCCAACAAAAAACTTTTTACCAGCCGACTGCTCTCCAGAACCACAAAGATGAAGCTCTATAGAACCCTAGTTCGGCCGGTCGTGTGCTATGGCTCTGAAGCATGGACCATGTTGGCAGAAGACGAGGAACGACTGAGGGTTTTTGAAAGAAAGGTGATTAGAAGAATTTATGGAGCGATTCACGAGAGATCTGGATGGAGAATAAGGAAGAATAGGGAAATAGAGGAGATATTGAGGCAGGAAGATATAGTGCGCTTCATCAAAGCAGGAAGAATACGCTGGTTCGGCCACGTGGAAAGGATGCCACCCGAGGAAGGTCCGCGGAGGATGATGAGAGCCAGATTGGCCATAAGAAGAAGAAAGGGTCGACCCAGAAGCCGATGGACTGATGAGGTCCTTCGTGATCTGAGAGTGGTTGGTCTCAGAAGGAACCAGGCTGAAGACAGAAGCCGTTGGAGGAAGGGAGTTCGGGAAGCCAAGGGCCACATCGGCCTGTAGAGCTCTTCAGTAGTAGTAGTACTGAAAAATAAAAGTTTAGGTTGTTTTCCCCATTTGACTGAATCGGCTGCAAGCTTTCAATTTTTTGGCAAAAATGTTCTTCTGACGACCACGGTTGCCATATGGCAACCCTTCGAAAAACGGTGAAAATGGACAAGAAAAATTATTTTTGTATTTTTCCCATGGTCTGTGGTACCTATTGAGGTAAAGTACTCAACGATTTGAAAAAAGTCGGAGAAAAAATAACCTGGTCCTTAATGGGCTAATACCAACCAACATTTAGGTATAAAATATTGCTCAAATAATGGACTGCGAAACATAAGTACTCTATTCACGGTCTTCCAAAAAATGTTGCAGTAACGCTGCTCACAAAATGGGTCATTTTTCGGTCGTTAATTCCTTAAATTCAAACAAGTTTTAATGCGTTAATTGACAATTAAAAAAAAAGCCTTTGGCATAAATCAATTTGAATTTTTGGCAAACTTTTGGCATACCAATTTGAACTTTTGGCATCTCAATTTGAACTTTTGGCAAATCCATTACCTACGTTTCGACAACTACTGGAGTCCTTGCCCACCTTTATTCCTTCTACAATGTTCAATTAAGTGTTTTTTCTCTCTCAAATTATTTGACAATTGCACCGATGTTGAGACTTAATTTAGATGAGTTCCGTTCAATCAGCAGAAACCAGCGAGAAAGACGAAAAAAGTAATAGTAGTGGAATTCAAGAGGATCACAAAAGGTATATCGTACCTAGGTCGCGGGGAAAAGTTTAGAAAAGTAAATCTATTCAAAACTTTACACTTTACGGGAACTCGAATTTACTTGGGGTGTTGAATTTTTCAAATATTATAGCCTAAACTTCCAGTTACAAGAAGGTATTACGTTATTAAAATCATTATAGATGTTATGATGTTTGGACTGAATCATAGCATTCATGAAGTGCACTACAAGGCTGACTTGGCTGAAAAGAAAAAAATATCAGCAAAACTTAGTATGAATTTCAAATTGAATCTCCTTTTTTATAGTTTGATAAGAATGTTACAGGAATAACGACGAGTAGGCATTCGCAGCATTGTATGTTCCTAGCTTTTAAGATTTTCCCCGAGTCCCAACACATAAATGTTATTCATTCATGGTTGTTATTCACTTATCAATAATTCACCTTCAAGGGACATGAAAACCCCTCTCTGCCCGTATAACATTACTTTACAACACACCCAGAGTACCTAACGAGAGATCAAGTAGTAAAATAAAGAACGTGAAAGTGCGCGCAGGGGAAAGAGTGAGCCACTCGTGTAGATGCACGTTCCATATTGAATGGGGTTTTATATAATTTCCAATAGGCTCATGGGTCAGCTCTGCCCCACGAAAACCGACCAGATAACCAGATTATGTGAGGCTCCGAAAATGCTTGGCACACTAACATGATCCTTATACTGGCTTCAAAATCGATAAACTCGGGAAGCGAAAATCTACATGTACGACCGGGTCATAGATTGCCCTCTACCTGAAGAGGTTAATTGGAAAAAATAATACGGTTGTATAGAAATGCGATGAGCTACTCTTGAGGAATGATAGAATGAGGTCAAAAGTGGTTTAGGTTTAATTTATATGTGTGTAAGCGGTGTGGAAACCGGTCAGCAACCAAGAACGAAGACGTAAAGAAAGAAGGCGTTGTGGTGGCTGGATCTGGAGCAAACTTCATCTTCTTGACGCTTGAGTCATTGGCCTTTCTCCGGCGTTTCCTTGTTATTCAAGATCCGCCGTACCTACTGCACGTTTCAAAGCACCAAGATACGAATTTTTCGTTCATTCCTATGTTTTTACGCTTCCTGCTAGTCTAAAAGCTGCCAAGTCAGTTTCCTGTCGGATATGCGTGCCCATTACGCATTATTTAATGTTACGTGGACAGTAGAAATAGATAGTACCTACACAGTTTATATAATTGTGAATTATTGGAGTCGGTCATTCCCTTACGGTCGTAGATACGAGTTGGAGCAAGATTTTTGCGAAATAGTGCTTCCACATAAGTCAAAATCATATTTTATGGGTAGTCGACTTGGGCTTATACAATTCATAATGACTTCCGTTTCTTTCATAGCGTAATTTTGTTTATAACTCCTGGCATAATACGAGTATTTAGTTTTTTCCACAAAAATGCCTACCATGTCATGATATTTATAATTTAGCTAATGTCAGCTCGTTAAGCAGTTTTTTTTGCAAAGAATAGTACAATTTAACGATCAAAATTCAATAGGCCTCGATAACGCATGAAGTCATACGATTAGGGCGACTATACATTTTAAATATTTCAAGTAGAGGATCAGGGGAAATTTTTATTTAAGCTTAATTCCCAGTTCAGGAAAAGGAGCAATAATACTGAAAAACAGTTTGGATCAGTTTTTCAGACGGTGATGTTGTCGATTATATTTGTTTTATTGAGAACGTATAGTTGATAGATTTCCTCAGACCACCTAAAAAGTGGAAAAGAAAGTATTGCGATAAACTTTTCCAATCAAATCTTTAGAATTGAACTGATAAATACCAACAATTTGCTCAAGATTGTTCATGTTTTAAGCTGAACAAGCTGTTTTAAAAGTTCTTGTAACTTTGTAAGCATATAGCTCCGTAATAGTGGCAGTAAATATGATGGAAAATTCAATTTTTGAGGCTTTGTCTCTTTATGAACATGAACTAGAAAGTGATTCAGCCCTCCAGATCAATTATCCCGGGGTGAAACTGTGGAAAAGTCTTAGTCTTTCAAAATTTCAACAAAGATTTGGAGCCTACTTTAGAGTCAAAAAGCCCATCATCTCCAAATGAATAAAAAGAAGACCGTAATTTGAGTTGAATGAAGCTGTTTATGAAGTGACGTTTATTGACCAGAGAAAAAATAAATAAAAAACATCCGCTTCACTCTGAAAACTTTGACAGCTCGCAATAATTTTGGGTGGTACTATGACACGAATATGATAATTTTGGGTAGCAGTTACTCAAACATTTACTTCAATGCGCTGTAGACTTTTTTTTACATGAAGTGGAGTAAATAGAAGAGGCTGTAAAAAATTATCATTTCAAGGGTATCGCGGTGCCTTTCTCTGAGGATGAGATACCATTGGGCGAACAATGGACGAGCTGTAAAGGTATTAAGAAGTGAGATGCTCTTAACTTTGACGTTGTAACAATGGCTGATTATCCTGAAAGAGTGGCTGACGACAAAGAAAAAACTCCTCAGATGCCCGATCCATTTTCTCTTTTATTATACACTTTGAAAAAAAAAAAAAAATGAAGCGGTATTTGAGTAGTGACAAGAATTTTACGATGAAACCAACTCCAAATTACCAAGAAATTAAACTTATTCTTGATAAGTTATAGTAAAACCATAATGTGATTTAGTGGTTTTGCGAATCGAGGAATAGCATGTTCGTGGCATAGTTATAAGTACAATGAGAACCTCCATGCGTTGCACATACTTAGTGATGTGGTGAAGAGGAAACACATGACATGAAGATAGCAGTGGAGTACCCTTCCCCAAGAGAAGCATTCAACGCATTCAACAGAGAACCTCATTTAATTTGTGCGAATGTTTGATGAAAACTTTGTGAAAAAGGAAGATTGGAGCAAAATATTCAGCAATCATCCTGGATAACAAGATTACTTGGGATTCACATCATAAGGTACGAGGTAGTCTTTACCAAGACAAAAGAGTATTGTTCTGTATCCAAGGAGTATCGTTTCTAGGACGTAGGGCCTCAAACCCACGATGGCCCAGTGGTTCTACATTGTAGTAGTTAGACATGCAGTCTTCTTTGGGGCACTGTATAATTGATATGTAGAGGTGTCAAACACAGCAAAGAGAAGTCTGGAATTATCTGAGATAAGCACTACTATTGGCTATGACCACCAACACAGTAGGGGTGAAAACCCTGCTTTGGCATACATTTATTTGCATCAGTTCAGCAGGAACCAATCACTTAATTCTAGACTTTAAAACTGGAGTAAACTCTAACAGGAGAACATCCAGATATTCTTTCCTCAGCAAGTTGGTTTGAGCATTCTCCGCATGAGAACTATTCCACTCAACGTCATTTACAACGTTTCAATGGCATTGAAAATAACAACAAATGTACATTGAAAAAAGGAAGAATCACTACCTGAGAACAGTCGATGGATCACTTTTGAGAATATCCAGTTTTGAGATTAGCCAAATCTTGGGTAAGACCATAAAGGATCAACTTTTCAAATTAAGTAATTTTTCGACTGAATCCAACTTGATTGCGACATAACGTGAATTCAATAGGGAGACATGATAACCAATCCTTGCTGACTCAACTTGGATGCGTAGGTTCCCGGTTCAACACCATACTTGGATAAATCGAAACCAATTATTTAGGTAGGTACCTACGTCAAAGTTCTTAGAGAAAAATGAAAATGTGTGCGAGAGATACGACTATGAACGCAAAAACGCAGCAAATTATTTCACAATGGTTTGTTATTTTTCTATATAGATCACTCGTCTGCAAACACGGTTTCGCCATTGTTACCACCAACCTACATGAAAAAAAAACGTCGATCGCATTTCGGTCAGCTAAAATTTGAACGGAGATTAGGCCTCTCTTGCGATTCACACTCGTGTTTCTGATTTATCGTAAGTCCAACCCTTAAATTCTCGTAGGGAACGAACGGTTTGTCCTACATACAGGGCTCCGCGTGTTCTCAAAAAATTCTATACTATCCTAAATTGTAGGAAAAACAATACATTTATATCAAAATTTTTTGAGCTAGGGCGTTCTCAAAATTTCAAACCTTATTTTTCAACCCTTAGAAGTGACCTACATCAACCAAAGTCTTCGAGGCACAACTAGACCGCTAATGGAGCCCATATACCAAATTTCATCAAAATCGGTCAATGCTAACAGAGGAAAGTGCCGCGTACGGCGGACGGACGGCCAAATTTTGGTTTATTATTTTCAATAATGAACCTTAGGAATCGACCTAGAAAAATAAATTACTAAAAATTAAGAAGAAATAAAAATGTGGCGGTGCATCCGTCGTAAGCGCATTTTCCTCAGTTAGCATTGACCGATTTTGACGAAATCTGGCAAGTGGGATCTATTTGGGGTCTAGTTGTGCCCGAATATTTTATTGGTTGATGTAGGTCACTTCTAAGGGTTGAAAAACAAGGGTTAAAATTTTTAAAACGCCCTATCTCAAACAATTTTAATATAAAGGTATGGTTTTTCCAATTTAAGATAGTATTGCATTTTTAGAATTTTTCAGAGACCACGCGGAGCCTTTTAAGATAATAATACCGTTCGCTCCCTACAAGAACTCAAGGGTTGGCTTTACGATAAATCAGAAACACGAGTGTGAATCGCAAAGGAGCCCTAATCGCCGTTCAAATTTTAGCTGACCGAAATGCGATCGATGTTTTTCTTTATGTTGGTTGGTGGTAACAATGGCAAAGCCGTGTTCTTTGCAGACGAGTGACCTATAAGAAAAATAATAAACATTTGTGTAATAATTTGCAGCGTTTTTATTTGATTTTCGGATTCTACCTACCTACCTTGAAACGTAAACCAACAAATTTTGAGGGGGGGGGGGGGGGTTCAATTTTTTTCTTGGTCGATTATAAAGGTTTATTATTGAAAATAATGGACAAAAGTAAAGAAGATAATGTTTTAGTGTTACATTAAATTTTCTCACGGGTCTCCTACAATGAGTTCATTGATAATGGTAAATAATTATGACTGTAAATCTCATGAGTTTGGGGCTCATGGATGTCAATTACTTGATCATTGGGGTTTTTAATGGTACTCACATTATCGATTCAGTCCAGTGGGCGATCAAGGTGACCAAGATCGTTCTGAAAAATAAAGAGAAAAAACTGAGTTCCAACTTAACGGAGCTTATTAATTCGATCCAATTTCTATGAAAGGATAATGAACTCGGGAAAAGCGATTTTGGGCTCCTACGTCTTGAGGTAAAATAGAGGTGTTACAAATGGGTCTTTTCCAGGATAATCGAAGGTACATCAAACCGGACGGCCCGAAAGAGGAATGTTTGACCTCGATTCACATCGAGGGACCCCCAACGATTTCGCCCCGTCCATGAGGTGACCACGTCTTCCTGCGTTTCAAAGTCATTATTGGAATAACATCAGGTGAGTCATGAATCTTGAGGTTCAGTAAACAGAAATTATTTTCAATAGGTGTTATTGAATAGCAAAAGCATGTCGTGGCGATTATTATTCCAAGGACTCCACACTTTTCATATATTTCAACTCATACTATTTCTGTGTCAACATTGATGGGGAGCAGTAATGTAAAAGGGGATGTGATGTAGGACAATGGGGGGTGCGCCTGATTTTTTTTTTAATTTTTAATCGAAAGTAGACCTTTTCCTGAGAATTTTGACACCAGCCGTTCTCTTTTTGGATGAGTAGATGTTTTCCTATGATTTTTCAAAGTTTCAAATGTTTATTACGTAACGCGCCCCTTCCGCCAGGGCGGGACTCCCCAGCCACTGTGACGTCATAAACATTCGAAACTTTGAGAAATCATAGAAAAAGGTCTTCTCACGCTAGAAGGTCGGGGTTGGTGTCAAAATCCTCAGAATGAGATCCACTTTAGATTAAAATGACAAAAAACAGTTTTTCCGACCCATGCTCACACCCCATTTATGCACGCATTTATAGATAAATAAAGACGTGCGAAATATACATTGTGTGTTGGTAAGGAGTACAGTATCTATTTTGGCACAGACATGCAGTAAAATACGAGTAAAACGAACAAAAATATCGAGTATTTAGTTTAGTTGTGGTATTGTGGGTCCTTGTAACGTTATTTAGGATTTTAGGCTTATTCTTCTCGGCATGCAGCTATTATGAAAAATAATTCCCAACAGTGAATTACTGGAAAGATATCTTTGAAGATAACTCCCACATGAGCATGTGAGAAATGGAAAAAAATTATCTCTGGCTCTTTCGTTCTCTCTCGATATTTTGAAGTTTGGTGGGGTCAGTTATAATTTTCATCGTAAGATATAGCCTCAAGGGGACCATCTGATGTAATTCCTCCTTTCCAACGTCACTGACATCATTAGACGACAGGGGCGAGCTTGGTGGGCGGGTGTAAACCGCGTCGAGGGACAAGGTCACCTCAATACGGGAGGTCACCAACCTTCTTCACCGTTCACTCTTGATCTCCACTACCAGGGTCCACATCTACGTAAATAACGAAAGTAGGTAGAAGCTGCCAAGGATTCGACGCTGGGGGACCTCGCCCATTTATAATAAATTACCTTTAATGAAAACGAAAAAAAGTCGTTGTAGGTACGTAGCATTATCTAGATCCACGAACATATCTTTTGAGGCCAATTTTTGGCTTGATTGGCTCGTCAACCACTATATTACTCCCAATCAACGATTTTTATGCGCCTCAAGTTCCGTGCGCAGGGGCGGGTAGGGAGGTTTCAACGAGATACGCAGGTTTACCAGGAACGCATTGATGTCAGACATTGATGTTCTTGTCAATAATTCTTTCTTTCTATGCAATTTTGGTTTATTATTTTCAATAATGAATAAAACGAGAAAAAATTGACTCCCACACAATTTGATGATTTACGTTTCACGGTATCAACGTAGAATCCAAAAATCGAATAGGTAATAAAATTTCCGTCCGTCCGCCGTAAGCACATTGCCCAGTTCCCAGACCAATGTTGATCAAATTTGGTCTATGGGCTCCATTTAGAGTCTAGTTGTTTCCCAAAGCTTTTGGTTATTGTCAATCACTTCTAAGGGGTGAAAAGTGGGGGTTGATAATTTCAAAACACCTTAGCTTGAAAACATTTAATTACAACTAAAATTTTTTTCCTATAGTTAAAACGCTGCTAATCATTGCCCAAAGGTTTATTATTTTCTGTATAGATCCCTCCCTACCAACCATAGGTATCTACTACCTACTAGGACATTTTTTAAATTTCAACCCCATCCACCAACCAAATGGAAATGAAGGGTTGAAATTTTCAAAAATTCCCTAGTGGGTAGTAGGTACCTACGGTTGGTAGGGAGGGATTTATACAGAAAACAATTAACCTTTGGGCAATGATTTGCAGCGTTTTTTTTTTTTTTAATCTACCAACTTTTTTTCCTACCAACCATTGGTAGGTACTTCCTACCACACCATATTGCCTTCACACCTTCACAATCAAGTTTATTAGAAAGAACTAAACGCTTCACACTCGATTCGAAAAATAGGGAGATTCACATGGATTATTTAAGTTTGATTACTGGTTGCTCAGGAAGCAAAACTGAATACAACTCGAAGAAACGAACAGCGATCACATTTTAGTCAGATAATATTTGAACGGAGATTAGACCTCTTTTGTGATTCACACTCGTGATTCTGTTTTATCGAAGCAAAACCTCAAGTACTCGTAGGGAGCGAACGGCTTGTCCTGCAGAGCTCCTGGTGGTCTCATTTTTTTGGTTTATTATTTTCAATAATGAACCTTTGGAATCGACCAAGAAAAAAAAAATTTTAACACCCCCTCAAAATTTGATGGTTTACGTTTCAAGGTACGTAGAATCCAAAAATCGAATAAAAATTTGGCCGTCCGTCCGCCGTACGCCGTACGCCGTCCGCCGTACGCCGTACGCGGCACTTTTGCCACTTAGCATTGACCGATTTTGATGAAATTTGGTATGTAGGCTCCATTTGGGGTCTAGTTGTGCCCCGAAGCTTTTGGTTGATGTAGGTCACTTCTAAGGGTTCCAAAATCAATTTTGACATTTTGAAAACGCCCTAACTCAAAAAATTTTGATATAAAGGTATTGTTTTTCCTTCAGTTTAAGATTCTATAGAATTTTTAGAATTTTTTGAGACCACGCGGAGCCCTGTAGGACGCACCGTTCGCTCTCTACGAAAATTTAAGGGTTTTTATTGAAATATATATATATAAATCAAAACACGAGTGTGAATCGCAAAAGAGGCCTAATCTCCGTTCAAATTAGAGCTGACCAAAATGCGATCGATGGTTGGTAATTTTGATCTTTTTTTAATTTTTTTTTTGATTTTTTCTAGATTTTTTTTTCTTCTTTTCATCGGTACTGGATGGTTGGTGATTTTGTAGACGAGTGATCTATATAGAAAAATAATAAACCATTGTGTAATAATTTGCAGCGTTTTTTAATTCGATACTATTTAAAATTGGTGAAAAAACGATACCTTTATTTCGAGAGTTTTCGAGCTAGGGCACTCCTAAAAATTTCAACCCTTAATTTTCACCCCTTAGAAGTGACTGACATCAACCAAAAGCTTCGCGGCACAACTAGACCCCAAATAGAGCCCATATACCAAATTTGAACCAAATCGGTCCAGGGTTGCTAAGAAAAGTGCTGCGTACGAGGTACGGCGGACGAACAGAAAATTTTTTATTCGATTTTCGGATTCTACGTACCTTGAAACGTAAAACATCAAATTTTGAGGGGGGTGGGGTAAAATTTCTGTTTCTTGCTCGATTCCAAAGGCTTATTAGTGAAAATAATGAACCAAAATAACGACGATTTTTAAGAATCAAATGACACCTCCTAGAGCTCTGTATGAGGATCAACCCTTTGCTTTCTATGAGGATAAATAATTAAGTACTTAGTAAATGCTCACTGATATGTTTTCGTATACTTATGAGCGTTCCATTTTCAGAAACTGACCGCACAGATCGCTGTTGATCAACCATAGTTGAATGAGCGTTGGTTGTGAAATTAATAAAAACTACAGGTGGTTATCATTAGTCATCATCCTTCGTTCACGGATCTCTCTGCAGAGTGAGGTACCTACAACTGGGCAGTTGGGCGAAGAGTTGAGGACAATTGATGTCTCCGTTAATATGTGTGATGGAAAAATTATAAATCAAAAATCGCAGATGGACGATCACTGACGGAAGTCAGCCAAATCTTAGCTGATCCAAAAATGCGATCTTCCTCAGTTTTTTCGGATAGAATTTCACCTCTTAGTGTTTTCCTAACAACCAAGAACCATAATTTATTCGTAATAAAGGCATCAACAACTTAGAGATGAAGATACTATGCTTGTAGGTACTTTCTTCCGAAATATAGAAAGATCCGTTATTTAGTGTTCGCAGACTGGAAATATTTTTTTGACGTTTTCTGACTATCGGATTCTTAGACTGGAGAACCTAGGTACCTATTTCAGGAGTAGTATAACTTCATGCAACCCTAGAATATCATTAAAACGATGAGTATAAAAAAATGGATATAAATAACCATTATAATTATTTATTTAAGTAAATCCATTTGATGATGATTTTGCAGATGCCTCAAATAGAAGAAAACGCTTGGTTCTCAATAAACACATACCATATACATATTTTTACAGGAATGAAGCTGATTTGCATCTAAATGTAGAAAAGAATAGAGTAGGGAGACTCTAGAATCCAATTTGGCCTGACCTCTTGAGATAGCAATCTTGCGAATTATAATGCGACCACAGAGGGTCCCATTCAGAGAAAGCAAGACCTGACACAACGAGCTTTGTGGGCGTGGATGAATGTGTACGGTTGTAATTGTACTCAAGCTCGCGTCTATGTGGAACACTGTCCGCTTATGGGTGTATCGAAGCGCCCAGCCCGGATTCTGATCTCAAGAGACGACTGGAGTAGTTTGGTTTGATCAATGGGTTCGTACGGTCCTGAACGGACTAAAAGGTCGACCGCGCCATTACGAAAATTCCAGGACCCCTATCGCGGAATCAATGTACGGGGTACCTGCCAACTCACACATTATACTGTTCTTGATGACGGAAAAGGTACGAGGTACATAATACGGTTGGTAGATAATATTAATGTTAAGTAATTCAGAGAATAACTTGAATCCAATTATCTACAAAAATAGTCGTTTTGGTGCAGTAATTGAAACTGGAGGAGCTAGTCGAAGTGAAGGATCCATTGTAGTATGTAGGCTGACACTGTAACGATAGATACATGTTCATTTCGGAAATGAAAAGAAATTAAAATTTATTTGTGTTCGCTAGCCTTTTTCCGGTCATTGGCGTGGGATGGCCGATTGTCTCTTCTTGTGACTCATTGTTTTGGGGTCACCGCCCGCGCACCTCGTCTTCCGATCTGCCCTATCCCGACCTCTCTCTCCGATTTGACAGACGTTCATTGCCTAATCAGTTCCTTTTCAGGAACAAAAGACTTCTTCCTGACGATGGTTGATTGAGCCAATCAAGGTCACAACTCCATTAGAAATCCCGATAGAGGTCGGAATATTACATTTTCGACCACAAAATCGGGTTCACCACCCTTCTCAACTCCCGACTACCAATATCAAGCTAAATTTCAGTCTGGGTTAGCTGTGAAACGAATGAAAAGATTTTGCGACATTCTATAGTAGGAAGGGGAATACCAAACATACAGTAATTACACTACATAGGGATTAGCATAAAATGTTTGACTTGTTTACCCGTGATACTTCAAGAATGCATTCTTTGTTTGACTAGTGACCAAAAATATACAGTCTTTGTGCCACATTTATTTTTGTCACTCTTACAACACATTATAGTATGCGGTCCTAGTTTGACATGGATAAGTAATCTTTCTAATCGATCTTCATCCCATAATCGACTGACCAGACAGAACAATTTGTTTATCAGGCTCGCGGTACACTTTTCAGGCTGAAAAAAGTTACCCTTTTTTTCACAGAATCCAGGCTGAAAGACATACCTATACCTGTAAACAACTGTATACCTATTTCTAAACAATGTTGTTGCGTTTTAAATCCGTTGTAAACAATTTTTTTTAGAGAAAGAAAAACACTATTGAAGATTTTAGAAGTAAAAAAGTTGGACAAGGACTCCAGTAGTTGACGAAATGAAGGGATTTGCCAAAAGTTCAAATTCGTATACCAAAAGTTTGCTAAAAATTGCAATTGAATTATGCCAATTTCATGATTCGTTTGTTTTGAAATTTAAAAAAAATTGTAATTTAATAAGTAAATTACGTGTTTTATAAGTTTGTTGTTTTCTCTTCCTGCCTACATCTTTTCTTTAATTTCATTTCAAGTATAAACCTTTATCTAAGTCCTATCTTAATGAGGAAAATAATACACAGATATATTCATGATCGATTGTTTTTATCATCAAGGGAGGAATTACATTAATTTTATTCCTAGATTGGCAAGGACATTTCTGACCATTTAAAGTAAGTAAATAAACTAAATCCCAAAGAACTCTTTGTCTATAATATTATTAATAAATATTGAGAAATAATTACTCCTTTTGCTCGAAAGTTCCTAGAAACTGATTGATCTTACGAACGAGCAAGAATCCATTATATTATACCAAATCATAATTATAATCCATTCTACAAAAACATGTTCGACACTCAAGCGGTCGGTACAACCAAGAAATCACACCACGAATTGGTGGCCTCTGGGTCGTCATGGAGGTCACTTCGACGTGAACAATCGTCGTCGGGAACGCAACTCCCGACTTCTTACGAATTCGCACCGACCTAGTGTTAGTGCTGGTTGGGATACTCGTACCAACTCCTTGCTGTATGGCCTACATTTTGCTTTTTCCTACGTCCTTCAGCCATATTACTCGTACATATCCACGTCAATGCAGATCGTTGCATTCAACACATGAATCCGAAATTGTTTAAAAAGTTTTAACACACAAAAAACGAGAGGAAGTTTGATTTTGGAGGACCCAAATTATTTTGACCCGGTACTTCGATAGGGGAAGTAATACAATTCCCATTTTGTGACTTTTGCTCCATGTTATAATAAATCGGTAGCTGGACAGAAAGAGTAGTGTACGATGAAAGGATGAGACGCGAGCAAATTATGAGTGAATTCACCCTGAGGGCGTATGACAGTGACGTTGAGTGGATGACTAAAGCGACCAGAGACAGTGGCCATCCCACGTCTTCGACCGATCATATAATTGACCTCATCACGCTGCATTGAAGTCTCAGATGCGAAGCGAGGCGCGGCGTACAGGAATGCCGGTCCTACCGTTAGGCAACAGAAGGAGAGAAGTTCCCTACAGGAGAAGTTAGTAGGCCAAGAAATCCTTCCTCTTCTTCATCCAACAAAGTCGATAACACGATCTTAGAAACAAAACGATCCGCTCACGATCGTGTTAATCTTCCTTTTTTTCATTCCCGTAGGCTTCGTCATTCCTCGGTACCGAAATCATCGTCGGTACCAAATCAGGGGGCCTTTACCCCCGAATCTTTGAGCACCCCGCCCAACAATTAGACCCAGGTCTGTAACTAACCTCCCCGATACCACCATACTCTTCTACTTTGTCTGTTTTTTTCTTTTTGAGCCTTGGAAAGAAATAATAAATGTTATTATGTTACGATACTAGCTGGATACGCGATAAAGTCCTAAACTTAGCGGTTAATGATCCTCCTTTCAACCTAGAGAATTGAAATTTAGTCCAAAGCATTGGGGATGACTAGAAGAGAGTCGGGATTGTCAAATCAACACCTACTTCTTTGTTTCTATTCATCTGTTACGTAAATACCTTGTATACTGTACTTCCCTGGATTCCTAATTCCAATACGTGCGTTCCGTTCCTTGATCTGAATACAGTGAAGGTAGAGGATCTCTGCAATAATACAGGAATAATTCGAATTTTAAGATCGTGTTCGAGGGAAAGTGATGAATATATTAGGAACATTCCACAGACATTTTTTGTGGTTCTGGCTCACGTAATATACGAACCAACATTATGTAGGCACATAGAATATTCCTGAAGTCTTTCATTTTTAACTGACTAACGAAAAAAGGATCTATTTTACATCAATCCTGTGAGATCAAGTTTTTGAAATTTCTTCCTAAAGAAGTTGCATAACATCGAATAATAGCCCAATAAAACAGAAAGGCTCGAACTTGCAACCACTCGTGATTTTATTTTTATTTTATATGCTCCTACTAGAGGAAGAGGATGTACTCGTAAAACTCATCTACTTTCTCTTCATGCTGGTTCTTTCTTCAAACTGGGGAGTGTCACAAAAAAAAGTTGGACCTGAATATGAGGTACAAAAACTAAACTCATAAAGAAGCTTCTGATTCGGTAGCTTTCTAATATCGGTAACGATCACGCACTTGGTTACCCATCCTTCGTCAGGTGCTCGGCAACTGTAGAAAGCTGGTGGAAGCAATGAGTAAATACATACTTGGACAAAATGATGGAGTAGGTAATGAGTCTACTCGCCTATTTTATGGGGTTTGAGGCTCGAAACCGCAAAGACACTCCTGTTTCACTTTGAACGGTTCGTTAAAGACTGGAATGGGAATTACTGATGTGAAAATGGACCATGACGGGGTTCATCCGGGATGAAGATTGGCGAGGAATAGTTTTTATTCCTAACGCAATCACACGCGAAGTATTCCGTCACAGGCCGCGATCATCAATCATAATACACAATGAGTAGGTATTCCATTCGATCATCTGCAAGTTCTTCATATCGTCGCCAGAGTCTTCTAAGAAAGAACTGATTCGCAGGAAAGTTTCAACATCAATCTATATGACTTGAGTTGATGTACGAGTTTACTGCATTATCAAAAGGAATTCACTTCAAGTTTAGGTAGTATATATTTTTTTTTTTAGAGAGCTTGAGTTGCGTTCACGCGAATCGATGCAAATAATGTGATTTTCTCCGGAGGATTTGGAAAGATGTCACGCTTGAAGGATGGCATAGTAAACACTAGACGAAGTAAACTACACAAATCATGATTTGTGCAGGATTGTGACCTGCTATATTACCTGCTCGTATTACTCTCCCATTCAGGACAACGACTCTTTCAGTAGTTTACTGAAAACACTAATGTAGAAATTAGTGACGTAGATAACATGAAAGGGGTACAGGGGAAATAAATGCAAACCTAAAGTTAGCGCTTAGAGGCACTGGAAGAAAAACTGTTAAGCAAATATTCAAAGCATGAAGATCCCGTTGGTATTAGGAACAAATGGTCTGGATTCCTAAGAGGTTCAATGCATACAAAATTGAGCGGATCTTGGAGAAGATGAGTACCCCCGAAACGCAACGTAATATATTGCGGCACAACATACAGGAGTCTATTGTCACGGATTCCTAGTACCAAAGAGACTTCCACGCATGTGAATCTTCTTCTTACTCGTACGTCGTGAGGAGGATCTTCTCCAAAGTTACGTATCTGGCCGCAGATGGCACCCGATCTCTCGGTAGATCTCCCGGCATAAGATGAACTTTCGTGAGTCCGTGACAGGAAAAACTTCGATCAGAGGTTACTACAGACTCTACAAACCCATGGGGCGAGAGGTTCCACACGACCGTGGTGCGATGTTTACAGGGTTTCTTTAACATTAGTGTAATGAGTAGTTGACGTTTCATAGTCATGAGTGTTCTCTTCGATAATTTGAACCACTCTCAAGTCAATATGAAAGTATATGAAAATAAAACTTCATACTAGAACCACAAAGCTAATTCAATCCCACAGAACATTCCGTGTTGCACGGAAAATTATTAGTTTGTGTATCAGTTGGTCTTTTGGAACCGATTGCTCCCAAACGCCTCCACCGATCGTCACGCAATTTGTTACTTCCATCTAGTGTCTAACAGAAGGGAATATGATGTTTTAGAACACTGAGCGCAGTGTTGTAGCGCATGTGCTCTTATGTGCGCAATTGAGGCCAACTCAATTGAACAAATGGACAGATTTTGGTGGGAATTTTCGTGTACACTACCCTCTTTGATAAGAGGAACTGATTCAATTGCTATCCTTGCGTTGCCAAAAAACTTTCCTTAACATACTTGGATGAGCGAGCAAGCAAGCGAAAAAGCTATTATAATACTATTTATGTACATGCAATTCCCTTAGACGGGGTCGTTTTGACCGTTAGGAAAAGCGGGAATCAGTTTTTAAACGAAAGGTTACGGTAGATTAATGGCAATCAAGTCAACCTTTTCATTGGCTATTTTTTTGTTCGTGAAGAAAAAAGAGGCGATTCGCGGCATCCGTCATCGTCTGTAGATTATGCCGTGTCATCTGTTCAAGATTGGGTGGCTTTCTGATCCACTCAAGAACAATGAATTATCGAGTGGAAGAAATGAGTTAGAGCAACCCACGGGTTTTTCATGGAATTCGTCTTATCAATAAAATTTCTCATAACCTCGGAAGAAAAAATTACCGACAGGTTTATTCTAGATTCTTCAGCCTTGTACAAATGGTACTTTAAACTTTTTGAGGAAGACGAACATACCTACCGAAGGTAGATATCCGGATGCATGTGCGAGTTGTTTTCGAATTCTACGATCCTTTGAAACTTAGAATAACTAATATAAAGAGAGGTTAGAAATTTTATTGCTCGATATCGGAGGTTATTAATGAAAATAATAAACCAAAATGGAGATGTTAATTTTAAATTGATGAAAAACACCTTTAGTATAACCTTTATATAAAGGTTTTCGAGCTAGGGCTTATCAAAAATTTCATCCCTTAGACTTGTTTGAAAGTAACCAAAAGTTTCGCGGCACAACACTCACCGCAATTGAGCTTACGCACCAAATTTCATTAATTTATTTCTCTTAACTATAAGGAGCCAAAGTGCATTAAAAACATCGGAACAAAATCATTATCAGTGAACTATGCAGAGATAATCAAATTCCTGACTGGAATTTTACTCTACCTTCAATCGTTGAAGTCAAACGCTTGGAACACGAAGTGAATGCGATTAACGGCAGTATAATTCAACAAGTCCTGGAAAATTTCTTACGAAGCTCCATGAAGAAGGACGAGAAGAGATTTTGGAGTATCGAAGGATGACTACCTGAAGATGAATAATACCTCTAGCATTCCAAACTCACAGGTGTTCTTTCTCAAAAATCTCCATCACCTGGAATGACGGGAGGGACCTTTAAATAGACAAGGTTGAATTGTGAACCTCTGACCCATCCACCTTGCAACAGACCCGTCTTCACGTCATTCTATCGTCCCCCGCTGAGCACTTGGTCCTCACAGCTATGCCCCTAGGAGTTGATCCGTAGAGCTCCCATGAAATTCTCTGCACAGAGCTACGGAGACAAACGCCGGAATATCTATCAGTCAAGTATTGGACTGAACGACACTCGGAACCACCTTTTATATAATTCTCCACACAAATTTAATACCCCAGCTAAATTTGTTCTAATGGATCAGGTGGGTAAGAAGAAAAATCTCGACTAACTCGACTCTATTTGAACGGGTGGTCGTTTTGTACAGGCACTTCCCTTCATCCCTCTCTCCCACCCCCACCTTCCTCATCTTCCCTCAACCCTAGGGCCGGCGTCGGGTGAGTCCTGGGCGTCCTCCCCATTATATTTGATTTATTTATTTATTTTTATTTATGGCGTGCCCCCTGCGTCTTTCAGGGGAGATTTATTTAAAGAAAAAAAAGGTAAACAGGACAATACTAGATTAAGGTTTAGAACTGAATCATACAACAGCCAGCCATCGAAAAGAGAGGAAATATGAATACATTCGGAGATACTTTTAAATTTTGAGATTGGTCACTATTACGACTTTTACTCAACGAAATCAGTCAGTTTAGTAAGGATTAGTTCTATTTCAACCAGTAAGCGATGAAACTTACCTACAGTTTTATTTACCTTTCACCTTTCTACTGTACAACATGGTCTAACCCAATGTAATTTATAAGTAGTTGGAGAAGTACCATAATTATTTTTAGCGTTATGAGAGCCCATAACAGAATGTTTTGGAATCGGAAATCGTTGATAAAAAGAAAGCCAAGATGTGCAAATCCCCCTCCCTCTCACCCTTAGCACTTCCGGTGGCATCAGTCCCAGAACAGTATTTTAAAATCCCCAATATACCCAATATGCAAATTCGACAATCAAGCCCCCCCCCTCCCCCCCTCACGACTCGTCATCATCTCCCGGTGCCAGCCTGGCACCACAGCAGTGTTACGTCGTAACGTAGGGACTTTTATCTGTTGATTTTGGTAGGTAGTTCATAAAATATCACTGTATTCAAGGTGAAACCCCAAAAACCCAAGCAATACGCGGGTACTGGTATTCTGGCACCATGGTGACACCAATAATTTGATCTACATTGGCTCATTAAAATCGAAAGGTTAATCGATTGTGATTCCTGAATTTCAATGCTGGGGACCAATTAGGCCTTAATGGGAACCGAGTAATGGAAAATCGTGTATTTTGTGAATATTATCCCCCCTTTCTTCCCTTCCAATTGCTAATTTCGATACTATGATGAAGTAACAAGAGAGCAGTCTGAGTCGAACAAAGCAGAAACTTGCAAATCGGTTGAGGATCGAGGACTAGGAAAGGCAGCGCTCTCAAAGTATCGTCAGACCTTATTTTCCGTAAGTAACCTCCCGTTCCTCCCCCCTAAACTCCAATTTGAAAATTCCAGCGATGTACTGCACAACTAGATATATTTCTTAGTCGAAAAATAAGAATCACAAAAATTGGTGGGGAACTGAGGCCTGGGCAGAGTACACAAGATTTTGTCACGCACACAGACACCTATACACACACACACACTTTCATAATATGAATATTATATTATAATACACCTGTTTTTGGCGGATTTGGATTCATAATGCTCTAAAATGGATCTTTTTGGTTACCTATATTTTTTCATCTGTTGAGTCTTTTTCTCCATCACCCCAGATTTATCACAAAAGGACGCCTGCTTTACTGTGGGACGTCCTAAAAGCGGAAAATTACTGGGAAAACATACAATGGTGGTATATCTCAGGTAAGTGTATGCTTTCGGTAATTGACAAAATGTATGCTAGGCGTTTTGTACTGCTTCAAACATGGAAATACAACAGAAACATGGATAAGTTAATGCCATGTGTTTTATATTGTCTTTTTACAGGACATTAAAATGCCCCCCTCGTACCTTAAATTTGGTCTAATTATGAAGTAGGAATAGTACATAACAGGATGTACCACTGTTTTGAATTTCGTCGAAGATTTCCGTAGCTGACTGTTGGATGTCAGAAGGTATCTATAATAGACTGTATTTGTTTGTACGTTTGTCTACTACTTAGCAGTGTTTATTTGTTTTGTGTAACCGAAACTCAGTTTACATTGGAGTTCACTCTTGTTTGTTTATTCGGTAATATTCTAACACCATCAGACGGGTTCCAGAATGCTCGACGAGTCCTGGAAGCAATTTTTCAGTCCCACCCTATCTATTCTTCCGTATTTTGATCCGAGTTTCAATGAAGTATCTCCATGTTTGGTAAGAGTTAATAATTCGCAGCGCTGACGTTTGTCAAACTCATGCAACTTGCAGTAGATTGCGGCGCGCCCCTCGATTCCCAAGGTTGACCAGGTTATTGTGTGGGGTTGGCGTCATTTGCTGAAAATATTGTCCGCTTTGGTATTATGTAGTCCAAGGATTGTGCTGTCAGTGATGGCCTTGTCTATGAAATTCTATTCTACACTCATATAATTATTTTTTCCATTAACTATTCTAGTCGATTCAATTCCTAGAGTGCTAATCTATTTTTATAACAAATGATTTGAAATTGGAATTCTTGAATTTACCAAATTGACCTTAATTGACCTCAACTTATTTCATACCAACTTGTACTCCTTTACCTACCCCCTTAATCCCCTAGCAGGTATACATTTTAATTAAATAAGAGAATATTCTATTCAAAATATTTTAACACCAACCGCACTTTTAAAGCAAAGAAAAGTGTACCAAGTTGAATCGCAGTAAATCGTCCTCACATAGAAAAACATGGTCGTATAGAGCTACAAAAAGTGCGAACAATTTTTTGACCAGCTGCATTAACAATTAGTATTTGGAACAAAAAAATATTGGTAAAATATTGATTTTACCGCTACAATCGATGGTATTACACATAAATAATATATGTACATCAAAGTAATTTATACCATCAGTACTTTCAGCATTCGGAAGTCATATCCATTTAGCAGCTTGGTTTCGGGGTCCAATATCCGACCACGAACATTAGGGGAATTAGTTTTTCTCCGAACAGAAAGCTTCTCCACCTTCAATAGTGAGGAAACAAACCAACTGTTAATTCCTACTTCCACATAGATAATTTCTGACTGGCAGGAAAGAAAGCAATAAAGCAACCTAAGTGAAATCTGATTGCTTTCAACAAGATTTTCAAAATGGCATTTGTTGAGATAATTATGAGCAAATGAGTGTATTTTGAGATTAAAAAAGATTGGATGCTCATAATGACTATACGAACGAACTTTCATTTTTGGATTTGACTTATGGCGAATTCAATCCCAAAATCTGAACCGATTCGAGTATGTCAAGATTTGACGGTGATATATCTAATGGGTGGGGGTGAATCATTCCCTGAATGATTGGCTGGACCCCAACTTCCTCGGTGGGCCTCAGGAGATTCTAACTTCCCTCAGTATCCTAGAATATTATCAATTGAGGGATCCTTATTAGCTTCATATTGATATTCACATAAACTTAAGAAAAATCGAGTTACGTTCAAATTTCCAGGGTCTTATATGACTTTCTCTAAAATAATGAATGTTTTGAATGTGGTTCACAAAGCTTTTCCATTCAGTTTGGCCTAGTGTTAGCTCGTGGTAAATTAAAGCTTCTAATCAAGTAAGCGTTATCAGAGCCTAATAAGAGAGGAGTCGGTCATATGCTTCGACCAACCGTGTTGTCCCACTTTTCTAAACTTACAAACGGCGTTCGGTTCACCATCTATAGTGACATTTAGAACTCGACACGAACGGCCGTGCGATAAGAAGGGTGTCCAGGAGCCATTCAGAGGCCGACGGGGTCATTCATAAACGCTACTAAGCAGTCTATGAATATTCATGGAGGAACATCGGGTAACAGACTGAACGAGTGTCTCGGAAACGAGAGGGAATTTTGAGACGAGTTGCTGAACCGTTAGGAAGGTTTATATGACTTTTAATATGGAAGGTTTTTCATTCGAAAACGTTGAGATCCATTCTTGATAGTAGGATAGCGGCATGAGATTCGTGAAAGCTTGGAATACGTATAATACCTATTATAATATAATTCAGTATACGGTATTGATAGAAAAGGGTGAACACGTAACAAATAATCCGAAAGAGCGATTCTCACGATCAGCTTCTGAGCCTTCGAAACGATAAAACTGTTGAGGTAATTCGGTTCGCCATAATTTACTCGTGGCTAACGCAGAAATTGCAGAAACGTATTCTGGGTCAGTCCAATAAATAATTCCGTTCAGACAAATTACAGGATATTAGAAGCTAATATTGGAGAAGAGAGTTTTTATCATAGGTTCCTAGAGCGCCCTGGTAGCGAGGTTGAATAACTCATTACGGCAGCGCCGGTAAAACGAATGTTTAGGGGCACATGTGAGGTCCGTTGTGTACTCTGAGTTTGCCTTCTTATTTTCTAGTGAGCATTCTGGGTCAGGACGATTAAGAAGGAAGATGTAAGGTGGAAAAATTGAGAAAAAAGAAGAAGAGTTACAATCAAGAAATCCGAAGAGAATGGATTGTATGTAATGATAGAGCCGGAAGATGAACATAGTCGATGAGAAGATTATAGGGTTCACAGTCATTTGAATAATATAGCTCGAAGCTAAAGTACGAAGGGAGGTCCTTCGCTATGAGAAACTGGTAGCATGAGTAACCAACACATGAGCCAGTAATGAGTACCTATGCCTAAAGGTCACAGGTTCACAAGACGTACATATTGATGTGGAGAATGTCCCACTAACAGAATCCAGTTTCCTTTTACTCGTAGATGAGTTTTTTTTTCAGAAAGAACCGTCAACCAGTGTATACACTGAAATACATTTCAGTTTGCGGTTCTACTTCACAACAAAACATTCAAAACATGAATAGTATTTACTCGTAGAACAAACCCCAATGGCAAAGATTTGCCAAAAAATTGATAAACCCATCGTACTGCATAAATATAAATAATTCCCCATCTTTTCAACGGATTTCAAAAGTGGTCCGGGGAATGTTAAATGAATTGCTAAATAAATAAAAAATGAAAAAAAAAAAACAAAAAAACATGGCTACTCTTTTGGCCATTTAAGCACCTTCAACTGTCAACCTCTCATCCACTACTCTTCTTCTGTCTTCCTGATTGTGGTAGAAACACTCTCTTTTCTTCTGCCTTCACTAATGTTAGTACAAACATGTAAAAGAGAATGAATAATTATTAAATTGAAAGTCCACTTGAAACTTCCATGGATTAATGAAGTTCTTTATTATTCAAAACACGCCAATAAAAAAAATTCGCATCAATGTAAGCGGTTTTCAAGTGGAGAGGCGCCTTGTATTTTTGAGAGGTCATTATGCTAAACAGAAATCCCCCAGGCTACGTACGAGTATAAAGCTAAAAGAGGCTACTGTATACTTCCCTTCAAGTTTTAATCGTTGTTTTATGTTACTTGGTGGGGACCATGCTTTTATGTTACAGTTCGAGTTTTATGTTACCAAGTAGGGACTCGAGCTGACCTTTCAAGGCAAACGCTCATTCCTGAGATATCTTCGCCATCTTTTTTTGCGTTCATTCCGCGGATTCCAACTAGACCGCTAAGACTCTCGTGTAGCCCCCAGGTAGAATCTTCCCTAAATGTATGACGTTGAGAACCAACTCTTTGAAATTTACAGATATAAACAACAGCATTTAATGCTGCATGAATTATCTACCACAGGTGAAAATAAAGAACTCATTCTGAGGCGGAATATTTTAGTAATGGAAGAGGATTCCACGAAGTTTTGTCATATCTAGTAACCTCCTAGTGTTCAGTGTTTGTAATATTAGTCTTTGAGTTAGTGATGGGAACAACCCATAGATATAATAAATTGATCCATTATGCTTACGTACAGTATAATAAAGGTTCCCGTGGGAAATAGTCGAAGTCCATGACTTATTTTTTCACGAGATGGGCTGCACGAAAGAACATCGACAAGTGAAACATAGTTAAGTCGGTTATAGGTGACAACGATACCTCCGTAACCTATCGGAAATCGAAGTAATGGACATTTTGAAATCATGACGATGGGTCCTTTTGGAAAAGGTCCTCTATGAAACCAGACCTATCTGATGAGATTCTTGAGCCTCGAGGAAGGAGGTCCAGGCACGATTCGTGTGTGAGACACGTAACATGTGATTAGTCCGATGGTTTTCTTCGTGTTGAGGAGGTCTAACGAGATGTAACATCTCTTCAGCGGTCAAGGGTGCTTTCTTACGGCTATCCGATCGTTTCCCAAGTTTTGAGACATCCGATAACGAGGACATTCTACCATGCATTTATTTTGAGAGGGCTCACTAAAAGATGTTATTCGAAAAAATTAAACATGCCAGCTAAAGAGGAATGTCACAATTAAGTAATGGCATAAAACATGATGATTATACTCTACTCGAAATCACATAACAGACTCTGATCCTCTTGCTAGCTGTTGAATTCCGAGCAATATCTACCATCAAACTTGGATTTTTGTCAAATTTCAAGTTATTGATAGCAATACTATCTACTGCTAGTAGGTAGAAATAATGGTAAAGCCGGGTTTTAAGCAGATACAGTAAAATAATAAACCTCTCACAGTAAATCATCCTCTCGAAGTTGATTTGAATAGTTTCGTTTTATGTAATCAGCTACAGCACTAAAAAATTAAGTATGAGAATACGGCAGATAAGTGAACTATGATACATCAAATATTATAGTAATTATGACATAAGTATCTTACCGGTGATTGGAGTACGTCAGATCACAGCAATCATTATTGTATCTGCAAAACGAAATGATGAATTAGTTATGAATATTGATTACAAGTACGGAAGTGGATATTTTTAGGTAATAACGACTGTGTTCGCCTATTCATTCTGTAATGGCTCACTTTTTTCTTGACGCTGGTCTCAATGATGGTTATAATTTAAATTAGTTCAAATCCAATTAATGAGCATTGATTTACCTGTGCTTAATTCTAACAATAATAATAATAATAATAATGCTGTGTGCTAATAATAATTTAATACATTGAAATTAGAGAACGAAGAAGAACTTCGCTCAACATGAGTGAATGAGCGAATTGTCAAAAAATTCTATACAATGTTTAGACATTCTAGAAAGTTTTTGAGTTACTTTACAAAAACCTTCACAGGAAACTCCATGCTGATTTCGAATAACACATGAATTGATACGTTTAAAAAATGATTTCGAGTAAATACCTAAAACAAGAGGTTTTGGGCCCTATTTTTTAAAATTTGGACCTCTCAGAAGAGGTTCAAAGATGCTGTCCAAATAATTCGTCCTTCCTTTTGTTGTTATGGACATTTTGGTAAAATTCAGGGATTTCTAGTTGGATAGTAGGTTGAGATATCGTCTGAACTGACAAATAATAAAATGCAATATATTTTATTATATACAAATACGGGAAACTGTCAAACTTCAGAAAAAGATTTCCATGGAAAAAGATTTTCTAAATTCAAAACTTTGAAGCCATTACAACAGCTTAATTTTCCCCGATAATTTTCTTTTGAATTTATGTGTATTTCAAGATTCTGGAACACCCATTGTAATAATCCTATGGAAACCACCCAGTTTCTGTACCAGGTGGTTTCATATCAGAAAAATCGTTCTTATTTCTAATTCAAAGGTCTCCCACCATTTAGAGATCGAATTTAATCAGGATTAAATCACAAAACGATAAAACCAAATGAAACCGCGATAAAAAATTTAATAATAAGTCGGCAGCGATTTCCACGTTCCAGGGAATATGAGTCAACAGAATCGTGAAAGGGCGCAGTGAGAGAAGACTGAAGTTTCTTTGAGTAAACAAAAAATTCAAGGGCAGCCCTATTTGAACTACTGGGCTGTTGACACAATCGCTATTGTTGAAATTGCGCTCAAGAAAAGACTAGAAAAGATTTCGACAAGGTTACTGCTCTCGAAACGAAATGGGAGGCTCCACAAAGCGTTCTATTCAAAAACCTCTTGAAAGAAAAAAAAGGAATCCATTAAGGAATAGAATGAGACGTGATTGGGTTAATTTTTCTCGCGTTGACGTTTGGTTTGAGAGCAACACTAATCGTGATCCATCGAATGAAGTTGTAAATGTGGGGGGTGGAAATGCTTCAGATCCACCAGCAATATTACATTTTCAGACCCATATTTCGATGAATTTGATACATTATTGATAACAAGAATAAACGAAGCTGTGAATTATGAAACGAAGTCCAATATTAACCGGGTTAATTTAACCCTTAATGCCCTGAAGTATGTTTTTGGAAGTACGATATTCAAGCTTTCTGCAGCACTATTTATCCACTTTTAACACGATTTGTTTTCCCTGTCTATAAATCGATTGTTTGAACGATCCTTAATATCTGCTTTGAACTATTGATTGTTTGAGAAAACGCAGGAAAATCATCAACCCCTGGGATAATATTGTGACATCAAATAGCTATACATAATAATTCTTGTTCATTTTATCAACAATTCATTACTTTCAAGTTATTTCTCCGATCCTGAGGAGTTTTTTTTTTTGGTAAATACCGACAGCCAATCCCTCTTGAAGTATCTTTGCAGAACCTCACTACGATCACCCCTCCTGGGATATCCAAAAATATACCATGCAGTTTTCATCGATTAAGAACAATCATATACCACTCAATCAAAATCAGACACTCTGCGCCTTTTAATTAGTCAAAATATACCAAAATTTGGGAAAAACTCTGAGTGAAAAAACAAAAAACGAATGTTTTGAACAATTGGGAAATTAAGGGTTAAGGTCTGATCAATTGATAAAAACAAACTAGAAACAAGATAAAGAATCATATTTGGATGTCATACCAAACATTGGTCTTTTTGACCAAACTGGAGGTTTCCTACTTAGGATCTTAAGAGAACTGGAAACCATGCATGTATGGAAACCAATGCATACTGGAATTCCTCGATATGTGACAAGTACATACGTTCAAAAGTGGGTAGTTATATCACAGTCGATAACCTAGTGGCTGATAAGTATAAATGTATTTATACTTTATTTATTCATAAAAACCAATTACATAAATATATTTTTATGGCATATATATCTATTCGTTTTAGGAACGTCATGAAACTAAAAACGCATAAAATACATTTTAAAGAAAAGGCTCAAACAAAGTAGTGGATTATAAAAAGGTACCGGTTGAAGATATGAACAAATAGAAAAAACAACAGAAAAATGCCGAAAGAAACTTCATAAAATCAATAAGATTGTATAACATTGGTCACGTACTATTCTTTCAAGTTCCAAATTTCAAAATCCTTGGAATTCAAAAATAATGGAATTTCAATGTCAAAATGTTCCAACATTCAAAGGAAGTATTTTCAACCACTTTTTGCAACAATTTGATGAGTGATGAGTGAGTATCTCTTTCGATGATAGCATTCTGTCCGAATTTAGTACTGGTATCGAAAAGAAAGTTTCGATCCAAACTACTTCCAACAAGAGCAACATCATAGCCATATCAGCCACTATCAAATAATTACACTTGGGAGCAGATGTTGTAAGTTGGGAATAATGTAAGATAAGATTTTTGACAGATAACCGACAGTTATTGTGTCATAGTGAACAATTAGGTTGATCGATTGCGAGTCGTTACCGATGTATATACTCACATTCTTACTAACGAAGGATATAATATACCGTAATACATCATTCGCCGTAACAGCAAGACGTTCTCACAAGCAAAACGCGAACGATCGAACTCGAGAAGTAGGCCGAAACACAGGTGGTCCCCGTGGAGAAGATCCCAAACTCACGTAATTTCAAAAGAATGGAGCCAATTTATGCAAAAGAGGCGCGAGCCCACCCACACTTGCCCAGTGCATCACTTGAGCCAATAACCCTTCTAACGAGAGTAAAAAAATTCCTTTGTGGTTATGCGAGTAGGCGGCCACACGAGGCTTCTTGCTGTTCTAACCATCTCTCATCCACCGATACCTTTTGCTCCAGACATTATGCAACTTTCCGAAGCCCTCGCCATTCCCTAGGTCGATTATATGGAAGTCGAAGAGGATTGTTCAATGATTGCGTAGGTTCGATGGAATTGGCTAGAGTTGATTGGTTCGTTCCGACCAACGTTCATTGAAGAGAAGCACAGAAGTGAACCCAACTTGAATCGAGGTTTCAGGTCAGCGAAGGTTTTTCCTCAATTGATGCAGTAATTGACATGCGTAAAAATTGCCTACACCCAAATAACTTTGTCATGTAAGAGGAAAACGAATGGTGTTCGTTTTTAATACTAATTTATAACAAAGTGGTAAAAGCTTTAGGCAGACTCAGGAATTTAGAGATAACAGGTAATGATTCATCTAGGTATATTTGCGAGCAGGTTCTATATATAATATCAGCTTGCTGAGAATAAATTTACCTCTAGCAAATTTTTGAAGGAAATCAACTAATGAAATGGGTACAAGATTTTTAATTACGTAAGTGAATTCTTAAAAACTGAAAATCTTTTCCTTAAGGTTAAAATTTTTCATATGTATATAAAGATTCATTCATTATATTCTCTTATTACTGTAACTGGCTATTCCATTTTTTAAAGGTTATTTTGTAACATTTTGCAAAGCGCGCAACTGTGCCCGATTGTGCATAACTTTTAAACGATTGGGCCGATTTTTATGAGAAATTTTGCATTGTGCAAAACTCACCCTTTTTAATGGAGAACACCCCCGGCATCAGAATCTGATTTTACACATGTGATGTCCGAAGAACAAGTGAAACCTCCCCTGAACCAATTACTTCGTATCAACTAATCCAAAATACTCAAAATTCTGTGACATTACGATACACAGAGAAGGGAGGAAATAATAAATATGATAACTACGATTCCGCGAGATTATAATCCCGTGAAACTACGATTACAATCCACCGAGTCTATAATCCTTGTGATTACAATCCCGCGAGATCCCAACCTCTAAAACTGCAAGATGCTTGGAAAAATTGTCACTTTTAAATTCAGAAAATTCGTTAATGTTTCGTGCATTGGTATACTCAGAACTGTCAGTGTTTGGCACAAACTCTGTAATGACCCTTTCAGCTATTGTCGTTTTGGATATTTCAACATGATTCAATACATAAAATACGGGGACATATTACATACCTACTACCTCACTATATCTTCCTCATAAAATCACATGAAACATTTCATGGATCGTGGCAGTTCAAATAAATAATAGAAATATCCCTACCTAATCAGTGATCGAAATTGAACGATGATTTTGGAAATTACGAAGTATAGCAAGGTTTTACTGTTGCACTAAGGTTTATTCTGACAGAAACCAGATAACAATGTTGATTACAACGTAAATGCGAAAGAAGACGTTTATTTTCTTGGGCAAAATGGAATGCCTATCTCGAAACAGAGGAGAATTCACTGACAAAATTTCAGCAGCCACTGCACTTTATTAATTTTCAATCCAAGGCCTAGCGATAAATGTTCAAGTGGTAAAAAAATCACTCAAGACGTCGAAGTATGCCAAAGTCGTGTATTTCGCGCAATACTTCACTTATGGGAATCTTTGCGTTGCGTCATACCCGAGATCACCCGTTATAGAACAGACCAAAAATGGAACCTACTTGAGTTCGCAGAACACCTTTATTCAAGAGTGGATTATTCTTGTCCGTAAATGGTCTGGCCTTTCTGGCGACATGAAACCAGATTGAAGCCTTTACAAACCCACTCATTGCGCCAAATAATGGCTTTATTTGGACACTGTTACTTGACACGTACAATTTTCTCAAGACGCTAGTCGTTTTTGCAAGATAGAATTACATTTTTCAAGAGTTCTTGGTGGTAGTAATTTGGTAGCTGGTCGTTCAATCTAGATACCTGATGCGCTACTGGAACGAGCTAGTGATTTACAAAGAATCGTAAAATTACCAAATCCGTTATGTTTATTCCGTTGTGTTTTTTGTTGAGGAAATTATGTATTTCAGAAATTTAATAAAGATGACAAAATGAAATATATATTAAAATGTTTAAGATAATAATTTTGACTGATAACTCCGAAAAATAAGTCAAAACGCTTCAAGAAAGGATACATTTATATGGAAAATATTAAACATTTTCAGTATTTTCCTTCATAATTTCCACAAAAACCTTTTTCAAAATTGTGTATAGTAAAATTTTGAGGGCATTGTATTAGCTTTATTTCCACAAAACATTCGATAAATTGGTGTTCTGTACAATATAGGTCTCTGGGCATGGTCGGTCCATTAAAACAAACCCGAGGAAACCACGTTCGTGTACCAAACGGTTCCACTTCAGAAAGAGCGTTCTCATTTCCAATGAGAAGGTCCCTCATTATTTTGAGAGAAAGAGAGGCACCGATCCAACTAATCTGGGTCGCTCTTCGGAGATGATCGGTATTTGAAAGATGAAAAAAATCTCGAATGAGATAAGAAAAAAAGGGGGAAAAAATCTCGGCAGACGAGACATCTGTTGGGGGCCAGGTGCTAGAGAAGGATGAGTGGACGCAACAGGCAGGTCTATCTGACCTTCCAGTCCGTTCGAATCACGATACGATAACCCCAAGTGCCCATTTAAACGAAACGAAAACAGACACAATAACAGCATCACGAGAGGAGATATCGATGAAAACTCAAGAAACGGATTCGTAGAAGCGTGATCGGTATTTTTTCGACAGAAGGTCGGTTTTATTGTGAAATGGGAACACAAACTATTTTGTTGATAGGTTTATGATGGTAGGATATTACAAATTCGTTCCCATCTGATATTTGATATTACATCTTATTGATATTGAAAAACACAGAAGTTTCGAAAATGAGGAACAAGAATCACCAAAGTCAGGAAGTGCGGAGTCTCAGTAAAGAGATTGAATCAATATCTTTATTATTGACATAAAGATAGGTTCATTATTTTTTTACATTATACGGTTTAACTAGTGAAAAATGACTGTGACAAGTGAAAAATCAAAATTAATTGCCGGTAGGCTTCAATTCGGTTAATTATTGTCAATAATGAAACCCTGGAATCGACCAAGAAAAAAAATTTCAGCAAATCCTCTAAATTTGTTGGTTAACTTTCCAAGGTATGTAAAATCCGAAAATCAAATGAAAATTTTGCCGTCCGTCCGTCGTGAGCGGCACTTTCCTTAGTTACCATGGACCGATGTTGAATAAATTTGGTAACTATATGGGCTCTATTTGGGGTATAGGTGTGCCCCCAAGCTTTTGGTTGATGTCAGTCACTTCTAAGGATTGAAAATTAAGGGTTTAAATTTTCAAGAGTGTCCTAGCTCGAAAACTCTCGGAATGGAGTAATTGTTTTTTCATCTATTTGAAATAGTATTGCATTTTTAGGATTTTTAGAGACCACCCGGAGCTCTGTAGGACAAACCGTTCGCTACCTATGAGAGTCCCCTGGCTGGACTCAGGATAAATCAGAAACACGAATGTGAATCGCAAAAGAGATTTTACCTGTGCTCAGTTTTGTGTCCTTAGCAACCAGTAATCAAATCAAGCCACCCACAACTCTTTATTTCTTCGAATTGAGAGTGAAGCGTTCATTTCTTCAAAATAAATTTATTTTGAAGCAAAAATATGATAGTGGGAATGGCAAAGCCGTGTTCTTTGTAGGCGAGAGATCTATTCAGAAAAATAATTTGCAGCGTGTTTGAGGAAGAAATTATGTCAGGAGTTTTCCCCAAGAAAGCGCTATCATGACGTGACATGGCGTTGTTTGTTTCCCTTTTTTTACACGTTTCTTGATGTAAAACAAGTCGAATAAACAACGTTTTGTTATCAGCGTTCTTCGAGATTTAGAGCCAGAAGAGCAAGATCCGCCTCATAAAGATAATGCGTGTTGTACATAAAAACTAATACTCTCCTTTCACAGATAAGTTATCGACGAAGAAGAACTTTATTACTGTTTCATTATTATGAAGGCGACACTGTGGGGAATCAGACAAGATGGAGAAGAGGTCACTGGAGTCAGTACCGCTTGAGAAGAATGATGATATGCAACTTGAAGAAAGCACGAACATGATAGTCCGCAAGAAATCATACTGCTGCTGATTCTTTAGCGAATTTTCAAAAACTTAAGCTATTGCAATGGCTTAAAAATTTGTAAGAAGAAACATTCTAAAACGTTTTACGAAGTATTATATATTCTGCCGACGATGCTAGTGCAAAACGTTCGAATCAATCTGCAAGTCTCTTTCTTGCCTCGAGCCAATTGTCTTAACCAATATTATAAACACACATACACTCATTGTATAAGTTTTATGTATGGATGAGAGTGTGTAATTTTAGACGTTAATTTGAGCTAGGTAGGTAGCATCTAAAAAATAATCTGTGTTAAATTGTTCAAAATAACAAAACAAAAAATTCGTTGGCCAGAATTTTTGGATCATTCTTGGGAGAATCCGCTGGACGACAGTCGGGACTCACGACGATTGAAGAGGACCAAGCCCTTGGACCTTGTCACCAACCACTAGAAGAGGAGTGGGTAATGTGATGTGAAAGTAGGTAGTGATCTATGAACCACTGAACTGCGTTCAGTACATATTAAAGAGAAATAATTACTAGATGTAATAATGAACAGATTACATTCATTCATTTCGAGAGTTTTGGAGCTAAGGTACTCCTGAATTTCAACCCTTAATTTTCACCCCTTAGAAGTGACTGACATCAACCAAAAGTTTCGCGGTACAACTAGGCCCCAAATGAAGAGCCCATTTACCAAATTTCAACCAAATCGGTCCATGGTTGCTAAGGAAAGTGCCACGTACGGCGGACGGACGGATTTTGGTTTATTATTTTCAGTAATGAACCTTTGGAATCGACCAAGAAAAAAAAATTGTTAACCTCCCTCAAAATTTGTAGAATCTAAAAATCGAATAAAAATTTGGCCAGTTTTTTTGGTTTATTATTTTCAATAATAAGCCTTTGGAATCGAGCAAGAAAAAAAAAATTTTAACCCCCCCTCAAAATTTGATGTTTTACGTTTCAAGGTACGTAGAATACGAAAATCGAATAAAAAAATTTCCGTCCGTCCGCCGTACGCCGTACGCGGCACTTTTCTTAGCAACACTGGACCGATTTGGTTCAAATTTGGTATATGGGCTCCATTTGGGGTCTAGTTGTGCCGCGAAGCTTTTGGTTGATGTAGGTCACTTCTAAGGGGTGAAAATTAAGGGTTGAAATTTTCAAGAGTGCCCTAGCTCGAAAACTCTCGAAATAAAGGTATCGTTTTTTCTGACTGACATCAACCAAAAGTTTCGCGGTACAACTAGGCCCCAAATGAAGAGCCCATTTACCAAATTTCAACCAAATCGGTCCATGGTTGCTAAGGAAAGTGCCACGTACGGCGGACGGACGGATTTTGGTTTATTATTTTCAGTAATGAACCTTTGGAATCGACCAAGAAAAAAAAATTGTTAACCCCCCCCTCAAAATTTGATGTTTTACGTTTCAAGGTACGTAGAATACGAAAATCGAATAAAAAAATTTCCGTCCGTCCGCCGTACGCCGTACGCCGTACGCGGCACTTTTCTTAGCAACACTGGACCGATTTGGTTCAAATTTGGTATATGGGCTCCATTTGGGGTCTAGTTGTGCCGCGAAGCTTTTGGTTGATGTAGGTCACTTCTAAGGGGTGAAAATTAAGGGTTGAAATTTTCAAGAGTGCCCTAGCTCGAAAACTCTCGAAATAAAGGTATCGTTTTTTCACCAATTTTAAATAGTATTGAATTTTTAAAAATTTTTGAGACCACCCGGAGCTCTGTAGGACAAACCGTTCGGTCCCTACGAGTACTTGAAGGTTTTCCTTCGATAAAACAGAATCATCAGTGTGAATCGCAAAAGAGGTCTAATCTCCATTCAAATTTTATCGGACTAAAATGCGATCGCTGTTCATTTCTTCGATTTGTATACAGTTTTGCCTTCTGCGTAACCAGTAATCAAATTTCCATATCAAGCTTTCTATTTTTCCAATCGAGTGTGAAGCGATTAGTTCTTTCTAATAAACTTGATTGTGAAGGTGTGAAGCCAGTATGGTGTGGTAGGTAAAAAAAAGTTGGTACCTAGGTAAAAAAAATGTTGGTGGGTAGAAACCGTTGCAAATTATTGCTCAAAGGCTCTTCAGATCACTGATCAGCTGAGTGAGCTCCGAAGCCATTTTCAATCCTTTTGAATGGAAGTGCTCTTCCAGGCGACTCCAGCATTCGAGGAGATCTTCTTCACTCTTCAGATCACTGATCAGCTGAGTGAGCTCCAAAGCCAATTTTTACTCCTATTGAATGGAAGTGCTCTTCCAGGCTTCTCCAGCATTCGAGAAGATCTTCTTCACTCTTCAGATCACTGATCAGCTGAGTGCGCTCCAAAACCATATTTACTCCTATTGAATGGAAGTGCTCTTCCAGGCGTCTCCAGCATTCGAGGAGATCTTCTTCACTCTTCAGATCACTGATCAGCTGAATGAGCTCCGAAGCCATTTTCAATCCTTTTGAATGGAAGTGCTCTTCCTGGCGTCTCCAGCATTCGAGGAGATCTTCTTCACTCTTCAGATCACTGATCAGCTGAGTGAGCTCCAAAGCCATTTTTACTCCTATTGAATGGAAGTGCTCTTCCAGGCGTCTCCAGCATTCGAGGAGATCTTTTTCACTCTTCAGATCACTGATCAGCTGAGTGAGCTCCGAAGCCATTTTCAATCCTATTGAACGCAGGAAGCTGAAATTTGAGAGGGAAGGTCAAGGGAGAATACAGATGGTGGTAGGTGCTGTTGATGGAGAACCAGTGATCTATACAGAAGGGTGATCTATACAGAAAACTTGTGAGAGCTGGTGGTTCACACGGATTAAACAATGTGGGAGGTACGTTTGAAATCTCCACCGTTCGCAGCAGGAGTGGCAAACCGTGGATTGTGACGTTTGGAATGGAGGGATTAAGGTTGAAAGTTGCATTGTAAACAATTTCTCCCTTGCGAGGGAAAAACATTAAATCATGTCCCTCGCAAGGGAGAAATTAGATTGCCGATCACTCAGCTGATCAATGACCACTCAGGCGCCTTCAGCATTCTCCATTGACCCTGCTTCTCAAATTTCAGCTTCCTGCGTTCAACAGGAGAGAAAATGGCCTTGGAGCTCACTCAGCTGATCAGTGACCATCTTGGTACAACTAGACCCCAAATGGAGCCGATATAACGTGGTAACTAAGAAATCGGTCCGTGGTAACTAAGAAAAAAAAAACGTTGCAGATTTGCGTGTCGGAATTCACAGAATGACCCCCAGCCCTAAAACATTAAACATGTTAATAATAAACCTTTGAGCAATGATTTGCAGCGTTTTTTTACGTCGGACGCGGCACTTTCCTCAGTTAGCATTGACCGATTTTGATGAAATTTGGAATACATGCTCCATTTGGGGTCTAGTTGTGCCCCAAAGATTTTGATTGATGTAGGTCACTTCTAAGGGTTGAAAAATAAGGTTTGAAATTTTGAAAACGCCCCAACTCAAAACATCTTGATATAAAGGTATTTTTTTCTATCAATTTCAGATAGTATTGATTTTCTTGAATTTTTAGAGACCACGCGGATAAACCGTTCGCTCCCTACGAGAACTCGAGGGTTGGACTTACGATAAGTCAGAAACACGAGTGTGAATCGCAAAAGAGGCCTAATCTCCGTTCAAATGTTAGCTGACCGAAATGCGATCGATGTTTATCTTCATGTTGGTTGGTGGTAACAAAGGCAAAGCTGTGTTCTTTACAGACGAGTGATTTATTGAGAAAAATAATAAACCATTGTGTAATAATTTGCAGTTTTTTATTATTGTTTATTAAATTCGATTTTTGGATTATTGAAAATAATAAACCAAAATCAGAGTAGTAGCAAAAACACGAAACATCATCATGTTTGACGTAGCTTTGAATCTTTCATCTTCCTTCTCCCCCATTATCACCTATTCCGTTCAATACAAATTTAATTATGAATCTTGCTCGTCCCTCCAGCATTGCTGGACCAGCAATAAAAGGAACCTGGGTTCTGGAAGCACTGATATAGTGTGGATGTACCTGATCAGGTAACAATTGTTCAAAGGAAAAACGCGCAACCTCGGAGTGTAACCGCAACTGGATCAAAGCTGCCACTTCCTAGTCACACAGTAACCAGTAATCAACACGTAATTGAAGGAGATTTTTCCATTAGGGTCTCACGCAAAGATCGTGAATCGGCCTGAAAGAGCAAGGTAGGTATCCAGCAAAACACGGTGGCGCCGTGTAGGCAATTACGGCGAGATCCGCGAAAAAAACCGAAATGAGAATTAACTGTCCAGATGTTGGAGATGTGTTCGCTTGGTTCAGCCTCTCGTTTTTATCAAATGTGAAGTGCAAGAATAACCATAAGCGCATGACTATAGAATTGGCTTGAAATAATCTCTCGTGCCGAACGCTTAGGAATTTTGAATCATAACTCTCCACAACTGATATGAAGGCACTTACGCCCAAGCTAGAATGGCAACGAAATAGGTAGATACTTAATAATAGATAGGTTAAACGAAATAGGTAGATACTTGATAATAGATAGGTTAAACGAAATAGGTAGATACTTAAGCATAATTTTAACCGTTGAAAATAAAATTAGTTAACATTTTCCTTTTACGACTGAAAAATTATTAAGGAGGGTGTCAAACCTATAAAGGACACGAATCCATAACCATTTTGAGAAGATAACATTGAACTATATTGGGGTTATTAAATCACCATATGGGAGGCATCCATAAGGAATACGAATAGTAAATTGAATTAGGCACATAGAAAAGATTGAAGCTTTTCTTGACAATACTCGTAAGGAGTTTTCGCAGCAACAACCTTCAATTGTGATTCAACAAAAAGAAGTAAATAATTAAATATTATCTACACGAACAAAATTTTTTAAATCCCAGGAATTATTGAAATGTTTTTAGATTGAAACATTTATTTCAGTTTTGCAGACAAAACTAAAAAAATGCCAAGGCCTTTCCAAATAATCTTAAATACAATAAATTCTAAGACAAGATAAAGACACGATTCTAAATGTATTTCCCTCATAACACTTACTCCTACCAAATTTTAGGTAGGCACTATGGAGTGAAATTGGTAATATTGAATATGAAGAGAATAGATTATTGTCCCAATGACTGTGGGAGAACCATGGATTCCTACAACATCTCTCACATACAACTTGTAACTTACTAGAATCAATTTGTGTACCTTATCTGAAGAGTGAGCTATTATTTCAAACAATAATTCCCTCAGCTATTGGAGTAAAAAAGCAAAAGTTTTATAAAACATTAACTAAGCTTCGCAAAATTGCGAGACCCTGCTCGGCATTGGGATAAACACTGCGAGGAACACACTCTTTTTTTCAAGGAAGTCCAGACACCTAACAGAAGCTGAACTCATTTAAAGAAACGTAAGTGTTCCTAAATGGAGAATAAATTAATGAATATAATACTACAATGGAAAATGTTACGAATGTGAGATGTAGGTTAGCTTGGAGGAAACCGTTGATTGTTGAGGAACCAAGGCCAACTGGGAAAGTTGAGACCTTACATGGGCCAATTCATACTCCCATGTATGTTGTAGTAGATTCCTTCTTACCCTTTACAAGATTTATTGTGCGTTTCCTTCTATTCAACAGTTAGTCAACTCAGAAGTCAGAACAAAGAACCAACGAGTATAGCAAGCTGTACAAGAACATTCCCATATTCGATAACGGTGACAATTGTAAATGCCATCGTCGCACAAGGAAATGTGCTGGCCTCCAAGAGGAGATTTATTCATCTTCCGCGTAATAGGAGTGGTCAACCAAACCAACCAACATTTTGATGAATTCATGAAAACTAAGCTATGTTCGACACATTCGTAGCGTCTAATTTTGCAAAACATACATTTCTCACGTTCTATATCCCCGAATTTACTCAAAATATGGAGGGTGGTTTGGAGCTGGGCTCAATATGTTTGCATATCAGCAAGGGCCACGATACATTCATGTTGAGGAAAAAAAATCGTTAACATATTCTTGGAAATCTTCTCAAATATAGTGATGTTGGTCAATTCAGAAAACCATCAACATTATTTTGAACATCATCCCTATCATTTTTACACTAATAGATTCCATGTGCCCATGTTATTGTATGTGTGAAGGAGGCGCTTTGTTCTTCCAAAGATTCCATTGAAATTGTAAATAACACAGAAGTACCCTCAAAAGAAGTAGACATCGTGTAAACATTTCCGCTCTCAAGCTCTAGACGTTCCTGAGTCAACTCAATTTGGAAGTGTAATATCACAATAACCACTGATTCGAGTGGAGACGAGATTGAAATATGAATATCGGTCTTTTCCACACGTTTTTAACGGCACACATTTCCATGGAGTAGCATTTCACGACGGGTCGTTTCGTTTCCGGGATAGGTGAATTTTATTTTCTCTAGATCAACAGTTAAAACCAATCTGAATTCCTAAAACCTAGTCGTAATCCGGACTAGACCATGCGGACGTAGAAAATTTACGATGCAATCTGAATACGGATCGTATAAACGTGAATTAGGTTCAAGGACGTGAAATATCATCTGTGCACGTTCCTATAAATTCCACGTACAATAATTCCTATGTAACTGTTCCGCGAACCGAGCACTCAGTATCAATATCTACAGTAACGAGAAGTAATTAAATGTTTAATGGGCCCCAGATTTATCGAGTGGTCATAACAATTCATCATGGGCAGGATACGTTCCATCTGTTTTCGAACTTGAAATTTTTCTGAAATTTCTAGTTTTGAGAGTATAGAACATAATTTTTATTAGGTATAGAAAAATTTTCTAATATTTTCTAATTTTCCAATATTTAATATTGGAAGTAGGTCATTTTTGGTTTATTCAATAATGAACCTTTGGAATCGACCAAGAATTTTTTAAAAAGGTCTCTCTGTCGTTAATGAGCGTTACCAGCGATTTCGGTTTATATTTTTACCTAAAAGTAGATTTCAAAGACTTTTGCAAAAAACTGACCTTTTTTACGATAAATGTATGTATTCTATGATGTGTATGTATTCTATGATTTTTCCATCTGAATTTTGCACCGGTGAATTCACACTGGGCAATAGGTTTCCTCCTAAGCGGAATTGGTGCAATGACGTCACTGGTGCACGCAAAATTTTAAAAAACTGCTAAATTATTAGACAAAGGTTTATTATTTTTCTGTGTAGATCACCCATCAGCGAAGAAAGCAGTTTTTCCATTATTAGCACCAACCAACCGTATTAAAGCGCGTGGTATTTTGTCAAGACGTTCCTAATAACAAAACATCGTTATCCCAATGCGTTGGATGCCTTCAATACGAGCTTTTATTCTTGGTTGTTAGGGAAGCACAAGCACAAGAAGTTCGATTTGAAAAAACGAGAAAGATCGCATTTCATCAGCCAAAATTTGGCTCACTTCCGAAAGCAAACGTTCATGTGCGATTCGCTTTCGCGATTCGTCCCACAGAGCTCCGGGTGGTGTCGAGAAATTCTTTTAATCGTCGCTATTTTAAATTACAGAAAAAACGATTGGTACCTGTAAACCGGAAGTTTTCAAGTAACAACATTTTGAAAATGTTTTCACCCATTTTTTACCTCTCATAAGTGACTTGAAATAATCAAAACCTTCGAGCTCAACTAGAACCCAAATGGAGCCGACATACCAACTTCATCAAAATCAGTCCAGGAGAACTGGACAAAGTGCCGCAAACATCGTACGGCAGACGGACGGATATATTTTAATTCGATTTCTGGATTCTACATACTTGAAAATATTAAACCTAACTGCATATTTTGGACCGAAAGTTTCGAAACTCATAGGTAGGTGGAATTTAACGACGAACGGCTTAACTGCTTTAGTTTACTTCATGAGTAAATGAGTGCTAAACTACCAAAACGTGAACCTCTAACGAATCCCTAAGTGAACTTGAATATAATCACCTCTACGGTAAGTATAATAAAATCCAAAGGGTAACGAGGTAGTTTGGAGTTTGGTGAGGGATATGCGGCATAAGTACCACTCTATTTATCCAGGTAAGTAACTTTTTTGAAACAGAAAGGAAATGAAATGGTAAGTTCATTCATATTCTCCCACCAAAATATCCAAGCGTGGAGTACGCTTCAAGAATCACCAAAACCGTGGTGAATGAAGCAATTGGATTCGACCTACTTTCTTCTCTCCAGCAATTAATTTAGAGAGATTCATTTCCTGGGAAAAAAAAATCCTCGAGCCCGGGAGGCTCTTGACAATGCTGTGGCAGCCAGCGATGAGAACCGCGACAAAGCCACTCCCGCTGACGATACGGACAACAATTCAGAGCGAGGACCTTGAGCGTCACAGTCGACTGAGCCGCAGATCGGTTGAGGGGACTCGCTGACCGCTCTCACCCTCTGAGCTATGACTGGTGCCGGGCAGCAGGTGTCGGAGCTTCACGACGCTGCTCCCAACAAACATGCCCTCTCAGGAATAGGTATACCACTCGTAGCCTCCACGTTTAGAATGAGATTCTAGTCTTTTCAAGTGCAGTAATTGTGGTCCCTTCATTCGGAAGAAAGATACATTCTTTCCGGAGTCCTAAAACTATTTCAGTTGTATTAACTAATACCAAAACCTCTCGGCAAAATCAAATCTCCAGGATTCAAAAATTGAGAGCCATAATGAAAAGAAATTCTACCTTCCATTCTACAGGATGGAAATAAAATAAAGTGGTACTCAAGCATAAATCGAATGTTTTGTGTAAACCCTTGTTAGCAACCGATTTAGATGAGAAGTTTGTTGCAATATAAACAAGGAAGAGAGAACTTGGAAGTCCAAACGATGAAAATACTTCAAGAGAAGAACAAGAAACATACAAAGACGTTGCAGAATTTATTCAAAAACGAATTAGGTAGACGATTACTAAGGTAGCCGATTTCTAACAATTTCAAGATGTCTGCATTTTTAATCGATTGTAAGAAACACGTCTACGAATCGAATGTGATTCACTACGACGTTGTACTTCATCCAAGGAACAAGCTATTGTTTGAATTTCCTTGATATGATTTTGTTATTATTAAGGGTATGAATTTGGAGTTTGATGAGTGACTTGAATCATTTTTTTCTCATGAATAAAGCCCAAGTTGTTAAAGAATAATCATAACATTTACGTACAACGTAAATCGCGCTTGTCAAAGAGTGCAATTTCAAAACAATGTTTTATTTATCATTTTGCATGGTTATAATGAGAACAACAAATTAACTACAGTCAGTTTCAGAATTTAGCGATTCTTCTGCAAATAACTCTTGAAGAAGTAACAAACGGAAAAAAATCTTGAAACTGTGGATTGGGTCTTCCAGAAGCAACTCGCATTGTCAAAAGAAAGAAACTAAGTGATAATTACGTCTTTGCATTACACAATAAAATTACTCAGCGGGTTGTGAAGGACTGGATGAGTCTAAACAAATATCAAGCTAATGGGTATTGGATGATACACACACCGACATACAACCAACAAAATAAGTTCGCCAACGCCGAAGGTGTAACGACCGGAAACAGATGGTAACCATGTAGAAGAGATCAAGCCTAGGCCTCCATAACATTCCACCCTCTGACAGGCCATCACATGCGGACATGGATATAATATTAGAGGCACGTGATAGTAATGGCGAATTGACGTAAGCATTCACCAACTTTCACGCATGAAATGTGAAATTACTAAAAGCTTTCTCCGTGATTTCATGAGGAGTGGAAAAACGATTGACGGAAAAAGTATGTTTCGAGGAAATGCATGAAGAGACTGCTCTAGTTTATGAATGTATGGGAGTAATAAGTGGTACAGAGTGAATGTAAGTGCGATGACTAGGATGTGAAGATGACAAGGTTTTTTTTTATCGGATGTCCAGAAATATTTTCAAGACAAGAAGGTACGCCCACATGAAAGGAATCGAGGGCTCAGCTGAAGGACTTGACACAGAGAAGTGGACGCGAAATAACTGGAGTGGCAAGGGGGAGATGAAGAGACTGTAAGAGGCGGGAGAAAGCCAAGAGTTCTACCGTTAGATTCCCAACTTGGCGGTGTAGCCCTTCTATTCGTTAGATGGACGGCACAGATATTCCTGGTTCCAGGGGGACTCCACTGTTCCTTGGAAGGGACGAACCGAGATTGTGACAGCACCGTTCGACCTAGTGACATAACTTGGTCACCAGGCCCGATACCTGGAGCGGGATCTCCGAAAAAGGAGCATTAAGAGCCGATCGGGATCGCCATTTGAGGAGTTGATCCATTCAAGGTATAATTAATAAACGTTGAGCCGCTTTAGCAGCGCACATGGTTACTGGATATTGATGGAATGATGTGGAGGGTCATTTGACTTGTAGAGCGAGGGTGCGGCACGAGCGAGATTCATTGAATGCAAAACAAGAGCTCTGAAGATGGAGAAATTGATTGTTGATTTCGATCATCTATACTTGTAGGTAGGATATAGAGTTTATTTTACCATCACGCCCACAGCAATGCATAAATAACAAAAAAGTGGATTAAGGCTATCCTGTTTGAAGTTTGAAAATAATGAACCTACTCAATAGGTGCAATGGGATTTATTTTCATGATTTCAAACACAACATTTCAAATACAAATAGCACTTCGTGGTCTCCAATCATTATTCGTTTACTGACAGTCAACATTATGCATACTAGGTTCAGGCATCGACAATCATTCAATTCCCGAAGGACTAATATTGTAAATTTCCGTGAATAATAATGGGGTTCCCAAGGGTAAAACAATGCACTGAGACAACCAGGTAGATGCTTCATTACTCGCAGTTGCGGCAATGGCAGTCACTGAGCACTGTCACATTATTGAACTGCCATCAAAGTCACTACTGTTCACAACATACATCAAATTTCGGGAGTTTAACGAGTCTAACCTCAACATTCTAAGTCAGAAGACCTGAAATTGTCACATAAATATAGCGTTGTTGAGACAGATGGATGAACAGAATTGAAGCAGCTCAATTTTCCGTTGAGTGTTGAGCCCAGAGAACTTGGAATAGGAGCATTAATTTTACCTTATATGGTCGTTTCAATTTTTAAAAAAATACTTGAGAGTACCCTGTGGTTTCTCTGAAACATGTATCGACGTCTGATAAAGTAGAAGTATGGTGCCTAATGGTTTGTTCTACTAGGAACTAAAACTGGTAAATAAACTTCATGTTTACTGAAAAAATTCGCCACCCAAAGCAGTACTCTAAACGATACGAGGCCCCATCAATGACCCGCAAAATTTGTGCACGCATAACTAGCGGTCATCGGACCCAGAAAGGAGGTTTCAACTCAGAGAAACTCAACTGTATTGTCGGAGAAATTTTGAAAAGCGTGAGCACACTGAGGAATATTGTGATATTGAGTTGAAGAAAATAATATGATCTAATTGGAAGGCAATCCACACAGAATCGTTAGATTGCTTAATGCCAACTCATAATTCAATATGTACTGATAATCTCAAGCAAGGCTCACTGGGCCATGAACAGTATTACGAGTATTTTCGTAAATACAGAAAATATACCTATCAAAAACACTGGAGAGGCTCTGACTGAGCGTAGTCGATAAAATAAGGATTGCTCCACTCTATTAGGAAACTAGGAAGACCCTCAGCGACTTCACTATACTTCTCCATCTAGAGATCAATGGTCTTTGCGAATGTAATTGAAGAGGATAAGAAGAGGAGAAATCCGCCAAAATAACGGATCTGCTAAATGGCGACGATTTTCCAGCGTTTTCACTTGTTTAGGCTACACAGGAGTGAGATCTCACGAAAAACCCCTTTTCAGGCCCCTTGAGAAAGCGGCCAGGGCTGGAGGACTGAAGGTCCTGTGGTGTTTCCCATGTCATTTGTTTGAGGTTTCCATCGGCGGTCGAGAGGACGATTAAATATGATGGTTGTACGCGTATCAGCGTGCGAACATCTGCAATCGGAGGACAATGGGAGAGTATGCATCGGACGTTCAACTTGGGATGTATAAAGCTCAGAGTTGAGGGCAGAAGGTTGTAAGAGACCAAGATAAATAAAGTTGGAGTACGTGGGGGTATAACAAGCAGGGGGCGATAGCGTTCAGTAACAATATGTGTTTTCGCACAATCGAGTACGCAGTTCCGGAATGCAAATCGTTCCTCTGAGTAGAATGGACTCCCACACAGAATCGGTTAGAGGGATAAATACTAGTACGATATGTCTACCAAGGTTGACAGTGAATGTGATCGCTCTACATAACTGTTTCCAGCAGCACCTAGATAATAAATATCATGAACAAGCTGGTAACTAGTTAGTAAGTATTCTGACATGACATACTGGCTTGTGGAAGTTAGTAACTGATTTTTGATACTGATACTCTAAACCCCAAATTGAATGAACCAACACTTTAATATAAATAATGTGTATTATCCTTATGAACTTCCCCTATTAGTAGAAATCAGAGCAACGATTCAACAAGTCCCAAAGTATTGGACGAAAGCACCACCTTGGTGGTATCGAGTCACAACATTATGTGACCTGCCTGACGACAAGAGCTTTCCACTCAAGCCCATTCATCCATTGAAGTTATAGATGTTTTGAATACCAAATGTTGGATGATTCGGTAAACAGTATGTACGTTCAACAATCTATTTAATCGCAAGATTCCCAGAATTCCTTACTTGATACAAAAATAAAATTTGTGTAACCCCCCCTTAAGCGAGAAGAGGATGTGAGAAGAAGGATCTTCTATTGGAATACAACACGTTAGTAACTAATAAAGTGACAAAACCACAAACAAAAGTAATCATTTTACCGTATATTCAATCTAATTTAGTTCGCGTTCATGAAGAATGTATTCAGAATTTCTGACTGCTTGTAGACAACACGGGACAACACATAGGTACCACCGGATAGTGGTAATACGAAATCTCAAGTCGTTTTCTGCGAATTAAAACATCAAACGACAGGTCTGTTAAGGTGATTGACCCACATCGCCATCGATGTGCACCGACTAATCGGATCGACCGCAAATTCAAAACCAATCTCGGATCAATTTTCCCGAGGATTTCTTAGAGCCGTCCACCTCCATTGTTGAAGCCATTGTTTTCGAAGGCCCGAGCAAAGTCGAGAAGAAACGGCCAGTGTTCGCATGGCCCGGTTTGTTTAGGCCCCGGATCCGGTTGACCGGCTGTCCGACAACAACTGTGTCATGTTTTCATTTCAATGGGAAGAGTTTTTTTCTTCCATGGTGAGATTCCGAACGATGAAGGAAAACAAGTGATCTAGCGGTTCCACACGTCATGGTATGTTGAGTAGGGTGGGATGCTATGGAAATCGACTAGACGACGACAGACCACTTATTAGGTACAACTTGATGTGACTTCTCAAGGACCCTTGGAGGTTCTCACCATGAAGTTAAGACAAGAAGAATATCGTTTTCAGTACATGTAGCAAGTAAAGAGTTAACTAAGTATCGTGGACATTCTAGATCTTGCAGTTAATCATTCTAAGTCATGAGACGTAACACATTGTTCGAGGTTGTCGGTAAGCAATAATTTCGGATACCTACATCTTCTAGTTCGGATACACCTCTCATGAACGAGTAAGTTAGAAGTAGATAGAGGATTGAATCATGAAGATGAGCAATTTAGAAGTAGATAATCATTGAATGAACTAGGTAGATAGATACAAACACATTTATAAATTAGCACATAGCACAGACTTGCGTCAGGTAAATACAAGCAGCCAGAAGCAAAGTAAGTCACCATACTAATTTACTGTAAGGGGAAGAGGCGGAAGATATGATTCCGGTCCCCGAACAAACAAATGGAAATGAAAATTTGATGATCTATAACAAAGTTAGAGAGACGTTCCATTTTTTTTTTTTTTTTTCTTTAACGCAACGTTAGTAAAGAGAGGGCTAAATTCAACTCAGGATATCAAGATGAAAAATAATGAATTTACACTCTCAATGTAGACATATAGATAACGGTTGGACATTGCAACTTCAAAACTCTCTGAGATATGTAGGTTCAATACAACCAAAAGAACACGAAAAAAATAAATAACATTAGCTTTAGTTCGAGTAATCGACAAGAGACCTCTGAGAATTCACAAACATAAGAGAGTTCCTGATAGGTACGGTTCAGTCTAGATACGGCGGGACGTATCCGACACGGCGCGTCGTATCCTGAATATAGCGCGCCGTATCCGATCCGTCGTCGGATTCTACCGCATTGACTCGGAGCTAGGAAATATCAAGAATACGATAGGGGATCGGATACTCTCTGATACCAAATTCCATCACCCCTGTCATTTATGTCTTGCATGTAAAAAAGAAGAAAAACGCTGCAAATTATTACACAATGGTTTATTATTTTTATATAGATCACTCGTCTGCAAAGCCACCAACCATCAAACATGAAGAAAAACATTGATCGCATTTCGGTCGGCTAACACTTGAAAGGCGATTAGGCCACTTTTGCGATTCACACTCGTGTTTCTGATTTATCGTACGGCCAAACTTTAAATTCTCGTAGTGAGCGAACGATTTGACCTACAGAGCTCCGCGTGGTCTCAAAAAATTCTAAAAATTCTACAGAATCTTAAATTGAAGGAAAAACAATACCTTTATATCAAAATTTTTGAGTTAGGGCGTTTTCAAAATTTCAAAATTCATTTTGGAACCCTTAAGTGACCTACATCAACCAAAATCTTCGGGGCACAACTAGGCCCTAAATGGAGCCTACATACCAAATTTCATCAAAATCGGTCAATGCTAAGGGGCAAAAGTGCCGCGTACGGCGGACGGCGGACGGCGTACGGCGGACGGACGGCCAAATTTTTATTCGATTTTTGGATTCTACATACGTTGAAACGTAAACCATCAAATTTTGAGGGGGGTGTTAAAATTTCTTTTTCTTGGTCGATTCCAAAGGTTCATTATTGAAAATAATAAACCAAAAATCGTCCTCCCAGGACAACCCGAATGAGGAATTTCACCGATTTCTGTTTGCATTTTTCCTGAATAGCTAATGGTGTTGGATAGATGAAAATCGGACTGATTTCGGAAAATAAGTCTCCTGCTATTTTTGGGAGACAATCAAAATTGTCAATTTCAAAACTAACCGTGAAAACAGACGTGCAGCGGGAACGCTCGCTGATTGGGCTGTTCGGATCGCCGTCTCCTCCCAGTGTTGCCCATTGGGACGACGAAATCGTGTTTTCTAAGAGAAAAGTTATCAAACAAAAACAGAGGAAACCTAATTTTCCCCATCTCGCTTTTTCTATTTTTTTCTTCAGTTTTTCGATTTCGAACTTTACTGTTTCATGAAATTTTGCATCTGGGGACTATGGATTTCTCGATCTCAGCGCTTCAAGCGGCCATAGGTAAATGAACTATTCCAGCATGACGTCATTTTCCCGGTTTTTTTAAACATTCGTATTTTCTGCACTGTTTTGTTTATTCGTAAATTAGGAAGTTCGGGCTGAAAGTTTGCCTTAGGGGGTTTTTCGAGGTGCTGAATCCGATTTTGGGGTCAAAAATAGGAAATTCCGACATGGTGAAATTCCTCATTGAGTACCTCCTCTTTCGCGAGCCTTCGGCGCGTTGAAGTCGGTCAAAAAACGACATATTCTTGTCATAGAGCAGCATACAACACAAGGACAAGATCCTAAGAAACCTAGGAACAGGATTAATGAACAGGAAAAAAGATAACAAATTTCTGTGATACTGGGCATACGGCTTGAAACAGAAGCTTGAACAGACATGCGACTTCAAACATTCAAAACTCAATACTTCAAACATTAAAACTCTAGACTTCAAGTTGAAAAATCCAGGTCTAGATATCTCGATCAATGATATCGTAGCAGTAAAATAGTGTGTTTGTGCTAAATTTGATGGAAGTCATGTTTATCCAAGATGACTTGAGGTTCGAATGATATCATCGGAATGAAATGCGCTCGTGAAGATCACCGGTGAGCTGTAACTGTCCATGACGCAATGTTGCAGCGCTAGGTACGGTGGAAAAATGGCGAATCGGATCGCATTTGCATTCGGTGGAGAGCGCTTGGGCCTTGCATCACCTGTTTACAGTGCACCACTGATACAAAAACTTGGGCGATTGAGATGCTATCTATTCTTATGACATCTAGCAAATCGACAAGAGAAAATATCGTAAACCCGAATGTGTTAATCAAGCGACACAGTAGTATCAAGATGCAAAGAACGCCAAGCAAAGCAGGAGACGACCTACGAATATTCATGTTCGAATCTTAATCGAATCGAATATTAATGGTAGGGCTGAAAATTTGGGAGTAGGTACTTCTTCAGCCAGAGCTTGAAAATGCTTGTTTGCCCACTCCGTAACTTCTCGCCCAATTTTTCATGAAGTTGTGTAGTGTAAGTCGGGTTTGAAGAGCTGAAGTGCATGTTGTGATGCGGCGAGTGAGACCAAAATCTTCTATTCTTCGATGAAACATGGTTATTTACAGCAAAAATTAATAAGTAATTGAGTAGGTACTAAATATTACTTGCAGATAGTAATATAATACTTGAGATTGTAATGAAGAGAGTTATATTAACTGCTACGCTAAAGCTCACTCCGGACGATAACAATTATTATCGCAAAAATTTCAAGTTTTTTCCAAAGAAGAGTTCGTTAGCCAAAAAATTTCGGACAGCTCCAAGTGGTTTAAAGTCCAAAAAACGTGTATTTAGGGTTTTTTGTGTGGATATTACCATCATAATCATAGTAATATACATTGTTATCGAATTCTGCTCGAAATTGCTGATATAAGTAGTACAATAATTAAGTGCATACAATGTAAGTACAATATATTTCAAAAATTTAAAAATGTCCAAAAATTGTAAATTGACGATTAAGTACGTACTGATACTACCAGAATGAGGTCATTACCTTTCTGATGCACAATCCCACTCCAATGTGAATAAAACCATCAGTTTCAAAAAACAAGTATTTTGAAAATTATCTAGAAAAAGATTTTGTTTTTGTTTTGTTTCTCTTGAAAAACGAGTATATATGGATTCTGTGGTTGGTAAAGAATATGAAATGGACTTCTATCTTATATGTAAACGAGAAAATATTCCGGAGACTATCAGAGAAAACAAGTCAAGTCGAAAGTATTTAGGATTCGGGCAGTGACTATAGAAAAAATCGACGACAAGAAGTACCTAGGGACGAATTGGTTGTATTCAGAAGAATACAAGGAAGTGAAAGGCTATTACAGGTGCATAATTAATGCTACGCATTTGATTAGGGCGAAGTCAGAGGGGATATGCAGGCATTTAAAATGGTATTATTTGGGTTGTTAATTACTTTGTTGAACACAACGAAAATTCAAAATTGTAATGAATAGATTACAGACATGCAAACATAAATATATAGTACATTACAGTTCAAGACAAGAAGTTTATTATCACTTAAGTAAACCAGTCTAGTGCCTAAATTCCAGCTTTCCCAAGGTCTCTTGAGGGCCGAACAGATACTTTCGGATACTCCCCTTCAGGCAAAGGTTCCTGGAAGCCGTCCCGGCAGTCACAGATGGGAGAGGGTCTATGAATAGTAGCTCGCAGGCTCCAAGTTCCAGCCATTCTACGGGGAATCTTCACCTCGTCCAAGCACGATCCGAAATAGAAATCGGAGCGTGGAGCAGGCCCCGATCACGTTCCCCAGACCTGTTTGATGGTTCTTCCCGTGTGCGTTACTACTATTCATCAAAACGTACCTAACTCCATATTGTAAGGGAAGGAGGGAAGTTAAATCAGTGATTGTATTGTTATTACAAAGGGCAAAAGCCAGTATTAACAACCAAGGCTTTACGAATACCAAGGCTTTAGATTCAGTATGAGATGGAAGACACTAAGTTTATTGACATGACAATAGTCCAGACTCCAGAAACACTACGGACAAGTAAATTGTCTGTAAGGAGTGTTTCGACGTTTGTAACTTTCTGCACTGAATCAAGCGTTTTCTGTATTTCCACTCCTTCCTGGATGAAAATATGGTCCAAACATTTTAATAAGATGAGGTAGCCGCTATTCAAACCCTCAAAGACCGTAGCAACCACAACTGCAGCACCCACGTCCATAGAGTGACGACGTCAACATTAACTCAGCCCTCGCCATAATTATATTTTTGTGAGTACAAGGAGAAGACCGCATGTGAAGAGACTGGGTGCGAACACCAATGGTGGGTGACTGGTAACAAACTAATTCAAAAATCAAACAGAAATTAGATGAATAATTCCAATTTTCTATGTATAGCCAGTTTCCCTGATGATGCTAGTCGGTTCATATCAAGAACGTGTGCGACTTCGCAATCTTCGAGCGAACTAAACACACATAGGACTACTTACAGATACTTCAGTTCAGAATGGTGTAATGATAAACTCTACGCTGTCACACTCGGAAAACGGAATCAAAATACGATACAACAGCATGTTTGTAATTCACACTTGGGTTATCAAGGCCACTGAACTCCCTTTAATATTTTGCGGAGGGCGTGAGAAGTCAGTCACTATCCATGAAGATTCAGTGCGCTTGCAAAAAGAAATTCACCAGATGAATAAGGAGTTTGAGAAGCAAGGAGTGGACACAATCTCACGTGACTTTTTGTCGTAAACAAAACAACCGGGAACTGCCAAGTCGAACCGCAAAGAGGCTTGGGAGGGGTCCTATACGAGCGCAAATGACCGGCTAGCGGCTCAGTGAAACTGTGGCCATTTCGACACAAGAGTTGCGGTGGATGGTTGGGAGAGGCACAGGGAAGAAGATTGTGAAATGACCAATTCTATTCAACGTTGGTTTTAAGGCACACGGTCGATAACGATCCTTGAACTCCCGGGATAACGCGGGGAATGAAAAACCGCAGGAAGGAGGCTCAAGCTTGAGAAACGCATGTAAGAGGAGAAAAAATTCCTAAAGTTTATTATCAGCACGTTGAGAAGCAGGGAGATAAACTATATACTCGTACGAGAGCCAGTTCTGGAATGTCAAGTTGACTCCTGAAAATTCTTCTTCGGATTTCTGTGAAATCATTTTAGCTCAGTCAAATGTTCTTGGATAGAACGAAGGATATCCATGAAATCGGAGTGTACAGTACAGTCACCGCACTGGAAATCACAATTGGTTATATTATTTGTTTCCTCCGGCTGAGAAGTGGTTCACGGGATACAGGTCAAAAATTGAGAGAATTCTAATCGGGTGGTTAATTTCCTGCATGGTGCGAAACTGGTCCAAAACGGTCTTCCCTCACTTGGAGTTACTTATCCAAAGCTGCCTTAAAAAAATGGTCCAATGTAATTTTTTATTATTTTTTCCAGAATAGATTATTCTTTCACAGTGATTCTTCATTAGGTCAGAACTGGAGAAGAGTATTGGCTTCTCCGCCATGCAACCTCAAAACCATCAATACTGAGTTCAAACAAGAGGTTGGCCAAACAAGTACCCAAATCTGAACAAACCACGCTTTATGTTCCGAGAAAGTAATACCTACCAGAATTTAAAGTATAAGGGAGATGCAATTCTTTGTCATTATGATCAATGGACGGACTGATGTGATTCTCCTTAGCATCACATCAAATTTTCACATTATTTTCCAAATTACTTCATATTTGTTTTCATCTATTTTCGCAACTTTGTACAAACAATTTTAGAAAGGTTTGGAACTGAACTGGAAGCTTGAACGAAAAGAATACCTTGGAGTGAATAACAAAGAAAATGATCCTTGAGAAATTCCATAAACACACATAAAACATCACATGGATCATCCGAATATGACAGCATAAAAGTTTAGTATGGTGCCACTTTATGGATTGAAGAATGCAGGTTTTCCAAACAAAAGGACAACTATGGTGTCTAAAAGAGTAGCAAAGCTTGCAAAAAGCCTACTTCAACATTTTTCAAGATGTTATAAACTGACAATCCATCGAGACGTACGACGCCAGTCAAGGTCACAACACACTTAAATCGCTCGTTATATACGCCCACCATCCTGTTCCCGAGCCGTCCGAGTCATTGGCAATGCTAATCCGTCATTCTTACGTCGTATATTCAGTTACCTCTCGTCTCTCGATTGTGCCCCGGAGACGGGATATCCTTCAAAGTGACAATAATACCCTAAGCCTAATCCCCTTCAGTTGACCAAAAAGTCATAAATATGTAAATGTATTGACAACTGTTAAATGAAGCAACAATTCTCATATATTATAAATACTAGCGGTATCTTGTAATGAATCCTCCCTCTTTGCATCAATGACATTGCTATACCTGCAAAATCAAGCCATCACATCATGAGGAATTGGTGTTGGGATAGAAACAGGTTTGAGCGCGCGCACGTTCGTCTGTTGTTGGTGAAATTCATACGGGACCGCCTAGAGCATCAACCCAGGGAAATGTGATCAAAATCGGCCCATTATTTAGTAATGTCCGGGAAAAAGATTGACTACAGACAAATGGAACCAAAATTGTTTTAAAAAGTATACATACAAAATTAGATATAAAAACTCCGAAACCCAAACTATGAGTACACATTTTGATTTTGGGGTACCTACATTTTTTCCATCTGTAAGAATTTGAGGAAGAATGTAAAGTTCATCTACAAGAAGAATTTTAGGAAATACAGATAATCAGAGCACAAAATTTTCGACTCAACATTGTTTAAAGCTAACAGTAATGTTTTGTGGCTCTAGAAAAGTAATGAGTAGACCGAGGAGCAGATTGAACCGATTGGCTGCATGCTTCATTCGATGGCACAATCAGTTTTATGGCGTTTCTTCGTTATGGATAAGGATAGGGAGCCTCCAATAACTGATGAATTTACGGTTCAATACAGCTGAGCGTTGAGTTAGAGTTATGAGCGTCCCATAACTTCATTCGCTGAGTCTACACATAACTGTCGTCTCGAAACAGGATCTAACAATTACCACTTAACACAAGCCAGGCTCCAATAAAATGAGGACGTTCTTTGTACTGAGATTGCAAGCCCAGAATGTCGGTATGCTCAACCTACATACCATACCGACGGTAGGGAGATTGTTATGTTTCCTAGAGGAGAGTTCTAGGGCGAATAGGAGAATCTTTAGAACAATAGCTTCCTTTTCGAAGAAAACCTGGCAGATCCCCGGCAATTAGGTTGATCACGGCTGTAATGTCACGGAAAGAACAGAGTACAGTCTGTGGAAGAAAAGTCGTAAGAAAGACTCCTTTGAAACCTGGTGAAAATCTAGTGAAGGAAACGATGTTCGAATTTCGCAATTAGGTTGAATTAGGTCCTTGAGAGTAAGTCTTCTTCAAAGGGCGGCTTCTTCACCGAAAAAATTATGCCAAATGAGTGTGGCAAATAGTTTTCTCGTATACATAACACAGTTTTAGATGCTTGTTACAAGAAATTTGATTTCCACAAGTGCCTTGTCTACTAACGTTCAGATCACTGAGAGTCCCCACCGCCCAATCCCTAGAAATTTATACGAAATCGGATGGAAGCTTTCAAAGTTATTAGTGTTATAAGACTTCATGTTTACACGTATGGCCTGTTAGTTTTTAAATCAAGTTTGACACTTAGTTTTACTATCCAGCAATCTGAAAATCGGTAACATAAATTGATAGGATGAAGTATCTAGTAAAAAATGCTTAAGAATCACTTACATCAAGAGTTTTTGTTTGCTGTATGTTTTGTATGTAAATACCAAGAAGTTGTGTAACGTTTTTGCAATGAAACCTTCATTTAAGTATACTTACACTTACAAGATCCTACAATATGAGATGTTAAGCCTTTCTGGATTACCTACGTCGCATGACATCCTTGCCTCTCCTTCAATTTTCTTGGCGTCGAAAAACCGCAAACGGTCGTCTCCACCCTGGAAACCGCAGGAACGCTGTTCCCGTCCCCTGCAGACATTCTCTCAAACCTTCGAAGAACTGCTTGGCCGCGAAAAATAGGACGAAGATGTTCTTATAATAAGTGGCCAGAACCAGTTGTGGTACACTTGAGGGTGTAAATCTGTTTGGAATCCATGGAATATTCCTGCTCACAAGTCCTAGAGTGCAGGACTTAGAAAATGTATCGATCCAACTGAATCTTCTAGTATGGTTTCGACACTTTTGTCAAGTGCGTAAATCTTATCTTTTTTCTCTCTTCTGTGTATGACTAGTATACACTCCAAGGTCGTCTTTTCATTTATCATGATGGGTGAAACAACGACTGAGACCAGCAAATCAATCGCCAGTGTTTTGCTCTTTCGTGTTTTTGCTACCTCAGGGACGGTCCATACGTTTTTGATAAAGCCATCTCGCAAAGTTGAGTGAATTTCACAGTGAAATGTGAATTCCAGCTTGGTTTTTAATAGTTTCTTGAAATTGAAAGATTTTTGGCTCATTTTAAACACACTTGTACTTGCAGAATAATGGATTTCTTACTTTCAGAAATTATTTAGCAAACGTCGTTATATAAGTTACATATTTATAATTCTTTATGATATGGAAGTGAAACCGAAATTCTGGTGAAGTAAAATACCATGGTATCTCTAGATAGCCGGGAAGTTTCAAAATCAACTTTTGATACGGGTTTAGTGTAAAAAAAGGAATCGTCGATCAAAGGATAAACTGGAAAATTGAAAACCCCTTTACTCAAAGATGGAGTATCAAATGGAATCTTTCAGTTAATCAACTTCCTCACGTCTCACTGCACAAACGCGGTGGACCTGAACATTGAACTCATTAGCATACCCTTCCACTTTTCCCATTCGCCCCCAACTGATCCTCTCGACCCGACTTGAGAGTTCTACTAGTGATTTCCACCGCCATCGGACCTGACAACCGGAAAAAGTGCAATTGCAGCGGATCCTGTGTCCATCGCGTTTCCCACAGCGTGCTTTCATTGCATCTGACATAACCGCTTTTTTTCCTTTCTTCTTCTTCATTTCCCCTTACTTGACTTTCAACATAATTCCATGATGTGAAGCATCCGTATCAGACGTGGTTATTCCAACTCACAGCATTTGGAAACATTTTCAATTTCCGGAAGTTGAAACTACACAATTAGGAATCTGATCAATATTAAAGATTGACCCATTGGTCTTTATCTATAAATGCATTCTTCAGTAAGATAGTAATTCTTTTCTTATTGCATCAAATTTGTGCAGTATTGGTTGACATAATTTCAAGTCCCGACATAGAATACAATAATTAACAGCTTGTAAATAAATACCACGTGTTATTATTTATTTATACTATGGAGAAGGACGGTATGAAACAATACGCTTGAAAGAAAATGTTCTCTACTGATCACTGATCATGTGATTGATATTTTGGCCATGAATAAATATTGTAATTCATGCATGAATCACAATAGTGGCTCCATAAGTGATAGGTTGAAAATAATTGAAATGACAACACTGTGGTTAAAGAGTGATTCGATTCCATCTATCACGATTACTATATTGGAGTGTACTCTAGGAATCGTCCTATCGGAGTTTCATGATCTCAGAAGGGGGATCAGGAGGTGGAAAAATTAGGGAATAATTTTCAAGGAACGTAGAGTGAAGCCCCACGTTGTTTCATAGATCCATGACTTGATTCTAAACCATAGATATTAAAGGTCATGGGACCAATCTAGAAAAAGTCAGTATATTTAAAAACCATAATGGTCAAAAACCGTCTTTGAAAACAGTTGGTTTGAATAATTTAATGAAATAATGTCAGTAACTACTCTTCCAAATTTAAGACGGCCATTGTACGTACTCCTAAAAATTTGATTGTGTACTTCCCAAAATACCGAAGAATCCGGAAAAAAAGCCGTCTATCCGTCGTTCAGAGCACTTTTGCTCCTTAACCTTGACCAAAATTTATAAAACTTGCGATATACGGGCCCCAATTTGGGGCCTAAATGTTTGGTAACTTTTGGTTACTCCTGAGGGTTGAGAATTTGGGGTTATAAAACTCCAATAGCAGGCTATATTTTTTCATTAACAGGTAAAATAGGTCGCAATTTTCATTTTCACACTCCAAGCATTGTACGGTTCAGTTCCTAGAAAGGCTTGAAGGGAGGACCTAATCGAATTAAAAAACACGATAATAATCCATATAACTCTTTTCATCTAAGAACCATATAATCATCATCCTATAATTCAGCGTTTTCCTCTGATTGCAGTTGTCCAACGAAGATGACCTAAGCATACGCCAGACTTGGAACAGGTAATACAGTAAATAACTGTGAACCTGGGACCCCCTTGAAGTCTAGTAAAAACCACTGAAGAAAAATATCACCTCATCAACTCATCGACCGCATCGTGACCTGGCAACTCAATGCGAGCGGAGCAGACTCGTCCGGAAAAAAGTCTTGAAATCTGTTCTCCGACCCTGATATACCTAGGTAATTAGATTTTTTGTACTGCTATCTCTTGAGGGTCGTATCTAATTACTTCCAAGCCAGTTAGGTACATCGGTACGTTGCAAACGAGTTTTTCATGTTACATTCCCCTAACGTTGAGTTTCAAAAGAATTTTCATAGTTACGATAGAAATAGTGAAGTACCTTCAAGATCCACCACGATTAGGGTTCTAATTCTGCAGAATCGTTAGTTGGTTATATCATGAGAAATTTAAATAAACCCGTTGATGTCAATAATTATAAATGTTTCACAAAGTTCCAAAGAAATTACCACTTGATAAGTAAAACTTCTCCCAAGCTGGGTGGGTAGTTCTCTTAAACAGAATAACAAGGAGGAAAAATAATTCTGAGGTAAAATGGTTTAGATTGTAGAACAAAAGCTCTGATAAATTCCTTAACACGAATCTTACTTTTTACGGTCATGTTGATGATATCTCACAATGATAAACGTTGTGTGAATAAATACTAACTGTTTAGTTTTTTTGTTATCATGTTGATGATTTATCGATTTTCCACAAATACCTATCGATAATCAAATTATTAGAGACACAGTCAATATTAGGAACAAGATGTATCTATCAAATGCAACACTAATGGAAACTCGATTACAGTGGCTAGAGCTCTACCAACTGATTAAACATGCATACTTAATTAGAAGAGAATCGACGTAACGGTAGCATCAGTTGGGACGATATTGCAATTCAAGGTTTATACTGAAAATGGACAGTAACAATGTAAAACCGCGTAAGTTGAAACAAAACGAAATTTTTCAGGATTCGTCTATTTTTAAGACTTTTAGAAGTTTTTTACGCCTCCTGAAAAATTTCTTATTATTTTTCAACTTACGCAGTTTTACATTGTTACTGTCAAAATGGGTATTATGAACACGTACTTAAGTCACTTGAATAGGGTGATGAGTGGTGGAATACGAACAGTTAGACCTAGATTTGGAAATTTGACCAGTACCCCTGTTGCGTGCCTGACTTGATAGATTCCACTGAAAACGCAATTCATGTTTTTATTGACTATTCCAAGTGACATAGAGTTGAAGGCACCTTAATGACAAGAACGTTAGCTGACATATACCTATTACGGAAAAAGGTTGTATAGCTCAGCACGCGTGGTTCGAGTACGGTCGTTCTTGGATGGAAAGTACTCATACTAAAATGAAAGCTGAGAATGCTATTTTATTTATGAGAAAAAAAACCCATATGAGAGAAACCGGAGAATGATAAGAGTTAAACCAAGAAACACGAAGTGCATGGACGTCACGTTGTAGAAAGGATGCTGAATGAGAAATGATTTTTATGTCCGTCCCGATCTGTCGAACATCATTAAATTTAGAATCCTCAGGGGTTTATAGACGCTTGGGAGAGGCGCGAAGATCCGTTTTTATCGCCTGTACAACGTCCTTGCCTGGACTCATTCAAGGTTGAACATTCTTCATCTGAAGAACCTCCTCATAAATTACTATTGGAGATGTAACGTTATCGGTGCATCGCCCCGCAGTGGTAAGTGGCGGTTGAACGCAACGTAGTGGATGTGAAAATAAAAACGAGAAAAACGTTGGTTAAGTGGGTGTGGCACATAGCTTCCTCGTATACATTACACGTCCGTGCAGATGATTCGATGAAGGATATTTAATCATAAATTCCATCTCCAAGTACCTAAAAGCTACCTTCCAACTACACAATCTAAAATTGTCATCAAGTTCGGATGTATGTAGATGGGTTGTTTAAATATTTCACGTATTCGCATGCGCATTATTTCCATTAATTTGACCGTGATGGATTTAATTTGGAATCATCTAGAGTCTAAACAACAATATTTCATCGAACTTGGATTGAAAATGAAGTCGAGCTTGCTAAGAGAACTACCAAAGTAATTAATGAAATTAATTGATTAATTAATTATTGGGCTGATATGTCTATCCGTGGGCCATAAAATTCACAAGTGACTACACCCAAACCCAAATTTCATCGAAATTGTGGGTCTCGCGTGGTGGTGGGATATGCGTGCTGCATAGAATCCCACAGAAATCTGATAGAAACCCCACAATGTCTGTTTCGAGTAAAATAGTATTTTCAAATGTCTTACGGCAGAAATGGTGAACACTAATATTTTTTGAATGTATATAATGTGGGAACATATCGCTTGGTTATTGTGTTCCTCCCGAAATAATACTTAGTGGGGAAAGTCTATGATTCGAGACTTGCGCCTTAGAACCCCTCTACAGCAAACTTGCTAGCAAACCAAAACACATTGCAGTTTTTCTGTTACACTACTATTTTCCATCCCCAGCTATAATAAGAGTACATAATAATTTATAATGTCAAGATAGAAAATAAACTTCCTTACTAACCAATTTAGGGCAGAATAGGAAAGGGAATTTTGTTAAGGACCATAGACCAGGTCAAGAAATGGCCTAATATATTGCAATCGGGAAACCTCATGAATTTGTTTGATAATGAATCATGTTAGTGATGAGGCCGGAATCATACGTAAAGGGAGAGGAGTTCGCCTACAAAGGGAGGTTAGGTAGTTGCAATGTTGTCGAAAACAGGCTGGTCGAGCCGTAAACTTATCGAAGTGACGGGAGCAACCTGTTGAGCGGTCCTGCTCGAGTTAAAGGTCAGACGGATTATTGTTTTCGAAAAAGGAGTCCTGTCGACATCCTTCATGGCGTGTTTCGGGCCAGCGCTCCAAGAGTTTTCCGTCGAAATTAGCCGAGGGTGCTGCTCCTTCTTCCCTCCGGTCCTAGGATCTTCCTGTTATCCCGGGACAATAGGACGGGAGAACAAAGAAGTCGAAGGAGTTTACCTACCATCCCTAGGAAACGGTTCTTTATTACTACTTGGAAATTCGCTTGAGAGATTACGGAGAAGCCAGGCGCCAGAACTTCTGGAGTCTTGCGTAACCGTGCTGGATCTGTATCGTGTATCGAACCATCCAACCCTTCTGAAAGGTTTCTAGGCTCAGCCCTTTATTTCATCCTTGGATTTGAGTAAGTTCTACACAACATAACTATTTTTCCCTAGAGCCAGACTCGGCATTGGTAATCGAGATAGGCGCTAGGGTGAAACCTATATTTGTATGACAGAAGGATGAGTTTGAAGGGATTTAATATCGGCACGGTGACCAGAAGTAGGCACCAAAGCCTTTTGATAGGAAGGAACTATTTGCATTTTTCTTGATTTGTGCATGTTGTGTCCCAAATGTGTCCCCTACCATAACTCTACCTACTACCCTCGCGAACAGCTTTTCATGTTGGCGTTTGTTGATACGAAAATCCATATCAGAGAATTCATCAGAGGTACTGCTCTTCAATATTAGCTTTGGCACAATTAGGCCAACTAACTCTATAATAAGTTTGATCCTCATAGGCTACTCATAGGTTCACTTGAAGATGGAAATCGCAGGGCCTGAAATGTTGGGATAAAAATAGTCATTCCACCAAGGCTGACGTTTGACTTAATTAATATAACTATACAGTTAACAATTTGAACATTCTATTATTTAGAAAACTATTGCTTCACTTCCCTCATAATTCGTCGGATTTAAAAGTATTGGCTTCTTACCACAATGATGAACAAGTCTGAATATATAAGTAAAATGATTGATTCATCAGTTATATATTCGGGATAATGTTGAACTGATAAGATTTCTACACTCAGTTGATTAACTCAGCAGTTTTCCAACGGGTCTAGTGATACACTCAAGAAGCCCTCAGTCACGATCTGTAGAACGTGCTTCCTTTCATACGTATTCTACCTACCAACACTCTTCGTCTTTGTGTCTCTTCGTGTACCCTGTACGTCTCTTCGTGTTTCTCTCCTTCTCTTTCATCCATCATTCTTCTCTTCACGTATTTCGTTTTCCTTTACTCATTACTTCATCATTGATTTTATTCAACTCACAATCTCACAATAAGTTTGGAAGCCCAATAAAAACGGGTTGTGCCCTATTTGACTGACAATAACAAGTACAGGATACCGTAGATTCAATTAGATACTCAAATATAACCCAATGTGCTTACATAATGTTTATTTAATACCGAATGTAGATAGGATTTTCAGAACACAGTTTCGATAGAACAGTGAAATGAGCAAACAACGAGAAATTGTACTCATTAGATAGGAAATGGGCTCTATTCAGAGCCTTGAAACTAGCCTTTAGAATCAAACAAAATAAACATCGCGATCAGATGAGGGGTGCCTTCATCAAGAAATTTGATTCTTGGTTGCTAAGGAAGCACAAATGGTGTCATTAAACTCTACAGGAAGAAATAAAAACAGCTGATATTTGCCTCACAACAGTGAACGTTCATAATATGCGATTCATACTCGTGTTTCAGATTCATCATTCAATTATCGGCATACTCGCGGTAAATGAACTGTGCCATTATCAACATATAACTGCATTGGGAAAATTTTACACCAACGTTTTTGTTTAGACAGGTGGGTACACGTGTTCATTTACACTGTAATGCGTTAATTTTGCCCCTTAGGCCAGGTTCACTACTCCCTCCGATGACAAAACAACTTAAAATTTGCACAACGTTTAAATTTAAGAACGTTTTCTTGCACTCAAGCTTGAATTTTTCAACAAAGAAATGAGATGATCGCAAAACTGACCATGCCGTTGAAAAACAGGGTCCAATGGTTATAAAAAAAAATTAAGAAGAAGAAGAAAATCAACATATTTCCCAGTTACCAGAGGTGTTTTGGAAGAATAGTAACGTTATAAAAATGTTTAAAAATTTTACTATTTCAAATTCTTCCATGTTTGAGCTGAGGATTTGGGCTATACATAGTACTTTACAAGAATCAAGGTACGCCATACGCATTGAACATTAAACGCTGATTCCAAAACGCTGCAAATTATTACACAATGGTTTATTATTTTTTATTTTTCTACATAGATCACTCGTCTACAAAGCCACCAACCATCCAACATGAAGAAAAACATCGATCGCATTTCGGTCAGCTTTAATTTGAACGGAGATTAGGCCTCTTTTGCGATTCACACTCGTGTTTCTCATTAAATGAGACGATAAATTTTATCGTACGTCCAAACTTTAAATTCTCGTAGTGAGCGAACGGTTTGTCCTACAGAGCTCCTGGTGGTCTCAAAAAATTCTAAAAGTTCTATAGAATTTTAAATTGAAGGAAAAACAATACCTTTATATCAACATTTTTTGAGTTAGGGCGTTATCAAAATTTCAAAATTGATTTTGGACCCTTAGAAGTGACCTACATCAACCAAAATCTTCGGGGCACAACTAGACCCCTAATGGTGCCTACATACCAAATTTCATCAAAATCGGTCAATGCTAAGTGGCAAAAGTGCCGCGTACGGCGGACGGACGGCCAAATTTTTATTCGATTTTTGGATTCTACGTACCTTGAAACGCAAACCATCAAATTTTGAGGGGATGTTTTTTTTCTTGGTCGATTCCAAAGGTTCATTATTGAAAATAATAAACCAAAATGTGATCAAAAGTTAAAATTAAATGATGTGTAGAGGAAAAATGTGAGTTGAAAAGGGTGAATTTTGCAGCATTTCACTCCTCGTTTAATGTGGTTTTACTCAATTTTAGCACCCACGAGTGGACCGCCCAGTATGTATATTATAATTTTTTCATATTTTCATATGAAAAAATATTTTTATAATCACCTAGTTGAGACGATCCCTACTGTTGAGGCGATCTATCCAGGCGCCTGACAATCTATACCATCGGTGAACTTCGAGAGACCAAATCGAAAGTACAAGAAGAAATTTCTCCCTTAGAGGGAAGAGCAATAGATATAGTCCATTGTTGTAGGTTGAAAATTAAAATTATGAAACAAAATACACAAAATATAATGTATCTACCTATTACTTTTTCAGTTAATAAACAGAATTTTGAAGTAATAATTTCGAAATAATACTTTATTTGAGTAAAATATACTTACCTATTACTTTTTCAATGAATAAACAGAATTTTTTTCTGAAAAAAAAAAAAAATAAAAAAAAAAAAAAAACTACGATCGCACTTGCCTGCCAACCTAATGTATCGCAGTATTCTAGAGAACCTTGCTTCATAGCTACCGATGCGTAGCTATGATTTTGTTTACTGGTTGCAGTGTTGCATTTTTTGTGGCAAAAAAGTGTCGCTAAAACTCCATTGACCCCCAGCCAAAAGAATTATCCATGTCAAAATACTTTCATGTATAATAATTAGGTATGTATTACTTACATTTAAATATTTATTGAAAAAACTTCTGGAATCGTTTTAGAATGTTCCAAACCGGATTTCAATGAAGACAATTTTCAAAAAAGGCCATGCTAAAAATTGTAGAATCATTGCAATAGCTCCATTTTTTTTTTTTTTTTTTTTTTGAAAATTCGCTAAAAGGATTGATGTCAGAGCGGAACAATCTCCATCTCGCTCCAGTACGTTGGATCATTTCCATGATCTGAAATCCCGGAAAACTACCTGTAGGCATATGGGAAAGGAAGTAATGCATTGGAAAATTTCTGGATATCCAGAAAGAATTTGACAAAGCGTGGCAAAGGTGAAACCAGACTTTCCGGGTACCTGCTATCGGTTTGTATTGTTTTACCTAACCAAATTTACTATTGGTCATCACAGATCAGTTTTCGAAGACGCGGCCATTCAATTAGGGCAGCATTTAGGGGAATTTGCTCTACCTAATCATGAGTGACTTCCCTACATTAGGTCAGCTAACCTTTACTCGTATCTCCACTCCAAGGTATTCACTTCAAATACTAAAGAGGGTCTGTCTCAACAGTGCTGGTCGGCCTTCAATGAACGCCAAGCCGTTTGTACAAATATGGCAACAGACTTGATTTTAGCGTGAAGGCCTTTCGTAACACTGACAGGTCATTTAATACCCAAGAACGAGCGCAATTTCATGATGCTGGTTCACGACAACATTTCATTTTCATGAATGTCCTTAGTGGCTCTATCTAATATAGAGGGATACTTTACTGCAAGTAAAATACTATCAACAAACTAGAGAAAAAAATTACCGAAAATGACTTGAAGAGCGCGGAAGGAAAAGACTGGAACATACCTGGAACAAAATAAGGTACACACATTAGTAACCAGTTAGTACAGCCATCTCTGTCTTCTGCAATTCTAAGTGGCAGGGCCTTAAAAGGATGCAGATTCATTTCATCATGTTTCGATCAGTAAGTAGGTAGGAGTCTCGATTCACGCGGAAAACAAAAAAACCAACAACGAAATCGCGAATAACTTTACAATCGTGTTGCTTTTGTTAGAATATGAAACCAGCAACTTGATCATGAAAATCATATTCCATATTAGGAAAATTATCAGTTATAATGCTCAACAACAAGCATTTTTGCACGATCTATTTCTATTTGTTCATGTTGTGAACAAAAACATACGTTGTGAATGACTGTCCATCCAACCTCACTGCCATGATCACTAATATACTATTGATATTATGTTTTCTTCAATGAAGATGCAAGAAAGACTTACATCCTGGCCAATGATCTCTGCAGAAGTACGTATCCGTCCTCATTTATTTCTCAATTACGGAAACGTAGGACCGCCAGAATTTGGGAATTTCGTCAAAAATGTTAATTAGAGTAGGTACATTGCTACTGAAAAGTGTTTTTATGATCCCAAATTCATTATTGAATGTGTGGACTCTTTACAACGGACATAGATTTGCACGAATTCACCACACCCAGTCGACTCTGTAGTAGGCACAATCAAAGGAGTAGAAATTATAATGCTCTTATTTCTTTATCGTCGGGAACTAATAAAGCTTGTGGCATCCGCTTTCACACAGCTCCCCTCCCAATACTTAGGTCCCTTGAACACGTGTTGAGTGCTTTTTCTTGTTTCCGATTACTTACCAACCCATAAAAAAGTTGTTCAGAAGCACATCTTCGCTCGACCTGAAGAGATTTCGAACTCTGAGGTCAACCTACGGGCATTTTAGGTACGTGGAACGTCTTACGTTTTTTGGTGGCTATAACTTTTTCCAGAGAAGCTCAACGTTTTCAAAAGCTCGAAGTGGTTTAATGGACAAGGTTCAGTTGATCAAGTAGGAGAGAGCTGAATATTATCTTATCGGTTATACAAGAGGCATAAAGAAAGCAATAAAGCAATTCATTTCCGTGATTAATTTCGACTACTTAGCACGACAAGCTGTGTTCAGATGAGCGATAAGATTTCAGCAATAATCCTGTTTTTACAGCCAGTGAAGTGGAATTCCCTATATAGAAATGATTCATGCAACGTTGCTGGTGCCAGAATTTATAATTTCATACTTTATAATAGCTAATTATTATAGTTAGTTATTCCCGTAGTCCAATTGTATAGGAAATTCTGCTATGTTACACAAGGACGGTTATAGTTCTATATAACCACTCTAAATTAGTATCATCAATATTATTTTACAATGTAATACACCGTAGTTCTCAAGAGGGTGGTTAGATGCAGCATTTGTACGACATTTCCAGTTCTGGATGACATTTAAGGGGTGTCAAAATACCTCAGGACTTCGAGTCAAGAGCCTGCGTTGTATTACGTTGTGTAATATTACGTACAAATCAGCTCTTTAATGGTGAAACTAACCTTTTCCCATATTCATCCTAGAGCTGTTCAGTGTAGTCAAAGGTTTTAATCGTAATATTTGGGTGGCACTCCCTGAATGCAGATGTATGGAAGTAGTTGAGCAATAATGTAGGTTTCTTCTACATGAACATAAACATCATATCGTACTGATTTTGTGGTATAAGGTCCGGGTGTGCAGAAATTCATCATTGACTAAGAATGCTGACAGTCCGGAAGAAAGGCATGCTGCTGTTGGTCAGAGCATGTACCTGATTAGGATACAATCACATGAAGATCGCTGAATGTGATTTCGAGAAATTGATACGTGTTGCGTGAGCAATACAGTTGACTTAGAGACTTAAAGTACACGTATTTCAAACTTGGAACGGGGGAAAATGGTTGAACGAATATTAACTATTTAAGTATATTCTGTAGGAATTTATGCAACATCAAAATCTTCAACTAATTCTATGGAACTCGGGTGCATGGAACCCAGTCCTCGACCAGGAATGCATAGAAAAGCCGGCTGTTCGCCTTGGTCGAGTGAGTACTCAGAGTACATACTTGGAGTATGTATGTACTTGGTAGGTACTATGTCAGTACATGACATAGGATGTATTCTCTAGGGTACACAATAGCACATAGCCCAAACTGAATGGGGAAAGATATGTTATTAGCTATCTAGGGGAGAGGGACCAGTTAATGGACCCTCAGGGTGAAACTTTGACTTTCAATGCTCCTGAAAAATCGCCATTTCAATTTCCAGAACTCCTGAATTTTTTTTTTTTTTTTTTTACTCTACAGGTACTTTGTAGTTGATTGGGGTATCAAATTTTCAAAATGAGAACAAATTCATCTTAATATAAATAATTTTTGACTGAAAAACGTGTTTACCCCGATTAATGGACACTGTGTACCAGCTATTGGACGCCTGAAAACCAGTTATTGGACACATGAATAAACCGTTTTTTCTCCAGTTTTTGATCTTAAATTGTTTCGTAGAGGGGTTCTAAACGATTCATTTCAAATATGAAACATTTAAGATACATTTGAATAGTTTTCAAAATGGAAAAGTTGCTACAGTGGTTCTTGTCCAGGTAGTCAGTAATGGAACGAAAAAAATGAAACAGAGTTGAAACAAAACTTGAACATACTTTGTATCGCATTTTCACTAAGATTATTATTGTGGGATTAAAAAAAAAAGTCTGCCAAGTTGGGTGGGCAGTATAGCTTCCTCACTCATTGTAACATGGACGTATACGTTTGCACGTTTGTATTTTCAACGTAGAATTTTATTTAGCGGTCCACCGTCTAGGACCTAACCCCTGAAAATTTCATCGAAATTGGTTGAATAGTTGCGGAGTTTTGGTTGTAACAATAAATTTAAAGTTCGCGCATGCGCAGCGGCTGTTGCTTGACCAATTTGATTTAAACTTATAGGGTGTCTCTTAGAAGATAGTCCCTAACTAACCTCCAAATTTGAGCAAAATCGGTTCATTAGAAACCGAGAAACCGAGGTTCCAGGAAATTCACGTTTGCGCATGCGCACTCGCTCCTATTGGTCCGAAGGTGCTGAAATTGATAGGGGACCGTCTAGGACCTAACCCCCACAATCCCTGAAAATTTCATCAAAATCGGACCACAGGTTAGTATAGTTTTGCCCGGGACAAGGATTGACCACAGACAGACCGACAGGCAGACAGACAGACAGACACGGAACGAAAATTGTTCGGGAAGCTCTAAAACGCAAAAAGCAAGTAGAAATTTTGATTTTGGAGGACATTTTTTTTTTTCACTTCTTTCACGAATACAAAGCTTCCCTACCTTCGGTAGTGAGGAAGCAAAATAATGATAAAAAATATCGTCCTATGACACACCGATAAGAGTACCAACCTCCTCCTCCCTACGGCGGTTTAAAAGTCGGTCAAAAATGACTACCTATAAAACTGGTTACACCGCTTAGTGACTCATCAGAATTAAATTCAAATCCCACTCTCTGAAAGATAAGAATTTGGTTTATTTAGCCCATTTATTCATAGCTACCATGTGTAAAATGAATAAACTTAATAAAACCTCATCGCTCTAAATGATCTTAAGACGAAATTGAGATCACTTTCGGTTAACTAGACAAGTAGGTACTCAAAATAGAAAATTCTAGACATTTTGAAAAATTACCTATCTTGATCTCTTAAAATAATCTCTTAAAAACAAAAAAAAATGTAAATTTCTAGACATTAGGTATGTAAAAGTTGTTTTGAAAAATTACCTATGCCGTACACATTTTTAGTCAAACACTAATCATTACCTTCCATAGTTGATGTCTTATTCCATCACAAGTTGTGCAAGAAATCAATTCAGATTTAGTTCCCGTTTTCTGGAATGGTTTATCACCAATAACGCATTGAACGCTTAGGTTTCTTTTGCTCATGGTGTTTCGGATCGAGAAAAGCAGATCCCTCGATGGTATTCTTCTGCGTCAGGAAATTCGTCCGAAATGTCTGAGCCCTCGAAAAACTCGTAACGGCGAATCTGGAATTTTCTCTCGATTTGGTCATTTTGACAGACTTTATGATCTGCCAGTGAAAAATGCAGTTGGCACACAAGAACGCACCTAGTTGCTTTTTTTCAGAATGTTTTTTGGTGAATTGTTTGGATTTTCATTTCCTGTCTTGCTCGAGCTTGTTTTTGATTCTTAATTCTTTCGGGGTTCGATCTTTCTCTTATCGTTCTTATGCTATCGTTCCAGATAAAAAAATATTCCGGTTGGAAACCCTCTGAAATTTGACAAAGGGACTCGGAAAAAGACTCCCAGCCAATTCTGAATCACTGTCCAATAAATGGAACCTATGGAAAATCAACACTTCACCAGTTATTGGACACCCGTTCAATAAGTGGGTATCTTCAACTTTTTAGTTCCAGTTATTGGACACCCCTCTTTTATCACATTAAAACCGATAAAACTACAATTTCTACACACCATTCAGAAAATTACTCACCTAGCAGAAACTAACTCGATGAAAACATAAAATCAGTAAATCCTAAATGAATAGGATTAGATTTCTTACCAAATTCACAAGAAACACGACCGACGGAGACCTCATGAAGTTTCAAAGCACACTGGAAATTGTAAGAGCATTTTGGATATTTCTCATTTACATCAATGCGATCCAGGAAAGTTTCTCTAACTTCTACAATAGTTTCGAAATAAAAATCTCTCTCATATTCTTAAAAATTTAGATAATATTACGGAGTGTCCAATAACTGGTGCCTTTCCTCTATGAATCAACATCAAAATCTTCAACAAATTTCGTGGCATGAGCCAAGGTGCATGGAACTTCGTCCTCGACCAGGAATGCATAGAAAGCCCGGAAGAAAGGCCGGCTGTTCACCTTGGTCGGGGTATGTTCCTCCTATTGAACGTGTACGATGATCCCTTCGTCCAGAGTGGGGAGACAAGACCGCAGTTTGTTCCGGACTCATCTTCTCAACCGTCCACACAACAAAAGGCCTCTTGTGAGCGTCGGTGGGTTCCGCGGAGGGTTATAATCACGTCACGTGATCAGGTAGGTACTCCCCACCACCACTACCTGTTCGACGCAGCCTCATCTTCTAGTTACAATTACTATCAAGGTCGTCCCTTCATCCTCTTCTCTTCTTCGCCCTTTTGAGAGTAACTCTTCGTTTTATTTCCTCGATCCCCCCAGAACTGTCTCTATCCAAGAACCAGAGATTTTCCCGCCTTACGAAAGACGATTCACGAATCATGTATCTACACCAGGATTCCAACCAACAACGATTTTGATTCACAAAATCATCTACACTAGAATTCCAACCAACAACAATGTTTATTCACGAAATCATCTACATCAGGATCAACTAGGTACACCACGATTCCAACAAATAACGATTTTGAATCACGAAATCAACTACACCAGGATTCCAACCAACAACGATTTTGATTCACAAAATCATCAACACCAAGATTCCAACCAATAACAATGTTTATTCACGAAATCATCTACATCAGAATCGCCGAGGTACACCAAGATTCCAATCAATAAGGATCTTGAATCACGAAATCCACTACACGGCGATTCCAACCAATAATGACTTTCATTCACGAAATCATCTACATAAGGATTCCAAAACAATAACGATTTTGGTTAAAATCGTGCCAACCAATAACGATTTTGATTCACGAAATCAACAAGGTACACCATGATTCCAACCAATAACGATTTTGAATCACGAAATCAACTACACCGCGATTCCAACCATCAATGATTTTGATCCACGAAATCCACTACACCAGGATTCAAATCAATAACGATTTTGATTCACAAAATCATCAACACAAAGATTCCAACCAATAAAAATGTTTATTCAAGAAATCATCTACATCAGGATCAACTAGGTACACCACGATTCCAACCAATAACGATTTCGAATCACGAAATCCACTACACGACGATTCCAACCGATAATGACTTTGATTCACGAAATCATCTACATAAGGATTCCAAAACAATAACCATTTTAGTTGGAATTGTGCCAACCAATAAAGATTTTGGTACACGAATTCATCTACACCAGGATTCAGACCAATAACGATTATGAATCACGAGATCAACTACACCGCGATTCCAACCAATAACGATTTTGATCCACGAAATCCACTACACCGCGATTCCAACCAATAACGATTTTGATTCATGGAATCATCAACACAACGATTCCAACCAATAACGATTTTGATCCACGAAATCCACTACACCGCGATTCCAACCAATAATGATTTTGATTCACGAAATCATCTACATCAGGATTCCAAACCAATAACGATTTTGGTTCACGAAATCATCTACACTAGGATTCCAACCAGTAACGACTTTGAATCACGAAATCAACTACACCAGGATTCCAACCAACAACGATTTTGATTCACAAAATCATCAACACCAAGATTCCAACCAATAAAAATGTTTATTCAAGAAATCATCTACATCAGGATCAACTAGGTACACCACGATTCCAACCAATAAGGATCTTGAATCACGAAATCCACTACACAGCGATTCCAACCAATAATGACTTTCATTCACGAAATCATCTACATAAGGATTCCAAACCATTAACCATTTTAGTAGGAATTGTGCCAACCAATAACGATTTTGGTACACGAAATCATCTACACCAGGATTCCAACCAATAACGATTTTGAATCACGAAATCAACTACACCGCGATTCCAACCATCAATGATTTTGATCCACGAAATCCACTACACCAGGATTCAAATCAATAACGATTTTGATTCACAAAATCATCAACACAAAGATTCCAACCAATAAAAATGTTTATTCAAGAAATCATCTACATCAGGATCAACTAGGTACACCACGATTCCAACCAATAACGATTTCGAATCACGAAATCCACTACACGACGATTCCAACCGATAATGACTTTGATTCACGAAATCATCTACATAAGGATTCCAAAACAATAACCATTTTAGTTGGAATTGTGCCAACCAATAACGATTTTGGTACACGAAATCATCTACACCAGGATTCCAACCAATAACGATTTTGAATCATGAAATCAACTACACCGCGATTCCAACCAATAATGATTTTTATTCACGAAATCCACTACACCAGGGTTCCAATCAATAACAATTTTGATTCATAAAATCATCAACACAACGATTCCATCCAACCAATAACGATTTTGATTCACGAAATCCACTACACCGCGATTCCAACCAATAATGATTTTGATTCACGAAATCATCTACATCAGGATTCAAACCAATAACGATTTTGGTTCACGAAATCATCTTCACCAGGATTCCAAACCAATAACGATTTTGGTTCATGATATCATCTTCACCAGGATTCCAACCAACAACGATTTTCAATCACGAAATCAACTAGGTACACCATGGTGTATCCTGCAGGATTCCAATCAATAACGATTTTGATTCATAAAATCATGAACACCACGATTCCAACCAATGGCAATTGTTGTTCGATGTTGATGATTCCAGCGGCAATATTTCAGTTTTTCAATTCCCTAGGGCCGTGCACTAATGAATTTCTAAAATCCTTTAAAATTTCAAATTTAGGTACAACTTTCTAAGTTTTGCCCCTTCATTAACGCGAAATACTGACCCGGAACGAGGAACGAACGGCGATCGACTCAGGCCCCCTTAAGGGCATATCATATGCAGCATATAAATAATATATTACAACGAGTTTTTAATGTACATATGTAGTTGAGTTACGGACAAAAAGAGGTATTCCTATTGTAATTTGACGGACTGACACTTCAAGACTATTTTTGAAAAATACTTCGTGAATTTTCAAACAACTTGTTGATCATCACAACACAAGGAAGAAAGTAAGTTGAAAACGACTGCCCAGTGGGTGTGGCACATAGCTTCCTCGTATCCATAACCCGATTACATAGATGATCCGATGCATAGTAGTTAATCTCAAAACACCAATCTCTAAGTACCTTTCACTACACTCATAGGGGACCATCTACACGCTAATGTGGACAATCCTAGAAAATTTCATCAAATTCGGATGAAAAATGTAAGTGTTATGGCTGTTACAAGGATTTCACGTTTGCGCATGCGCAGAGGCTTCTGTAAATTTTAAGACCTTGATTTTCATTGGGGACCATCTAAAACCTAATCCGCGTAATCCCTGAAAATGTCATCGAAACCCATTGAAATCGGATGGAAAATGTAGAAGTCATGGTCATTACAAGGAATTCACGTTCGCGCATGCGCAGTGGCTACTATAAGTCCGGGGATGATGATTTTCATAGGGGACCGTCTACACACCAACCCGCACAATCCCTGAAAATTTCACAGAAATTTGACAATAACTTCGTATAGTTATGCCCGTTACAAGGAATTCATGACAGACACACAGACAGACAGACACGGAACCAAAATTGTTCAGAAAGGTCTAAAACGCAAAACGCGAGTGAAAATTTTGATTTTGGAGAACTTTTTTTTCATCCTTGAAAAGTGAAAACAAAGCTTCCGCTACCTTGGTTGACTCGGAAGCAAAAGATTTTCCCGTGCAACGCCTGTTGATTAAAACACCAACCAGTGAAACCAACGTATTTCAATTCCAAGAACGATTTTTTCTATCCGAGGAATTTCGAGTCCGCAATGATCGGAAATCAGCCCCTCACGCCTCGACATTTTGGTTATAGATCTCAGCCGGATGGACAAGGTCAGGTCAGAGGCCGGCGAGGTTACGGAGTCATGGGTTCGATTGTTGCTCGTTGACGCGATGCGGGGAAACGTACCTTTTTTCGGCGTTTCCCGAAACGCGGTCGTCACGACCGTGCTACTTCCCGCACGCTACGCTCGCCCGCACCATACGCCGGTGAAATTCCTTTCCTCGTGGTTTGATGGGGAAGAGGCTTGAAAAGCGTGTCAGAAGATGGTCACCAGCGCCTCTCTCTCCCCGCAGATGGAATCCTCATATCGTCCTATGAAGGCCTGAGGTTGCTGTCCGATTTCGGTGGACCCACTGCCTACGCGGAAGCGGACGAGTTTCCAATGATAGCTGAGGGCATTGATTACTGAGTCAAATTTGAAAGGTAGAATTTTGAAGGCGCAAAAATCTCAAAACCAGGTTTTGAATTTTTGGCTAAAATCACTTAGATACCAAAAAAGCTGCAAATTATTACATAATATCACTACCTACTAACCATAGGTACTACCTATCTAGGGACAGCGGTGTGGCTACGGTCGTTGGGGCGTCGTTGTTTGGCGGTGGACTTTGGACCGACCTATGCGGGGATCATGGGTTCGAAGCTCATCGCCGGCAGCGTGCGAGATCATCAGAATAAATTCTGATCATCCCTTTGAAAGACAGCTTATGACTGACGACCGCGACGCCAGGAATGGTTGTTTACTTTACTTTACTACCTATCTACTTAACAATCAAGTTTATCTGGAAGAAATAATTCAATTTGAAGAAATAGGGAGCTGGAAAGGTTTTGCCTTCATTGGAGAATTGTATTACTGGCTGCTATGGACGCAAAACTGAAGACAACTCTAAGAAACGAACAACGATCGTATTTTGGTCAGATGAAATTTCAACGGAGATTAGGCCCCTTTTGCGATTCACAATCGTGTTTCTGATTTATCGTAAGCCCAACCCTTAAGTTTTCGTAGGGAGCGAACAGCTTGTCTTACTGAGCTCTGGGTGGTCTCATTAGATTCAACAAATTCGATACTATTTTAAATAGATGAAAAAAAAAGTTTATTTCAACAGTTTTTGAGCTAGGGCATTTTCAAAATTTCAACCCTTAGAAGTGACTGACATCAACCAAAAGCGTCGGGACACAACTAGACCCCAAATCGAGCCCATATACCAAAATCAAAATCGGTCTATGGGAAATAAGGAAAGAGATGCGTAAGGCGGACGGACGCAACATTTTGATTCGATTTCCGGATTCTACGTACCTACCTTGAAACGTAAAACAACAAATTTTTAGGGAGAGAAGGGTCTCTCACATGTACCGTGGCTATTGATCAAATCCTCAAAATCAATGTAGATTTTTCAAAGGCCAACCCTCAAACCTTCCCTTCCGAATTCAAGCAAGAATATCAATCACATCGTGAGAAATTGAGGTTTAAGTAAAATCGGGTTTAAGCGTGCGCACATGCAGCTGTTAGTCCAAGGTTTACGAATCAGTGAACCGCCACTGAAAATTTCATCAAAATCGTGAAATGGTTTCGAATAGTTAAGCTTATAGTATAGTGTTAATAAGGACTATTTTTGTGAGATGAAATTTTGATTTTTTAGGACCCAAATTTTTGGACTTCCTGCGCTAGGTTACCCAATTTCACAAAATCGGAAAATGGTTTCGAATAGTTAAGCTTATAGTATAGTGTTAATAAGGACTATTTTTGTGAGATGAAATTTTGATTTTTGAGGACCCAAATTTTTTGGACTTCCTGCACTGGGTTGGTTACCCTATCTTCGATAGTAAAAAAGAACTTAAAATGAGGTTTTCTCTTAATTCTTTCTCAGCCCAAACATCAACAAAACCAGCACTTTAACACCCCTATTGAACGATATTACTTACTGATTAGTACTGAAAACATAACTTCCTTCAAAACCGATTAACGGTTGTCTGAAAATGCTCACTGTTTGGAATGACCTTTATACGCATATGATCTTATAGCATAGGTAATATAAATTATCATAATTTCCTTATGACATAATAACATCCTAAATGGACATAATCAAACATTTACTCTCGTGTTGTGTATTACAAAATACACAACACCACTGATGTGGTATTTCCAATCAGCAGATAATTTGAATATCTGATCTTCCATAACCTAACCACTTTCCAATTTCCCTGTTCTGCGGTCAACTGAACTTTTTTTTGTCTGGGCGAGACCAAATGCACCATGTGGCATTTGAAACTCAACTTTTAATCATCCGATCATCGAGCTTCACGATATACTCCTTTGTTTGGTCATCGGTTGTAATGCCCGTGTTGAGTAATCGCTTACTCTTCTGAATGCCGGTGTATTCATTGTTAACGACCAAATCTATGCAAAGTTGTCCCGTTCGTAACTTGAGAATAAAATTATATAGGTAGGTAACGTAACCGATGGGCACAGATTTATCTGTGAGTACGTTACAACCCCATATCAGTATTTCCAAGTCAATGTTCTATGTACCCAACAAGAGTTCCCAGTTCCAAGTCGAAAACTGTGACCGAAGAAAGCTTTGTAATCATGGAAGAGTTTGAACATTATTTTATTCCATAGGAGAATCTCCTTAAATAACACCGAATTCTAATTGCAACGTAGGGTCGAAGATAGGAAACATGAACGAGTTTCATCCCACGATATTCAGTAGGCAGTATCATTCAATAGCGGGGTATGGGTGTTTTCGTTAATATTTATATTAATCGAGAGAAATTTAAAAAAAAAAACAAGAACAGAACATTTTTGAAAAAAATCAATGTAGATATAGAATAATAATTCCCGGATAGGTTTTCTATTCATATTCGTGAAAAACCCCAGTTTAGGTAAGAAACGTTGTTTTGATTTTATCTTAGCGAGACTTTTCCAAGGAAGATAAGATAACTTATAAAAGGAGTTGAATCGTTTTCCTGCAAGGGAATCCTCCACTCGTTATTGCCTTACACCATGGAGATATTATCTCGTAGGGATAAGATCATGCCTTAAACGGAACTTCCATGGATGTTTCAACAGATCATCCATCCATCGATTTGAATCAATACTTGTCTTGATTGAAGAGAATAATAATGGATTGTGTCCTCCCCGGCAGTGGCTAAGAAGAGAGGGGGCCTACATTTTTACACTACTGTGCATGCGAGGAAAGAGCAAAAAGAAGTAACCATAGCAACTCCGGGGCACGAATTGTTTGAGCCCCAGAGTTTCCTTGACAACATTTTATTTTTCCAGATATATGAAATTTGGGAGTGGACAATCGATTTTTAGATACCTATCGATTCCATCTCTCTACGTCCGATTCTTCTCTCTACGTCCATGGTGCTGGTTGTGGGGACAGCCTCTGTTGACCAACTTCTTCTTTTTATTCCCACCATGGATATTTGACATAATAATTAGGTACATGTCAGTGTAAAACTATTTTACTCTTGTAAAAGATCCATGCTTTCATCATGAATCAGTGAGTTTTGAGGAAAAAACTTTCTCCTGGGGTTTTTACTTTGGGGGAACACTTTTCGAAGCGAGTTTTTTCAACTTTGAGGTGAAAATCTAGCTTACAGAGAGGGAAATTTTGCCGGGGCTAGACCCTGAGTGGCCTTATGGACGCCACGCCCCTGCTTATTATGAATTCTGAGAAGATTAAAGTGAGGAAAACCCCGTATCCCCGAAGAACAATTTCCTTATGGGAGTTGGAAAGGGTACAGAGTCCAAAATCAGTAATAACAATTTCCGACATGGTTCTTAATAAAATAAGAGAAGAAAAGACCTCTTACCCGAAGTTTCAGCAATATGAAAAGGGCGTAGGTACATGTGTTCTCCATGCAGTTATGACCCAAATCGTATGAATGTGATGATGCAGCTTTCATTTTCAAACAAGTAGAAATTTTCAATCCTGCCATCTCAAATGACGTGAATGTTTCAGACTCCATCAATCTTCACGGCCTCAAAAGAAACTTCGATTTGAATAATAACGGCGACGTCCACAAAAAGCGAAGAACAAATTTTTCCATTTAAATGCCCTCCCCACCACTTGGCCCTCAGAGCCCACCATTTAAAACTGGTCCGAGGAAGGGAATTCTTTATTGCAGCCTCCGTCTCAGTTCAGGCACTTAGACACACACGCACCTTTTAAATCTGAATATCTTGGTGGCAGGGGGGGCTCAGCCTTCTCGCCTTTGCCGACTTAAAACCCCGTGACCCCGCGGAAACTGGTTCCCGAGGGGAGTTCCCCCGTGCGCTGCCCGGGTCGTCATTTACACCTTCAAAGTTTGAGGTCATCGGTCGAACAGGCAAATCAACTATAAATTCTATCTCGCAGAAAGTTGAACAACCTTGAACGTGGAACCGTTTCGTTGCCGTTTTAATTCGATTTGAGGTCAATGGTAGAGTTCTTCACTGTTCATGGTTAGTAAGATTTTACTTATTATTGATAAAAGCATCATCACTTCAAAGTGAGGAAAATTACAACAGCTCACTTTAAACTGACAATGAACTGAATCTTTTTTTTTAAGGCCTCAAGTCCACAAAAATGTCATTTCAGTTTTTGATATAGACATGTATTTTGGCTGGGGGTCAAGGAATTTTTCGCGACACTTTTTTTGCCACAAAAAATGCAACGCTGCAACCAGTATACAAAATCATAGTTACATATTGGTAGCTATGATGCAAGGTTCTCTCTAGAATACTGCGATAAATATATCACCTACGTGCAATCGGAGTTTTTTTTTTTTTTTAGAAAATAATTCTGTTTATTCATTGAAAAAGTAATAGGTAGGTACATACTATTCAAATAAAATAGTCTTTCCACATCATTTCTTCAAAGTTCTGTCAACTCATTGAAAAAGTAATAGGCAGGTACATAAATCTTGTGTGTCTTTTATTTCATCATTTCAATTTTCAAATTACACCAACAACAATGGACTATATCTATTGTTTTTCTCTCTAAGGGAGAAATTTCTTCGTGTACTTTCGAGTTTCACTTTAGTAAATAGATCGGTAAATTTTACCTCTTAAGTACGAAAAAAATGATTAAGTACGTTACCTTGATACTCCCAGCTGAGCGAAATTTGGGTTCTCAAGAATATAAACGTACTGAATGCCGAAAATGAATTAATATTGTGCAGGCAGATTTCTTGATCATTCAGAGGATCCTTCCTATTCATCGCCCAGTTCTTATGTATAATGTGACATTGATGTGCCTAATTTACTATAAATTAATATAGAAGGTAGGTAATTCTGGTGAAAAATTAAAATATCTTTTTTGGCATGTTTATGTCTTTTGGCATGGATAGGTCTTTTGGCTGGGGGTCATTATTTTCATTTTTCCGTTCTAGGCGCATCGTTTGCAATTGAAATGGCATGCGAACGACTAACATGGTAGAAATCACCCTTGAAAATCCTGGTTTCTTTTAAAAGGGCTTAAGTCTGGACTTACGCCCCTATAAAAGAAAAGTGGAGCCGTACTCTGTCGGAGAACCGAGTGCGTCATAGCTTCATTCCGTAATACATCAACACCATAGCTTCCTTCCATGCGACAGACTTTCACCTACCCCAGCGGGAATGTCTAGGTTAACTGTAACAAGATCGCTGATAGTCAGAAGATCAAGCAGGATATTCCAGAAGAGCATGATGAACTCTACGCTGAAATCGCCAATGGTCCTGACGTCAGCTATGTTTTCGTTGAATAACCAACAAAACAAACTTTCCTGAACAAATAAAAGTGATTTATTAGTTTTGGTGGTTTGCTTCTTTACGTTTCATCAAACTTTTCATCCTTGACTTCCGAGTCTACCAAGATAGCGGAAGCTTTGATTATTTTCACATTTCAAGGTTAAAAAAATTCTCCAAAAAATTGTTTTGTGTGTCGAAAATTTTGGAATGACCCCCAGAACTATCCATGTCAAAAAAATTCTCCAAAATCAAAATTTCCACTCGCGTTTTATGTTACGGACAATTTTGGTTTCGTGTTTTTCAGGTCTGCCTGTCTGTCATAAAATCCTTTAAAACTCCAATTTTGATGAAATTTTCATTGGGTGTTTGCGGGTAGATGGTCTCCTATGAAAATCATCGCCCCTGAATCGATAGTAATACCCTTGTAACAGCCGTACCATCTACCTTTTTCGACCGAATTCGTTAAATTCTCAGGAATTGTGCGGGTTGGCATGTAGATGGTTCCCTATAAGGGTAGAGCAGAGTATTTACAGATTGATGTTTCGATGTATCGGATCTTCTATAAACCGGGGTTATGAATACGAGGAAGCTATGTGCCACACGATTGGAAACGACTTTTCATTTCTATAGCAACTGTGTTCCATTATTATACGATTTTCCGGGTTGCCAATGATACATTGTGTAAGTTATCATGATTTCAGAAAGCCTGCAATTCATAAAAAGTGAGATTTTACATGATTTTTTTTAAAGGACGTTTTTTTTCATGGGATAGATTAGCGAATTCGGAGCCCCTAAGTGGGGGATAAAAATCTGGAAAAATACTTATATTGCGTCAAATTGATTGCTGAGACAGGGAGATAAGTTTTCCTTTCACAATTTTATCGATAGCAGTATACATGAAGTTTTTCTTCATTTCCCAAAAGTTTGGTTGCAAGGACTTACGCCCTTTAAAAATAAACCGATTCAACTGCTCCCTCAATCACTCTCCAAACTACTCTAATGAAGTTAGGAAGCAAAGGAGCAAGGAGAAGTTGGAATCAAGGTGGGAAGACAACTTCCCTAGACAAACTTGGAATAAGACGTTCCACAGTAAGACTTGGGTATCCATTTGCGATTAATATAGGGTGAAAAATATCATGGAGGAGAGTGAGATTGGGGGAAAATTACTAAATACACGATTTTTCAATATTTCGCTTCCTATTAATTAATTACTCATGGTACCAAGCTTTGAAATTCATGGAACATTATTAATACACCTCTCGATTTTCATGACTATTCTTTGTACCATGTTCCAAAACACCAAAAATCGCGTATTGCTTTTTTTCCTCCTCGATTACAGGTGTGATCTTCCTCCTACTAACACTAACAGAGAATAACAGAAAGTCCATTGTTTCGACGAATTACCTCTGTGGTGCCAGAGTGGCACCGTAGGAGGGGGGAGAGTGAATCGAATTCTCATTTTTGGTATCATAGATGATGGATTAAAATGCTGTTCAAATTCGAGGCTCTCATGTCGCTAGAAATGTTATGGAGGCTAAGGGTGGGGGGAGACCACTATTTCTGACTCAAAAAACTAACTATATTACATTGAGTGGATCTGTTTTTGCAGTAGAAAGGTAAATAACAATTGAGGTTTTAGAGAGGTTGCCATTCTGATTGCAATCAAAATGTGAAGGAGAACTTGTAGAACCCGTCCACGAGTACCTTCCAAATCGAGTCATAAGAAAAATCAGGCGTTTTTCGCAAGTGCATAAGTTGTCATCGATCCGCTTGGGGTCGAATTTATACGAGACCTCCAAGGGTACAATCACACAATATAATATATGAGACGTTCAAAGAAATTGGATAACAACAGCTACTATGGAAGTTGTTCTTTAGCGGGGGTTCACGAAAAACATAATTACGCGGAACCAAATATCTCTCTACGTTTTGAAACGGTAAGTCGAAATTTTGATTTTGCAGAAGAAAACAAGGTTTCCCCACAAAAACTGCAATTTTCCAACTTTTGGTTGTTTTGGAAACAAAATTTAACACAACGTCCAAATATGTTAATATTGTTCATCCACAAACGAGATAAGGCAATGCTGGATTTTAACCAGCATTTTTTTTTTTTTTTTTGGAGGCTACTTATATATAAGTCGCCTAGTAGATTAAGGATCGGTAGAAGAATTTTCCCACCGCTGTTTTCGTGGCCGCTTCCCAGTTCACGCACCGCCGCCCGTAACAGGGTTTTGTGTGCAGATGAGCCGCGAAAGTTCCTACGGCCTTCTAACCGACTTGCGTGCAACGAAAGTGCGTAAGGAGCCGGCGTAAACAACATACCTAACCATCAGTCCACAATTGAACGCACAAGTGGCGTGCTGGTATTCCTTACATGTCCGGGAGACGAATGGCATTTTTTCCTGGTTTACTTTCATGCAGGTATGAATTCCATATTGAAACTTAGGTAGTTGTTTATCGTAAAAAAAATTCCAAACTTACAAACGATTTAAACATCAAATAACCACCAATTCGATTTTGCCAATGATTTCTGAATTTCAGGGCCCCGGTGGAGTCTCCAATATCGTACCTCAGCGTTTCATTAGTTCAAATTAAAAATGAAGAGAGTGAGAGAATCAAAACCTCTGATTCTAGGACTAATCCTGCAGTCTGTACTTAGAAGAACAAGATTGCATTATCTTGATGAGTTTGGCTGTAGCATAGTATCAGTGAACAGTTTGTGGAAATTATTGGATGGAAGGTTTAGTTGTATTCAGTAATTTTATTTTCAATGCCTTTTTGAGAAGTTTTCGAAATTCTCTCGAGCGTCTACCGCGTCATGTATCGTTTTAGAGGGTGAATTCTGAAAAAGGTCAATCAAGTTGGACGGGAAGTTGAATTCTCACTAAATGGCATGAAGATGCAAATCAAGTTGGTGCATCTCCTCAATGACAAAATGAAATTGACATCAGAATGACCTCCACGAGTATGTCGACGGGTTTCCGAATACTTCCCGATATGTTGACTTACCACCCCCCTTTCTGTTTATAATATTGATAGCATTGCGATGAACTGTAAGTAGTAAGTAAAATAAACAACCAACTCAGGTTGAATTTTCGTCCCACTGCCATTCCTGAAGTCGGACGTCATTAGCTTCCAAAGGGAAGATCAGATTTATTGTTTCTGATGATTTGGCCCAACCCGAAAAATTATCAGGACCTGCAATCCCGCCCACTAACAGCCACCAATCCAGATAATCTAATAGGCCAAGACTTCGGTGATCTCACGAGAACCGGTTCACCAACTCACGGCCGTAGGTTTGGAATACTTTTTTTTTTAAATTCATTTTTTTCAATTTATTTAATTCATTTTCATTTTTTTGGCATAAATATGTTTTTTTGGTGAGGTAAGTCCAAATTTCCGCAAACGACATTTCTGCGATACTTATTTAAAAACACGGCTTTTATATGGGCGAGTAGTCAGCAAAAAATGTCAGCATAAGTCGAGAGCTTTTAAACGAGTGTATTACGATTTTTCTGGGGAGAAAACCGACTGAGTATCATTTCTCTAGTTACGAAGGTTTTATTAAGAACTTTCCTTCGGACATTCTCCATTATTGGTTCATTTGTCTTCTTTTTTTTACGAGTACAAAAATCTATGTACAAAAATTTATGTTTCCAAGTATCGAGTGTGGTAACCAACGGTGGTTGCGAGGTGAAATCAGATATTTTTTCATGACGGTTCCCATTGCGATTTGTAACTGTTGCAAAAAACGAAACTTAGTAAAAAAAAAAAAACCATATTCATGTCACAATGTATCCGCGTGAATCGTTGATACTTTCCTTTGTTTTTAATAATTTTCCAAGATGTTTTGTGATTATAGGGGAGTCGGAATTTATTGAAAACAAGAGATAACTCAGTCGAACACCACGTAAGGGGGGGGGGTAAATTCTATTGATGGAGGGAGTCAAATGGTGACAGTATCAATTGTAAGGGGTAATATCGAGAAAAAAAGTACCTACTTATCATTTTAAAATAACAAATCTCAAGTTTTTATGCAAAAATCGTATTTATAATTGTGTGATATGGTAGCTTAATATCGTCAATCGTGTAATTTTGGAAGTTAAATATCAAAGAATGAAACATTCATCGAATGAATATTTTTGTATAATAACTCAACAACTGAGGATCCCAACTTTCCCAGAATGTTGCATAAACATGTAGGCTGTCAAAAACTCTTCCAAAACATTATTTTGGCAACTACCGGATGCTTCATGGTTGGCCCAACAGATATGAAAAAGTAGGTCCCTACCAGTATGAAGTTGAATAAGTTTATGACTGTTGTCTGACCTCCAACAGGATTTTCTCGTAATCGTATAAGCAAAAACGCAACGACACGGCTCGGCGCAATGTAAATGAGGGAAATGAACATGCAAAAGCCATAAATTAGGAGTCGTTCCACGAAATACATCCGGATTTCAAAACAAGAATAAGAAAATACAAAAAATTGAAGAACTTGTACGATAAGTGGAATCGGCGACGTTCATCCTTGCAGATGAGATGAGATAATAATTCTTGAAAGGTTATCAAAGGCAGAACAAATCACCGATTAATTTTTCCGACGACCGAAGTGAAAGTTTATAATACAAGTCCTTCGCATCAAGGCGAAATTCGGGTGACCATTTTTGGATGCATGATGACTCGCGCCTGCGCGGAGACAGTTGCGCAATCGAAAGTGAATGATTGTTTCGGGAATCCGACTGGTGCCGTTTCCGGGATGGATTTTCAAACTATGTTATAAAAGATAAACCCAACATGACTGGTAGGAAGTGTGTTCTTGGATCCGTAGCTAATTTAATCTTACGGGAGTCGTTTTTGTCTTTCACGCTCGAAGAAAACAAAATTCTAATCAACGAACTTGGTTTGTGGTCCTCGGAGGTACTGAAAAGAACGAGTTGCTGGGGGGAGCCAAGTTTCGAGGTTACATTGATTGGTTATCAATCAAAGCTGCGACTGATTGTAAATTTGCTTCATCATTAACGAAAGAAGGAAAACATTTTATTTGTGCATCTGGTGGCCCCACAATACAAAATATTCACCCATTTTACAATTCAGAATTTTTAAGTTAAACGCTGCAAAATATTACACAAAGGTTGATTTTTCTATAAATCACTTGCCTGCAAAGAACACAGATTAATTTGCCATTGCTTCAAACATAGGTACCAATCATATTTTCGCTTTACAATTAAGTTTATTTATAAATATTTATATATTGAAAATTTCTTGGTTATTGAAAATAATCAACCAAAAATGGTCTCTGATGTCGCTTGTGACTGTGGTAGTAATTTCCTTTCTCAAGGCATACCTACATGAAATCACTGACCAATATTTTGACGGAATTTTCAGGGTTGATTTTTCGTTTAGTTTCGAGTGTTGGTTAGCTTCAAGACCACCCACGTTGAATATCATCAAACTTTGGTGTAGTCAGGGACCATTTTGTGTCATCAGCCGATCACCAAGAGCCACGATAAATGTGAAAAACGCTGCAAATTATTACAGAACGGTAATTTTTTCCTGTGAAGATCACCCGTTTGCCAAAAACACGGCTTTTCCATTCAAAGTACCCACTAACCATACTATCGCGCAAGGTTTCATACGAGTTTATTTTGACAGAAAGTACGTTCCAGCATAACATTGATATCCATGATAGGTTGCATTCACCAAGGTTGCGGTTGCTTTCAAAAAGAAATTTGGTTTTTAGTTATTTAGGCAGTACAACTGAGTGACTCGAAATTCCATTCGAAGAAACAAATAGATCGAATTTTCGGCCCAGAAAATACAAAGCAGGGCAGGCAGGCGTACCTAGGCACCTGCGTGAGTCAAGGTGGCAATACGGTCAACAAAGAAAACTTAAACTTTGTTTGTTTCTAAAACTTAAACACTCTTAAATTTATGGAAAATGTCAATGATTTATTCACTAATTAAATACCTAATAAATTATCCTCATAGGAAGGAAACGATTGGTTCCACACAGCTCTGGAGATACTTATTTCAACCTATTTAATTGATTTCGGGCTAAGTAGGACGTTTTGAAGATATTTCCCTCGACTTCTTGCACCTTAGACGTGACTGACAACAACCAAAACCTTCGGAGCACAATTAGAACCCAAATGGAGCAAATATACCAATAATATTTGGATGATATTATCATCAAAATAAAATCAAAGTGCCACGTACGATGGATGGACGGAGAATTTTTTTTAAATTTCACATACCTTGAAACATGAACAACCCAATATTGAGGAGGATTAATTTTTTCTTATTGATTCCTAAACCATGCGCATGATCGTGAGAATCAAGTATGGCATTGATTAATTTTCTAAGTAGAAGAGGTTCTGTAAAATTGTTTGAGAAACAAATGACAACTTTGTAAAATACGTATGAATCAAAATTCGATTCATATTTTACTCGAATTGAAGCATCAACTTTATTCGTGAAACGATTCTAACACGATTGTACACTTGTACACTTGTTTCTTCTCCGAGAGATGCGTTATTATTAGAAACGTTTGTTAGTTCCAGCTGCATTTTCCTGGGGAGTGTCTGGATCAGCCTGTCAGAAACCCCAGACGTATTGAAGTTACGCAGGTCTTATTTATTTTTAGAAGTTGCTTATTGACTATAAGGTTCTTGAAAGGGTCAAACTAACAAACTTTTCTATGGGTTTTGAAAGAACATACAAAGCCCTCTATTTTCACAAGGAGGTGTTCTTGCCTAGACAGAGACTGAGAATACACATTTACTCAAAGAAGCAACAGCACTACTACCTAGTCGATTCATTGCTACACATTCCCATCATTATCCTCAAAAAGAGATGGATCAGTATATGTTCCTACAAATATCGTTGGATTTGAAATAAAACGTTGATGTTCTCAGAATGTAAGTACTTCTGGTCCACATTAGGACAAATGAAAAAGACTGGCAGAGACGAAAATTGAGATGAATGAGAAGAAAGAAGTAGTTACTGTTATTGGTCGTTGAAATATATGGCGACCGAAAATTCCCCCTAACTCTCCGGAGGCATCCACCGTAATGGAGTGAATGATTGTTTTGTCTCACATGATGTTTGATAAACGGTATCATTTCCGAAACTGTTTCGCGATGGTTCCTATTCTGTTCGGACCATTTACCTCAATGGGAGAAAAACTATTGAAAAAAGGCATGGGAACGACGTCTACACCAATGTTGTAGACCAATATATCCTCTGAGGTTCACTGAGGAAACAGTTCTATAAACGCCATAGGAAAGTAATTAAAACAAGTATTCATGTTTTACCAGCTTACAACAGTAAGCTAGTAAAAGTAGTAGGAGGATACTGGTAAACCTTATAACATATATATATATTTTAGTCCACCAGATGTACAAAAACAGTTTCCCCACCACCAAGGAAGGAAACAATAGTGTCATGAGAATCCGTTAATGGCTCGCATGTTTCCTCAAAAATGACAGATTGATTATTTGAATACACTTGATATCTGCTTCAAGGGGTTATTTACAGGAAAAAAGAATTCAATATCATGATACTTTTTCAGGTAACAGCAAAATAGTCATTCGAATCGTGGCATGTGTATGACGAGTGCAGATGCAGCTGTTGGCTCGAACCAAAACGACCGCAAATCACACTACACCCCAGTCGGGGTAGAACGGGGCAAAATGGATTCTATTTTCGAGTCATCAGACTCCAGTCATAAGTTTCAACTTCCCGGGCCGTTTACAAAACTTTTTATGGTCAACAGAGTTTGCTCTTCGCGCTTCGAGCCGCAAAGGCAGACGAAGAACCCTCCTGAGTCCAAATAAAAACGGCTTATCATCCATACGAGACTTTATTACGTCCCCTTCGAGATGGCGGTTTTCAAAAACGGAGTGCCAGGAGACTTGGAGGCGGTTTTTTATTCTGTGTGGGTGGGTTTTTACGGCACAAGATGAAAAAGTGGTATCTGGTCCGTGCTGCTCGGGTCAAACGACGCGAGATTAACGACCGCGCCTACGAAAACAGTCTTCCCCAGAGCATATCTTGCCTCTTAAGCTAAATATTTGAAATTGGGCTGGTGAGACGATTATGTAGACGAGAAGTAATATGTAAACGTAATGGAAGTTATCAATTGCATTTCGCACTCCATGCTCTTAAAACAAAATGCTGTCCTGGAACCTTCCGTCCGACATTTGGATACACGCCAATAATATTATTACTAAGATATGCTTCGAAAATTATCTCCAAGGTCCAAAAAAGTAATTCGCCCACAGATCTGGTGGTAACTATGATGAGCGAATTTACAAATTAGACACCAGAACAGTTTTCACCAGCCAAGATAAACTTTTCTTCACTTTTATCTACTTCGTCGCCTCAGTCGACCCAGACTCAAATTCACCCCAGTCAACGTCAACCCAGACTAGAAGAACTCGACGGACAAGACGTAGACTACATCTTATTTAGCACGATCTCTAAGATACAAAGTCTTCTCTCAATTCTAGAGATCGTGCTAAATAATTGAGCGTAAATTGTTAGAACCGTAAATCAATTGTCTATCCCTGCTTGAGCCTCGGCTGAGCAGCCATTTCTCATTTAAAACAAATCCTTGCCATCCAAACAAAGGAACGTTGTAAGTAGGAGACTGGAGGAATTGGAATATAATATGTACTCATTCGAGGCTAGAAGGAAACTCAATCACTGACAATAAGATTGATTTCAGTTCACAGTAGTAGATAATGCAATGCACTAACCTATTGGTACTTATGTCACAACCTTTACCTCATTTACAATACGGCCGAACCCATCCTAGAAATGTGATATAACCTACTCTGACGATCAACAAGGTGTACAATTCATTGGGAAATACAATATCATCTTTCTTCGTTCATGATGATCAACCATAGGAAATTCAACAATTGTGAAGGTTGTACCAATAAAAACCTGAAATGGACAAGCAGTGGCCAGCCACACACTAAACATTCCGAAGTTAGGAACCCTCCAGGAATTAAATGTAGCTAGGTATTAAATTATGGAAAATTGACTTTGTTCATAGGGTGAAAAAAAAATAAGTTGACACTAATTTAAAAAATACCTAACCGAAGGAAAACAGGTGCAAGGTATTCAAGACATAACGCGTAACCTACCTATCGTCCAATTAGTCTACAAATACAGGTATATCAGGAGATATTTAAGAAACAAAAACTAATGGGCCAATTAAAAATATCGTGTAACTTTTGCTAAGCTGCATCTTCAAAGGGGAAGACAGACACCATAATTACCAACATTATTGGTGAAGTCCTCAAAGTACTCAGATGAAAAATGATGGTTTGGCTTTTTCCAGAAAAAACCAAATTCCGTCAGAAAAAAACGGTTGTTCAGGAACGCGAGAAGTGCGCCGGGCATCCTAGCGTGTTATTATGGGAAGTTTTACGGAGGTTGCTTGAAGGCAAATTAGTAAAGCACTTACTCATCCAGGATTCTTTCGAGAGTTTTTTTTCTTTCACAGGAAATGTCAAGGACAAATTCATTTGAAAGATCACGCGAAAGAACGGCATCTTCGTGAAAGCGTTCGGAAAATTCGGATCAGCATCAAATGCCAAGGCTCAACGTCAATTTCCTTCAAGCCAATGGAAAAAATGCATCCCTCGATTTTAAGCCTATACTGAATGAAATTAAACGTGACGCTCCACCCTACCGCTGGAACAGGGTAGAGACATAACTGAAATCGCGGAGAATTCATGAAGAAAAAGTGCCCACAGATATTTATTGTGATCTATATTTATACACCAACACTGGACTCCATGAGTCTTCATCGCCAATTTACGAGGAATATCCAGAACACAAAGTTTCAACCCTTCTGGGGGTCCAGGGATTTTTTCTTGTCAGGTTGGCGTACCTGCGTGTATGAGGGTTCCTAATGGTCAAAATAAGCCCAAGCCTGGGTCAGTCAGTCGCAAAATTTAATCTCAGCAGCCGTTTCCATCAACCTATCAATGTCCTGTTTGCTCCACCTACTTCTGGCTGATGCGAGATCCAGTCAGTCCATCAAGTTCCTCACTTTGCGTCAAGAATCTGCCTCTGAAAACAATCGTCAGCAAGGGAAACTTGAGGATCTGAAGTAATGCTTCATGACAACGCCAAGCACCACACCGCTCATGTGACCAGGACGTTCGTGAGTACTTTGGATGGGATATTGTGACCCACCCACCATACTCTTTAGACATGGCGCCCTCTCCAATTACCACCACTTCACCAAAGTGAAGGAATTCTCGGGTGAAAAACGTTTTTCCAACTACGAGGAGGTGAAGGAGACAGAGTAAAAGTGGGTTTCAAACTCAATATCCAATGGGGGTATAAAAAAAGTAGGTTCCCAGGGTGAAGAAGTGAATTAAGCTAGAGGGTGATTATATAGACACGTAAGCACATACTTTGGAACAAATCCTGTAGATTTTATAAATTTTAGGCATGCAGTGTTCGATTTTTATTTAGTAGCAGTTGTAACCTCAATTTCTGGATACCCCTCGTAGGAATTTAGTAGGTATGAAAAAAAGTTCATTCTAATGAGATGAAATGAACACTCAACGCACTCTCTCATCCTTACCTTTTCTACGTGTATGACGTGTGAAAGTTTTCTCACCTACAACAAAAAAAAAAAACAAATCAGTTAGAGTTCAAATGTAATTTACAATTTAAATAGAAAATTATTTTTTGTTTTGAATAAGCAACTCCAATCAACTATGTTTTATGTTTATAGGGAAAATAGAGATGTCATGGCGATCTTTCATGTGGTCAGTTCAAAATGCGGAAGATCGAAATTATTTACGAATGTATAAACCCCACCGGCAGCATTAGTTCATATATCATCCGCTAGGGATAGCAAGGGGTTTTCCTCTTGAATCAGATGAGATAAGCTGTGGCACCTATTTTCATAAAGCTCGAGATAATGCGAAGCAGCTGATTAAAGGGAAAAACGTTTTGCTATCCCTAGCTTTGTAAATATAATATAATGGGGTGATAGGTGTAACATAATAAGGTAATTAAGGTAAAATAGGTTCATTAGGTTATACAGGTATATTAAGGTAATATACCTATATCCAATATACCTTCATATTAAATACAACTTGGTAATAGTCCAACGTTTGAAGGCATGGTCAAACTCCAACGCATTTCTGTGAAAATTTGCTCACTAAATTTTTGTGAGTAGGTATTGTAGGCAGAAAAGAGAATTGAAATGTTAAATGTAGGTTGCGATGAAAGTTTAGTTAATATCTTACAAGAGACCAGTAACTATAATTTGCAACTTTATCATTCTAATTGATTTGGTATACCTACTGAAAAATACACCAAACTTCCTCTCAAAATAACATAATTTTCAAACGTTACAGAGTAGTTGAATACATTCCATCAAACTCAACTTCATAATCGGAGAACGACAAAGAGAAAACTTGTTAGATTCATTCAAGTACCATTTATCTAACAAAATGGGACTGTACTAAGATAACAACCGACAGAGCTCGTGATAGGGCTGAAAAGGGGTCGGGGCTTGTTTTTTAATCCTTAATGACCACGTTTAAGCCTTACAAAAACCCAACCATAAAACCCGTCCTTGAAGGGACCTTTGTTAGTTTTTATTCGTTCTTTACCCTTCTCTTTTATTTCAAGTAATCGTTCATTTCCTTTCTGGCATTTAAATCCTTCTTCAACACCGGGTCAATTAGCCTTAGGGAGCAAAGCAGAGGTTGCTCCAGAAAAATCCCTCCAGAATGCAGGGCGAGGGGGCCGAAATCGACTCTCCAGGCATTCAAATTTATTCCCAGAACCGGGCCTGCATTCCTCAGGAGCGGATACCCGTTCCTTTTTAGTACAGTCGGTCAAGTTTGAGACGATTTCAAAGTCGATCTCGTTGCTAAGTATTTTCGTTCCTGGAAGCTAAAAATAGAACACTCCTCTTCAAAATGGCAATAATATACCTGAATTCTAGGTACAAGGTGATAGTGGGATAAGGGGAGGATTAATAGTATAGAGAGAAAGAAAATTATTCAATTGAGGATCGCATCAAAACACGAATGTAAATAAGTAATTAGCGTAATTAATGTGGGGTCAATTTTACCCAAAATGCATCATAGGAAGCACTCTCATAAAATACAACAATTTTCTCTATTTATCAACCCGCAGTTGCGACGCTTTTATCACCCGTTCATCACCTCCGAAGGGACTTTGTACACATTTCTTGCTCCACGTCTTGAAAACTTATTAGAGTCGTCTTGCCTACCTGGCAGTTGAAGTACAGAGATCTGACGTTGAAGAGGCTCTGAACACAGTATTATTGATATTGTACAAAAAATTGACCACACAGACTAACAAACTGACATGGAACCAAAGTTGTTCAGAAACCTCTGTAGTCTGTAACGCAAAATAAAAAAATTGACGATTTGGGAAGACCCATATTTTTGAACTTTTTCTACAAACACAAATGATTTTCTATTAGCGATAGGGAGGAAGCAACACTGCGCTCCAGGTTTTTTTCAACTTTAAGAAATCTCTGTTCTCCATGAGAATTACATCTTACTAATATAAAAATTGTCACTAGAAGGTGTAAATATCAAAATGCGTCTCCAACTTTCTCTTCTCACTGAATCTTGAAAACAAAAGGCTAGTTGCATGGGTCGTACTTTCGTATTTTCACGTCAGATTCAAATTAAGCACACTTGAAAACGTTCATGTACCAATTTTCAGTTGTAAATTCTGTTTAGTTTTGTCGCATTCCCATAAGGAACTCGGAAACGTTGACGTCACTTGGCGAAAGGACTCGCTCGATAGAGTGCAATCGAGGACACATTTAAGCCAGAAACATTGAAATAAGGATGTAAAATATTGGTGATGATTAAAAACCAACAAAATAATTTTTCAGCCTCTGTATAAGTATTTGTTTTTCATTTTTTATTTCACAGTAATGAAGCATAATTTTTGTTGTTTTCCTCTTGCTCCTGTTGTTCTCCTGTTGCGTTGGCCCTCGCAACAACGTTTAACGTAGCCCTCGACCCGCAGTGTCATAGCCGTTTCCCCCGCTTGAATTCGAAAATCCCGTTTTTTGTAAGACTAATTTTTTAGGGAGCGTTTCTGAGAGTTTTACTTACAGATTTGTACTTCAATAAAGATTCACTCCATAGAAAAAATGAATAAAATATTGTGCAACTACGCCATTCTCGTGACTTCTTCATCAATTTTCAAACTACACCTCCGTAAATGTCAGAATCTTATCAAATTTTCGCCCCATCGTAGGGCCGTTTTGGCGAACGCACTGGTGGCCGTATACCGTATTGTGGTATATACCGTATACCGTATTGTGGTCTCATTCGATCCACACAAAAAATGTTCAATTTACAATCCTGCGTCACAACTCAGAGCATTTTAGAATTTCCTGGTCACAATTAGACCAGCGACACTGAATGACTCAGACTGAGTGATTTATAAACAGAATTTCAAACACTAGGAGACAAAAATGCGTTAGATGGACGTAATTTATATCTAATTCGATTATTAATTTTGATTATGATACTTTCCTTGGAATGTGGAGGATAACATTTTAATTCGATTATTAATTTTGATTATGATATTTTCCTTGGAATGTGGAGGATAACATTTTTATAGGGAGTTGAAAAAGGAAAAACAAAAACATAATGAAGGACAGTTGGTAAGTGGACGAGTTAAGAAATGAGCTTCGATTCCTTAATGTGGTTGATTTGACGCTGATTATCACGAACAAGGATAAAACTAGACTTGAGGATGTTGATGGTATTATGTTTCGTGATATGGTAGGTATCGTTCAATGTCATGCGTGAAAATCACTTCATTCCTCGGTGGAAGGCGATATCGTGCGAAGGCTCGTATTTTCTTATCTTATCCCGTCAGTCAAGTGGGGGGCTTTCTCTTCCAAAACATGATTAAAAGATCCGTTATGACGTTAGTCTTAACTGTGGGGTGGTAAAACCGTAAGGGAATCTCCTCGGTTGGGCGCCCAAGTGTGGTCTGACGGGACCCGGGACCTTGCGACGTACCTCGCGGACAAACTGTCAAGAAGAGTTGTTGGTGACCACTTGGATGTCGAGCTGTTGGTACAGGACAAGTCGGGAGGACTGACCTGCATTTCAAGGGCTTCGTTGTCCCCGTAATCGACCCGTCTCCAGCGACGTCGCATCTTTCTCGCACTACATTCAGCACTTTATATAACAAACTCTGGTTGAATATTGAATTTAAAAAAATGAGATTCATTTTGATACCCCCTGCATTTTGATCACCTCAAAACTGTTGTAATCAAAAATATTTAGGTACGTTTGTTGTGTTTACTCTTTGGACAATCTTCATTCTCGAAGTCACCTTTCAGTACCTGAATGGAAACTCTCCAGATAATTGTAAAGAATTCGCATGCGTAATAAAAAACACCAGACCATCAAATTAAGCCAGTCGTCCCGACCTTTTAGACCTGTTCCGAGATATTTCGACTTACTTTTTGGAATACTACCGGTATACTACTTGTCAATAACAATTTTGCCATTGAAATGTTTCTTCTCAAGCTTTCATTGATCCGATTCGGAAGGAAAAATCAAATTTTTTCATGTGGTTTTGTTTTTTGGACAGACGGGCGGAAATTAAACGAGCCACTGCGCTCCTTTCCGGTTGGACGCTCGAACTGCCAAGAAGAATAAAATGGAGAAATCGGGGCGAAAAACTTAGGAAAACCCCTTTCTTCATGATGATAATAAGCATTGAGCGAGCCAAGTTTAAGGCCGACTGTTTTCCTTATACATATATGTCAAACAGCCACAAACATTTTCTTATTGGTAGGTAAACTTACTTATCCTAAAATATTTATAAATGTTCACTTTTTGATGATTTTTCTTAATTTTCTCCCAAAAACATAATTTTTGTATTTTTTTGTTTTTTTATTAATTTTTGAGAGACAGACGGCTACAGGTATGATCAAAGTTACAAATTAAAGCTGATTACAATTCCTCCAAATTCTTCTCCGTTTACTTTTTTTCTAAAATGAGTAGTTTTGCGAGTAAATGGCTCAAAACACGGCCTTAACATGAAAAGTTCACTTTTTGGAAGCAGTTACCTATTTTTGAATTGCTGTATCTCCGTTACTATTCAATCTTCAGAGCTCCAGTTGGTCTCAAACTGTAGCAAACTTAACCTACCTTAAAAGCAAAAAAAGTGCAAGAATTTGCGTGGTTTGTACCCACTACGACAGTAGCAAAGGGTTTTCGGGGTTGGAAATTTGGGGATAAACTACCCTTAGGGGTCCTAACAACGTAGAGAAAATCGTAGATACCCTTGCAATTTAGATGTATTAACTGACAGGGGTATTCAATTTACTAGGTATTGAGAGAAATTCTGTTCGGAGAAAAACTCTCGATCACGACGGTAAACTAAAAGCGTTGTTTTCCTTTGACGTAATAGTACCGGAGCTATCGATTCTCTTCTTGCAACAGTCCCGATGGGTTATCAATCCGATCCTAATCATAGGGTGGTCCGTCCGAGACCCCTAAAATTAGAATCTCCGTTGCAGGGCCTTGTTCCCCGATGTGTTTTTATGTTTTCTATTTTTTCCGCCTCGTTCATGAAATATTGCTTCGGAACTGACTGGAATCTCTTGAAGAAGGGAGACTTAGATGAATTGCGTTGAACTTTGACCGGGAATTACTGAGGGGTACTACCTACTATGTAGGTTAGATTTTACTCAACTTTGTATTCGAAAAAAATAATAGCAACAATAAAATTTTCAAAACTCTATTGATCACCATTTTATATCCTATATTCAGACGCGCAGAATTATTAGACTAGGTAATGGATTAAAATATGGTTTTCTCATAACTCGAAGTTTTCCACCTGACATGGAATAAGTCATACCAACATAGAGGATGTTGTTTGAATGTTTTTATTGAAACATGACATATAAACCCAACCTGTGGCTGGACGGGATGGGCAAGTATGGCAGTAGGTACCTATTCAAGGTCTATTTGGCCGATCTATTCAAGAATTGAACGGTTTAATATAAGATACAAAATTGGTTGGTATCTATTTATTACATTTATTTAATTGTTTTAGAACTCGTATTACGGTTCTTATGAATTTCAAGGTCAGCAATATTAAGTGGGATTGAGTAGCACTTCTAACATACCACGCAGGAAAAGCGTTTAAAAACTCTTAGGTTGAAGAAGTTTGAGAACTCATCGACAATACATACACTTACACTTCAATTCATGCGTCTACCTATAAGTAAAAAACCATGGAAGAACGAATCACTCGCCGACAAAGAACCCAGCTTTGCCATTTCCACTACCTACCAACCACGTTTTCGCTTCATAATCAAGTTTATTTTTAAGAAATTAAAAAAAAAACCCTGCAAATTATTACACAAAGGTTTATTATTGCTTCTGAGTCTACCAAGGTCGCGGAAGCTTTGTTTTCACTTTTCAAGGTTGGCGTGTAGATGGTCCCCTATGAAAATCATCACCCCGGACTGATAGTAGCCGCTGCGCAAACGTGAAATCCTTGTAACAGCCATAACTTCCACATTTTCCATCCGATTTCGAGGAAATTTTCAGGAATTGCGCGGGTTGGCGTGTAGATCACCACCCCCAGACTGATAGTAGCAGTAGCGCATGCGCAAACGTGTATTTTCTTGTAATGGCCATAAGTTCTATTTTTTGGTTTATTATTTTCAATACCTAATGAACCTTTGGAATCGACCAAGAAATGAAAATTTGAACACCCCCTCAAAATTTGATGGTTTACTTTTCAAGGTTTTTAGAATCCAAAAATCGAATGAAAATTTGGCCGTCTGTCCACCGTACGCCGTACGCGGCACTTTCCCCACTTAGCATTGACCGATTTTGTTGAAATTTGCTATGTAGGCTCCATTTGGAGTCTAGTTGTGCTCCGAAGATTTTGGTTAATGTAGGTCGCTTCTAAAGGTTCAAAAATGAATTTTGAAATTTTGAAAACGTCCTAACTCAAAAAATTTTCATATATAAAGGTATTGTTTTTCCATCAACTTAAGATTCTATAGAATTGTTGTTCTATAGAATTGTGTCTAAAGAATTTAAGGGATGGACGTACGATAAATCAGAAACACGAGGGTGAATCGCAAAAGAGGCCTAATCTCCGTTCAAATGATCACTGACCGAAATGCGATCGATGTTTTTCTTCTTGTTGGATAGTTGGTGGCTTTGCAGACGAGTGATCTATATAGAAAAATTATAAACCATTGTGTAATAATTTGCAGCGTTTTTCTTCCAAGAGCCGCTCCTGTTGAATCTGACCTCTGACGCCTCAGTTCACTTGTTATTGTCAGAGTAGGTAAGAGCCTAAAGAGTAGGTATGACCCTAAAGAGTACATTCCCCTTCATTGTTTCGTTCGCTTCATAACAAGGAGGATCACCAACCCTTCTGGCTCTTTTGGTTTATTATTTTCAATAATAAGCCTTTGGTATCGAGCAGGAAAAAAAATTAAACCCCCCCCCTCAAAATTTGATGTTTTACGTTTCAAGGTACGTAGAATCCGAAAATCCAATAAAAAATTGTCCGTCCGTCCGCCGTACGCGGCACTTTTTTTTAGCAACACTGGACCGATTTGGTTCAAATTTGGTATATGGGCTCCATTTGGGGTCAAGTTGTGCCGCGAAGGTTTTGGTTGATGTAGGTCACTTCTAAGGGTCGGAAAATGAATTTTGAAATTTTGAAAAAAATTTTCATTACTGGTTGCTAAGGACGTATAACTGAGTACAACTCGGAGAAACAAACAACGATCACATTTGGGTCAGCTAAAATTTAAACGGAGAATAGGCATCTTTTGCGATTCACACTCGTGTTTCTGATTTATCGTAAGACCAATCGTTAAGTTCCATAGGGAGCGAACGGTTGGTCCTACAAAACTCTGGGTGGTTTCATTCGATTCTAAAAATGCAATGCTATTTTAAATTGAAGAAAAAACAATACCTTTATATCGAACATTTTTGAGCTAGGGCGTTTTGAACATATTCAGTTCTATTTTTCAACCCATAGAAGTGACTGAGATCAACCAAAAGCTTCGCGGCACAACTAGGCCCCAAATGGAGCTCATATAGAAAAATTACATCAAAATCGATCAGTGGCAACTAAGGAAAAGGCCGCGTACGGAAGATGTACGGATTTTTAAAATTCGATTTTCGGAGTCTACATTATGTACCTTCCATGAAACGTAAACCATCAAATTTTGAGGTGGGTTGACTTTTTTTCTTCCTCAATTCCAAAGGTTCTTAATTGAAAATAATAAACCAAAAAACACTCAAAGTAGACTATTTTTCTTCCCTTGAACACATTCCTAATCAAGTTTAAAAGCAATCTCCTCCCATTAAACAAATATATTTTGTATGTGTGCTATGTAACGCACTATCTAACAAACTTAGATTCAATTCTGCGTAGCTTTCGGGCGAGGGAGCTTACAGTCACTTCTCACTCGTACAGGAGCAAAACCCACAATGGAAGGAGTAGAAAAACTAGGAAAGTGAAATATCAAAATTATATGACCTTATCGTGAGTATGAGTAAGATAACTTAAGCTGCGGAGGAATATAACTAGTACCTACGTGATTACTTCGGTTGTTCCTTTCTATGAAACTATGAAGTTGGAGGTTTTCATGGAGACTATTATGAGATAATGTTTGATGTAGAGTGGTGAAGCAAACAGGCCAGGGTCCAGGGAGGTACGAAGCCTGCGCAAGATGGACTGCATCACGAGCTACCGCGATGTTACACAATTTAGGAGCTAATGGCGAAAAGCGCGCGAGACATCAGGGGATATCAACACTGGGAATTAGAACATTTTTCTTCTGAGCAACAGGCCGACATTACAGCAGGGCTGTGTGACTTCCTGGTTAGTTGCTGTGATACCAGGAGTGTTGGACCTATTACATAAAAGCACTACCCAGATGAGAGATTCACCGCGAGATAAACGAGAACGTCTATTGACCGAAACCGAGAAACAAGATAAGGTAGGCTGGACTACAGTATTCTCAAAGTACCAACACTGCCTCTGCAATCTCAACTCAGACACTACGAAATACCTACATACAATTTCTTGAAAAATAGGAATGATTGGAAGTCCATATCAGTACTTGTCAGGGAAGTCAGTTCAGCTGTGTAAGTGATAAGGCTAATTTCTCTGCTGTTCATTTCAGAGTACTGAACATTGGTATACGGTAATTTCAAATCAGCTGTGTAATTTAAAGAGAAAAACTTCTCCTCCCTTAATTCTAGAGCGCTGAAATTCGGAACCAACGAAAATAATTGCAAAGAAGTTGAGCCAGCTTGGTTCGCGATAGGGCACTAAACTCATCCGTGCAAATCATCACAAAGAGCTCCCCCCCCCCCTCCCCGGAAGTACTCAACAGAAAAAAAGAAATTCCAAAAAATTGGCGGAAAGCTTTGAATTAATACAAGTCAAAAAAATCAGGTGCATCCAAAATCACAGTTTCCAATCTTATGTTGTGTATCAGAGCTTACTGAATAATTTTGGTTCTGTGTCTGTCGGTCTGCCTGTCCAAGGCAAAACCTTCTTCCAAGCAGTTCTAATACATTCCCATTCGAAGAAGAGGATGTACAACTTTAATGTTATCTTTGAGTATTATTATTATCGTAAATGCCAATAAAAAAGTAACTGATTTATTTCCTTGCATGAATACCTACTCAGTGAGCTCTTCCAAGATGCGTCAATTATAAAGGGTTAGTTTTGATCCGTCCATTGACGTGACTCTCAGCCCGTTTGTTTGTCGAAAACTACAAAATAATTCACAGTGATTATGCAAGAAGTCAGTGCCAGTCAACGTCAAGTGACCAAGGGCATGGAATTGCGGAGACGGGCGCATTGTAAATAGTAATGAGTTTCAAATTAGCTTCGTTCTGGCTCTGAGGGTGAGAAAGCTGTGTTACTATGCAACAACGTGCAAGATTCTAGTCCAGGAAGAGTATTTATAGAAGAAATCAACAAATAACTCTCAAAAAGAACCCAACTATTTGATGTTTTGACCTAATAAAATTCATTAATTAGTTAGTTGTTAGGTTTGTGGAAGCACCACATAGGTATCCATTGGTACCATGGAACTTGAAAGCCTAATCTGCTCAACGTGCTGAAGTATATTTAAAGGACGTGGAGGAACGGTTAAAGGCCACCCTGCAGTTGTTAATTTTAGAAGTAGGAAGCAGATCGATGAATGGTAAACACATCTGCCTCCGCCATATGTGTCGTCGACACATGCATGCCACCTTCGAAACTTGCAAGCCGTTAGAAACCGACTGACAGATGTACATCAATTCTGTCAAAGGTAAGTCCCTCCTACGTGGCTGAAGGTTACGAGACAGAAGCACAGATGCAAGAACCTGTGACACAACTCTTCTTCTCTAACACACATCTGCGGTCTCCAACCCCCTGCCATTTATGGGGAGTTTATGGCAGGGTGACCTCTTCGTCGTTGGACGCCAGATATGGTTGAGAGGTGTTCCAACACTTTGTTAAGAACAATATCCATGAAACTCCTGTTGAGTTGAGTTTTATTGAGAACGTAAAGTTAAGGCTAGGTCAGAATTTGCTACACTTCAACTCTACATATACAGCTGATTTGGGCAAGACCCCAAATTTTCTTCAGTAGGCTATAAACCCTTAATTTCCCTCAGTGGGCATCAATAATAATTATTAGCTGCAATTATTGCAGCTGGATCGTCTTCATGGCTGGGACTTATCCCAAAAAAATCTCCAGTTCCAACATCTCACGATTTCTCTAAAACGGAGGAGCTTTACGACTTATTTGGGATAGAGTTTCAAGCTCACGTTGCTGACTACCTTACTGATCCCCAAATCCGATGAGTGTTCTGGCAAGCACGTCAACGTGCCTCCAATATCACACACGGATAACAACACACACAAATAACATCCTGCACTGTATGTTGGGACAGATGCGTTTATTGTTTCATCACTTCTTACTCAATCTTCACATTACCGAAGGTTTTGAGGGAAATCCTTCTGAGATACACAATCTGGATAAATCCCCGTTAATAACCGTCGCGACCGGATATAGCAATATAGCAAGTAAACTTCCGCCGAAAGACGAAAAATATTATCAAACGACCGTCATGGGAAACTTCCTTTGCAGTCTTTGAGGGTTCCCACGCCTTGAAAATCCTTTGGGATAAAAGGATTTATTCCGATCTCGTGATGTGTCCCCGTCACACGTCAAAGGCGGAGCGGTTTTCATGGATGTTTCGTGGAGGCACATTAACACGGCAATACATGATAAATCCTTGGCGATTGGCTGAAAATGTCATCCAATTTCGTTTGACATGCACGGCGTTAGTTCGTCGAATGCAGATTGCAAAAAGGTCGATATGGAATAGATACCTACTAAACAATTTTTCTACATTTTTACAACTTTATGCCTTCTGAAACCCAGTGGTAGGAACAATGTTGGGGGTCACCAGTTGTTTATGAACTAACAAATTTTTAAAACCTCTTATCAAACGAAAATGAGGAAGAAGAGATATGCTGAAAAATAACCGTATACCAAGATTCTTTGATGCCTATCTATCTTCTAACTGGGTGTAGTATGCAGCTTTTTCATACCCATAACACGATGGTGTAGAAGATTGGATACATCGGGAATCGTCAAAATATCAATCACCATACTTGAGCGAAATCAGATAAGTAGGTAGACAAACCTACGGACAAAATTATGTTTGAAGTACATAAGCTTAATTCTCACAACAATAAAATTGATAAGGGACCGTCAACGTCTCAACTCTTTGTTAGCAATCCACCAATCCGTTTGACTGTACCTACATTATACTTGAGGGTTAATAAAACTTCATTGTGGGAGCCCTCATGACGGGGCTCTTCAACAAACAAAAAAGCAGTGCCTTGGTATAGAAAAACTTCCATCATTCAAAAGATTACAATAATCTTGCTCCACCTCCACCTCTACCAAGCTACCTATTTATACCCTTGAGGTGTAATCCGCTACTTTCCGAATCATTATCTATTCTGGTAGGAGCGACCCGATTTCTCATTTCCATCCGATGAAATGAGTAGGTTCATCGAGCACTTCTCCTAAACTCAGTGATCAAGAAATCCAAAGTTCACAAAACTCTCAACGCGTGGAAGGTAACGGAGCTGAAAGTAGAAAGCGGGATAGATACCTGCGTTTTCATCTGATTGACTGAGCAAAGTCCATGTTGACTTTTTAATCGAAGAATCGATTGTTTTGGCAAGCATGGGTATCAACTTCGCTCTGATCCGCACTATAATTCCCTGGGTGAACAGTAGTGAAATAAACCTGTAATTTCATCGGTCACTGACAACGATCTCAGCCCTACTATATATAGCACTCAGTCAGTTTATGCTCGTTTGTTTATTGTTTAGGGGTGATTTTCTCCCTTACCTTCTCGTTTTAGGGAACCGAAAAAGAAATGTCCAGTAGTAGAAGCTCCCTCCCGAACTGTAATATGGAAGTAACAACCGTCAGTTAGTAATTCATGATAGTCACGAATTCATGATAGTATACATAGATTTTTAAACAGACAAATGTCAACACGATTGATAATTTCTTCGCAATTTTGCAATTACTTTTATAGTATTCTACTGCAATCCATTTCTCCTGCAGGAGAAAGTGTCAAATAAGAGGGAAGAAGGCCATGGATGAGGTTCATGAGAATCAGTCAGACGATGCAGTTCGGCATCGAGATGTATTGCTCAATGAGGTTTTGACGTATTAAAACATATTATTTAGTAATGCATGCATTTCAGGGGACGTCCTATTGGATAAGCATAAGGTAATTAATACCAGTTGGTGAGCAAATAAACTGTTCACTCGATGTAATTTATTAAGTACTTCAGGCAAGAAATACTGACCCCCCTCACCATTATTCACCATAAAATTTCTAGCGGCATGTGAGCCTCGAATTAGAAGAGCTTTTGAAAATCCATGATCTACGATACCCAACATGCGAATTCGAGTTAACGCCCCCCCTTCCCCCTCCCCTAAGCGGTAATAGTCGTAACGTTGAACTTTCATCTTTTAGTTTTGGTAGGGAGGACGAAGAAGTTTATTTCCGTATCCAAGGTGAAACAGAAAAAAACCAACGAAATAAGCGGATTATGGTGTCCTGGCACCATGGTGGCACCACTTTTAGTTCCATGGTGGCACAGAGAATAATTCATGAAAATCCGGAGGTATAATGAGAATTTTTCCTCAATTTTAAAGCTTGGATACAATTAGTAAGCTATAAAGGAACCGAAATATTGAAAAATCTGATATTTTGTAAATATTATCCCGCACTCACCCCCTCCCCGAGCTAATTTTGATACTCTGGTGAAATAGTGTGCAATTTGGAAGATTTTACAGAACAAAAAAAAAGAACACAAGAACAAAGAACAAAAAAAAACACTCAAATCGGTTGCAAATTGAGGCCTGGGCAGATTTTACAGGATTATGCCCGCAAACGCACGTTTTTTGAGCATTAACCCCCCCTTTCCCCCCTTGAAAAGCAAAATTCGAAATTCCGGCGACGTAGTGCACAACTAGATAGTTTTCCGTGTCGAAAAAAAAGAACAACGAAAATCGGTTGAGAACTAAGGGCTGGGCAGACGACACAAGATTTTGTCACACAAACACACACAGACATTCACCTATGGTTATTTTTCGCGGATTTGGATTCAGAATGGTCGAAAACGGATTAGTGTGTGGTTATATTTTTTTCTGTTGAGCGTTGTCCAAATTTACCCCGGATCGATCGCATAAGGACGCCCAAGTCTTACTGTGGGACGTCCTAAAAAAAAAAGCACGGGGCTGTTGTTAATAGACAGTTATTAGGAAATACTGTGCACGACGTTTAGCCTTTTTCGTCCCGTCGCAAGTCACAATACAAGACTAACCTCGTGTTTCATGGTGGTGGCCTCTGAACCTCCCTAACTTGGCATAGATTACCTTTAGTTGGCATTTAACCGCTTGGATGAATAAGTCTTACGTTTGGAATGTAGGTACTCTTACTTTCACGACAGATCGCCTCTCTGCTTCTTAGTGCCCTTTCACACAAAAACGCAGCAAATTATTACACAATGATTCATTATTTTGTATAATTTCACCCGTGGGCAAAGAACACAGCTTTCCAACCAGCTAAACATCGTTAACCCGTAGTTGTGGGAGCATTTTATACCAAACATGATTCTTGGTGGTTGAGGAAGCACAACTGGATAACATGAAATTCTATTTGAAGAAATATTTCATTTGATCAGCTGAAATTCGAACCCACGTGAGAGGCTAAATTTTCAGGGCCCACGTGTCTTGATTAATTTCACATTAAACGCGTATTTAATACTATTGTTGTTAACGGTTTGATTCAATTTTAAAAATTGAACACTATCTTGAACGACATGCAAAATTCATTAAAAGGATAAAGGGTGGTGTCGAAAAAGTAGTGGTGTCTTACAAATCGTCGCTATTTTAAATTAAAGGGATCTCAGTTGGTCGCCGTTTCTTTTTCCTTGCGGGCTAGTCTAATATCTTACGAACCCCCCCCCCCCTCCGTCAGAAAGAGCAACATTGCCACCTCTAGTGCCTCTCCCATCCCCTCAGCCATATCATAGCTGGCCAGTTTTCATCAACAGTTTTTCCTTGTTTTCCTTAGGAAATAATCATCCAATTTTCATGTTGTTTTTTTGGACATTCCCTTATTTTTATAATCTTTACACTCATGCAGTTCCAAAAGCGAAATAAAGTAAAACGTGAAGATTTTATTCGCTTTATGGATTATACATACCCAGAAACGTAAACCATCAAATTTTGGGGGGTTATAATTTTCTTTTTTCTTCCTCGATTCCGAAGGTTCATTATTGAAAATATTAAACTAATAGGAACCTAGATACTGTATGTTCATTTTATCCTAAGTGAGGAAGCTACTGCCAACCAACTTTGTGGACTTTTCCCATTGTCACTCCTGAATCGGGTTGAAACTAACTAGTGGTTGGAACTAACCGATTTGTATTCATAAGAATTTCTATTCCTCTAGTCAATCCGTCCAAAATCTGAGCCGTTCAGGAGAAAATCATACGGTATCGACAACCCCGTAGGTGTGGAAGGGGCACAGCCTGGAGGAACGGGTTCCATAAATTGGCCGACACATTAGGTACAATAGAAGGTCGTTCGCCTATCGGGGATCGTATCTTCTATCGGAGACTGTATAGTAGGCAATAGCTGTTATATGGGGGAGGTGGGGACCCGTAGAAAAGCGAATCGGGAATCTGGACCGACCAGAGGCGGGTCGGCGTAGCGGTGCCCCTCTCTCCGGCTAACTGTCCGTTTAACATCCTTCCCTACTTATCCAACTGCGACCCAGCAGTCAACCGATTCTTGATGACCTTGTGTTTCGATGCATCCTTGATCTTTGGATATTGTCAAATAAAAAAACAAGGTCGGTAATGTACCAAAACACTTAAGCGTACCCATTGTTCAGAAATGCATACAAGTATTGCAGGAAACGCACAGTGGGGCAAACCATTGATTTGGCGCAGCGTAACTATTGGCATAGGTACTGTTTTAATCAAAAATAGTTATTTTACTGTTATTTCCTGTTATTTACCACCCTAAATCGATTCAAACTGCAGTCCCCACTGCTCTCGCGTCGTTTTACACACGTGAGCACTCACGTTGGATCTATTTGAAATGTGATTTTCAGGGGTAAAAAGGTCTCATTTTCTCATTTAATGCAATAGTGCCATATCTCAAAGTCAGTTGTACTTGGTGATCACTGTTTTGTAACACTATATCCACTAATATTTTACAGGTGGTGGAGTGGTACGACAATGGACATCTCGCGATTAGTTTTGGAAGCATAGAACTGGCCTCCATGCACTAGTTTCTAGCCCTCAAAGAGTTTTTTTTCGTTAGAAAACCGAGAATCGCGAATTTTGAGATAAGTCACTATTGCATTAAATGAGCGACATTCTGAAAGAAGAGTCAACGCTCCACATTATGATACCCAACATTTGCACCTGAGGGCACTTGAAAAATAAAACTTGCGATTTACGTTTCAGACCTTCCTGAACAATTATGGTTACGTGTGTGTCTGTGTGTCTCTCATGAAATCCTTGCCACAGCCATAACTTCTACATACAATTCTCAACAGATTTCGATGAGAGGTTGGGGTTTAGATGATGATATGATGATAATCATTGCCCCCAGACTGACAGTAGCCACGTATTTCCTTATTACAGCGATATCTTCTACATTTCCCATCTTATTTCGACGAAATTTGCAGGAATTATGCGAGTTGGGGTGGAGATGGTCCCCTATGAAAATCATGGCACTCAAAATAAAAGTATTTTGTGCGCACGCGCAAACGTAAAATCCTTCTAACAGCCACAACTTTGAGGAAACTATGTGCCACGCCCACTTGGCAGACTTTTTTTAAATTTTATTTTCAGAGGTAGAAAGGATTATAAACTAAAAAATTTATGCACCCTCCAAAAAAGAGCTGATACGAACATTTGCACATAAGGATACATTTTGGTATTGTAACTTGAAATCGATTGTAACATTCCAATGACGTTTATTCTTGTTTCGCTAGTTTGAGCATATTTTATCAATTTTATTGCTATTTATGTCCTATAGTTGATTATTGGCAAAAATAACCCAAGGGTATGCACGATATTCTTGCTCTCGGTACTGTGAGCGCTTTTAAGCGTGAATGACTTCAATACTCTTAACCAGATTGAAAGTGTCAGCAAAATGTTTTCTCTAGTTCTAACAACAATAGTTGGTTGCAAGAAAATTAGTGTCGAAATTGCCCTTTGCTCGCATCAAAGTAGGAAATAAATACTAGAGTATTTATTACTTGACTCACTTGGGTCCAAGACAAATTGAAATTCACTCGCGTCGAGTCAAATCATCTCGTGCTTTCTGCCCTTTGGAGTAGTCATGAGTTACACAGAAGATTACGTTTGACCAGCAAGTGACTTGAAGGGGGATGGTCACTGAGTTGCAGAAATATTTCCAGGAATATGCAGGCTCAGGTCACTATGACCCGAGTCGAGTGCAGGAGGGTTAAGTTCCGAATCAAAAAAAGTCTGCCGGGTATGGCACTTAGCTTCCTCGTATCCATTACCCGATTGTACATTTGATCCGAAGCTAATCTTGGATTGAAGCTAATCTCAAAACATCAATACCTTGCACTAGACCAACCCACACAATTCCGGAAAATTTTATCGAATGTGCCTAGTAATGGTTGGGGCCAACATAGAGCTCCTAGAGGATCCTGGATCTACTTGTAACTCTCTAATACGATTTGAGTATTTAAAAAGTAAATCTCAAAGGGACTATGACTATCCCCATGCATAGTGTCCATGTATAGTATTCATACTAATCTATGGTCGCCAATCTTATAATATACTCCTGCTCAAAATTAGTGCACCACCATCTATTTCTTCGTTTGCCCCCTTATTTTTTCCAAAAAAACACACACAAAAACAAATGTAACCAAAAAAGGCACAAATTCGAGAAAAAAATATGTTTTTAATGAATTATAGAAAAATGTACTTCTTGTGGTAAAATTATAAAAATTTAAAAAAAAGGTTTGAATTATGCCAGTTTAGCTTTTCAATACTTGGTATTACCTCCTCTAGCAAGGATGAGGGCTTGCAGCTATCGACCGATGCCTCTAATCAAGTTTTGGATACCTTCCTGGGGATATTGGCCCATTCCTCTTTCGCTGCTGTTTCCAGCTGCTGAAGATTGTCTGATGGTGGATCTCTGGCTCGAATTCTTCTTTTCAGCATGTCCCAAACATGCTCTATCGGATTCATGTTTAGGCTCCTTGGTGGCCAGTCCAGGATACAAAATTTATAAGGGAAGAAGGAAAGAGATAAACGAAAAAATGGATGGTGGTGCGCTAATTTTGATCAGGAGTGTATTTACCCTACACAGAAACACATTCTATTGAACCCACCTATCCTCCATTATATTGGTTATAATATAACAATTGGAATTGGGGATATGTAGGTACTATAGACATGTCCACAAAAATGTTCGAGGTTTGGTATCGAAGGATTCGTCTGAACAAGACCTTCCTAATAGAAACAGGCAAATCCGATACCATGAACACAACGATTCTGATACCACACCACAATGATGCTATGTCCAAAACGATCAGCCCGTTCCATTTGAAGGTTTTGTCGCGACTTCAATCGATATTCTTGGGCACAGCACCGTTGTGAACTAAGTTATCGATGAGTGAAAAACGCACAGAAGATTTTGATTTTCCTTCTTCTCTGAAACTTGCTTATACTCAGATTATATGACCTGCTGCACGAATACAACGCTTCCTTATTTCAAACACCAAGGATACAAGAAGAAACCTTATCGAAAAAAAAGTTAGACCAAAACAGAATCATTAGGTAGCGTATATAACGAAAATGAAAGGATATCCCAAAGCTTACCATAAGCCTTACACCTCTCAAAATGAATCATTCTTATAATAGCAGTCAATTCGAATTGAACCTACCTATTATAAAGCGATTCAGAGGGGGTCAAACACCGGGGAGAAAATATTCAACAATTGATTTAAAGACATATTCAGTCACAGCTTAATCAGCATTTTGACCCACCGTAACCAATGTGGGGATTAATTTTTTTCAATCTAAATACAATTTATTGGTGGGACGATGAATGTTTCTAGTTCGAATTTTCACCATGATCAAACACGGTTTGACCAAAATCATTGAGAACACGGAATAAATATATAAAACTTGAGCTTTGAAGTGAACGAAAAGAACTAAAAACAAACACAAACGGTGGATACAGCTTTCGTACAAGTACGCAACCACGAGAGACATTTTATGTCTTATGTTTAATAAATTGAGAGCTTTCCAATGAGTGGTGAACGATTTTTGTGGGGTGGAAAATGAGGAAGTTAGTTTTCCCTAGGAACGATTGGTTGTACGTGAAAATCATCAGAAATTACCGCGTAACGCTCCCCACATAACGCTCCCCGCGTGACGATTTTTCATTTATGTGCCATAGTAAAGTCATAGAATGTCAAAAGGCAAATAGTAATAGGTAGGTACCTTGTAATTTGTTTCATGAAAATGGTGTTCACATGCTCCCAGTTTTTGAAATAACAGACATTTACGATACCGATGGGAATGGATCGTCAACTATATTTCTGAGATCCGACAAAAGTATATTGTTTATTATATTGAAAATCTGTTCCGAATGGATATACACCAAAACTAAGGAACAATTAAATCCACGACGATGAAAATTCGAGCGACCCTCCCTGATAGCCTAGAGCCGTCATGTTGGTGTAGTACACGTTCAAAATGAATAGAATGTAAACTAATAATTTATTTCAAGGTGAATGATCCAAAAACCTATCTCACAAAAAAAAAACCGAAGAGAGTTTTGATGGAGTTATCACCTAGACTATGAGTAATATTGCAATTAAATACCAATAAAAGAGTGTACAAGAACGTAAGCAAGAACCACTTTAAACTTTAATTTATCCTTAAATGAGAAAAACAAATTAAATCTCACTAAATATTTCATTATACAAAAGTATAATCAAATCTCATTTAAAACTATTAAATCTTATCAAATTAAAAGACTTAATTGTCTAAATTGCCTAAATTCGAATGGTTTTCGGCCAACTTCAAAAATGATGAAGAAAGTCAATCAGTTCGAGGTGCATTTTTGCTCTAAGACAATTCCCTGGAAAATGTCATTGCTTTAGATCATCAGGAGTCAGAGAGCTCAGAAAAAAGATCACTGTTTTTACTGAGGAACTACTCCCCACCCAACTTGTTTGATTTCTTTCTTCACCTCTTTTAGTATGGAGGAGAAAAAACGCTGCAAATTATTACACAATGGTTTATTATTTTTTATTTTTCTATGTAGATCACTTGTCTGCAAAGCCACCAACCATCCAACATGAAGAAAAACCTCGATCGTATTTCGGTCAGCAAAAATTTGAAGGGAGATTAGGCCTCTTTTGCGATTCACACTCGTGTTTCTGATTTATCGTACATAAAACCCTTAAATTCTCGTAGCGACCGAACGGTCTGTCCTACAGAGCTCCGCGTGGTCTCAAAAAATTCTAAAAATTCTATAAAATCTTAAATTGAAGGAAAAACAATACCTTTATATCTAAATTTTTTGAGTTAGGGCGTTTTCAAAATTTCAAAATTCATTTTGGAACCCTTACAACTGACCTACATCAACCAAAATCTTCGGGGCACAACTAGACCCCAAATGGAACCTACATACCAAATTTCATCAAAATCGGTCAATGCTAAGTAGCAAAAGTGCCGCGTACGGCGCACAGTGGGGCCAAATGGCCAAAAAGCGGAAAAAAGTCATTATCTTTTGAACGAATAACTGTATCGTCTTGGGAATGGTTTCATTCGATTCCGAATACGAAAATACATTAGAAAAATATGTTTTCTGACGTTTAAATTTATTATTTTAGTACTAAATCTTGAATTTTGAAAAAAATAATGTTACTCAAAGTGGAAAATCGTGTGAAAAAAAACAGAAAAGCGGTTTTACAGGCGATGGGTGTGTGTTATTTTGTTTTTTTCTTCGTTTCAGAGGTTATCGGATACGATAGTGATGATTGAATTGAGGTTTCTTTTCATATGTATGTAAATATATATATGTAAATATATATTTATATGTTTAAATTTGACAAAATTTTGAGTGATAAAAACCTCTGAAAATTGGATAGTAAGCGACCGAATATTGGAACAAATCCAAATTAAACGTTTGCTAAATCAGAATAAGAGATTTTCAACGATGACATGTTCTCGCTAAGTCACGACTGTCCACATTACCTATTGCGAATGACAATCCGAAGAACCTGGTTTGTTCAAACAGAACCCTGTTGACTCTTAGCAGAAATATTTTACGAAAACGTCGTTACTTACATCATTTTATTTTCCAATAAAAAATAAAACAAAAAATGTCTGCCAAATGGGTGTGGCACATAGCTCCCCAGTATCCATAACCCGATTGTATAGATGATCCGACCATTGTAGCCTTAACTTGACTCCGTTACTCTGTGATTGTAGCTAACAGCCCACATAGGGGACATTCTACATGTCAACATTCACAATCCCTGGAAATTTTATCGAATTCAAGAGGAAAATGTAGAAGTTACAGCCTTTAGAAGGGTTTTACTCTGAAGCTGCGGTGACGGCAGAGACGGCGTTTTTGGTGTGCCTTTTATCACATTTAACCCACTACATCTAAATTCGGTGGAATACGGCTATGCAATTTTTACAGCTTCTTGATAATGGTCAGATTTTCAAGAAAAAAAAATGAGCCAAACCGAAGGAGGGCGAAGCTCGGTTTTTCCACTCCTCTAAAGTTGTATTTTGCTATAAAACCCCAAATCTGGAGCTAATGTTCAAGCTAAAATGTTATGAAAAAATAATTAGTATTTTTTAGAGATACTTCATATATATATATCCAAAATTATATAATTTTATTTAAATTTTTTGAAACACATAGAACGTGTTAGGAAATGTTCAAATTCCACTCTCAAAGTGCTTAAAATCTCGAAATATCAGGTTTGAGCCTCCATTTAGCAGTGAAAACAATTTTTAAACATTGAAGGTCCTTCACACCCTAATTCTACAGGTAATAGACTTTGAGAAAACCACATTACATTTCTTTTTTAGTCACTTTGCAAAAATGGAGTTTTTTCCACTCCGGCCCCACTGTGCGGCGTACGCCGGACGGATGGCCAAATTTTTATTCGATTTTTGGAGTCTACGTACCTTGAAACGTAAACCATCAAATTTTGAGGGGGTGTTAAAAACAATTTTTCTTGGTCGATTCCAAAGGTTCATTATTGAAAATAATAAACCAAAATTGGGGATAAATCGTTTATGATGTACTACCTAGGTAGTATGACTGCAGGTACCTACCGTAGCTTTGAGCTGGAATGGGACGGGCAAGCAGAATGGTTTATCTCATTTTAGGATTATTTACACCAGCCCAGGTGATTATCTCCCAGATGTAGGTGATACCTATGGCTGGTTGCGGGTTATTCCTTCCTTCTCGTAATAGCCAGGATGGGACATCGAACGGAAAACATCGATGTCGATGTCGATATTTCATACAAACATCGATATCGATGAAACATCGTATGAAAAACATCGATGTCGATAACATCGTAAGGTAAATAATAGATGTTTTTAAAAAGTGGGAAACTTAATTAATTTGTCAACTAATTAGAATCAAGGGAGAAAACCAGATGAGGCTGCTCTTCTTCCATTCATACGAAGTGGATATGTTTTCTTTTAACGTGATTTTATTTTACTGGATAACCAACTCCATTATAACTTTTTTCATTCGTGATAAATTATCCGATTTTTATGCACTTCATTTCGATATCCCATACTATCCCCATTTCAATTATTGGTTCAAGCATAAAGATACTTTTTTCTATTGTTTTCCAGTAATTATCATGTACATAAAGTGATGATTGAAAGGTAGGAGGTGTTCTTCAAATTTCAAGTAAATTCAATGAAGTTATCTGGTCTGAAATTGGATTTTGTCTGGTTCCCTTCAGTACCATGTTGGTAAAATTTATCAAACCATCTCCACGACATATCGATATCGTCGGACCGAAACATCGATGTTTGAAAAACATTGAGTGTAAAACATCGATATTACGAGCAAAACATCGATGTTTCGATATTATCGATACCGATGTCCCATCCCTAGTAAGTACTACCTAGATGTGTCTAGGTTCGGGACTCAAGTGATACGAGTGTCATTGTAATCTAGGATTTTTAAAATGTAGGTAATTGAGACTTGGTTACTTCTCAGCGGACGGTTTACAGTGAGTGCCTAAAGAAAATTATACCTAATACGAATCTACTGACGTATCTACCTCGACGACGGTGAGGGAAACTTGCTTAGTTCCCTAGTAGACGAACCAACTTACTACACAAAAGCAACACGTTGATACTTATACCTATCCGTGAATGAAAACATTGATGGGATCTTATGGTTGATAATATCAACCTATGATCAAATTATTATATTATAATCATTTGTTGATAAACTAGACACCTAGGTGTTGATTTCTGAGTGGGTGTTGATGTGGCCGGCATATCTAGACACTTTAATTTAGGTAAACAACTGTCTATTATCACAGTTACCTACCATAAAACTACACTGGACTCACTGGATGTCATGACCTAGAGCACACACTTAGCTAAGTACCTACGCCGATAAGGAATGGCAGCATCTACTTTCCAGATGGTTCGAAACAATAAAGCATTATTCATTAGGCAGATTACAATCAGTCTGTTTACATAGCCACACAGGCTACTACAGGAAGTAATAGTAATGATACCTACCTATCGTGTAATATCGAGTGACAAAATAAAGACGACCAATATAATGCAACAGTCCAACCAGTAGGAGTGTAGGCACATCGAGTGAGTGACTGCAAGTCAAAAAGAACACAAAAAGTAAAATAAGGTAGTCATGTACCTGGAAATGCGGTAATCCAATCTTGCTGGAGCACTCAACGCGAATGGAACGCGGGCGGTAAAGAATCACTGATCAAAAGGTACGTACTGGGATAAAATTTTGAGAGATTCTGATAAAAATGTTGATAGAAAAAGAACGTTTGTACGAGACGTTCGAAGGGCAGAGGCACTGGCTGGACTGAGGAAGGGGAGGTGAGTGAGGAACCTCCTCCACAGGTTGGTAAACCTGAAGCGAGCGCCCTCCCTCCGGATGTTCCCCCACCATGTGAAGAACAAGAGGTCCCTCCAGCGTCCAGCAGCCTCCTCGAACAATTTTTCCAGAAAACTATGAGATATTGTGAATCACAGAAGCTAGGCTAATTCATAGCTATTCTTATTTCTTTAGTATTTCTATGTTCTACCTATGCATAGTGTGTGGACGGACGAAATTCATACATCAATGTGGAGATGAATTCGATTGATCACGAATCACAAAAAAAATTCTGTTTTTACGCGTCATTTCTATGTATATGACAAAAAAAACTGAATCACCGACATTCTGCAAACTGCGGTGAATTTCAATTAGGTACCCGTGATAATAAATTGGAAACTATTCCTAATTATCAATACGTCTTCCCATTGGCTAAAAATCATGTGTTGCTACCTTCCGCTCGCCCTAGACCGGAAGAAATATTGTTGGATCAGATCACATAGCGACGTCGTTATTTCGAAATGTAGAGATCAAACTTCGCTATGCTCGATTACAGAATTCCAATTTCGATATCGACCCGACGTTGCACGGGAGGGATACTGAATCCGACACCATAACGTCAACCGAATAACGAGTTACGGAATCGCCCTACAGAGCAGATCAGCGATACCTACTTCAGGAATCGAGGTACTAGGTACCTAAATTGAAACAACTTTTCCCTCAGCACTTTTTTACCTCTCTCAAAATGCCACAAGGTTTTTATTTAGTATCACCTGTCCCATTGTCTGTCAAATTTGATTACACAATTGGAAAGAGAATTGAATTTCTCATAATGTGAGATCATATTATCATGAGCTCTTGTCCAGTTCAGAAAAACTGTAGGTACACTAATCAGTCTTTCTTCCTCAAACTTGAAATGTTGTTAATATCTGAATTTTTCAAACATTTTGGTGATTTTTGCTGCTAAATTAAAGTTTTTTTCCATCGGCCCTCAAAATTTGAAAACATGCTCCATTTCATCAGCATTTCAACGGTAACCCATTTTTTAATTTTTTAAATTTATTTTGGTTTATTATTTTCAATAATGAACATTTGGAATCAAACAAGAAAAAAATTTAACTCCCCCTCAAAATATGTTGGTTTAAGTTTCAAGGTACGCAGAATCCAAAAATCAAATTCGAATTTGGCCGTCCGTCCCCCGTAAGCGGCACTTTCCTTAGTTCCCAAGGACCGATTTTGATGAAATTCGGTATATAGGCTCCTATTGGGGTCTAGTTGTGCTCCGAAGCTTTTGGTTGATGTTCACTTCTAAGAGTTGAAAAACATGGGTTGAAATTTTGTAAACGCCCTAGCTCAAAAAATTTCGATACCGGTATAAAGGTATAAAGGTATTCGGTATAAAGGTCTTGTTTTTCCATCAATTTGAGATAGTATTGCATTTTATAATTTTTAGAGACCACGCGGAGCTCTGTAGGACAAACCGTTCGCTCCCTATGAGAACTTGAGGGTTGGGCTTACGATAAATCAGAAACACGAGTATGAATCGCAAAAGGGGCCTAATCTCCTTCCAAATTTTATCTGACCAAATTGCGATCGCTGTAGGTGCGTGGTAGGTAGGCAGAATCTATGGTTGGTAGGCAGTGATAAAGGCAAAGCTGAGTTCTTTGCAGACGAGTGATCTATATATACAAATAATAAAACTTTGTGTAATAATTTGCAGCGTTTTTCACATCAACTATGAAATTTGTCTAGGACATGCATAATGACCCACAAACTCCATAGTATAAGCTAAATGATCATACGATCGAAGGTGAACCTTTTTTCGCACTTGTCACTAATAATTTAATCTCAACCAGAATCGCATCACCAGCAGCAAATACTTCCTCCTGGTAGGAGTCAGGCTTCAAGAAAATTTTTGCGGTTTCCATAGAGGTTCTTCTTGATTGTGTTGCAAAATGTTCTTAAATAATTTCTAATCTAGTACCTATATAATAATAATAGAATATAATAATTATATTCTACTGCTTCGTGAGACAAAAGTTATTTTTCCTCCCTCTCTCTCGCCCGGTAGATAAGCCAGAGGTTATCGAATGATTATTTAATAATAAAAAGTTAGGGGAAGAAAGGTGCAACGTGTGCCATTATCGCCGTCATTTCCAAGAGATTCGGCGATCGTGATGCGAGCATTAGTTGGGTACTTTTACCGGCTTGCCAGTCCGAGTCCCATGCCCCTGTCCCTCGATCTCTTCGCCCTTTCTATTTAATTACAATTTCCTCCACCAAAAACGAACTCTGAGAATCACGAATCTCCTTCAGATTTCATTCACTCTTGCGTGATTCCGGGTGAGTTTTTCAAAAGTTTCTTGTGATTCGAAAGTAGTAAGTACACTGATGATGTTATGTATAGATATAAGGTATGTACGTTTTCTGAACCTAGTTTGTCTTCAATACATTGATTCTGATCTGGTTCATTCATTCTTAAGGTTTATTATTTTCAATAAAAAATTTTTGGAATCAAGCAAGAAAAAATATAATCCTTCCCCCTCAAAATTTACTGTTTTAGGTTTTAACATTGTGTTTAGTGTTCCATTCTGTCAGAAAATGACTGCATTTTGATCCAAAATTTTTTTAGGTAGAGAGTGTCTAAGCAGGGTTTTGATTAATTTGTGACCTCCACTCCCCGGTGATCTTAAATTTCAAAATTTGATTTTTCATTTCTTAATCAATTTTTTTTAACTGGCCTTATTTTTAAAATTAAATACTTACTCTCCAGCGCTACAGGCCTACGTGGCCCTTGGCTTGACGAACTACTTCCCTCCATCGATTCCGATCTTCTGCGGCTTGTCGCCAGTTCCTTATTCCCAATCGGCGCGCGTCCCTGTTCACCTCGTCGCCCCATCGGCTCCTTGGTCTCCCTCTTCTCCTCGTGCCTTCCATCCTCGCTTCTTCTGCCAACCGTGGCGTTCTTTCCTCCGGCATCCTTCGCATGTGGCCCGCATATCGTAGACGCCCTGCTTTGATGTGGTTCACGATGTTTTCCTTTTCAAGGATTATCTCTATCTCAGCGTTTGTACGGATGCGCCACACCCCTCCATCACAAATCCCGCCACAGATTCTTCGTATCACTTTCCGCTCAAAAATCTTCAACCGGTTCGCATCTGTGGCTGTCAGGCACCAAGTTTCCGACCCGTAACAGACCACAGGCCTGACCAAGGTCTTGTAGAGCCTCATTTTTGTGCCTCTTGTGAGCAATCTTGAGGTGAAGAGCCGGAGGTTTGCGAAGAAGGCTCTGTTGCCAGCCATGATGCGTTTTGCAACTTCGTCGCTTACCGAGTTAGCGCCATTCAAGGATGAACCAAGGTAGGTGAAACATGGGACACATTCGAGCTCGAGGTCAGCACCACCAATCCGCACTTTCAGGGTGCCAGTATTTCTACGATTTTCCCTGGGGGACATAACCATATATTTTGTCTTTTTCTCATTTACCTGTAGGCCAACTTCCGCTCCTTTTGTTAGAATTATTTCACAAGCTTCCTTTAGGGCATTTGCACTTCTCGCAACAATCCCAATGTCATCGGCAAAAGCGCATACCTGCCACGTCCTGTCAATCACGGTCTTCGACTTAATAGCATCCTTAACTGCTTCATGAAGGACCACATTGAACAGTGTAGCCGACAGTCCGTCGCCCTGTCTGACACCTGTGCCTATACCAAATGTCTCTCCGAATTGGTTTCCAACTCTCACCCTGGAGCTGGCGTTTCTCAAGGTCAGACCAATGAGACGGACCAACTTGTTTGGGATGCTGCTCTTCTTAAGGCACTCTACCAGTTTTTCTCTATTAACACTATCAAACGCTTGTTTGTAGTCCACGAACAAGAAGTGGAGATCGGTATTGTACTCGTAACATTTTTCCATGACTTGGCGAAGTACGAAGATTTGATCGATCGTACTCCTACCATACCGAAATCCACACTGGTAGTCGCCTAAGAGACCCTCTGTATAAGTTGCGAGTCTTCTCAATATGATGGTACTTAGGATTTTGTACGCGACATTCAGTAAGGTTATCCCCCTATAATTTTGGCAATCATCTCGGCTTCCCTTCTTGAAAATCGGGCAGATAATGCCAACTGACCAATCTTTAGGTAATTCCTCCTTATCCCATATCTCACGGATCAAGTTGTATAGGGCTTCTTGCAGCTTATTCCCTCCTTTTTTAATCATCTCTGCTACAATACCGTCCTCGCCAGGGGCTTTATAGTTCTTTAATGCACACACTGCTTCATCGAACTCAGCTTTGGAGGGTCCACTCATTGTTGGCCCTTCCTCTGTCTCATTGCATTGGTCCTTGTTACCACCTGATTCTGAGCTCTCCTGTGGTTGATTGGGGCCGTTCAGTAGCTCGGAAAAGTACTCCGTCCATCGCTTCATGACTTCCTCGCCTTCATTCAATAGGTTTCCAGATTTACTCCGACATCCACTGTTTCGTGGTTGGAAACTTTTCCTGAACCAGTTCACTGATTTGTAAAACATACGACTTTCGGAAGGGGTATTTCGTTCTTCCACTTCCCTCAGCTTTCTGTTCAACCATGCCCTCTTCTTTCGTCGGCACACTTTCTTGGCTTGTCTTCGCAGTATGACATGATTTCCTTTATTCTGGCGAGTTCTTCTTTGCAGGAATTTTGCCCTTGCCTCATTCCTCCTGGCTATTGCCTGTCTGCAAGCGTCATCAAACCATTCTTCGTTTCTTCCATTTTTCACTTCTCCGATGGTTTCCTTTGCTGTGGCTACCATCGCCTCCTTAATGCTTTTCCATTTTCCTTCAATGTCACTGTCACTACTTTGCTCTGAAATTTGGTTCATTTTCTCCTCCATAACGCTCTGGTGCCTGTTGCATTCCTCTTCGTCCTTAAGCCTTGCCACATTCCACTTAGGTCTCTTAACAGCTTTTTGCTTCAGGCTATTTGATAGTCTCTGCCTAAATTTTACACGGACCATGTAGTGATCTGAGTCACAATTCGCGCCACGACAGCTTCGGACATCTAGAATGCTAGATGCGTGCCTAGTTGACACCAGTACATGGTCAATCTGAGTCACTCCTCTTCCGCTAGGCATTTCCCACGTACCCTTGTGTATATCCTTGCGAGGAAAGCTTGTACTTTTGATTGACAGGCGATACATCTCAGCCAATTGAACGAGAAGCATCCCATTGTTGTTTGTCACATCATGTAAAGAGTGGGCTCCTGCCACAGGCAGCACTGCCTCCTCTCTTCCAATTTGGGCATTGAGATCCCCCAGTATCAGCAGGGTATCATGCTGGGGCACTCTTTCAATGTATGAGCCTAGCTGGTCATAAAACTCCTCTTTCACTGCATCCTCAGCTTCCTCTGTGGGTGCATACACAGAGAATATGGTGGTATTTCTGAACCTTCCTTTGAGTCTCAACATGCACATTCTGTCATTTATTGGTTCGAAGTTTAAGAAGAACTTCCTCATTTTTTTGCTGATAAAGAATCCTGTTCCTGCTCTTCCAGTTCTTGTCTCGGCACCACTGTACATGAAGGAATACTTATCTTTATCTATTCTTCCATGACCACTCCATCTCACCTCTTGTAGTGCAGCAAGTTCAATTTTGTATTTCAACAGTTCCTCTGCCATTTCTGGCATCTTTCCAGGCCTGAGCATTGTTTGTACATTCCAAGTAGCCAGAGGAATATCCAAGTTTTTCCGTTTCCAGTTTTTGTTCCGTTGAGCGCGCCCAGGTCGTTTCCCATTAAATCCATCCGGCTTTTCTTGTATTTCGTCTTTCGTAACAATAATTTGTTTTATGGGGTAGGGTCGTTAGCCCTACGCCCAACCCCCAACCTGGAGGACCAGTGGGTTTATGTAGGGTCCCCTCCCCTAGGTGCTTGCCTTCACTTGGCTTGGGAGTGCCACCTGCCCCTTCGCAGTGGATCCACTTACTCGATCCAGAGTCGCCGCCGTTGATATGCTATGATATTTCTCCGCCGCCAACCCAGCACATGAGCCCTGCTGCCAACTCATGCCATCTCATCCGACCTGTACCCAGGTTACCCCCAGGTAGCTCAAATGAGACCCCCATCTCTCGTTGGTTCGCTGACCTGCCTTTCTGCTGGGATTAATACCACAACCTCCAGGCAGGTTGCTCAGCTTGACAGGTCCACCGCGTGAAGGTGAGAGAGGAGTTGGCAAGGAGAGGCTCTGTGGTGCGCGTCACTCGCCCTTAGGACCCTTTAAAAATTAAATAAACCATTTAAAATGGTTGGGCCCATGGGAAGAAGCTCGGTTGAGAACGACTGGTTTCGGCTATGGTAAATCAAATTGATTCATTGATAAATTCATAAAAGAAAATCATCTACTAAAGTGGGTAGCCAGTAAAGTTCCCTTACCTTAAATAACTGTTTTTTTCGGCAGGCAGTGAGAAAATCTTTGAGATCCACAGGTGGAGTTTGATCTCGTAAAATACCTTAAGGGTTAGCGTCTTCAGGTTATGTGGTATTCAAAACAACTGAAAAAATACATCCTTTTCTTTCATGTTGGAACTCAGTTTGGAACTGTTTAACACATTACTTCGGGCTGAGTTCTAGCGTGCTTTGCCCGTTCTAGGTAAGGGGATGGACCAGATGCTCCCTTCTCTCTCTCTCTAAATATGTACAGATTGTTTAATAAACGAAGTCAATCAATCAATCAATCTCTCACCCGTTCTAAGCACATCTTCCTTTTCAGGATGCTCTCCGTGTATTCTGCTTTAAGGCTCCTGCTGTTTTCAATTTCCAGCATCTTGCTGACAACAGCTGTTGGTGTTGAACTTTGGGGCGTTCTACATGCGTTCAAAGTAATACTGAAGAACATTGTCTTCCCTGTTCGAGCGGTGCAAACAAAGTTGGGGCAGATAGGTACATTTCCCATTTTATGCAGGTTGGGATGAAACAGTCCTTGTCCTGTAAACGTTTGCTTAAGGAAGAAAACTTTTCAATGTTTTCTGTCCATCCAACAATCAATCCGTCAATCCACAGATTTAGTGGAAACATGCAACGTTCTACTTACAACGATATTTTTTAATTTTGAAATGGGTTCCCCTACTTCGTCTCGAGTGATTTAGTTCATACCTAAAAACCATCCGAATCCGGGAAGTTCATATTTTGCATTTGGCGCCTTTGTGCTTAAAGGTATCGATAAATAAAGTCACAGGTGAAAGGGAACTCGAATCCCATAGGTCGAGAAAGGATCGATTTCAATCTCATTAGGGCATATATTGTAATGCCCTTTTCTCGGGGGGTGGGGGCAATCAGCCTTCGTGCGATTTTAACTCATTTCAATTAAAAAAATTAATCAGATTAAGAGATTAATTAGATGAAAATTAGGCTTTAAGAAGCAATGAAACACCTGAATAACTTTCGCTGGCTGTTTTTTTCTGCACATTTATTTCTAAAAATGCCTTTTACAAATAAACTGAACTGGAATTTCGTCGTTCAAGTAATCAAAATTGAATATGGGTGGCCCACTTACGTTTTTGGAGTTCACACAGGTTGTGAACTCCGAAATGTTGAAATGCGTGTACAAGTAAAAGTAGAACAGTGGTATCCCTCCTCCCAGAACAGATAGACTGGATTTGAATTTCGTCCTTCAGGTAATCAAAATGGAATATAGGTGGCCCACTTACGTTTTTGGAGTTCACACAGGTCGTGAACTCCGAAATGTTGAAATGCGTGTACAAGTAGAAGTAGGACAGTGGTATCCCTCCTCCAAGAACTGATAGACTGGCCAGCAGATTTGACGACTTCCAAAAATGAACAATTGAGAAGTACAACTTTGCAAATTTAAACTTCAGTGCAACTTTATGACTCGAGGTGATGCGTGCGTGGTCGTCCGCATCTAGCCCTCTACTAACTGATGCGTAGGGGAGAAGCGAGGAGCGTCTTCATGCCCCCCCTCTCCATTGTTGATGTAGTCCTTATGATTACAGGACTCTACATAATCCCCCCCTCTTCAAAAGGAAGCTTGGAAAAAGAGCAATAAATTTTTACAAGCTGACTCGAAAAAAAATATATAAGATTACCCAATAAACCTAAATTGTAGAAATAATCTAATCAGAATGGGCCACCAGTTAAACTATCTTAATATTAGGAAACTTATTGAGGCGTCATATGATGTCTTCTCTTCATTCGGCGGAGAGAAGTTGGTTATTCCCTCGGTGTGACTGGTGCAACTCAGATCTCAGCAGGCTCATGATAGACGACGATGGTGGATGACGAGAAGCGATGATGTCTGTCTCTTGACGTTTCTCTGAGGGTGTCGGTTTGCAGGGTCACGTTCGCAGCCACTGAAACAACCCAAAAGAGAGCAGTATCCATTCTTTTCACGAGGAAAATTATGCAGTAGGGAACTGGAGGCCAATTTCGGCTCTGCTTCTTGATCTGGTCACCATTGGTCGTAGGTAAGTGTTCTTAGCCACATGTTCATTTGATACTTGAAACACGATTATCCAGTATTTTATTAAGGCATCTTGCAAAATTTATAGCTATATGATAGAAACTGATCGATGAATGGACGTGGAACGGATCGAATATTCAGAGGAATCTCTGCCTAATTTTAGGTCTCAAATGCCAGATCAAGATGCATTCCGACCAGGAGCCATGGAATTTTCAAGGGGAGTGCGATAGTTAGAGTGCCAGGGAACATGCCTAGGGAGATGAAAAAAATATTAGAAAGCTAATTCAAAAAAATTCAATGGTAGACTATTCAATCATGCAGAATATTATATAAGTGTAATGATAAATAAATACCAGACAACAGACAGACAATTTTACGGTGGGTAGTACTTTTTTAGAAGTGTGACATTGACCACACCTCTGGCTGCATTTGCTGTGTTTCCCAGTAAGTAGGAACCATTATTATAAGATTTGATAACTCGGTAAGGGCCGATATATTTTGGTAGGAATTTATGGAAAATTCTATTTGGTAGTGATGAGACGGTTAAGTTACGCACCAACACCATATCACCCTCATTAAACGCATGAAAGGAACTTTGATTTTTACTATTGAATTGAGACGCTCTCGTATTTGATATGCGATTTGAATTAGTGATGGCATTTTTAATTTCATCATCTAGATTCAGTGGAGGGTCATCATGGGTGGGCAAACATCTATCCCAATCTCTTACAATATTTTGGCCCAGGAATAATCTGGCAGGAACTGCTGAAGTCGATGCATGTTCGTATGAATTCATGATCCGCTGAAACTCTGAAATATCATCATGAGAGAGTCGATTCATGACCGAACCATCAAGGTTGAGGTCATGTTCAACATCAACAAATGCCAAATTAATATGATCAGTTGTTATATCAGCTGTTAATATGTTCGAACCGGGATTAATGTACGAGATGGTTATTGGTTGTTTCTTTTTGTCTAGGGAGAACGTTAGGGTTCCTACATTCGTATCAATTATGGCATTCATCTTGGTTAGAGTTTCCATGCCAATAATGATCGGTTTGATCAAATTCTTTACTATCAAACAGTTAACTAGAAATTCAGATTGTGGTAACTTGAGGGTTAATAATACTTGTTGTTTTATGACAGGGGATTTGCTCCCTATTGCACTAACAACTTGTGTCTTCGAAACCGGAAGTATACTATGAAACTCCAAGCTTTTGATGTTATTTTCAAACCATTCATGGCTAATACAGGTATGTAGCGCGCCCGTATCAAACAGAGCAATTTCATTAATACCACCTAAATTAACTCTAAATTCCGGCGATCGAAATCCTACATGAAGAGGTTGATGAGAATTATTGTCCATGAGCCATTCATGAGGATCCTCAAAGAAACGTTGATCTTGACTGGAGTATAGAGTGCTGACAGGAATTAACTGATCGATATCTACTCTATTAGCCCTGGTTCCATGAGTTGGTGGTTGTTGAGGAATCAGGGCTCTTCTAAGTTTAAATCCTCGATCAGCTGTGAGGGAGGAGCAGAACGTTGATCAATGTGGTTGATCAGATGGTTAATGAACGACTGATCATCAGAATTATTGTTGGGTTCAACTTCCTGTGTATCAATCGCATTAACAGGTACCTGATTACCTCTATTAGTCTGATCACGCCCAGTAAATCTATCACCTAGCTGATGCTGACGAGGTGTATTATTCCTGTCATTATTATTTCTATAATTATTCTGATCATTGTTCCTATCCCTCCAATTAAAATTTTCATGCTCATTTCCTACATTCGCCGAGTTTGGTTTCGACTGCCAGCGCTGCTGATTATTTTGACCTGAAGAGTTTCCCTTTTGATTGTATCTAGTATATTGGAAGTTGTCCCCAGAGTTTTTTGAAAAGAAACGATAAGAGTCATTGTTGTGACGCCCGTCTCTTGTTTGTTTTGGCTGATCCGCGATACCACCACCTGGACTATAATGAGGTCTCCGATCCCTCGATAACCTTTCAATTGTACGTAATTTTTTAAATAAAGTTTCATGAGTTTTAATTTCAGATAGAAATAGATCGTGCTGTACGCTGGAGTCAAAATGACGGATCAGTATGTCAACCAGAACAGGTTCATGAATTGGATGATCCAAAAATTGGAGAGAATACACCCAATCCCTAGCGTACTGCTCCATCGATCCATTTCTATAGTGACCATTGTAAAGATCACCAACTAGGTCAGATTGTTCTCTCTGACTCCAAAATTCCTCCCGAAAAGCTGCTCTAAATTCCTCGAATGATTCGAAATCCTGCCTTCTGGAACGATACCATCGACCAGCTGTACCTTTGAGGGTCTGATCAATCAATCTGAGTTTATCTCTTGGGACCATCAGTGGAAATGACAGAAAATAATCATCTAACCTTGACAAAAATATCATCGGGTGTTCTTCACCAGAATTTGCAAATGAAGGGAGCGGTATTTTACTATGAATGTTCTGACTAGTGAGAGTCTGAACCATGAGTTGAGTGTCGTTACTAGAGGACTTCAAGCAACCGCTAGTCGACACATTCCGACAACTCATCTCACGAAGTTTTTTATCAAAATCATTCAACTTGGAATCAATAGTGGATTGAAACTGCTTATTCTCAGTTTCAAGCTGTTCCTGAAAGCGACTATTCATTGCCGTAATGTGAGCCTTGAATGACTCTAGATTGGAATTCTGTTGATTATTAACAAAGGTTAACTTTTCATTAACAGTACTCTCACATTCATTAAGAGTCGTATTACCCCATCTCCTAAATTCATCACTAGTGGTTTTCTTACAGGATTGTTCACTTTTCTTCAATTTTTGATCAAATTCATCAGACAAGGTGCAAAGGGATGAATGTAATAATGATTCTAGTTCAGTTTTGTTTTGATCTACCAACGTCACAACTTTTTGATGATTTAATTCAAGTTTTTCTTCAGTATTTGTAACATGATTACTGAGGAGATTTTTATTTTCAGCATATTCCTGATTTTTACTTTCGAATTTACGCTCTATCCCATCGAGTCGTTCAAGAATTAATTGCAACTGCTGAGAAAACAAAGCATTTACCTCAACAAGTTTATTAGGACTATTAAGTACCAAGGACTCGTTTTGTTTCGCACTCACCCCGTCAACTCCACTGTCCCGCCGGGATTGCTTATCTTCGACGGCCAAAGGGGATGTTGGTAGAGTAATGCCAATTCTCTTGTCATCATCGATCCGCTCTCGGTCCTTTTCTTCCTGATTTGCACTCATTTTCTTTGACAGAATCTGATAGAAGTACCTACAAAATCACAATCAGAGCGCCAGAAAACAGCCAAAGTACGTAGAAAATAAATACTTACAAATTAATAATGACAGACTATCAAATAGTGGTACAAAGGTACGTAACAAAAGTAATATCGAACGATGATACGATCGCTTCGAAGTATGGATCGATAATAATAACAATAATGCTCAACTCAAAGTGAGATGTGAATTGAAAAGATAACTGACTCAGACCTAGCTGAGAATTAGGAGGCAAAGGTACAAATAATGTGAGTAATCAGCTACTCAAGATTGCAATACGAAGACAAGATAGAACAAGAGCAGTTTCTCTGTATCAAGATTCAAGAATTATACAAAGTTCAAAAGATTAATGTTACATTAATCTACTAGCACATTTCGAGACCCACGTTGCAGCGCCAATAAATGTAATGCCCTTTTCTCGGGGGGTGGGGGCAATCAGCCTTCGTGCGATTTTAACTCATTTCAATTAAAAAAATTAATCAGATTAAGAGATTAATTAGATGAAAATTAGGCTTTAAGAAGCAATGAAACACCTGAATAACTTTCGCTGGCTGTTTTTTCTGCACATTTATTTCTAAAAATGCCTTTTACAAATAAACTGAACTGGAATTTCGTCGTTCAAGTAATCAAAATTGAATATGGGTGGCCCACTTACGTTTTTGGAGTTCACACAGGTTGTGAACTCCGAAATGTTGAAATGCGTGTACAAGTAAAAGTAGAACAGTGGTATCCCTCCTCCCAGAACAGATAGACTGGATTTGAATTTCGTCCTTCAGGTAATCAAAATGGAATATAGGTGGCCCACTTACGTTTTTGGAGTTCACACAGGTCGTGAACTCCGAAATGTTGAAATGCGTGTACAAGTAGAAGTAGGACAGTGGTATCCCTCCTCCAAGAACTGATAGACTGGCCAGCAGATTTGACGACTTCCAAAAATGAACAATTGAGAAGTACAACTTTGCAAATTTAAACTTCAGTGCAACTTTATGACTCGAGGTGATGCGTGCGTGGTCGTCCGCATCTAGCCCTCTACTAACTGATGCGTAGGGGAGAAGCGAGGAGCGTCTTCATGCCCCCCCTCTCCATTGTTGATGTAGTCCTTATGATTACAGGACTCTACAATATATAAGTGAAAGGTGAAGGATCAACTAATGCTAATCAAGACAGAAAAAGTTAAGGGACCCGAAAAATAAATAATAATGTGGAGAGATCACTTACAAGGAGCAAGGCAGGAAAATGGCTGACTACCGAGCTCGTTCCCAGCCTAGGAACGTAGCGAAGCCTCCACAGACATAGTTCACGGTGTAGTCAAAATAAATATAATTTTTGTTACACTCAACTTTGAAACCTGGAGAAATTTCGTGCTTTGTTTTTAAATGCAGAAAACCATCAACATGATTGTGGAGTTAATGTTTCATGCATATTCCATCATTTTTGAACCAACAAATTCTAATCATATCCATGTTATCCTTCGTGGGGTAGCTACTTGGACCTCCCAATTTGGCTGACTTATTTTTATTTTTTAAAGAAAGCATTCTACTGTTTCATGTTGCTAAGTGCCAAACCAACCAAATTTGGTAGTTGCTTCTTAACTTCATGATTTACTAAAAGGTGTGTAATACCCATCTACTTAAATAGAGCAGCGCTGGAAGCAGAAGAGCAGTGAAAAATGAAAAACCTTGTGTAATCCAAGGTGTTTTTCCAATGATCACACCACGCAGGAATAGTGTTTTTCATCAAAATGTAGGCCTTCGCGATTCGTCTCGGTAATTAAAACCCCGTGACACGGATTGGCGCGGGGAGCGTTTTGGCGATTGTGCGCGATCGTTGTAATGCCGAAAAAACCGGTATGTTCCCTCCGGTGGATTTTCCTCCCCGACCGTTTCCGCGCATTGTATTCAAAAAGAAACCTTTTCCACATCATACTTGACTGAGCAGGGTAAATATGTGCGTTTATCATCCGAATGGACTTTTATTGTGAGGCCGTGCCAATGGCACAGGAGGGAGAAAGTTGAGTTGTCCCAATTCTACCGTTACGTCTAGTTTTTGCTGCAATTCTCATGTTATGCTCCTACCTACTTGTACACTCCCACAGATAGGTGGGTAATTGCTTAATACTTTTTGCCAAACTTATTATAAATTTTCACATTACGTATCGCCCTGCTGTCGAGGACCACCCAGAGCTTTATAGGACCACTGGAAGACCAATTGTTCGCTCCGTTGAGATTTGAGGTGTCAGAGCCTATCTGGATATTGTATAGGGGTGATTAGGAAGAGTCGATATATAGACATAAAAAGGATGATAAAAACCCCTTTTATTACATAAAACCCCCCTTTATTTATACAACTCTAAAGTCTCTCCACAATGAAGTACCTGCGGTGATCCTGCGGTGATCGGCGGGTGGTCCGGGTGAACTGCAAGGGTCTGAGCTTCAGGCAGAGTAGGCTTCTCCAGATGGGCGCTGAGAATACAGGACGGGAGCTATTCCGTCGGGGATCAGTTCTGGGCGAAAGATGCTCCTGAATTCGGTGGTCGAAGTCTTTATAACCTCGGTCGGGCGTCAAGAAGGGAGACAAGCGGCGAAATGCTGAGCCGGCAGTTCCGAACTTAGTCGGGAAAAAGTCGGATATCCCGCTGGCGATTCCTTGTCTTCCGCGGATCCGACATCTCCCCCTTCCGGAAATAAAAGACTGTTTACACCTGTAACATTTACAACTGCTATTAAATTGATATCCTTCAGTAGTATTCTGCATTATCCTCTGTTTGGTCCTCTCTGCGTGATTCTCTCTGCGTGAACCTCTCTGCTCGCTCCTTTCTGCCTTGGTACACCTGTCTGCATAATCCTCTCTGCTATGTCCGTTGTGTGGAGTGTTATCTTAACAAACAAAATATTATTAATAGTATTACATAGATACATCTCAATTTACCATCGGTCCCTTGACATTTCTTACAATCATATCTGCGTCCACTTATCGCTTCATTCAGCGTATCACTTCATTCCTACTTCGTATTTGCATCAGTCCTGCATTGTGGCACCACATGTAAAGTTCATCAGAAAAAAAAAAATATTAGTTTCATCATAATGTGTAATCATTTGTTTTATTTAAACAAATTTACGTCTAAACCAAATTACATCTAATATATATATTCATATACAATACCCCAATTTCAAATTCTTAATTTGATATTAATCAAACAATAAATCACATAATCATAAAATCATATACAATACCCCAATTTCAAATTCCTAATTTGATATTAATCAAACAATAAATTGTTATCTATGTACATTTTAATCATAAAACCCTTAAACATTATAACTTGTTGTATCACTATGACTCATTCCCTTTCATTTGGATTATAGTTAACATGATTTCCTATTTTGTATTATATTTTATATCACCCTTGATATATCAACTCTTCCTTAATCTTCTATAACATTTAAAAAAAAATTGTTTAATTACTTTGACAATATTTCGTGGCTTGAGTTAATAGGTGGTGGGACCAGCTGGACACTGGTTTGAAAGGTAGGGTTTGCCTGTCCCTTTCAACTGAAGTAACAGTATAATAATCCCACACTGCTCAAAAATAAAACGATTAACAATGTTGTTCCTATTGACAAATGCTTCCAACGAATTTCTTTTTCCCACCATGGGTACGTGCTTGTCTCGTTTTCCAGTTTTGGTGCTAAATCGATTAATTTACCCATTTTTCTGAATGGATCTTCTTCTGTCGAATATTGTTCTAAAGCATTTATCTGTTCTGTTTCATTATTTTGGTCTAGTGTTATTGATGTTGGTACCTTAGTTTCTCTAAATTGAACCAAAACTAAATCCGAAGTCCTAATCTGATTAGTTTGCGGGAAATGGTTTCTTCCATCTATGCTCAGTATACATGTTTCGTTGCATGTTATTGAAATTGGTTCGTATGTTTTAATTTCTATCATCACCGTTCCATTATAAATCATTATAGTACTGTTAGATTTCTCATATTTTCGCAATTTCCAGAAACAGAGAGAAAAAAGAAATTTCTCCGTTATTTATAACGCCTACATTGTTCAAAGCCCGCTACACTTGTCTGTTGTGCGGTTTTTAGAGCTTACGCGTCTCGAAGGGGCAAGTTAATTACTATTTGAAAAAAATTTTATTTCTTTGTTTTTATTTTCTGTTTCTTTGTATCTGCTTGGAGTATGATTGCAAAATCCATGGTTTTACGTCCAGCGTTTTGAAAAATCAATTCATGACTCAATTTTTCAAATCCCTCAGATTAAGCAACCATTTTCTAACTTTGTTTTCTGCTAATTAATTGTATAATCTTATGTTTGTACTTTTAAATTTTTTCCCTAATTCTTATTTCTTTGTAATATTGTATTTTTAAATTATTGGTCTTCTTTCACAAGCTAGACCTGGTACTATTTGATCTATATTGATTCTCTGCTGTATTTCACGATCCTTTATTTTTCGTAAGACTGTGTATGCACCATTACCATGTGCCTGCACTATTTTTGCTGGTCCTAAATAAATTTTCTTAAACTTGTTCGTTATATCTTGTCCATCTGTCAATTTATTCCTATTAAAGTATACATAATCTCCTACTTTATACTGTATACCAGTCCTTTTTTTGTCGAATTGCTTTTTGTTTTGATCTTGGGCTATTTTATGTGAATTCTGAATTTCTTTCCAATTTTTTTGCATTTGACATAATCTAACATTTTCATTTTCCTGTGGTGCATGAAATCCGGTTACATCTGGAATTCGTGACTCACGTCCCAACATAGCAAAAAATGGCGTCATTTTTATTCGTTTACAATATTGATTATTCAAATTGAACTCTATTCTTTTTAGATAAGGTTCCCAGTGAATTTCTTTTTGTTGTACTTGTCGAATCGCTTGGGTGACAATTGCTACTCGTCTTTCTGTGGCTCCCTGAGATGCTGGGTGGTACGGGCTTGAGAAATTTTGATGGATTCCCATTTCTTGCAAATACTCACTAACTGCTTGATTTTTAAAGGACTTGCCGTTATCTGTTTGTAAATTTTTTATAAAACCCCAAGTGTACTGATATTTTTTTAAAGCATTAATCACCTCTTCTCCGGTTTGATTTTTGCAAATTTGTAATTGAAGATGACGTGTATGCAAATCTACCATTAACAAAATCGACTGTCGTTGATTTGAATTTTGCGAGCATTCTATCGGCCCTAAAAAGTCACATTGTAAAACATCATTTGGAAATTCCGTTATGGGTTTCATTTCCTTAAGTTCTCCTCCTCGTTTCTGTGTATTAACTTTTGTCGTGCGGCATATATCACAACTTAGAACGTGATTAGTCACATCGCTCACTAAAGAATGCCAGTAGAATTTATTTTTCATTAATTTCAGCGTGTTTTTTCTACCTGGATGACTCATATTATCATGATATGTAGTAATTAATTGTCTTCTTAAAGAAACTGGGATATATAGTAATTTCCTATCCCCTGCTTTTTTCCATAAATATCCCATATCATCCAATTCATATTTCCGCGTTTGATTTTTCAATAACTTAGACGATGTTTTATTTCCTAGCATAATTTGTGTAATTTCAGTTGCAAAATCGTCCTTTTTTATCGCTAAAAGATATTCTTCAGAGTGCTGAAAAGTTTCCAGTGTACCGCTACTATATTGATCTTTCACTCCTTCCTTACTCATATCTACTTGAGGATTTTGGGCTAATCTCTTTTCTTCTTCCAATTGTTTTGCCTGTTGACGAGTTACCACACAAATATTTTCCGACTGCAAAGTAATTGGTTCTAAGGTTTCTTCGTCCATGATCTGACTTTCACCAAATCTGCTTAAATGGTCACACATAGACATCGTTTTTCCTTTTGCATACATTATTTTTATTGGAAATTCACTAAGTTTTAAACTCAATTTAAAAATTTTTGAATGAACTTCTTTAATGTTGTTCACGAATTTTAAAGCAGCATGGTCTGTTATTACTATCGTTTCAAATGGAGACATATGTATATATTGTCGTGCATTCTGTACGGCTATGCAAATTCCTGTTAATTCTAAGTAAGTTGCTGAATACCTTGCTTGTGTTGGGCTGTATCTCTTTGAAAAAAATTCTAGTGGATACCATTTCCCTCTATGATTCTGCACAGTTACTGCTCCTACCCCATGAGCTGCAGAATCTACAAGTATAACCACTGGTTTCTTCTCATCATATGTCCTTAAAATCGGCGCTCGAGAACATAACTGTTTCATCCTGTCTAAAGATTCCTGTTGTGGTTTATCCCATATTATTTTTGCCTGCTGTTTATTACTACTTCTCAACAAGTCCGTTATTGGTTGAATTTCTGATGCAAAATTATGAATATGTTCCCTGAAAAATCCAAACATTCCTACTAAAGATTGAACCTGTTTTTTAGTAGTTGGAGGAGGGATAGCAAAAAGAGTTTTTATTTTTTCTGGATCAGTCTGAATTTTGCCTGAACCTACAACTTTTCCTAACAATTTAATCTGTTGATATCCTATGTGAACCTTATCCGCACTTAATTTCAACCCTTTGTCTTCTATCAATGTTAACATTTTGTCCATGTTGATTTTATGTTCTGTCATATCCATTGACCCCAGACAAACGTCATCTGCATATTGCGTTACCTGTTGTTGATCGATTAACGATTTTAATGTATTTTCCGCTATTTCTATGAATTTTCCCGTCGATATTTTCAATCCCATAGGCAGATAATTAAACACCCACGTATCATTATTGTGGTCCGCGAAACCTAATTTATGTTGGTCCTCTTCCTTTACTGGTATTTGATGCCATGCACTCGCGTAATCAAAAGAACTCAAAATATATTTTTGTGAAGCGAATTGAATAGCTTCTTGAGCGGTTCTCCCAGTATAAGCTCCTGATGCTTGATAATCAATAACCTTGTTTAATTCCCTGTAATCTGTAATCATGCGGAAGTTACCATCTTTTTTTCTGACTAAATAAGACGGGCTTCTATATGGAGTTGAGCATTTCCTAATAATGCCTTTGTTTTCAAGTTTTTGAATCTCTTGCTTCATTGCGTTCATTTCATGGGGGTTACGTTTAAAAGTTTTACATTTTATTGGCTTGTTCGTGATCAATGGGATTCCTATTGATTGGCATTTCGCTTTCCCGATATCATATTCATCTAACACAAAGGCTTTCTCATGACGCTTTAAAATTGCTACTATTTCATTATGGTCTTTTGCCGTTAATTCTGGATTTATATCTAATCTAATCCCTTTGTAATCCTTGATTTGCTCTTTCCGACCTTCAAAATAAGTTTTAAAACCCTTTACAATATTCTTATTTTCATTAGTTTGCACGTTGCTAATAATCTGTCTCCATTCTGGTTGAAGTTTAATTATCGCTCTAGTACCTTTATCATGATCTTTGATTATATTTTTTACTTCTGATTTCTCCTTCTGTATGACTACCCCTTTTATTCTGTTAGGTGTCTTGTATATTGTTGCCTGGACTTTGAAACTGTTCTTTAGATGTGGGTTTGGCTTTATCCATGAAAATCTTGTTAGTGAATGTTCTATAAAATATATATGTATTCTCTGAGGTCGATTTTTGAATTGGTAATATTGGGCTTTTTGCTGTGATACATTATAATAAACCAAATTGATTCCCAATAATTGCGAAATCTGTGCCAACAATTTTTCTGTACATGTTGTATTTTTGACATTTAGCTTTTTGCAAATTTTTTTATATGTAATTTCATGAACGTCTAACGCATCTTGAAACAATTGAAGTTGACTTGACCCACTTATTTTTTCCCCAGCCGGGAAGGTAACTGAACTGAGTCGTCCTTCGTTGGCCTCCGTAATTTGATTCGCCGTTTCTTCTGGAATCTGTCTAGGCAGCGTTTCATTGCTATGCCTTTTAAATGTGTAATTCAACGACTGTTTATTGTTCTCCCGTGGCCTACTTTCGGTTCTTTTCCCTTTCGATTCTCGAGTCTTTAATCCACAAGTCTCTGATTTTACATTTTCAACTTTTTGATTTTTGCCTCGTGTAACAACTAAACCACATGAATTTTTTATGAAATCTTCGTTTTCATCCTTAAATGATATGTTTGAACCTTGTACTACAATAATCTGTTGCTTAAAGTCCATTATGGCATTTTGGTTATAAAAAAAATCTCTCCCCAATATAACTAATGCTTTTTGAGAAGTCTGTTCGTGTATACTTGGTCGCCAGACATAAAATGATTGAATAATTTGCTTTTCAATCCCATTATCATCAGTAATTGTTAAATTTAAATCTATTTTCCCACGAATTTCTAATTTATTTTCATCTATAGCATATAACTGTACGTTTGTTGACTTCATATCTGTCTTATTTTCAACATATTTTTCATGAATTATGGAAACACTAGCTCCCGTGTCGCACAATGCATGTAATATATACCTACCTACAAGTAGTTTTATCAAGGGTTGTTTACATCTTACGTTTTTTGGCATATTAATTTTACCCATAGTTCTCTGATTTTGGGGGCAGTTATCATGACTTAATCCAACTGTCCCCTTTATCAGTTTTTTTGATTCTGATAAAATGTTCCCCTATTCATTTGTAAGTGTGCTGGTTCAATCTGCTTCATTACCGGATTGTTATATCTTGTGTTGTAAGTATTGTGTCCTCTACCTTGGTAACCACTATTAGATGGGGCTTGTTGTAGCAGTAAATTACCTAAAACACTTGCTAAATTTTCGATTTGGCTATTATGTGCTCCTTGGCCAGTTTGTATTCTGCCACGATATGCCCCTCTATTTGGCCTAGAATATTGGTTGAACTGTTGTTGATTGCTTGAATTTCGCCAATCATTGAATCCCTGATTATATGGGTTACCTTGCCAGCCTTGATTTCTCTGGTAATTCTGAGAATTCTGGCGGTAATTCTGATATCTATACCCACGATAGTTCTGGCTACTTACATTATTCTGACTATTTCCTCTTCCACGTTTTCTGTCCTGAAATGATCCGTGATCAACTGCCCTGTTCTGGCGCTCCGCTTCCAGAACCGCAACACGTTCATATAGGGTTTCCTCAGATTTTGGGGGTTTTTGTATTTCGATCTGTTTTTCGTTTTTAGGTAACCTAATTAAGGCTTCCACTTGATATAGTTTTATGACTGCCTGTTCAAAATCGTCTATTCCGGCAAGACATATTCTAAATTCGTTCGGAATACCTGCCGCTAAAATTCGTTGTTTTTCGCTGGTAGGCATGTCTGGAGCAGCCTTCCAAACTAAATTCCTTAGCCGATCCACATACTGTTTCATAGTTTCCGAATCTAATTTCTGAAGTGTTAACAGTTCCATCCTTGCAGATTCTATTAAACTCGGATCCTGAAATTCCTGTCTTAGTTGCAATTTAAACTCTTCCCAAGTTGGCCTTATTTTTCCTATTTTTTCATTTTGGTCGTACCAGAGCTGTGCGTCCGACAGAAAAAAACTCGGGATACTTCGCATGATTTCCCTTTGTTCCCAATTATGGTATCTTGCTAACTTCTCCCAACTGTTTATAAACTGATTTATATCTTCGTGAGCCTGTGCCGAAAAATACCGTGGAGTTATTTTAATAGGCGTTCTCTCCATGATGATTGTTTGAGTCGACTTTGTGATTTTCGTAATTTCTGGTTTTAAATTCCCTTCTTTTGTTTCGTTTTTTGAATTATTACCCGCTTGTAAACCTAGGTTGTCATCAATTAAATCGTCGGTTTTTCTATTCTCTTCGCTTATTACAAAACCTTGGTTTGTTAATATCTCTCTAGCTTCTAAATAATTCTCATCATATTTTGCATTATTCAAAATAGTTCGTAATAAATCCGGTACATTTAATTCTGATTTTGCCCATATTTCATTAATTAATAACCTATTTTCATCCCTAGTAAGTACAGGTTGGCCTAAATAAGTCACGATTTCAGCATATTCTGCAGCTGATAGTCTATTTAAACTTCTTAAAGGCTCATCTGTTCCAATATGGTACCTATCAATCAGTCGTTTTACTAACAAACTAACGTCGAGTCGCTATCCGTCATCCGTCCCCCGTATTGTTGCCTATAGTGGATTATTACCTATTATAAAATTTCAGGATGAATTTAAGTTGGACGATGTATTTTTATTTAAAAATTCCCTTTTTCCACAGTTGTGTCATTAAACAAAATCTCCTGCTTAGGTGGATTTTGCTGAATGAATACCTGCTGAATTCAGGGGTCCTTCAAATTTGTTGACGATTTTTTGGCGACAGCACTTTTGCTGCTTGCGTACCTCGCTTCCTTACGTAAACGAGCTACACAAAATGTATTGCGGAACAAGACATGCCTTTGAAAATTCGGGGTCCTACCTAAGTGCTTTCAGCCTCTAATTTTCAGGATGAATTTAACTTTTCTGCTCACCTTCTTTCAGGTCTGTTGTGCAAATTCCTTCTGGGTTATAAGATTACTGACCTTCATCTTATGCAACCGGATATAGGATATCGTTGCCAAGGGAGCAAATTTGCACACAGTATCTCTCAAAGAAATGGCAGTCCACAATTTAAACTTTTAAAATTCTGATAATATATTGCAAAAAAAGAAGAAAAAAAAGGGTTTCCTAGCCTAAGGCTGAACACTTCAACAACGGAAAATCTTATAATTAGTACACGTGCACACACAAAAAATATATATATATATATAAAAAATTCCAATGAGAGAGAGACAAGAGAATCGTATTTTTAACTTCTTTCCACAATAATTTATTATTTTTATTGTTTTAAAATAATTCAATTCAAAGTTTTCATTTCTGTATTTTATATTTAAAATCTTAACTTTATTGAATTTATTGGGGGCGAAACCTATTTTTTAGGCGCCTCCACCATTTATGTCAGAGCCTATCTGGATATTGTATAGAGGTGATTAGGAAGAGTCGATATATAGACATAAAAAGGATGATAAAAACCCCTTTTATTACATAAAACCCCCCTTTATTTATACAACTCTAAAGTCTCTCCACAATGAAGTACCTGCGGTGATCCTGCGGTGATCGACGGGTGGTCCGGGTGAACTGCAAGGGTCTGAGCTTCAGGCAGAGTAGGCTTCTCCAGATGGGCGCTGAGAATACAGGACGGGAGCTATTCCGTCGGGGATCAGTTCTGGGCGAAAGATGCTCCTGAATTCGGTGGTCGAAGTCTTTATAACCTCGGTCGGGCGTCAAGAAGGGAGACAAGCGGCGAAATGCTGAGCCGGCAGTTCCGAACTTGGTCGGGAAAAAGTCGGATATCCCGCTGGCGATTCCTTGTCTTCCGCGGATCCGACAGAGGGTTTCGGAACACAAGTGTAAATCGCATATGAATATTCGCTGACAGAGGTAAGCCAGATATCCCTTCGTATTCCAAGTATAAAATGAAATCTTTCAGCTAATCTTTGAGAAGAATAATAAACCGTTATGTAATATATAGTATGCAACGTTTTTCATTTCGGAATCATTGTATTACGTTGACTTTATTTGAAAATGTCGACGTATCTACCAAAGAAATATTGAAACGTAAGTTAAAATCAGAAAATGCCCCGTAAGTACCTTCATAAAATGAAGAAAAAGCCATCATTAACTATGTTACAAACACAAACGGTGGATACAGCTTTCGTACAAGTACGCAACCACGAGAGACATTTTATGTCTTATGTTTAATAAATTGAGAGCTTTCCAATGAAAGGTGAACGATTTTTGTGGGGTGGAAAATGAGGAAGTTAGTTTTCCCTAGGAACGATTGGTTGTACGTGAAAATCATCAGAAATTTCCGCGTCACGCTCCCCTCGTAACGCTCCCCGCGTGACGATCCCCGCGTGACGATTTTTCATTTATGTGCCATAGTAAAGACATAAAATGTCAAAAATAAGTTCTAACGACCCATAATTAGTAGTAAATTTTGACATTTTATGTCTTTACTATGGCACATAAATGAAAAATCGTCACGCGGGGATCGTCACGCGGGGAGCGTTATGAGGGGAGCGTTACGCGGAAATTTCTGATGATTTTCACGTACAACCAATCGTTCCTAGGGAAAACTAACTTCCTCATTTTCCACCCCACAAAAATTGTTCACCACTCATTGGAAAGCTCTCAATTTATTAAACATAAGACATAAAATGTCTCTCGTGGTTGCGTACTTGTACGAAAGCTATATCCACCGTTTGTGTTTTGTTTATTAACTAAATGCCCCGTAAGTACCTTCATAAAATGAAGAAAAAGCCATCATTAACTATGTTACAAACACAAACGGTGGATACAGCTTTCGTACAAGTACGCAACCACGAGAGACATTTTATGTCTTATGTTTAATAAATTGAGAGCTTTCCAATGAAAGGTGAACGATTTTTGTGGGGTGGAAAATGAGGAAGTTAGTTTTCCCTAGGAACGATTGGTTGTACGTGAAAATCATCAGAAATTTCCGCGTCACGCTCCCCTCGTAACGCTCCCCGCGTGACGATCCCCGCGTGACGATTTTTCATTTATGTGCCATAGTAAAGACATAAAATGTCAAAAATAAGTTCTAACGACCCATAATTAGTAGTAAATTTTGACATTTTATGTCTTTACTATGGCACATAAATGAAAAATCGTCACGCGGGGATCGTCACGCGGGGAGCGTTATGAGGGGAGCGTTACGCGGAAATTTCTGATGATTTTCACGTACAACCAATCGTTCCTAGGGAAAACTAACTTCCTCATTTTCCACCCCACAAAAATTGTTCACCACTCATTGGAAAGCTCTCAATTTATTAAACATAAGACATAAAATGTCTCTCGTGGTTGCGTACTTGTACGAAAGCTATATCCACCGTTTGTGTTTTGTTTATTAACAAAAAATAAAAGCATTTTTCACTCGACAAAACATATTACTTCGGTACCACTTGTTATTAAATATAATAATTCTAGAAATACGGACATGACTACATGACCAGGGAAAATAGTAGACAATCTTGGACCTTGGACTATTAAAGCTTGATACTACGAGTATAAATGTAGAACAAAAATGTATTATACAATATTTCGGATCGGTAGGTATGTTGTGCAAAGTAGATTACTTGGAGCTGGTAAGCACCTATTTTGATAACAATGTGGAGTAATCAATATTCTGCAGCTCTTCGATAACAACGTATTGAAATGTTTCACACCTAGGCATGATGCTGTTCTATCTCTGTTATTCCTACCTAGATGACGAGGTTCAAATATCGGTGTGACCGGTAGCAACTTCCCTTCCGGAAACGGAAGCAAACCTGTTGAGGATGGAAGTCAACGAACCAGCTATTGTCAATCTACTTTATTTCACTTCGGCATGGCTTTGGATATTATTATCAAGCCCATAGTAACACGACAGTACCTGAAGTTAGTAGGTCGGTACCCACATTACTATTGCTCCCTGCAGTCTCTGTTGGATTGGAAACGTTTTGAATACTCACTTTCAGAGTAAATTTTCCACCAAAATACATGAGAAACTTCTAGAGGTATTACAAAAAGTAAAATACTCTCTTGAACTAGAAAGTACGTTTCATATTCAACTACTACATCATGTTAGAATGTGAAAAGGTAAAGTAGATTCGGAAGTAGATTTTGGTTTATTGTTTACCAAGAAAAAAATTGTTTAACCCCCCCCCTCAAAATTTGTTCGTACGTAGAATCCGAAAATCTAATGAAAAATGACACGATTTTGATGAAATTTGGCTTACGGGCTCCACTTGGGGTCCAGTTGAGCTCCGAAGTTTTTGGTTGATGTAGGTCACTTCTAAGGGTTGAAAAATAAGGGTTGACATTTCGAAAACGCTCTAGCTCAAAAAATTTCGATATAAAGGTATTGTTTGTCGATATAAAGGTATTGTGTTAGAAGTATTGAATTTTTAGAGACCACCCGCAGGTCTGTAGGACAAACCGTTCGCTCCCTACGAGAACTTAAGGGTTGGGTTAACGATAAATCAGAAACGCAAGTGTGAATCACAAAACAGGCCTAATCTACGTTCAAATTTTAGCTGATCAAAATGGGATCGCTGTAGGTACGTGGTAGGTAAGTGGTGACAGTGGCAAAGCCGAGTTTTTTGCAGACGAGTGATCTATATAGAAAAATAATAAACCTTTGTGTAATATTTTCAGCGATTTTGTTTTTGTTTAGGACGCCCTACAGACGACTTGTTTTTAGGAAAATCAACTGATATAAGAGAAGTGGATTTTTTTTTTTTTTTTTTTTTTTACGGAAGTGGGGAAACTCTTTAAGAGCGAAGGGGAAGTTCACCCCAACAGTGTTGGACTCCCCATGAATTAGGGCTACCAACTAAAACCCCACTCCCTCTGCTTAGGACTCACCCCGGGACCACTTGTACAGTATTACTTCAGGGTGAGCCCTTTTTTTGTGCCAAATGGCTGCTCCTACTTCTGGTCTCCTTCAATTGTATTCCTCATCTTCTTCCTCCCATCTTCCATCCAGCTTTTTTGCTTTGAGGACTGATGTGACGAATACTGCCATTGCGTCCCAGCTCGACTTGTTCTTAATCATCTCATGTATGATTGTCTGTGGACGCAATGTTCCAATGACCTCCTCAGCACACCCCCTCATACCCTCCCATTGAGGACATGTGAAGAAGGTGTGGCAGACATCATCCTCCTCTATCCCACAGTATCTGCACTCTGGGTCAGTGACTTTCCCGATCTTTACTAGGAAGGAGCGGAAGTATCCATGCCCTGAGAGGAATTGAGTCAGGTAATAGTTCACCTCTCCGTGTTTTCTCTCCAACCAAGACTTTAGATCGTCGATTATGAGGGCTGTCCACCTTCCACGGGTTTCACAGACTGAAGTGGATACCTTCCTCACTGTTCCACCTATTTCAGTTGAGGGGTAACTGATGGATAACCACCTACATTGAAAAAAGTCCATTCATGCAGCATAAAATAATGAGCGAATTTCCAAAGAAATCCGCTATTGAGTACCCACGGCTATTGCATTTTTAGGTACAACAAATATACTCAGGATTTCATTATTTGTATAAATTTTGTATATGCATTTATGGATTTAAAATTGTTTGACAATTTTTTATTTCTGAAACTGTATTTGTAAAAAACATTTTGGGCTGAATCCGAATATTCCTCAATATAATATTACTGAGATTATGATGAAATTATACATATATATTAATATATTACATTAATACAACTAGTTATAAATCTGGCCAAATTCATCTAATGAGTACAGTTCGGCATCCAACAACATTCTTTTGATGGTTCTCTTGAACGAGGCAGTCGGTAGGATTCGAATGTCAAAAGGAAGAATGTTGAACAGGCGAACTTCAACCTAAAGAGGATTCGAAGCCATCAAAGTTGCAAGTCGGATGTATGGCAATACCAAACATTTATGTAACCTAATACCAAATGTATGTAAAGTTCAAGGATCGTCTTAGAATGTTCCAAAACGGATTTTAGTGAGAAAAAAAAATTCAAAAAAGTCCATGCTAAAAATGTTGAGACCATGGCAATAGCTTCACTATTCTTGAAAATCCGCTAAAAAAAGGATAATCTAACGAAGAAAACGGTATCATGAAAGTAATATCAAGTACGAACCATTTCAAGACATAGCCTGGTAGACAATCGATATCCATTCTGTATGTATACCCATTGTGATTTTCATCGCCTTACTGAAAAAAAACCGATCGATCAATTCAAAATATATGGGAGGGGTCAAATTTCGACGAAAGGTAGTGGTGCTCTTTGGTTGATCAATAATTATTATTATGAAAGGAATTCCTTACCCGCCCAAGACTGCGGGAAGCCCCCTTCTAAGGTTGTACGTAAGGAAAGCCTAAAGATCATTGCAATGTAATAAGTGATCCAAGTTGTCATTAGCCTTTCCGAACGCCCAACAATAGCGAGAGCTACCGACCCTCTCACCACCCTGTCTGTCTCAGTGGAATTATAAAACAGTTTGGAAAGGTGAAACTGATTTTCACTTCTGTCGAACCCCTAGTAGATAGGCAGATGATTAAAGTCTTCGCCTGCCTAAAACGGTCGGGACCCCAGAGCTTGTAGGTAATTGGAGAGATGGTCTCATTATGAGGGCGACACTTCCTTGATCCGGCTCGACTTCGAAAGAGACTGATTATGGTGCCACTGGCTTTATGCAGATCCATTAGGGATCCTGACAATAATTTCTCTTCTTCAAAGAGTTTCTTCTTAGCTGCAAAAAAGTAAGTAGGGTAGCTGCAGATAGTTTAATCAAACTAGTTAATGTGTGATTCCACTAAAAGTGGCGAAATTGTGTCTTTTTTATCTTTCTTGGAAATTATCAATATTATTGCAACGAAAATCAAGTTTTCATTTCCGAAATAGACGATTAGCAATCGTGAGTAGATCGAAGATCAGATTCTTGGTAAATATTTTTATTGTATTTCATTCCCTTTTTGGTTTGCCTCGGCCTCCTACCCCTCCTCAAGCTGTCTTTGCACGTGGTTCAGATTGAAAAGCATCTTATGGTCGAAAAAGTCATGAGGGACAGATCAAAAATATTAAGAGAAAACTTGAAATTGAAGAGGCTATGGCAGGAAAAGTGGTTAAGGCGTCTGGAAAACTGAGGTGTCCACTTCAGCAATGAAATATATTTTCTGTTTTAAGTTGAACTTGAGATATTGCGTGAAAGTAGTGTTGATTCGTTTAGAGGGATTGCCAGTACGGATATTACATGAGGAGTGACATTAAATAGCCAGTGCTCGACACTGTCTCCAAGCAAATTGAATTCTTGGAATCAAACCCAACTCAAAGTGAGGTCAGAAGGCGGCACCTCGCCAGAAAAAGTCTGGAGGAAAATATCTCAATGGGATGCCAGAAAATGAAAAGTTACAAACAAATATGGATTCATAAATATTTTTTCAGAAGATGATCCGAAATGAGAAGTTACCTATAGGTTTTGAACGAATGATTTCTAGTAAACAGAGCATAAAATGGCTTTTTTGCTGATTTTTCAAAACGATACTTACTTGTCAATGCGCTCTAGTGGTGGAACGCCTAATCGTAGAAACTTGAGTCAACGATGAAAATTATAGGAAATTTGATATACTTTAATTTTAGTAAGTAAACAATTCACTAGAACGCTTAGGTACTTTTCGAGTTATAGGAAAAAAACCGAAAAAAATATGAAAAAATCGTCCCCCCCCCCTCCTCGAGCTCAACCCTCACCGTAGGGAACTCTTGAGGTATGAAAAACCACGTGTGAAGAAAAGCCTGGTGAAGGAATTTCTTTACTATGAATCATTTCTCCTATTTTCTCTCATTCGTCTGGGCTAATGCATTGACGAGAAACTTCTAAACCAGGCGACTAGATTGCTCGCGTTCTATACTTTTTTCGCAACTGAAAACGGTAGTACAACACGATGTGATCTGCTTGTTCGAAATGGATGTTGATGAATGGATGATGGAAGTGGACTGTAAAAGTTTTATTATCATAAAAGTTAATGTTGAATACATGATTTTGAAACCATTTTCTCAATTTTTTGTCATTCCCCTGAAACACTGATTTTTTAAAAACGGCTGTGTACCCCCTCTGGGTGAATAACTGTACCTACCACTGGTATATAGGGTTCATTCTTGTAAGAGAAAATAACATTTAACCGACGGAAAACACTCAAAAAACGTCTGCCAAGTGGGTGTGGCACATAGCTTCCTCGTATCCATAACCCGATTATATAGATGATCCGATGCATAGTAGTTAATCTCAAAACACCAATCTCTAAGTACCTTTCACTACCTTCATAGGGAACCACCTACCACGCTAATCTGGACAATCCTAGAAAATTTCATCAAATTCGGATGAAAAATGTAAATGTTATGGCGGTTACAAGGATTTTACGTATGCGCATGCGCAGCGGCTACGATCAGTCCGGGGGTGATGATTTTCATAGGGGACCATCTAAATACTAATCTGTAACATCCCTGAACATTTCATTGAAATCGGATGGAAAATGTAGAAGTTATGGCCGTTACAAGGAATTCACGTTTGCGCATGCGCAGTCGCTTATGTCAGTTCGAGGGTGATGATTTTCATAGGGGACCGTCTACAACCTAATCTGCATAATACCTGAAGATTTCATCGAAATCGGGTAGTAAATGTGGAAGTTATGGCGGTTACAAGGAAATTAACGTTTGCGCATGCGCAGTGGCTACTATCAGACTGATAGTATCAGTCCGAAGGTGAAGATTTTCATAGGGAACCATCTAAATACTAATCTGTAACACCCCTGAAAATTTCATTGAAATCGGATTGAAAATGTAGAAGTTATGGCCGTTACAAGGAATTCACGTTTGCGCATGCGCAGTCGCTTCTATCAGTCCGAGGATGATGGTTTTCATAGGGGACCGTCTACACACCAACCCGCACAATCCCTGAAAATTTCATAGAAATCGGACAATAACTTCGTATGCGCGTTACAAGGAATTCATGACAGACAGACAGACAGACACGGAACCAAAATTGTTCAGAAAGGTCTAAAACGCAAAACGCGAGTTGAAATTTTGATTTTGGAGAACTTTTTTTTTCGTCCTTGAAAAGTGAAAACAAATCTTCCGCTACCTTGGTAGACTCGGAAGCAATATGCCAAAGACACTACAACTTTTTTAGTCCAGAATTCGCCCCTTTTAATGAAATCACCCTTATTTCTTCTTCAAAGCCTTATAATACAGTTTTGTGAAGTGATTGTGTGGAAGTTCCAACTCGGAAACCAGTCATTGAGTTTTCTTAAAACCTGACACGCGCCTCAAATTCAGAGCTGAAAGCTAATGTACAGGTACTACAACAATTATGTAGTGGATTCGTGCCAAGTCCAAATTTTTAGCTAAACCCATGCAACAACAACATACTTAAATCTTCATTATTATAGGTAATCAATCAATTAGAAAACCAACTTTTCGTAGTTTTTTCATGGAAACCTGTGTTTTTGGTTTAAACCACATTGTTTTTCTCTAAAACCTGAAAAACTAGCAATGCCTTGTCCAGTTTGAAACATTAGAACTGCATTGAAAAACACCTAAAGTTTGAAATGAGTGAGGAGAGACCTACTTTGTGAAGTTAATAGCCCCCTTGCTACTTTTGAAACAAACTTAATTGACTAATAATTGGTATTAATGTGTAAGATTGATAAATTTCACTATAAACGCGCATTTAGCAATTGAAGGGTTCATTACAAAAACAATCAATGTCAAGAAAACTGATTTTTTCAGTTAACTGTTCAATTTCACGTTCAATTAACTGACTCCCATTAGCTGTAAGCATTTTTAAGCAAAAAATATGAAACCACTTGAGATTCTACCTGATTATTGTTTAAGATGCAATGATGGCTTTATTGAAATCCTCGAATGTGCTCAGAGTCGCAATGTGGATTTGAAGTCAGCAACCCCTTGACTAAGGTTGTTTAGTTGGGGGAAACAGAAGAAAAAAATGAAAGAAGTTTTTCAGAAAACTGAATATGAAAACCCAATTTATAAGTGTTTTTCAAATGTCTTACAATTCGAGATTTTTTATTCATCGGAACTGCTGTTGTTTAAGTATCTCCTCTCCTTGTGCGGATGAACGTGACCTTCTCCAGGTATGGCAGGCAAAAACTGTTTCATTTGTTTATGTACATCTTTCAGCTCTCATCTTCTTCACAATATCTTCCTTTCTTCCCGCCTTCTTTCATTTCTTCGACAACGAAAAACTTTCCCCACTATTTATCACAAGAATAAATCACAAAAATGAATCACTGTTCAGGTGCATCAGACTATCAACAGTTGATAGTAACTGTAAATTATGTCAATTGAAGAGGTAACTAAAAAGTTTGCAATAATGATAAAGCATGCGGTCTCAATGGTGCCAACTTCACAATGACAAGGGCAGTTTTTGGAATGAACCAACATGACATGGGTTGTTTTTGTTGAATCATCGAATCTTTTAAGTTCTGTAACACTTGATAAAGGTTGTTTCGTTTTTCCTGACGAGTCTCACCATTAGCTTCCGCAGAATGCGCTGAAATCAATTGTAGTTTTTAGGACGTCCCTTGTAAGACTTGGGCGTCCTTATGCGATCGATCTGGGGTGGAGGAGGACAACACTAAACAGAAAAAGAAATAACTACACAGTAGTCCGTTTTAGACCATTCTGAATCCAAATCCGCAAAAAAAACCATAGGGGGTGTGTAACAAAATGTTGTATCGTCTGCCCAGGCCTTAGTTCTCAACCGATTTTCGTGGTTCTTTTTTTTGCGAAAACCTATCTAGTTGTGCACTACGTCGCCGGAATTTCGAATTTTGAATTTTAAGGGGGGGAGATGGGGGGGGGGGTTAATGCTCCAAAAACGTGCGTTTGCGGGCATAATCCTGTAAATTTTGCCCAGGCCTCAATTTCCAACCATTTTGAGTGTTTCTTTTTTTCGACTCGTAAGTCTTCCAAATTGCACACTATTTCACCAGAGTATCAAAATTCGCATGGGGAGGGGGAGAGTGGGGGATAATATTCACAAAATATCCAATTTTTCAATATTTCGGTTCCTTTATACCTTACTAATTGTATCTAAGCTTTGAAATTGAGGAAAAATTCTCATTATACCTCTGGATTTTCATGTATTATTCTCTGTCCCACCATGGAACTAATAGTGGTGCCACCATGGTGCCAGGGCACCATAAACCGCATATTTCATTGGTTTTTTAAAGTTTTTTTTTGTGTTTCAACTTGAATACGGAATTGAACTTCAACGGACTGCCTACCAAAACAAATAGATGAAAGTTCAACGTTACGAAGTATTACCGCTTTGGTGCCAGACTGGCACCATTGGCGGGGGGGGGGGGGGGGAGGTGAACTCGAATTCGCATGTTGGGTGTCGTAGATTATGGTTTTTAAAATGCTCTTCAAATTCGAGGCTCCCACGCCGCTAGTGATCCACGCCGGTGGGGGGAGGATCACTATTTCTTGCCTATAATACTTGATAAATTACATCAAGTGAACAGTTTTTTTCGCTTACCAACTGGTATTAATTGACCCAATGCTTATCCAATGGGACGATCCCTGGAATGCACGCATTACTAAACAATATGTTTGTTTTTACATAGGTAGGTTGTTTTTGCAATCAAGACTTCAATATTGTTGGTCGTCTGGGTGGTCTTAAAATTTAACACGATCTCAAATCGACGTATAACCTTCATAGAACATTCATTAATTAGGTAATTATCCTTACTGAGCAAAAGGTTGGTCTCACATAGCTCTGGGTGGTGACGAAAAATTCCTACAAATCTAGGAAATTTTAAATTAATGAAAAAAAGATACCTGTATTTCGAAATCTTTCGAGGTAGGGCATTTTGAAATTGTTTTCCTCCAATTTTACCCCAATTTTACCCCTTAGAAGTGCCTGAAACTAACCAAAAGCGTCGGGGCACAACTACACCCCAAATCAAGTAGATTTACCAAATTTCATCAAAATCGGTTCATGAGAACTGGGCATATTGCCGCGTAAAGCGGGGAAAATGTTTTTTCAATTTTTCATTTGTACACCTGGAACTCACTTAACGATACCCGAAGCAAGATCAGATAGTTTAAACATGTCACGTAGAATTAAAACTGTCAAATGTGTCATCTTAGGTGAGTTATGCAGTTTAATTTAATGATTCACAAGATACATCGTACAGGGGCTAGAGATGTCGCGCAGCATCCAACGGGGTCGTCCAGGCAAATAAGACGCCTTCGCGACCTGAGGGATACGCTTGTTGACCTGGATATCGCACATTTCGGATCGTCCGCCAACCGGGATCAATGCAATCGGGTCAGGTCGCGACCTCGGGGCTTCAAGTCCGTTTCCGAGTAGGCATAAAATACTCGATGATTTATCCCGCTAATGAATGCAAAAACGGGACCGAGACAAATTTATGTAGTCTTCGGGCGAACAACAATGCCTTTCACAGCCTTATATCATGGCGCACGTCCACCAATCAAGAGCTGGCTCGCCGTTAGGGGTTTATTTGTGTACTGGTGAGTACCAACATTATTGTAAAATATAAATCGATGACCATAGTACTTATACCTACATGAAATATAACGAGAATCCAACAGCAACACCACGGGCTACATTTTACCAAATTTTCAGGACCGACAAAACAAGACAGTGTTAACTCCTTTTCTACAAGGAGAATGATACGAGGAGAATATAAATAAATAAATAATATAAATGTTGTAAAATATAAATAAATATAATAATTGCGATATAATGCTACGAAAGTTGTTTGAAGTAACATTTCTCATTCAAGAAAAGAAGTTCAACATAAAAAACATTTTTCAAACAAAATCCTGATGTTGAGTCGTGTATGATTGTTAAAACTTAATGCTAAGTCTTGTTGGATTTTTCTTTTCCGTTAGCTTTCAGTCATCAAATGACATAGTATAACTACCTAATAACGGTAACTACCTAATAAATTGGAGAAATATAACTTTTTATGCTAACTTAAATTTTAGCAATATTTTAGTTAAATGTCGTGAACACATGTCGGTGTTTCGAAGTAATTCTTATTCACTAAAGTTCATATGGTGGGAAGAGATTATCTATTTCGGATTCTCTTTTGAGGAGATCGAAATTTTCGATACGAATGGACCAACTTCCAGTTTGGTTTACTTCCGAACACCTAATTCCATGACTAGTACAGGTAGTGGTGAAATGATAATGAATAGGTAGGTATGAACAAAATTAAATAGGTAGTAGAAAAGAAACCCACAATAAAAAACACTGATACCTGAGTGTTTATTTTGGAATGTTCGAGTAAGTACTTAAAACAAAAACCAATATTCGAACAATTTTAAAACCAATTTTCGAACAGTTTTTCTGTAAATCCGTGTTTTAGGTTCAATTTTGAAACAAAGTGTATCGTCAACCGATCCATAAAAACAATATTTTTGTTTTGAATCCAAATTTTTAGGTTTAATTTCATCCCTCCCTAAACTGATTCTCAAAGAGTCTTTTGTACTGAGTTGCTAATTTGACTTGGCAAGAAAATAATGAACAAGCGTTTTTAATTTTGTTTTCTCATCGTGGCAATAATTACTGTAGTCTGGCACAGAGTTCCCCTCCTGACGATGGTTGAATCCAAGTAAAGTCAAATAACGTACAATTAGAGGTAGCGTAAGTAAGTGGGTTTATTATTATTTTTATGTTTTTTAATTAACCAAGTGTTTTTTTTAGTAGAAATTGGATTCTTGAGCATTTAATCATCACGTAACTAGTAAACCTGAAGATCTGCTTTGATTTGAGTAATTTGTTTTTGAATAAGAACCTACCCTCCTGCAGACAAGTACGAGTAACATCCCGAGATTGTGAAAGCCAGAAACGTAAAATTGAAATGAAAACCTTTTGGCACAAGAATGTTAATTTCTTTGCGGGGCTATAGGTCGAGTAAACTACAGAGAATAAGCTCTCCAAGATATGATTATTGAGGTATCTACCTAATCAAAGAAAATTCGATTAACTAAAATAAATTAATTCCATTAATTAAACTATTTTGACATTTTTTAGAGCGTTTATTTGTTAATATATCAACTAGTTATATTTGAGGAATTTTACATCAGGTATTTTACATCTAGATATTTATTTCACATATATTTACGCATTTCTCATTCAAGTGTTAGTCCATTGACTTTAACTATATTAAAGTTGCACTTCAGCATCCAAGTTGCCACTTCCAGTTCCTTCAATGGCTTGGTCCTCTTCAGACGTCGGATTTCTTGAGTGCTGTCCAGAAGCTGGATGGCTTCTGGGTTTGTGTGTGCATGAAGCCTCTTTTCGTAGTTTCTCGCGTATCTTTTGTCTACCTCGCTGATAGTCTCAATTTTGAGGTCCTTGTGGGGGTCATCATTACGAATGTACCAAGGAGCATTCATAATACTCCTCAGTATCTTATTTTGGAACGTTTGAATAATTTTCATTTTACTTTTAGCTATGCATCCCCATAGCTGTATATTTTTCAATCAACTAAAATAAATTATTTCCATTAATTACACTATTTTGACATTTAGATCTTAGAATACTCAATACTATTTAAGATGTTACAGAACGTTTTTGTCATAGGTATCCAAGTACTATCCTCATTACACGGAGAGAAACGGGGTTTTTGCTTGATCCGACAAAAAGCGAGTGATAGTGTGAAAGGTTGTCGACGCAACGCGACGTTCGCTCAAGTGAACGGACGTTTTTCCGACGAAACGACGGCGCTCGCCCAAAACTTGGGAAAAAATCGCCGACAGCTAAAAGCATGAATTATACTATTTTTCTTCATATTTTTCACCTCAGAGGTTCTTCAAGGTCTTCTCGTCTGGTGAACGTTTCCCGAAAAGTAGAGCGATCCGTGAGGGGAGACTACGGACAGTTTAGAAAAATGTTCTACAAGAAGTCTCTTCTTTCGGGAGTACGTTTATCCTTCGGATGTCCCCGCTGTTGAGTTACTTTCTATTTCTTCATATCCGTTAGAGCAGCCGGGACATTCTTTTGTTGCCGTAAAGGAAAATGTACAGACTCTCCTGGACTCAAAGGCACCTACGCTGAGCTGCAGTATGCCCTAGTCCGCACTACAAACCACGAGAAAAATCACCTTTAGGTAGTAAGAGATTGGGGATTAAAAAAACTATCGAAGACAAATTATTCTTGGATTAAATTAAGAACAGCATCCCAATTGTGAGGTTTTTAGGGATATACCCTTAAACTTTTCCATTTCTACACCCGAGAGCTGAGTTGCAATAAACATCATTATTCTCGTCAGATTTTTGATGTCAAGCAATCTCCAGAGTATTCTTCGGGTGACCGTCGGGTAAGCCCTCTCTCAAGTAAATGAAGAAACGCTAAAGTATGGCGAACTTTCCTCAAGGACATGGTATTGTATCAGAGTAATAAAAGTCTGCAAAGTTTGTGGCACATAGCCTTTTCTTTACATGATTGGTCAATAGGGTATTGAGAAAATTATGTTTAAATGACCTATTCGAAATTTTAAATGCCCATTGTATGTATGATCAGGTACCAAAATTAAACTCGTGTAAGGGCTATACGAGACAATTTTCATCATTATTAAAAACATTTTAGTAAAATGGTGGAAATTATGAGTACGACAGGGATTTTTTGAAAATTTGAACATGCGCTGAGACTGGTATCAGGCCCATGGCAATGAAATCATTAAGGAATTTTTGATCCCAGCATTGGTGATCAGAAGACGATGACATCTATATGCCATCCAGAGGATCAGCCGTCAGTTAATCTCAATACTTCCTATCTATTGGTGAACGGTATATTTACACTGATCTGACTGGTAACCCCAATCTCCGTGGTGGTGTCGACACCAGAGCGTCCGGAGTACCCTAATTTTCTTCGAATTCAAACAAAATTAATGCGTTATTGGTTAGTGAAGTTAGATAGGTACTTGGATATCCTGACTTGTTATATGAAATGTGAGAAGCTGTGAGAAAAGATTCGTACGAATGAATGACTTTGCATTTATGTTTCTTACGAACGATCGACCATAATTTTGTCGGAAACACAGACTTGATTAACAAAAAAACGGGCCAACCTTAAAACTGATGATGGCAAGCCACTAAAAAGGAGAAACGCATTGTTGAAGTCACCGCCGTGCCCATCTGTAGACCCAAATATACCAAGTAGATTCCACTTCCTTCTGGTCAAAATTACAAGATGCGTCGATAGTGCAATACAACACAGGACTAAGAGTAGGTATCATTGTGGTAATGAAAATTTGTTTCTGAATTATTAGATAGCACGTCACTTCTGTCGTGTGAAGGAAAATGTGAGAGTGACAGTAAGTGTGAATCTCCGTACGATTTGATTAGATATGTTCAACTACCTACTATATCAAATACGTTTGTGTTCTGTATCACACTATCGACCAAAAGTTAAAACAATGCTTCCGCATCTTTGATAAACCCGGAAGCAATTTATATTATACAAAATGTATAATTACTTTCGGACAAAACTCTTTAATTATTTTTTCAAACTATATTTCGTAATCTAATTGTAGTTCTTTCTTTTCAGCTCCTCTTGAGGCAAAAAAACTAAAATTAAATAAATGTTTACTCACGTAAGTACTTACAACATCTGAGCTCATAACCTAAAACTGCAGACATTTGATCTACGATGTAATAATTTGTGCTATTTCACAATTAAGGCAGTAATTAAATTGGTAAAAATGTCAACTTTCTCGGGTGAAGGGAAAACCAGAAACACGAGAGTTCTTAGAGAAGCCTTAACACATAAAACAGTGGCACTCGCAGTATGAGTATAATATAATATTATGTAGTAAGCCATAATACTCGTAATAATGTCGTACCTAGGTACCTATTGTAATAACTGATGGACAAACGTCATAAAATCTATATATAATTTGAAACTATTCATGTGATTTAAATTGAGCCGTTTTTGGGTCCATTATAGTTAGTATATCAATCTTACAAGTTCCTACAAAAAAGTGCGGTACACACCTCTATCGCGTAATTATAACTAGTACACACCCATTAATTATTACACCTACGTACATCTTACGCTAGTTATATTTAATGAAGTTACTCGCATTAAACTGCCCACACGAATACACACCTTGGCAAACGTTTGAATTGTTTCCTCTTCAAACATTTTCATTGCCAGATTTAAGGTTATAGTGAGAGATGTCAAAAAAAACTACAATAGCGATATCTTTTCTTTAAAAGTCATATTTAATTTCATGCGACTATTTCTAAGAACTCACCCTATTATTGAAACAAAGCCAAAAAATGTGAAAATCCTTGAAACTTATGAAAAAAGGCGTGTTTCCTGTTTGCATAAGAATCGCTTCATGAGATGAACTGCATGCATGATTAACGAGGCTCTACCTACTTGGAATGTGTATCGGTACTTGATTGCCGAGGTTCATTTCACAATATCCTGTTATTGTCGATACTAATGAGTTTTTTCTTGTTAAATGTTATACCCTACTTTTTAGTCACTTCTTCCTTGAAACATTGCCATGCGAACCATTCGTAGTACAAGAACTTGTGGATCGAATGGAGATGTGAAGATTAGTTGAGAAAAAGTGGGACAAGTTAACAATTACCAGATAGTAACTCACCTCCTAATAAGTAAAATGTGTATTGTTGGGGCCAGTTTGAGGGGTTTTCTTATCTCAGAGAAATTTAATCTGCCCAGGAAAAATCTGCATTAAAAAAATCTATTATGAAATTACCTACGGTTTAAATAAAAATAGATTTGAGGAATTTTTTATTTGATTTATTAGGTATATGCTTTTGTTTTACCATGCTGACAGAAATATTTTACCATGGGTTGAGAAACATCAGATGCCAAAGAAACCTAGCCCGGAGAAACCTAGCCTGGTGATTTTGGAGTGTACCAACTTTTTGAATTGCTACACTCCTATACTCAACTTCGGTATTATTATTTTTATGTCAGAGGAATCCAGAATTATTAAATACCTTTATGTCCTATGAGTAAATATGAACAGACAGTATTACAGATAATATTATCATCTAAAATCGATCGCAATGAACTTAGACAAAAAAATGCAAATTACTACATAAAGGTTTATTATTTTCTGTATAGATCACTTGTCTGCAAAGGACACGACTTTGCCGACTTTGTTACCACCAACCAACATGAAGGAAAACATCGATCGCATTTCGGTCGGCTAAAATTTGAACGGGGATTAGGCCTCTTTTGCGATTCACACTCGTGTTTCTGATTAATCGTAAGTCCAACCCTCGTAGGGTTCTCGTAAGTAGCGAATGGTTTGTCCTACAGGGCTCCGCGTGGTCTCTAAAAATTCTAAAAATTCAATACTATCTTAAATTGATGGAAAAACAACACCTTCATATCAAAATTTTTGAGTTAGTACTTTTTCTAAATTTCACCCCTTAGTTTCCAACCCTTAGAAGTGACCCACATCAACCAAAAACTTTTTTTATTGGTCGATTCAGAAGGTTCATTATTGAAAATGATGAACCAAAATCTATTTAGATCGAGATGGTTTAACATTTATGTTTCAGAGGATCAATCAATCATAGTCAGAAAAACGAACTTGAAAAGTATATATGGCTCACCTTCACAGTATTAGTTCGAGGCTTTACACTAATTTCCTCGCTGTGAAAACACAGTGCCTTCGCATGCTGATTGAAATTCGGCAAGTAAACAAAATATTAAATAGCTTACATATGAGTTTATGTTTACCTTCGCCACTTACCTATAATAATATATGCTTTCTGAATAATTGTTTGTTGACATGTAACAAACTCTTACTGCGAATGGTGTTTACAGTTCTTTTATTTCAGGGGTATATGTCAGTTTCTTTCATAATTACAGCGATGATTACAGCACTACATCATTTATGCATAAATTTAAGGCTTTCCAACGAATGGTGAACGATTTTTCTACTAGCACGAATGACAAAGATAAGTTCCGTAGCAACGACTTGGTTATAAGTGGAAATCATTCAAAAAACGTCTGCCAAGTGGGTGTGGCACATAGCTTCCTCGTATCCATAACCCGATTGTATAGATGATCCGATGCATAGTAGTTAATCTCAAAACATCAAAACAAGTTAATCTGTAATATCCCTGAAAATTTCATTGAAATCGGATGGAAAATCTAGAAATTATGGACGTTACAAGGAAATTCACATTTGCGCATGCGCAGTGACTACTGTCATTCCGAAGGTAGTGATTTTCATAGGGGACCATCTAAATACTAATCTGTAACATCCCTGAACATTTCATTGAAATCGGATAGAAAATGTGGAAGTTATGGCCGTTACAAGGAAATTCACGTTTGCGCATGCGCAGTCGCTTTTATCAGTCCGGGGATGATGATTTTCATAGGGGACCGTCTACACACCAACCCGCACAATTCCTGAAAATTTCATTGAAATCGGATGGAAAATGTAGAAGTTATGACTGTTACAAGGAAATTCACGTTTGCGCATGCGCAGTCGCTTCTATCAGTCCGCGGATAATGATTTTCATAGGGGACTGTCTACACACCAACCCGCACAATCCCTGAAAATTTCATTGAACTCGGACAATAACTTCGTATAGTTATGCGCGTTACAAGGAATTCATGACAGACAGACAGACAGACAGACACACAGACACACAGACACTGAACCAAAATTGTTCAGAAAGGTCTAAAACGCAAAAAACGCGAGTGAAAATTTCGATTTTGGAGAACTTTTTTTTCGACCTTGAAAAGTGAAAACAAAGCTTCGCTACCTTGGTAGACTCGGAAGCAAAATTCGTATCGTTTTTCGTGACGTTTTTTTCGTTTATGTGCCAAAGTAAAGACATTAAATGTCAAAAAAACTAAAAGTAGTAATTTCGACGGTTTGAACACCACAGTTGATTAGACCCCTCGGATATTCGTAAAAATTGGTGTATGCACTAAACTTTTTTTTATAGAATATTTAAAAAAGGAAAATCCTATAAATTCTTCCAAAACCTAAAGAGTGGAAGGGGCTGGTTACAGAAAACTGACATCACGAACTGATTACACGACCATAAACGTTGGGCTGACGACGGTCCAGATTATGTGACTGATAGGATTTGATCTTGGTCACTTGTATTGAGAATGTTTTTGTAATTGAAACTCAAGTCACAAGAACCAATAATAGGAAGGTAACCTGTAGGAAAATACGGCTTAGTCAAATTTAGTACCAGGTGGAAGCAAATTGTACAAAAGCCTTTGCTCCTTGGAATTTCCCGTCCCGTAATTTCCATGTTCATACAATAAGTAATAGTGAATCGTCCATCCTCGCTCTCAATCTAAAAACAAAACTTCGCAAACCTCTTTGCGCAATGAAATGGCAGACTGAGAAGAAGATCTTTTGAGCTAATAAGGGTTTAGTACCTCGTTTACAATGTTACGCCCATAAATGGATAGTCATCACATGGCAGAGGTAAATGGATCTTCACTGTAATGACAAGTCCAACGGTGGATCCCTGGTTGAAACATCACGTCGTGACCCGCGGTCCATGAGATCAACCCAATTATGTGTTCTCCGCTGTGTTCTCAGCATTGGAAGTTAGCAAGAAGAAGAATAAACGCTATAACTCAGCGAAGTCTTCGTGTGCCTGAAGGTTACTTTCTTGAGCAGTTCTCGTCAACTCCGTGGCAGCTCCCATGGAATCTATTTTCTTCCTAAATGTCTCTTCCGCCACAGATCCCTGCTGGGTTGTGAAATGGTCTGTTTGTACTTGCCTCTCGGTCAACTTCTTTCTCAATTGGAAGAGACATCATCTTCCCTTAACGGTATTTTGGTTTATTATTTTCAATAACGAACCTTTGGAATCGAGGAAGAAAAAAATTATAACCACTCTCAAAACCCGATGGTTTACCAAAATCGAATACCTAACAAATTTTCCGCACGTCACCGTAAACCGCACTATCCCCAGTTCTCGTGAACCATATTGATGAAATCTAGAATACCGGCTCCATTTGGGGTCTAGTTGTTGACAGGAAGGTTTTGGTTACTGTAAGTCACTTCTAAGGGAGGAAAAGTGGGGGGAAAACATTTTGAAAACGCCCTAGCATAAAAACTTTCAATATACTTGTGTTGTTTTTTCATTCATTTAAAATAGCGTCGATTTTTAGAAATTTTCTGACACCACCCAGTGCAATGATTGTTAAATTGTTAAATGAGCAATTATTGTGACATTTATCAGACCCACGTGACTCATGTGGGGTCATTGTAGGGAGGTTCTTATCTCTTTGCTCCGTAAGTTAGACGAATGACGAATCAGAAAAACAAGAATGAATCGCGTATAACTTTCGTAAGTGTGAGGCTGATTTCAGTTCTTTTCTTTCTTCTTGTGTAAGTCAATCATTCGTCCGTCTTTAGCAACCAAGAACCAAATTTTGCAATGAAGGCACTACAACTCTTGATAGCCGCGTTCAACGCAGGCGGGTTATCTGTACAGTAATCTAATAAACCATTGTGTAATAATTTGCAACCTTTTTCGGTCTGTAAATATTTACAAATTAATTAGAAATTCAAATAACAAGATGCCAGAGAATAATTCAAGTTCACCATTGAACAATAATTCAACGATTGAGCTCTTAGTAGAAACTACTTTTTATTCGAAAAGCTACTAACATGGCACCTTTTATCACTTAGGTACCTAGTTCAACGTACATTTGCATGATATAAAAGAATGGGACACTTCTTAATACAAATATTGTAACATGTTACAATCATCCATGTAAAAATGTACCTACTAGGTTCGTGACACCCGGATTGAGATAATTTTTGGGAAATCCTAATTAGTGAATCACCGTTTATCACTCGTGGGAGCTATTATAAGAGTATGGTGCTCCTTTGGAATTCCACTTCTGCAAGTCACACGTTTTCCCACTCAAGAACGAGCTGTCATTACTTACTAAATACTAAAATAAAAAAAAAATCTTCTGGGAAGAAGAGCCAATGTTTAAAATCAAATAATAAGCTTCGGAAGCGTTCATAATATTTGTTCTTCTTTACTCGTGGTTTCACACTCGCCCCGAACTTTTTTCAAGTTTATTGATTGCATATTTCGAATTTGGAACCCGCTTCAAAAATGAAGAATATGTTAAATTCAACTCAAAATGTGCATTTTGGTTTATCATTTCAGTAATGAACCTTTGGAATCGACCAGGAAAAATTTTTTTAACACCCCCTAAAATTGTTGGTTTACGTTTCAAGGTACTACGTAGAATTCAAAAATCGAATACAAATTTGGCCGTCCGTACGCCGTACGCGGCACTTTCTCCACTTAGCATTGACCGATTTTGATGAAATTTGGTATGTAAGCTCCATTTGGGGCTAGCTGTGCCCGAAGAAGATTTGGTTTGATGTAGGTCACTTCTAAGGGTTCACAAATAAATTTTGAAATCGCCCCAACTCAAAAAATTTTGACATAAAGGTATTGTTTTTCCATCAATTTAAGATAGTATAGAATTTTTTGAGACCACGCGGAGCCCTGTAGGACAAAACCGTTCGCTCCCTACGAGAATTTAGGGTTGGAGGAAAATCAGAAACACGAGTGTGAATCGCAATAGATGCCGAATCTGGATGGTTGGTGGCTTTGCAGACGAGTGATCTATATAGAAAAATAATAAACCACTGTGTAATAATTTGCAGAGTTTAACATTGGCCCTTCAATCAAGGAGTGGGCGTTATGGTCAGGCCTGAGAAATGTATAAAAATCGACTCGATATTCCTATCCATCATCCTCCACCATGAAGGTTCGAAAATGAGTGGAGGATCCGAACACTGCATTATGTAAAAAAAAAAAAAAAAAACATATTGTTTAGTAATGCATGCATTCCAGGGGACGTCCCATTGGATAAGCATTAGATCAGTTTAACCAGTTGGTAAGTGATAAAACTGTTTCACTCGACGTAATTTATTTATTACTTTAGGCCAGAATACTGACCCCCCCCCCCATCATATCCACCTTAACATTTCTAGCGGCACGGGAGCCTCGAATCTGAAGAGCATTTTAAAATCCATGATTTACGATACCCAACATGCGAATTCGAGTTCACCACCCCCCCCCCCACCACCACAATCCCAGTCTGGCACCAAAGCGGAAATACGTCGTAACATTGAACTTTCATCTGTTAGTTTTGGTAGGAAGTCCGTCGAGTTCACATCCGTATTCAAGGTGAAACACCAACAACAACAAAAAAACACGAAATAAGCGGTTTATGGCATCATGGCACCATGTCCTGGCACCATGGTGGCACCACTATTAGTTCCATGGTGGTACAGAGAATAATTCATGACAATCCGGAGGTATAATGAGAATTTTTCCTCAATTTCAAAACTTGGGTACATTCAGTAAGCAGTAAAGGAAACCGAAATATTGAAAAATCGGATATTTTGTGAATATTATCCCCCCACTCACCCCCTCCCCTTTCGAATTTTGGTGTACTCTGGTAAAATCATGTACAACTCGGAAGTTATTTGAGTCAAACAAAAAAAGAAACACGCAAATCGGTTGGAAATTGAGGCCTGGGCAGATTTTACAGATTATGCACGCAAACGCACGTTTTTTAAGCATTAACCCCCCCTTTCCCCCTATTGAAAAGCAAAATCCGAAATTCCGGCGCCGTAGTGCACAACTAGATAGTTTTCCGCGTCGAAAAAAAAAAAGAACCACGAAAATTGGTTGAGAACTGAGGCCTGGGCAGAGTACACAAGATTATGCCCAAAAACGCACGTTTTTGAGCATTAACCCCCCCTTTCCCCCCCTAAAAGGCAAAATTCGAAATTCCGGCGACGTAGTGCACAACTAGATAGTTTCCGCGACGAACAAAAAAAGAACCAGGAAAATCGGTTGAGAACTAAGGCCTGGGCAGAGTACACAAGATTTTGTTACACACACACCACACACATACACACACACACACACACACACACACACAGACATACACCTATGGTTTTTTCGCGGGATTTGGATTCAGAATGGTCTAAAACGGATTACTGTGTTGGTTATTTTTTTTTTCTGTTGAGTGTTGTCCTCCTTCACCCCAGATCGATCGCATAAGGACGCCCAAGTCTTACTGTGGGACGTCCTAAAAAATG